>CM021108.1:406249580-406876750 GCA_007115665.2 Sequoiadendron giganteum
AAAGGCCATCCGAGATGAGCCTTTGAGGATTAGGTCTGGCCCCTAGGATTTGTTCTCTTATTATTCTTGAGTTTACTACCGGTATGTGTGTGTGTGTGTGTGTGTGTGTGTTTGTGTTATTGTTGGCATGTGACTTATTTAATTTTTTAGTTTAACTTTGGGTTGGTTGAGCTATATAAGTATTCCTCAGTGATGTGGATTCCACACCTCCTCTCGAATTGACCATGATGGTCTATGAAATTTAGTTACCTAACTAAAAGAATTATAGTTTATGTTTGGTCGAAAGTTGTTTTCCTTTTTATAGTGCTTGTGTTGGTAGCAAACTTTGAGAGTTTTGCAAGCATAAGTGAACAGAATTTGATAGTTGGGTTTTTTCCTTAACTATTTTTTTAGTGTTAAATTTAGGGCATTACATTTTGAGCATTCGAGAGTATCCTAGAGGTACTCGTGCAGTGGTTTCTTTGACTTTGATCTATATCCTGTTGCAATATAAGATCAATCAGATTCCTTTTTCTTCTTCTTCACCCCCTTTAATGAGAGACTTGCATTTTGTTTCTCTTTTTGGAGAGGAGTTTTTTCCCACATGGGTTCTCTCCTTTACTCCATCTTATGAGAAAATTTTGTGCATGGGTACCTAAAATGGCCTTGTAGCCAGGACTCATCTTTATAATTCCCACCCAAGCTATGCTTAAGGGGGGGTTTTGGTGTACACATCTTACACACATGGCTTACTTAAGCCTAGTTAGTTGTCCATGTAGTTGAGTTGACACTCCGGGTAGTTAGAGTTGACACTCAACTCCTTTCCACTTCGTGTGGATCTTGATCTTGATCTCCACATTTTGTGGATCTTGATCTTCTTTTAATTTCATATTTAAGGTTGCACATTCAATCAATCTAAACAGGGAAGATAATACAATCTATGCATTGTTTGTGTTCCTGTCTTCTATATCCTAGTTCTTCCTAATTTTAATGACTTCAATTAGACTCACACTTTCTATTGTTGCTTCATATGGATGGGTACAAAAATATTATCAATAAATTTCATTTACTTTTCTTGCTTATGGGTGATGCATTTAGAATTGTGAAGCTCTGATACCACGACCTGAAGAACAGTATACATATATTTGATTTTAATTAGATGCGACCCATGACCTTCATGAAATTAATCAGCAAAGCTTCCTTGCCAGTCTCTTAGCTGCAATGCCATTTTCTATATATTTTACTTAAAAAATTTAAATGGTATTATAGTTATCAACTAATCTATTTTTGGACATTACACACCAACAAAAAAATATATAAAAAAAGACTGACTAGATTGCCCAACATATAGATTCAACTTTTGTTTCTAGGCATCTTGTACATCATTGGCGAGATTGGATAAAATTAAACATGATATCTATATAAACATAGAACTAAATGTACGTTATTATTTATGATCATTAGGAAAAGATTTATAATTGTTTATGATCATTAGGGAAAGATTTGGGTAAATATTTTGAAAGTGTAAAAGGATCTTTGAAACTAAAGATTTATAAAGTGTAATTAAGATTTAATTTAATATTCATTATGAAACATGTAAATGAAAGAGATTAAAAGAAGAATTTTGAGTGGGAACTTATCTCATAAAAGTATTTTATTTCATAGTGTGAAGCATAATGTTATTTGAATCAATTACACTTGTATTTTGATAGTAGGTTTATTAGAAGATTTCTTAAAAAATAGATGGTTGAAAAAATAAGAGTTCATGATCAAATGAAATATCAAGAAGAGAAATGTACTTTAGAAAATATGATGACAAGGTATGTTGTTTCATAAGCTATATTTGACCTCATGGATATTAACTCTTATGTTTTTCTATTCTACTTGTAAATAAATAACATGAATACCTTTATATTGTATCCCTTATGTAGATTAAGTAGTTATTATTGATAAACAAATAATCTTTAAAAAAAGAGTTTGCAATGCAATCATGTAAAATTAATATATAAAATTGAATAAATATAATAATTGCATATAGTTGTTGATTTGATAATTGATTTGATAATGAGTTGTTAGATCATTTTTTAAATTTATTTTTTATAGAATTAAGAGTTTTCAAAATGACTACCTTGAAATTAATTATTTTATTATTATATAATTAAGAATTTTCAAACTGACTACCTTGAAATTAAATATTCATGAATTTATAATGAATTAGGGAGTATGATTTCAAAATGTTTTAACTCAAATAACATAAATGATAAATTAATGTGAACAAAATTCGAATATTATTTTTTGAATTTTGAGGGTCAAAACATAGGTATAAGGTTGATCTAATATTTAGGTAAAAAATGAATGTTAAAATATGATGAAAAAATAGGCATAATGAATATGGAAGTATACATATATGTGAAAATATTCATACTGTTAGGCATCAATTAGGGCTATGTTGAGGGTTCTGTAATACCCCTTTGTTTTTCTCTTTGCTTCAAGCAGTGTCCTTCCTTGCTATGTTTTGTTTTTTGGTTACTTATATACTTTGATATAAGGTTGTTTGTTATTTGATCGCTATTTATAGAGCGACGTGGATCATATGTATGATGCAATGTACCTTCTTTGATGTTTTATTTGACATTCTTTGATTAGTATAATGATGGTTTGGAAAAACATGGTTATTGCACATGAGTATTTTATTTATGTTAGAACTGCCAGTTCATGATAAGTGTATTAGTGAAGGGGACGAAATTGCATCACTCACTTGTGAGCGCCCTGCAATTCTATGACTTCCTCTTCACGATGTGTTTTATGATGATGTTTATATACACACTAATGGATTTGAACCCAATTTCCGATGATTGTTTGTCGGAGTTTCGACAATCTATTGTCAGTCGATCGACGAATCACACAAATCAGCGTCGTCGCTCAATTTTTGTCTATATCCCGACGGACAATAAAATGTCGCCCTCCTGACGCCAGCTCGTTGGAACAACGACGCCCATTCCATTGATTGTGCGATGAGTAGTGGCTGGACCGCGGGCGGAATACTGTTGCCGAAGCGTCGGAATGGCGACATACATTCGTCGGAACCGAGACGTTGGTGTCGTTGGTTTAGCGATGAAAAGTGTCCGGAGCACGAGCGGCATACCTTCGCTAAAGCGTCAGAGCAGCGACATATAGTCATCGATCAAGCGATGAATAGTACCCAGAGCATGTGCGGCGTACCATCGCCGAAGCATCAGAGCATCGACATACATTCGTTGGGATGGAGATGACAGTATTGTCAGTCGAGCGATGAACAATACCCAGAGCACGTGCGACATACCATCGCCTAAGCATCAGAGCATCGACATACATTCGTCAGGATGGAGACGATAGTATCATTGGTCTAGCAACGAACAGTACCTGGAGCACATGCGGCATACCATCGTTGAAGCGTTGGAGCATCCACATACATTTGTCGGGATGGAGATGACAGTATCATCGGTCTAGCGATGAACAATACCCGGAGCACGTGCGGCATATTGTCGTTGAAGCATCAGAGCAGCGACATGCATTCGTCGGAGCAGCGACATATAGTCATCGGTCTAGCTTTGCCAAACCGTCGGATTAACAACATAAGAGCGTCGAGCGTGCGATGCAATAGGCAAGTCATTACGGTGAAAGTTCGTCGCATTCGCGACGAAATATGCAATTCATTACGATGAAAGTTCATTGGATACATAACAAGGTCCTTAGACGTTTTTGCGGTTCATCGCAATTTCGATGGAACAATGTAGTTTAAAAAAAAAAAAAAAACTATTCATTGAAATGTATGCATATCGGGGTGACTCCGGGGGATATATAAAAGTAGTAGGAGGTTCCAAAGTGCAAAGTGCATCCATAGGGATAATGATAGGATATAAGGACAGGTCAATCAAAGAGAGAAAGTTGATGTGCCAAGACCATGAGCATTTAATAGGGGTAGTATTAGACAAGATGGATTGTCATCAATGCTCAAATTGGAAGACTTCATTATGAAAATTTAGATCACAATATGATTAACCCTGTTTGGACAAATGCATTGACATTAATGTCAAGAGTTAAGAGGCCATTCAACTTTGCATTTGAATAAATTATTGTATGCATTGAGTAAGTATTTACAAGGTAGAAAAAGGACAGTCATATGACTGTTTAAAATATCAAACAATATGTCAGTTGTTGTGTTTAATTAGGCTTACAGAGGCAGGGATTTATCATTTTTTGCATACATCTGTAGTCCAAGCTCTAGGCCTACATTATTTGGTTACTATGTATGAGAAATGAGCAATGAATAATTGTAGAATATGGAGGCTATGGATGATATTATGATGGCCACATTTGATGTTGATCAACAATTGGAGCAAAACATAAAACCTATGATGAGTCATGAGATCAAGGGGACTATCATGGACATCAAGCACAACCTTCGAACTAGATTCTAATTTTTCTAAAAAAGAAAAAATCAAACTAGTGAATATTAAACTACACACTAGAATCTAAATTTGTGGAAAATGAGCAATTTGGTGAGAAAGAGTACCTGTAGTGCATCTTGGATACTTAGCTAGTGTATTAAAAAATAGGATTGCAAACCCAAAATTATTCTGACTCTAGAAATTCAATAGAAAAATATAGAATGTTATCTTGGATACTTAGCTCTTAGACAGTCAATAAAAAAATATGAGCATGATTATGAATGGTTTTACCTGGTCCCACTCTTGATCTCCATGTTTGAGAGCCTTCTCTTTAAGACCCCATGAATCCAATTTGATCCATTGCTGCCAAAAGAGATATTAATGTGTAAACAAGGAGCCATATTTAGACAAACTGGTTGTTGATTTCTTCTAAGAAATTTAGAGAATACAAAAAGAAGATACCCGATGGGGATCATGTGGGCTGCGTAGAGAAAGCATTGCAATATGGCTTCGAGCAGTAATGAAAAAATTTGGATTAGCTTCATAATAAATCTTAACAGCATGACATTGAAAGTTGCTCAGGTACTGGGTCTTGTCCCCTAGATTAAATTAAGGAAAACATTATTGTAAACACAATATGTATAGAAGAATATGAATGTAAAGGAAAATGGATATTATAAAAACACAATGTAAATAAAAGTAGTGTGAGTAGAAAATGAATCTAAATTGGTCTTGAACAAATAAAATCATACCCAATTAGCATTAAGTTATACTGACCTTATACTCATTGCCATTTTCAATCTTGAAGGTTACTTTGATGCCTTTTGCAGAAACTCTCTGGCCATGAGGCAAGAGAAGGCGAGAAAACCAAGTGTATATTGATGACTTCCTGACAATCAAAAAGAAAGAAGCAACCAGTCAACCCTATTAGAATAGAATAATCTTCTGAATTGATTTTATTTGTTTTACTAGCTAATGGATAGTGGATCTAGTTCTCTTGAATTGAGATACTACTAAGATGTGTTGACTGGTGATTTTAGACTACCGATATTCTACTTCAATCTCTATAAGTTACTTTTGTCTTAAATATATTCAAGATAACTTTGCAAAAAAATTCCCTGATTTCTTAGAAATTATGCAGATTATTTTGTTAGTACTTCTCCATTTTAATATTTTCTTTCAAAAATTCATAGAAAGATATGTAATTCCATATTTGAAACTTACATATTTTAATTTTATTAGTTTTGTAATTATAGTATATGATTCCAACAATTGTGAAACACATAGGCAATATGCTGGATGAATGAAGTAAACTATGCAATTAGCAGGTGTAAAGCCAAATTCCTTAACCCTTTCCAACATCCTTCTTTCCTGTTTTAAAACATGTGCTTTGGAATAGGGCATGAAAATCCATGTAAGTATAATGAACAGGATATTTTTGTGATCAGATATTATATTACAGTAAGTTGAATGAATGTAAGTAGAAATATTTTAGCATACCTGTAGATGGTACAAAATTTCATGGTTAAGTGGAAGCCTCCCATCAACAAAAAGATCCAAATATCCATGTATCTATCTCAATTGATCCTCTAAACCCTTCAGAGCTGTCAAATTTTCCACTAACTTGTTATGCACAAAAGTCAAATTTTAGAGACCACTAAAATAAAAATAAAAAACATTACATTATGATCCAAATCCACACACAACACAATGTTTATAGTGAAAATTTAACACTTTCTTTCATCTTTGCATATTGATTTAATGCTCCAAACGATGCATTTCTTATATTGAAAAGTGCATTTCTTACCTTATCAAGCTTCTCTTTGTTTTGAGAATAGCTTAATATTCTCTACTTAACAGGGCCAACCACATGAAGGTGGAAGCTCATTTGACCCCTTCCTCCCCCCTCCCCTCACATCAATCTCAATTCCCCATACCCGATCATATAACATTAATCATTCATTCATCCATTAATAACATATAACATTCATTCACTTATCCATTAATAACATATAACATTCATTCATTAACATATAACATTTATTCATTAACATATTCACATTCATTCATTAACATATAACATTCACTTTTTCAGTTTTTACATATTATCAAAAATATGGTTGTCAACTTGTCATAATATGATTACAATCAATTTTTTTTTGTTTCTTTTTTGCAGCTAAAAAAAGTTGAAGTGGAGTATCATTTTCAAAATCATTTGTCCCCCCTTCAGTTGTTTCGAGCTTTGCTCGTGATCTCAATGTATTCCTAGTCATGTACTCACAACGTGGATGCGGCTACAAGGGGGGGTCTGCTGCAATAGCAAAGAAATGTTAAATTGATATGTTTTATTATTATTGTTACACATATTTCATTAATTAAAAGAACATCAGAGTGGTGCTCTTTACCTAAATGGGCCACATCATGTTCCTGATATTGTCTTATAGCCTCATGCTGAACACCCTCTAAATCTTGATCTGGAGTTGAAACATGAAAGATTACATTAATTAATACACCAATTGCAATTAAATATGCTTAAAAGAACATTAGGGTGGTCCTCTTTACATGATGGAGCCACATCATGTTCCTGATCTTGTCTAGCCTGATCATGCTCAACATGTTGATCACACTCTACATGCTCTAAAGTTGAAATACGAAAGGTTACATTGATTAATACACCAAATGCAGTTAAAGATGTTTAATTGTATTAATCCATACTGCGTTTTGTATAGCACATGAATACATCCAGTACCAGGATGCACACCATGGCCTTCATTAGCAGGTTGCGCTCCACCCTCACCAGGGCACCACATTCCAATGTCATGTGCAGTATTATCATTGCTTATCTATGTAAAACAAATAGGCACATTATTATGGTAGAAATTAATAGTGAACAGATTGCACAAGTATTCAATTTGAAATAAAACTTTATTGAGTTTATTTACCTGCGTGTTGGATGCAGTGGAAGATTGTGTTTTCCCAGTCGAGACTCTTAGTTGTTCAGTTAGGGCTCCATAACCTTGGTGGAAGGCAATCTTCAGGTCCTCTTTTGTGGACACTCTGTTGAAATCAAAGCCTTGCATTTTTGCATGCGATCATGAATTTTGCTTCCATGGTGTGATAAAACCAAAATTGTTTGCAATTTATTATTTGGATGCAATATTTCATTTATTGATACTTACAAATCATGCGGCTATTTTCATATAACCACCAGAGCCAAGTTTGTGCCTCTCGTGTTTTTCTAGTCTTGCCTTTGTTGCCTTCGATGTGTCGGGTAGCCTATGAAAAAATTGAAATACGTTAGATTATGTAAAAAGAAAGAGTAATCAGTATATAATTAAATTGTTGATAGTATCACATACCTTGCTTGGCCCGATGGTGTCTTTCCTTTCTTCTTTTCAGCCTTCTCCTTTCCATCCGACACCAAGTCCTTCCACTCCCTTTCCGGAATCATGGGGGAACTCTCGTACTTTTTGTTCTTCTCTAAATGTGACCAACTTTTTTAAGGACCTTGGTTCGGTTGAATGTTTTATCACCGAACAACACAACTAAACGGTTAATGAGCTTATCTTTTAAATCTTGATTTTGGGCATTCCACCGTGTACGTATGGTGGGCCCGAAGAGCTCCAATGTAATATCACTTAGATGTTTATAAAAAACATCATTTCCTGCAAAATGATCATGGGATCATTAGTCTATAAAGAGTGATCAATAAGTAAATTTCAATAGGATTATATATAATAATAATTAAAACATTTTAAAGTACCTGGGACCTTCTCTATCTTTATGGGAAGGAAATCATCGGTCACCACAAATGTGACTAGTAATGTTCCCGTACTAGTAATACAGGAAGATCCATGAAATGCTGCTAAAACATCACCAGTACTAGCGGCCTCTGTATTCATAGGTACTGACACATGTAGTGGCATGTGTTCGCTGCTAGATGGTGGACTACCGAATGCCTGCATGGTATGTGTTGCCGACATTTCAGTCGAAAATATAGGCACAGATGATGGGGTCGGATAAAGTGTTGTATGCACAAGAAGATCAGGATTGACACTTGTATCATCTCCTACTTCTCGGGAAACACTTGCAGTACCTTGATCATGGCCAGCAACATGATGAGGACGCAAATAATCCTGTAAAAACAACACATATTTTAGTTCATGACATAAAAGAGTACAAAATATAAAACCATGAATGAACTTATGTTATAATTAAAGATCTCATGACAGCTTACTTGCAATTTTTGTGCTCTCTCAGACAATAGTTTAACCCTTTCTCTTTTCTCATCTGTTTGAGGCACTACGAATACCAACTTAAGGATTTCTTGATTGCATTTTTTTTGGGCCTTCCTCATCATATCCGCAGGGTTTGTGGAAAATTCGATGTCATCATCGCATAATAGTGACTCCACCTCCATATGGATGTTCTCCTGTATTGCTGGTGCCTTTCCCCAATCAGCCGACTGCAACAAGAATATTAAAAACATTATTGAAATTAACCCAATAAACTCATGAAAAAAACATAATAATAAAATATTTTGCTTGTATCTAATTTGTACAATTATAATGAGGTAAACCTGTCCGATAGAAGCGCCTGAAGATGGATCGCGATCTATGCTCTGGGTTGGAGCCTTCCTTATATGATCAATGTCCCACTATAACAAAAATTAAATATAAAAAACATTACTGAAATGAAACCAATAGACTTACAAAAAAAACATAGTAATAAAATGGTATATTGGAGTCATTAATTGGAGGTTGGGTAAAATGGTATATAGTACATACCACCCCCATAGTAATTTTCTTTGTATCTAAGTGATTCAAATTGTAATCGATTAGCAACTCTTCCCCTGCAGTTATTGATTTTATCACACATATGAATACATGATTTCCCTCTCGCACCTTGAATATACAATTGGATTGCTTATTTGTTGACCCAGGTCGTGTACTATTTATAAACTCTGCAATATTCCCTGATGCTTTTGGCCTCCCGTTAATGTATCTAGCCACTCCTTTATTTTGATCCTTATCTTTAAATTGTATATAATTTGCTGATAGTGCATACCTATGCATACTTCGTGTATATCGAACCAGATGCATCCAATATTTGTAACTATAACAGGGTCCAACATACTCTATCAACTCAATAACTTTGTCGTAACAGACCTTTATACCGTCCATGCAAAATAGGCCCAAACCATGTAATGACGATGGTGCTATGCGATATATCCTCTCGTTGACACAAAGATCATGGTTTATTAGAGGAAGTTCCTTGGGTACCCATTGTTTCTGTAGATGTTTGTACCTCAACGGCACCTCGATGTCACCTATGCTCTCATCATCATAAGAACATGACCCCCCTTCAACAAGAAAAAATTCCATGCATTTGCAAAATTTTCTTCTAATCTTTTGACCTCTAGTTGGTCTCCCTCTTTTAGACCTACTACATGTCTCACTTTCCTCTTCTCTTCCTAAATTTCCCTCGCTCGAGGAAGACAAATCTAACAAATACCTATTTGGTGGTACCTGCACTCATAAGGATGTTGGATGAAGTTCTTTCATGGTGATGTGATCCAAAGGTGACATTATGATTAATCTATCATTTCATCGCTAGAATTTGATAGGTTATAAGGTAATCAAGTCTTGATAGATTGCAAGTTATTGTTACTACCATCCAAATTTGTCCATCTCAAATCAAATCTACTTAACGTTTTAACTCCCAAACTTTGTAACAAGTGTTAAATGTGACTATGGTCCACCATTTACACAACCAAGGCGTAAAATGTATTCTCTAATTGTAATCAAAAGACTTTTTCTCTTCATTCAAGTAAATAAACTTGAAGGGAAACACCACCAAGTGGTTTATTGGACACCTACATGACTAAAAATAACAGCAAATTTATATTTAATTTCCATATGTCTAAGTGGTTAACAGGGAGGGAGTGTGTACTAGGCCTGGTAAAGTCATCATAAGTTTATCAATGTTCTAATTCTCTATGACAAGGTTTAACATCTTCAAATAGTGAAAGTTAGTGCTCATAGTCATTTGAAACAACAACATTTTGATTATGTATGATGGTAGGATTTGATAACTTAAAAGAATTGGCTACCCAACAAACTTAAAGTTGAAAGAAACTTTTTCAGTTTAAGGGGTTAGCACTTTCTTTCATCTTTGCATATTGGTTTGATGCTTGAAATGATGCATTTTTTATCCCACTTCTATCATATTGTATTCCCATCCCATTGCAATTGTTGGAGGAGTTGATACCAAAATTTCATATCAGATACCACGTTCTTGAAGCAATTTTCTGTGTTTTTACAAATTTTTTGAAGTTCTTTTGTGTTGTATGGATCCATACAAACTTGAAATGCTCTAAGATCATTGGTGTAGATAAATATATGTGTTCCCTTTCATTTGCATTTGTTTTGAAGTTCTCAATCACTATTTTTTGGGATTAAACAATCAAATATAGGGACTGCCCTGTTGTGCCTGTGTAAGGGTTTGAGGGCTAAATAGAAATGACATCCACTAATCCACCAACTATCTTGGAACTGTAACTCGGTGGATTGGTGTGCATCATGGTGGATTTGATGGAGTTTCAAATCTTGTTCTTTGAATTCCATTTATGTTTTTCCCTTGTCATGGATTGTTACATTGTTTGGGAGGAACCTAAGGTTGGGTTTTAACTTGGCTTTCATAAAAATCCTAATGTTCCATGTAAAAGCTTGGGTGAGATATATTTCGGCTGTTACCTTTTTGGAGTGGGTATTAAAATGACTTATGTCTCATTGTTTCGTCTAGGTTGGGCCCCTTTTTATAAATTGAGTTAAATATTTTTCCTAAGTTTATTACTTCCTAAGTTTAGGTTGGCTCATGCCCTATGTTACTGATATTAGCTCAAACCTAAGGGGAGGGTTAATAATCAAAAGAGCTTCTGAAACTTCAACTATAGAAGCTACAAACTTGACTGTAAATGTGGCCAAATTGGCCCAAAAGATAGTTGAAAGAGAAGAAGCTAAGAAGAAAAGTTTGATGGAGAAGTATAACACCATTATTGGAGAGTATAGTAGAATGCAGCAAATGAATGTTGAGCTACAAACTGAGGTAGATAGGTTGAAGTACAGACATGTGGGGGAGTCTTCTAGTGCTCCTGGTACCCTGGCCATACAATCTACATCAAGATCAGTACCTCCAACTTCTGCAATTGTTTCTACTCTTGGGTCCCACATCCAGACTCCTGCTCCTAGTCCTTCATTAGAGCCAGTTGAAAGTGCTCTGTAGATCCCACCAAATAGCAGCTGCTTAATAATATTAGAGAGCTATAGATAGCTCTAAAAGCAAGTGAGAAGGGAGTAGTTGCCAAGCAAAATGAAGTTGTAGAAATAATTTTTAGGTATTTGAATTAGGGAGTTGATGGTAGATTACCATCAGTTTATTCTTTATTCTTATATTCAATAAGAAACATTACTAGGGATCAGGAATTAGTTTTGCCTTTAGTTGAAAAGTGGATCCCTAGGACCAATGACCTAGATGTTATGTATAAGGCCTCTAGAATCGATGCAGACAATAGGCCCCAATCATTAAGGCCTACTCAAGTTTTTGTAAAATCACTGCAAGGTTTTCAAGCCTTACTTGATGATTTGAGTAGGAAGATTAAGGAACTGGTAAAAAATTTTGATGACTAGAGTGGCACGTGTTTACCAGATTTACAGGGACTGCCCTGTTTTGCCTATGTAAGGGTTTGAGGGGTAAATAGAAATGACATCCACCAATTCACCCACTGTCTTGGAACTATAACTCGGTGGATTGGTGTGCATCATGGTATGATAGAGGTTAATTGCATTTAGGGGTATTTTAAAGCAAGAAACTTGGCATTGAATTGATGCCCTAGGGCTGACAGGGGCAATTTTTTTGTGAATTTGTGGTTGTTAAGTCAGGGTTTATGAATTTGATGGATATCTTGGTAGAGTCATGGTGACACTGTTTGATGGTCCAATCTCTACTTTGAAAAAAAAAAATCTCTAACAACTCTAAGAGCTATAATGGGATGTCATTAAAGGAACCTTCATATGAAGGATTTTCTAATGAAGGACCTTTGAATTAAGGTCTTCATTTGAAGGTCCTTCATGCCAAGGTTCCTTTTATAAAGCATTTTGGACATGAAATATTTAAAATAAAAAATACCTTCATTTGAAAGTCTTGACATGGCATCATTTTTGAATGAAGGTTCTTTGTTCAAAGGTCATGACGACATCACCTTCAAATGAAGGTTCTTTGTTAATTGGTATTTTGTAATTTTGAATGTGTGATAATAATTTAGGGTTGTAACTAAATCCATTTGAGCCTTTTATAAATGAAAAGACATTTGATGTAATCATATGCCTTTTCAAACTTTGAACTTAATAGTAAGGGCATCATGAGTAGTTTGTTGGGCCCATTCAACAATCTTCGATGCAAGGATTGAATTGTCTAGAATGTATCTACTATCAAGAAAGCCAATTTGTTTACCTTTATGACTATATCTCAAGCAATAGGTTTAATTGTGATGGCAATGATATTGACAAGGATTTTTTAATCTAGGTGTTAAAAAGCATAATTGGCCACCATCCTAGGAAAGATTCTTCATTCTCACTTTTAGGTGTTCAAATTTAACAATATGCAGATTGATGAAAGAGCCCAAAGAGCCTTTCCCCATGTTATCCAAGTACACATAGCAGCGGTCTTCTCTTATACGGTTGGACATGATTTCAAGAACTTAGCTAGGAATTATTCATTTAACCTAAGGTTTTCTCATAATGCCATCATTGGAAAAGTATGATCAAATTATTCTATTATGAAGAATTGGTTTATGTGCCTCTAGTAATCACTATAAAAATGTGAAAGAATAAGCTATTTTATTTTTTTTGTCTTATCTTATACCATTTTACGAGAATGGGGGGGGCAATGTACGAGAAGATCTTTGGAAACTAGGCATGAAAATTATAGGTTAAAGAGAATGGGGGTGCCAAACTTACAATACTCATTGTCCCTTAGTCGTCAATTTTCCCTGAGTGCCCTCAACCTCGTCGTCGGTGCTGGTATTGACCTTGTTTTAGCTCCAAACTCTTCGTCGGTACTAGTATTGACCTTGTTTTCACTCGTCCAAACTCTTCCTCAGCATTGGTATTGACCTTTCACTTGTCCAATTTTACGAGCTACAACCTGGTTTAGTTAGGTTTTAGAGTATGTTAATTAAATTTAAAATTATGGTGCCATTGAGAGTAGTGAATATAAAGCAAGCAAAGCCTATTATGGCGCCATTTAGAGTAGTGAATATAAAGTAAGCCAAGCCTATTATAGTCATGAGGGAAATAATAAAACTCCTAGGATACTTTGTGAAACCATTTTCCTTGGTTAAAGGGAGGCCATAAAATATACCTTTGGATTTTTTCAATCTTCAAATATGAGGATTTGCAAGGTTCTTAGCAATATGAGTAATGGAAACGTGTGCAACAAGAATTTTTGAACACACATGGAATCTCCTTGCCAAAGAAAGGGGCTTCATGATTTAATATGATAATTTTTCTCAGCTCTAGAAATGATATGTTTCCTTGAAGAGGAAAGAGAAACCTAAAAGGTAAAAGAGATGCTTAGGAATCTCAACACTTCTTTATGATCAACCCCCTTCTATCCATAGGAATTGAACCAATTGGGCTTGGCTAAGAATGATTTCCTATAACATTCAGTTTTATGCCACTATATATTTGACCTTAAAGCTTTCCATAAAATATCTAGGCATTGAATATCCTAAATAATGTCACGTTTGTCCTCCAAGAGAGTGAGAAAGGAGTCATTAGAAAAATGACCATTGAGTAGTTGGGCTAGTGATGGTAACGTTGATAGTGAGATGGGTGGTCAGAGATGTGGCCTACAAGCTATATTTGAAAAAAAATAAGGATAGAAGCCATTGATTGGAGTAGTGAATATTGACATTGGTGTTTCCTTGTCCAACAAAGGGTCACTATGAGAAATGGTGTTGGATTTGGAATTGGCATTTAATCTTTTCTTCTAACAAAAATGGTCGTGATAGGCTAGATGTGTCTAATACTAGAAATATTCTCCCCTTCCTCCCATGAAAACCTTAATGGGAGAAGGAATACATGATACTTTGAATTGTAATGAAGAGTCAATGTAAAATAAACTACTCCCTATACTATCATACATGTTTTTGGGTTTATTCTTTCATTCTTCACGCTTGGAAAATTGCTCATTTGGAAATGGATTAAACAAGTGGAAAAACTTGGGCATGCATATGAGCTTATGAATTGGAACCTAAAGGGTATGTCGTCAAAGGAAGATTTCCCATTTCTAACACTTTGTTGTTGAGGTGAGTTTAATAATACTATGGCTCGTTGCACCATATAATTTGTTAGAGGTTTCCTAATATGACATCTCTATATGATCCTTGCTTAATTAGTTGTTGGCTTTTATCTTTTCCTTTTTATATTAATGACTTATTATATGATTGCATAGATGATATTTTTAATGTCATTGGGCCATATCAGTCTATACAAAGTTGCTTTACTTCTCAAAGTATTATCAATAACCTTAATAATGAAAATAATGAAATTGTCATTTAATGGGTGCTTGGGGAAGGGCATTGAGTTTTACCCCAGTGATAATTGTTGGTGTCTATGTATCATATTGCTTTGGATCAAGAGGGGTATTGTTATCCCTTGTGATTATGTTTGAGGAAGTCTTCAAATGGATGCTATTTCCTTCAACCAAATTGATGTCATTAAATAGTCTTGTTATGAACCCCTTGCAGGTTGCTTGGATAATGTTAGTATTGGTAATTCTAGTCCTTCTAATTATTATGCCCAAGCTTCCATAAATATGCATTTACTTAAAAATAATGATATAGTCACTTCAATCAAGTCACTTATGGTTGGGAGGTTTCTCCATGGTATGATCATATGAATAGGTTAGTTTTGCATGATAGTGAATAAGCCTCAAATTTTTGTGAAGTCTATTCTCTTAGGTGAATGCTTGTGTTTTCTTCCTACTAAGTTCCAAATGTATAATACTTCTTAGTTTAATATTTTTTGCAAGGGTTTAGATACTACGGGGGATATATGATGCCACACTTAGCTCACATCCCCTGAGGAGGTGAGAAATAATGCCATGCTATGACATTTTTTAAGAGGGTAGAATTGCTCCCTACATTGAGTCCCTATGTTGCTCTGGTCAAGTCCTTTCAAAATAATTTTCGGCTTCATAAAAGGATAAAAAGGTTATTGTGGGTGGTGTTAGATTTATTGTTTCAAAGGAAACCATCAGAGCTACTACTAGGTTGAATATTGAAGGTAGGAAGGTCATTAATAGGGAAAAATGATGGACACGGAAACCATCAACCAAATTTTGAAAAGGGGAGAACTCATCGAATTATAGAATGGTTTTGAATGATGAGTTTAGTAGAGTGTCAATTAAGTACTTCAGTGTTGAAGGTAGTTTTAAATGTGTTTTTCATTACCATTTCTCGCATGACCATCTTAAACATAATAAGGTTGCTTGTTTTCCTTATTTTGTCCTAAGTTCTCTTAAGTGTTTAGGTAAGGAGGTCTTAATGGCTAAATTTGTGATGCCTCTACATGAGGGGTTACCTTGCTATGTTCTCTTAGAATTCTGTTAGCTCTCCTACTTCAAAGTCTATTAATCTATTCCCTACCCCTATTCTTATCAAAGCTAAAGGTGGGAATCTTAGTGATTTGCATGATCCCTCTCCTCCTAAGGGTAAGAGAAAACCTATCAAACGTTCCTCATTCTTTGTCAAGAAAAAAATTACATTTGATGACATGCCTAGTAAAGTGGTGGAGGGAAATCTTGAGCTTGGTAAATTTGTGGCTGATTATTATGACTTAGGTTGCCCTAATCTTTTTTCCATTGGTTCTCTATTGAAAGTTGCCTCTCATATCCATGTGGACATTCCTAGTGATGTTGACATCTCCAAGACTAAGAGTAAAAACCTTAAATTTTAGTCCTCACTTGTGGGAAACAACGACTAAGGTTCTTATTGTTGCTACTGTTAATAATAAGATTGCTATAGGAAAACCTTTTAAGGGGAACCTTGTAAGAAGATCTAATAGGTTGGTGGCCATGATTTCTACTACCCCTAGCACTACACCCAATGTAGAATTAGTTGTTTCTAATTAACAACAAAGGCTTTGTTGATCACAAGGACAATGATTGCATCAATAGTGGGAACAAATAGTTCAGTCACTCTCAAGACTTCATGTAAGAGGAAGATGTTTCTCTTTCCAATGATTTTGGTGTCAACCTTTTTCAGAAATGAATGTTCTTTATGACACTAAGTCTTCTAACATAGGGGATGATTGAGAGGCTGAAAATGATGTGAATTTAGACCCTAGAAATGATATGGTGGCCATGGATGATGTCATGGGTAAAGGAATTTAGGTGGACAATAAGTCTGATCTTGTGCATTTATGTTCTCATTGTGGCCATAACACCAATTCTATTAATTATTTGGAGCTACTTCTTAGAAACTTTGGAGGAAAGAGTCAATAATGTGCTTAATTTTAGTAATAAGGTGATCCATAGGTTACTTCTATGCTTCTACTCTAGAATGTTGTGTGGGAGTTCTAGAAAAGAAGGTTGAAGGGTAATCTTGATAGTCTTGTTTTAAAGAAGGATAGAAAGAAATACCCTAAGGATGATATTTTTTCTTTCCTTTTTGAAGATTGGGGATATGTGACTCCCCAAAAGACATGCTACCTTATAAGCTAAAATGAAGTGGCCACTATCGGCAATCGTGTTCATTCATAGCAGTCAGGATTGTGGGGAACAGTCAAGATCAACTGATGGATGATCAATGGTCAATAAAAAATCGTTCCAACATCTAGCTCCCTCGACGACATGTTTGGGAACTAACCCATGTTGGCCCTATTACTGCATTTATAGGGTTCAGGACATTGGGTTCACCACAAAACCCCTCACTTCATAGCTAGGGCAAAATGAGACTTCCTCGCTCCTAAGACTATGATGAACACCTGAGTCACTATGTGACTCGAGGTGGGAGCTACTTCTTTTTGCTTCTGGAAGGAAGAGTACTGGAACACCTTTTCCATTTGGTGTTTGGCTATGGACTCTTGGTGCAACCCAGTTGCATCCCTATGGTGCTCCTTTCCTTGAACAACCATACCTCCCTATATAAGTTATTAGTCCAAATACTAGACATTGGTAGGATGACATCGTACTCTGGGCTTACTCCCCCATTTCTGACTTCTCATCACCAGTAATAACCCTTAGGGACCTTCGACCCTTGATTTGCAGACTCTTCCTAGCCTGGCTAACATTTTGATGAGTCCAACTCACCTTGTAGAGTTGCCTTACCCTTGCAACCTACCTTAACTCGCCATGACTTGGCATGACTCGACACTTCTTTATGCTCTATTCTACTATGCCCATGCTACCCTAGGTAACTCGGCTTCAAAATTAGAACCTTGTTGTCCCAACTCGCCTTAAGATTCAAAAAAGAAAAAAGCGAAGAAAAATACGCCTCAAAAATGATAAATCTCATCGTATATTATATAGATTATATATAAGGTATATAAGCTAGTTAAATCATTATAATATTGTTAAATCATTAATTATATTACAAATGAACACTGCTTTCAAATTCTTTGTTCTATGAAGCATTGGTTCTTGCATTTGTTCTTGACATAAGCAACATCCAATCGTTGATTGTGGGATTGACATCCTTAATGTTTGTTAGAATTTGATGAAATATTTGTTGTTCTTCATTTTTTCCATCTTGTCGAAAAACACAACTTAATGAAATGACCATTTTGAATTCTTCCCATAGTAGATTTTCTCACCTTTTGCTTTCATATGGAGCCATGTCATTTACTGGAGGTAATTGTGCCAAGTCTCCAACTTAAATCATGTAGATATGCCTGAATATAAAATATTTAATTAAATTGATAAGTATGAATTTGTATAGAAGGAACTATAATAGAATTGAATAAAAAATATTGTAATGTAAATTTATCAAAGTTTGCAATTTCGATCCAAAACTCACCTCCAAAACTTTGGTTACTATTTTTTGGGAATGCTCATCAAAGCCCAGAATCTATGTTTTCAAGCAACCTCTCCTCAAAGAAACTCATTTTATCTATCAGTATGTCTCTGACATGTGATTTTTCTTCTTGGAAAGTTCTAAGTCTTGTCCCTTCTAGTTCATTGAAATCTCTTATTGGTATTCTTTGCTTTGAATGAATGGTTGAAGCACCAATGTTGAATGTTGCAACTCCAGTAGGCGTGAATAGAAGTAGAGGAGATCGTTTAGGAGAAGAATTTTTTTCTAGTGCTAGGTTATGTGTTAGGTTATATAAGGCTAGGTTATATAGTGTTTGAGCCTAGCCTCAAACACTACAATTAGGGGTGGGTTAGGTTATGTGTTTTATTTAGGGTTAGGTTTGGGATTAGGTTTATGGTTATGGTTAGAGTTTAGGGTAATCTCTAAATTTAAGTTTAAGTCGTAGTTGATTATTTTCCCACAAAAAGAAATTAGATCCATTTTTTTCTCATGTTCATTATAGCCAACTATGGGTTAATCTTAAATTTAGACCTTTTCTTGAAACCTAACATCGTATCCCTAATCTAACCATAACCCTAACCCTAATCATAAGATTGACTCATACCCCGACCTTAACCCTAGCCCTGGCAATAAACTTAATCCTGACCCTTACTTGGAAACTAAACCATTATTTTCTCATTAATGTAACCCTGACCATAACTTTAACCCTAATACTATAATCCCTAATTGTAATCCTAAACCCTAACCCTATTTTCATATCTAATCCCAACCATAACCAAAACTCTAAATCTAACCCTAACCATAAAACATAAACCCTAATCTAACCCTAATCCTAACATTATTTTTCCTAACCCTAACCCTAACTCTAAACCTAACACTAACCCGAACACTAAATCCTAACCCTAATTAAATACCCAATCATAACCCTAAATTGTAACATGATCCTTTGAATTGGATACTACATAAAAATTTATGTGTTACAATCATTGCTTCCATTGTTGCCATTTTTACATTGGGTCGATGCATATATTTTTAAAATATTCAACAAAATCTTTTAATGTCTTACCAAAATTAATATTATTAATTGTAATATCAAACTTATAAACATGTATGCAAAATATGAACATAAATAAGAAATATATGGTAATAGTTTATTCAAAAAACAAAGTGATGTGGACTACAAGGACTATAAGATATCCACAAAAGAGATCTACATTGAAAATATTGTAGGGAAATTCAAGAAAATACAATTGGTAGATGCAAAGCCAAATAAATGTGAAATTGTGTACTATAATGATTTTAGAATATACAAATAATGGATTTGTTGAAAAGGTTTTAGAAACTTTCAAACAAATGCAATTGGTAGATGCAAAGAAAAATTCCACAACCTTCACCAAAATCCTTATTGGTTTCCTTAAAATGGGAGATTTGGAACAAGATATAGACATCCATCAAAGCATAATATGAAGATGATTTTTTTCAAATGTTGTGCTTGTAGATGCCCTTTTAAAATTTATACAGAATTTGGAAGGATAGAAAAAGCTTGTGAACTATTTGACAAAATGTCTCAAAGAATTGTAATCTCTCAATTTATTTTAGTGTCTATTTTGTTATACCCCATGTCCCAAATTGGGTATGACACAATAGACACTAAAAAAAATTGATAGATTGTTATGAGGGCAGTGATGAGACTTTTCTAATTAGAGTGTATTCCATGAGATTACAATTATTCGAGGCATTGTGTCAGATAGTTCATGAGCTTTGTCTATCCTCCGACATTTTGCATAGATTTCAAAAGGGCATCTAGAACCACAAGATTTGAGAAAATTCATCTTCATATTATAGTTTCCTTATGATTGGTTGACTCTTATACTAAATCTAAGTGTTGTTTGTGTTTTGACAAGAGTAGATTAATATTTTTTTATTTTTTATATGAAGATCAAAATTTCATGCACATAGAATGAACCATAGTTTAGTTACAACACTTGGTCTCTTCAAAATAATCAGAGAAGATTAGGGAGAGGAAGGAATGCACACCAAACTACAAAATAGGGGCAGTTGTGGCTTTGTTATTTTTCTCTATATAGTCTAGTTGTTTCCTATAGGGATAAATATTTAATCACTATACAAATGAAAGATGGTTGATTATCTACTGAATATTGTTGTGTGTTTTGAAATGGAAGATATCTATGTTGGAAAACAAGGATAGACAACTGAGAGGGGGGGTGAATCAGTTGTTACAAAATTGAAACTTATTTAACCTTATTAACCTTTAATATCAGATTTGATAATTAACAGTGAAAGCATGAATCAAAAAAACACATAACACCAAGATTTTTGTGTACAAACCCTGTTAGGGGAAAAACCACGGTGGAGGTTAATCCACAATTTATACCCTGTTAAAAGTATAAAAGAAATGAATAAGGAATGCACATGCATTCAGGAACACTGCCTAGAGCTCACTACTCAAAGGGAAGGCTCATTGCTTTACATAAGGTAATCAAATTAAATCCATCTGATGAGGTTGAACTGAGAAATTAGCTTCTTCAAAAGCCTGATGACAGTTTCAGTTAGGCACATAAATACTTCTTAATACTTTGTCTAAACTTATTCACACTCTGCTTTGCATTCAAATGATCTAATCTTTATTCACACATATCTCGCATACAATTCACATACATTATCTCTAAATGAATAAAACAATTTCTCTTATATATCCACTTCATGAGTTTAGATTAACAACTCTGCCGACCAAAAATAAATAATAGATGAATACAAACTATCGGCCCAATTCATGAAAAAATCTCAATGCGCACCAACTTAAATCGGCCACAACATAATGAAGACCTAAAGCAACATCCTCGAACATGCGAAGCATTCAAAAATTAATCCACAAGGATCTACAACATGCTACCACCATCATGTCAACCAAGAACATGAAAACTCGAACATGGAATGGAAAAGTCTTTGATCATGAGCACACTGATCAATGTGGACGTACCACAATGATAGAGTATGAGATCAAGAAATTTCAATGAACATCTCAAGAGCATACACAACAATTCAATTCACCAGAATTACATTCTCTTCTTTCAGAAACACCAACTATAGCAACAAAATAACTGTAGGAACACAAAAACTCATAACTCGCTCCAATTTTGATGCACACCTCTGAAACTTCCAGAGGATATACTAGATAGGCTCAACAACAAACCATTTAATACACGACTTCGGAATACCAACGTACAAAAATTTTCACCACTCTGATCTTCACAACTTCATAGACTATCTGCAACATATTTATTCTAATTTTCTCATTATCCTCGACATTTACAACCTTTAAGATATTATTACTAATAGTGTTGACATCAATGACAACCACATATCATAAGCAACACAACCACAACATCCAACAATCTACATCTATATAAAAATTGGTATATGCTAATAGTAAACTTATTATCTTATTTATAGCATTTCCTTAGCTTTTTATATTAAAAAATTCAAGGTAGAGGGTAACATGATTCTTTGAATTGGATACTACATAAAAGTTAATGTGTTATAGTCATTGCTTCCATTGTTTTCATTTTCACATTAGGATGCATGTTTTTTACAATCAACAGTGTTTTAATGTCTTGCCAAAATTAATATTATTGATAATTTCAAACTTGTATAAACATGTATGAAAAATAAGTACATAAATAAGAAATATATTCTAATAGTTTCTTCAACAAAGGATAAAAAAATCATGTGGACTGTACAAGGATTGTGGTGGGACTTAAAATTTACTACCCATGTGGTATTAATGAGGGAGATTAATGATAATCCTTCCTTGTGGATCTCACAAAATCAGATTAAAGGACCCTAAGGGTACTGCGAGGTCTGCGAAGAGGCGACACGTGGCCTAATTCTTGAAGCGATAGGGCTAGGTGGGACCCGCTGTCCAGTTGCAACCTCTTGTTTTCTTGGGTTGTGATTGGGCACGGTTCTCTCAGGCACGGATGTGGATTTTCAAATAATTGTTGACTCAATCTGAGTCATCCGACTTGCCATGTTCGATCCACATTAATGGTTCAATTTTTCTTGGGTTCCTGTTCATCCGCGTTGGGAGTTCTTGCTCTCTACAAGTTGTTCTCATTAATGGCGTGGGTTTTTTCACTGAATCCCCACCTGATTTTCCTACGTGCGAACACTGTTCTCCTGATAAATGCAATGATGGGTTGTATGCCATGCCTTCACAAGCCAGGAATAATTTGTGGTGGCTACATAAGCCACTAAAATGCTCAAATGCTTGTGCTGCATTCGAGCAATTAATATTCTCGCACCAATTAACTCTATAAATGCTCATTGTGTTATCTGGTATTATCATCACATTTTGAGTTGTCTTGTTTGGAGGTGGTCGAGTCTCTCCTGTATTTTGTGAGGTGTTCTTTGCAATGGACCATTCGGCTGTGCGCAGAAGCCAGACCAGACTCGGGGTGAGAAATTTGCATCCTGACAGGGTACAACCTGTCCTTAGCAAGCCTGAGGTTGTCCATGATGCTAATTTTAAAGGGACAGGGAGCTCCAAGTCCCCACTGGTGTTGTCTTCTAGTTCTGACAGTGATGGGTCTGAAACTGACTCAGACTACCTACGTTACTTGGCATCCATGACCGAGCTGTTGGGGGTCAATGAAGAGCCCCTCATAGTTGCCCCAATAACTGCGATGGCGTCGTGCCGTGCTACCCGATCATGTGTTAAAGCGGATAAAAGGAAGCTGGTCTCGCTTCTTCCTAAAGTGAGGACCAGGTGCGGTCGCCTCTACCGGGGCCGTGTGTCTTGCAAGTAGTTGCAGTTGTTGGGTGTATTACTTTTGGGTGGTGTGTTGATGTGGACGTACGCGTGCCTACCATGCTCTTTTGTCTTTAGCTCCAGTTGGTTACAATGGTATAACTGTTTTGATTCCTCGAACTGATTATGTTTTTTTCTAATGATGAGGAATGTCAATTTGAATTTCATTCTAAATGAAATTCAGTTTTGGAATGAACAATGTAGCCTATTGCTTTGTTGCTCTCATGTCCTATAAAGGAGATTTGAAGGCTCATTATTAAGGGTTGTTGTTTTTTTTGGGTCCAAAGGCTTAGAATAGGTACAGTTAGTGGTAATGCAAGATTTTGAAGGTATTATGTAAGAAATCATGCTGGGTTGGGAATAGTAGAAATAAGTATACTATGCTTTTGTAATTACTGATATCGAAAGAAATCTAAAAAAATTAAGACATTTTGCTCTCTTGTGTATGGGCCATGGATTATGAATGGATTTATCAAGGGTTTGTTCATTCAGTTTCAATGGTGTAGTTGAAAGTGTAATTTGTTCTCTTGCTTTGACTTAATGAGTTAATCAAATGCTTGAACACAAATTGCATGTTTATGGTTATATGCTCAGGATTCACTAAGGAGTATTATTTTAATATACTGACAAATCTCATGGTAGCAAAGCACTATGGTGATAAGTTCAATTTCATCTGAATTACATTTTATATGACTCCCACCCAATGGATGAGGCACTGGATAGTATTGGTAAATTCCTTTCAGCTATAGGACTATGACTCTAAGCACGGTGATTCAATACCCGAACATTTTAACAAATATCAACTGCTATCTCTTTTTGGGATATAGATCTTATGATAATTTTCAGTCTCCTTGCTTTGGGATATCTATTATTATTCTTTGGTTTTTTCATAACTAAGGTAATGACTGTCTGTTAGTGTTAGTGGGGACTGCATCTGTAAAAAGAAGTGTTCTTACGAATCATGAAACATTCTTATGAACACACTTGGGTTTACCCACCTTGGTTTCACAGAGCCAAAAGTGTAGGAGATGTCAGTCTTTGACTGACTCTTGTTAGTTGGCCACTAGCCTTTGCAGTTCTTTATAACGGAGGTTGGCTACCTCTTACAGAATTCCAAATCCTATGTGGTAAAAAACATGAACAAATTGTAAGATATACACAAAATGGATCTACATTAAAAATTCGGTAGGAAAATTCAAGCAAATACAATTGGTAGATGCAAAACCAAATAAATGTGAAATTGTGGACTATAATGATTGTAGAATATACATAATGGATTTTTTTAAAAGGTTTTAGAAACTTTCAATCAAATGCAATTGGTAGATGCATAGACAAATTTCACAACCTTCACCAAAATCCTTGTCGATTTCTTTAATATGGGAGATTTGGAACAAGGTATAGATATCCATCAAAGCATAATATGAAGATGAATTTTCTCAAATGTTGTGTTTGTAGACTCCATTTTCAAATCTATGTAAAATGTGGGAGGATAGACAAATCTTCTGAACTATTTGACAAAATATCTCAAAGAATTGTAATTTCATGGAATACACTCTAATTAGAAAAGTTGCATCACTGCCCTCATAGCAATCTCTCAATTTGTTTTAGTTTCTATTGTGTTACTCAATTTGAAACTTAATTGTGATACATTAAGTTCATTGTCAATTTGTCATTTGTGTGTCAAGTTTGTCAAAATCCAAAATGATCAATTGTTAATAAAATCATGGATCATGTAATATTGGGATGGGTGACCTCCTAGGAAGGCCTAGTGCTTCATTGTTGTTAAAAAAAAAACTGTCGAAGGCCTTTGCAGTTTTATATTTACCTTTGCGGCTGCGCCTTATTTTTCCAAATGCTAACTGCCCTCGAAACGCTCCACGTGGCTCCCTCATGAAGCTTTTCATTTTTCCTTCGCTTTGCTTCTCTACAGCCTCCAACTGCATGCCACATGGCTTGCATTGGCTATCTTCTGAGTTGGGCCCATCTCGTACCTTTTTTCTCTCGGAGTGCTCCACATGGATCTCTCTTGCGGCTTTCTGCTGGGCGCCTTTGCTACTTTTTGCTGGGCTTCGTCTGAACGACATGTGGCATTTTGTTTCTGTGTCGGTTACCTTGGGACTGTCGACGGATCTTTTGTGCTTCCTGCTACTGCGTGTCCTCTCCTATTGCTGCATGTTTTTTCGTTTCATCTCATGGCCTCGCTAGCGTGTTGCTAATCGATTGATGTTTACTGTGGTGACTCGAGATAATCTGGGCTGAGGATCGTTGCGTGTGGTCTACTCTTGCATAATGCATCTTCAGGCGGTGGGATGGCCAATATATGGGGCTTGGTTTTCTTTTATTAGGTGTGGATTAAGTTTAAAAAAAAACTCCCAAGCACTGGGAAGTAAGCCTCGTGTAATAGTTGCTTTTAATTCAAAGACTTTGGATTGTGCCAAATAAATTCGGCCTTTCTGTTTTCAACCGTTTGTTGGAACTATTGACCTGTGTTGTTATCTTCATTTTGTATGAATGCCTGTTCTTCAGTTTTTGTAACCTCATATAGCTGGAATGAATACATATCATGTTTCTACTACTCTTCTGTGTTAATACAAAGTTATGCTTGATTACATTATACAAATTAGAGGGTATTTTTTGCATGACAAGTGCTTTTGAAAAAATTATCTTAAATAATAGCAATTTAGTGATTCGAGCCTTTGCATTATGCACTGTGCTCTGATAAAGTTGTCTAAATATTTTGGCGCATCATCCGTAGTGTAAATTTTATATTCTCGCAATCTCCCTTACCTTTTACTTCACCCATTAAGCAAAGATCTGGCTTCGATAAAATCTCGGAGGTTATTTAGCTAGCGCATAATGTCCCCCAATAGTTAAATTTCTCATAAGGCTGCTGCTACATGCAAAATATTGTGTCAATAGTTCTTTTTCTGGCATGCCTAGTGGGACCGCGAACTAGCACGTTCGCTTAATTTTTAGAAGTGTGTATGAGCCATCGGCCTGTAACCAGGTCGCAGACTACAAGAGTCCCTGGCCAGCTTGTACCCCCTTTATTTTTTGTGCACCCGAGAGGTCGCCGAGGCAGCCCTTCACCTCCTCCGTCTCCTCCTTCTCCGACATCACCTAATCCACCTGCACCTATGGCTGCTAGAAACTACGTAGCTTGGGACTCTAGCAGTCCATTGGTAGCACCTGTACCTCCTGTAGTATGGGCCCTCGTCCCAGTTTTTGCTCTAAAGGCTATCCCTAAATATTCCGGGGATGAATCAAAGACGCCAAAGGAGCACCTACAAGATGTAGCAGACGTATGTCTGGTACATGGCGTATTAAATAAAAATGTAGCCCTTAGATTGTTGGCCGCCTCATTCCAAGGAAAGGTGCTGAACTGGTACCAGACCATTGAATCAGGCACTATATCTACTTGGGACCAGCTCATAACCCCTTTTTACAAACGTTTCTCCAATGCTGGCGATAGATCATTGTTGTAACATCAATTGGCAACATAAAGTGTGCTCCTCATGAAGCTTTGCTCGATTTCAATGCAAAGTTCCATTCGACCTGACAGAGAGTGCCTGTTGGTAGCCGACCACCTCTGAATCTGGCTTTTATGTTCTACCTGAAGATGATAAATGCTGATATCTCCATGATGTTATAGGATGTAAATGGAGAAACTCTTCCTGATGCTTATGCTCTAGCTGTTTCCGCAGAAAACAATTTGATTGCTGCTGAGAAATTAGCACCGAGACCCATCATGTCATTGTTCCCCAAATGCAACGCTCCAGAAGCTGAAGTTCCTTCTACCAGTGTGTCTGCGGCTCCCCCCAATCTATGTACGTCTATCTCGGAAGTGTTCCAAGCACGCCCCCAACAGTAGCTCTTGTAGTAGCTCCAGTGTCAAACCCCATGGTTGCTGCGATGAATGAAATGAGAGAACAGATGTGGGCTATGACTAATGAACTGACTACTTTGAAGTGGCAACAATACATTTATCAAAAATCGGCATACCAAAATTACCAAGGTGGAAAACCTCCGTACCAATCAAACCAGTGGTAGGATAGGTCATGAGGGAATACTTTGGCTCAATCAAGTAACCAGATGGTTTTGGTAACCCTACCAATGCAGACTGTTCATCCTAGTTTGAATAAGGAGCTAGTGGCAGGACAAAACAATTTAGCTGAAGATGCTAACTCATGGTGTTTTCCTTGCAATGACACACACATGCCACAAAACTGTCCACGGGGAAATTTGCAACAACAAATCATAGATCAATGTAGCCAAGGCTGCACATCCGTTTCTGGCAACTCACCATATGCTTCTCAACAAATGGACAATGTAGTCCTTGCTGCACAAATGCAGGGGATGTCTATCTAGCAAGAGTCGGAGATTATCCCGGACCAGGCTCTTTTTTGTGGATGGAAGGAGAAGAGTCAGTGTTTCCAAATGACATCCCTATTGATAAAGTACCCCGAGTGCAATCTGATTATAATATGCGTTCTAAGCGTATATTTACTAGAAAGTTTACAACATTACCTACCAAGGTTACATCACAACCAATGCCCAGACCAACGGCAGGCCTATTGCCAACCCCACCACAGTCAAAGATGGTTGTTCTTAGCCCTCCGAATCCGCTTCCTCCTAGGACAAAGGCTCCATCGGTCACTTCTACTGTTACCAAATAGCCGGATATACCAACTATGAAACTTGTAATGACCGCCAGACCTAAAGAGCAGGTAATCGCAACTCACTAGTCGAAAGCGCAATTCAACGTGGTGGAACAACTAAAAAAGTCATCAGCCAACGCTTCTCTATTGGACGTTTTGACCATTCTGGAGCAGAAGGTACTACTACAAAAGGCACTGTCAGTTGAAGAAGATTCTAAGGTTTCTGCTCTACCCAATAGAGAGGATGCATCTAGGTCTGACCTGGATAAAGTGCTAACAATTCAATTAGAGGAGAAGCTTGAGTCGAAAAGGGAAAGTAAGCCTAAACCTAGACCTTTCTTTCTAACATTGATTATTGGTGAAGAGTTGCTACATAACTGTATGATCGACTCTGGTGCTAGCACCACTGTCATGCCAAAGCAAGTAGTTGATGCTTTGGGTCTAAAATATGAGCCTCTGAATAAAGGAGTCATGCAGATTGATGGAAATAAGGTGGATACTGTTGGAATAATTAAGGGATTACCTATGACTTTGTTTGCCTACCCTAGTATCACTGTAAATCAAGATACCATACTCATCGATATCCCTCCCCTTTTTGGAATTTGTTTGTCCTGAGAGTTCACTACAAATGTAGGAGGATGTATGGCTTTAGACTGATCCCACTTGATTCTAAGGACCAAGAAACTACTATCGAAGACTTTACATCCTGAGCACGTTGCTGACGAAGCTTTGCTAAATTTTGAAGAAGCAACACACACTTCAATCTCTCAAGAGGAAAGGTATAATGTCAAATTTCTTGAATAAGAGGAGGCTACTAGCTCTCGGATAGTAGATGAAGAAAATTTGTTGAAAGAATTTATTGATACAGATCCTTTCGAGAATTACCACTCAACTGGCCTCAGAACCTATGTTATTCATGAAGAAGGGTAGATCATGCCTAAAGTTACTAAAGAAATCGAGGGTGAAGAATCTCCGAAAATATGGACATTATATTTTGATGGAGCCAGATGTAAAGTAGGAGTTGGAGCTGGGATTTGTTTGGTATCCCCGTCCGACAAAAAACCATTGAGGTCTTACCGTTTCCAGTTTGCCTGTTCAAACAATGAAGCCGAATATGAAGGTCTCATCCATGGTTTAAGCTTTGCTGAGCAAATGGGTACAAAGCAGATAAGTGTCTTTGGAGATTCTGAGCTGGTGGTTGACCAAATCTATAGAACTTCAACTGCAAAGAATATCCACATGAGATCTTATCGACATAGGGTCCGAGATCTGATCGACAACTTTGAAGCATTCAATATTTAGGCTATTCCGAGGGAAATGAACTCCAAAGCTAATAGGATGGCAACTATTGGGGCTGAATTCAAACCCGCCACCAAGTTATTTAAAAATAAACATGCAGTGAAAGTAATTATAAGACCCATCGTCCCAGATAACAATCAAGATTGGCAGGTATTTGATAGCGATGCTCATATTGCATCATTCCTTGAGTCATCTGGAGAATTTTCCGATCAGCTACAATCGAAGATTTCCGAAGCTTATAGAGATCAAATCATCTAGTTGAAATCCAACAAGCTCCCAAGTGGGCTAGTCACTCTAGAAGGCCTGTTCGATTCCGATCATGCAATAAGAGATAAAAAGAAACTCGTGGTGGACAAAGGCGATTATACCAATTTGCATATCGGAGAAGATAGGAAGCTCAAGGTTGGGAAAGAAGTGTCGCAAAAGAATAAAGACAGACTAAAACACTTCTGTGAAGAATACCTAGGAGTGGTAGCTTGGTCATATGATGATATTAAAGGGTATGATCCTGGAATCATCGAGCATACAATTGAACTGATAGAAGGAGCAAAACCAGTTCACCAAAAATAGAGACCTGTGAACCCAAAGATAGAATCTCTCATGT
Source organism: Sequoiadendron giganteum (assembly GCA_007115665.2). NCBI lineage: Eukaryota > Viridiplantae > Streptophyta > Pinopsida > Cupressales > Cupressaceae > Sequoiadendron > Sequoiadendron giganteum. The sequence goes on from CM021108.1 coordinate 406,279,480, forward strand.
CATAGGAGCTGAACAAGCTGATTACATCCCGGATAGTGTTTCCGATCAAACATAGCACTTGGGTGTCAAACCTAGTGCCAGTCCGGAAGAAAAATGGAGATATACGCCTATGCATAGACTTTCGAGATTTAAATAGAGTGTCTTTAAAAGATCATTACCCCCTACCTTCAATGGAGGTAATTCTTCAGACTGTAGGCAGTTTCGAAATGTTTTCAACACTGGATGGTTTTTTAGGCTATAACCAAATTCGGGTAAAAGAAGAAGACCAATATAAAACAACATTCACCACGAAGTGGGGAACGTATGCTTATGCTAAAATGCCTTTCGGGCTCTCAAATGCTGGAGCCACGTTTTAGTGAGCTATGGACATTGCCTTTAAAGATTTGATCCACAAGATTATACTCATCTATTTGGATGACTTAATAGTATTCTCAAAATCTGTTGATGATCATTTTGATCATCTGGAGCTTGTTTTTCAGAAATGCCAGGAGTTCAGGGTCTCCCTGAATCCGAAGAAGTGCGCGTTCGGAGTTCCCCAAGGGAAACTATTGGGATATGTCGTCTCTAAGGAGGGAATTGCTATTGATCCAGAAAGGGTCGATGCAATCTAAGAACTTTCGTTACCTGTCAACAAAAAGGGTGTGCAGTCTTTTCTGGGAAAGGTTAATTTTATTAGCTGATTTATTACAGATTTCGCATGCATTGTTCATCCAATTACTTTAATGCTTAAGAAGGACCAGTTTTTCAAATGGACGACGGAAGCTAGAAGAGATTTCAAACTTGTAAAAGAGGCTATTTCTTCCACCCCTGTGTTGGTTAACCCGGACCTGTTGAAGGATTTTATTATGTATGTTTTTGGCGGTGGAAATAGTATTGCCATAGTGCTTATGCAGAAGGATGATAAAGATGCAAGGGAGTCCCCTGTTGCTTTTTATTCTCGGACTTTAAAAGAATACGAAGTGAAGTATAACTTTGTAGAGAAACAGGCCTTCGCCATTGTTAAAGGGCTTAAGAAGTTTCAGCATTTGATATTGTATAATAAAGTGATTGTTTGTGTTTCACATCCTAGTGTGCGAGAATATATCATGGAAGGAGAAATCACCGAGAAAAGAGCCCATTGGATCACCAAGATCCTAGAATACGACATTGAAGTCAAACTTGTCAAGACCATCAAGGGAAAATGACTGTGTGAATATATCACCAAAAACAGTGACAGAGTTTGAAGCCCCATAACCTGTGTTAATAAATGAAGAGAGTTCTTAAAGCAACTGGCTTGATGATAGGATAAATTTCATGCAAACTGGAAGGTATCCAATTGATCTCCCAACTTTTAAAAGGTGCTTCTATTGCCTACAAAATAACAATTTTGTTCTTTTGGAGGGTGTCCTGTTTAAAACAAATTTTAACGACATCCTGCTGAGATGTGTCAATGAGGAGCAGACCTAGGAAATATTAGATCAATATCATAATAGCCCTACCGGAGGACATTTTTCTACAAGAACCACGACGATTAAGATTATGTGTGCCAGTTATTTTTGGCCTACACTTTTTAATGATGTTTTTTCATTAATTAAGTCTTGCAAGGAATGTCAGTTCTATGTTGGAAAGAGACAAAATGTTGCTATGCCTTTAAGGCCTATAGTGGTAGAAGAACCTTTTGCTCAATGGGGTTTAGATTTCATTGGGATGATCAACCCTTTCTCTTCAGCTGGGCATAAATGGATATTAATAGCAACTGACTATTTCACTAGGTGGGCAAAGGCAGTGCCATTGAAAAATGCTACGGAGATGGAGATTGTTAATTTCCTCGAAGAACTGGTGGCTAGATTCGGCCCGCCTAAAACAATTATCTCTGACAATGCTAAAGCTTTTCTCAGCTCGAAAATGAGTCAGTTCACTCTAAAATACAGGGTGTTCTTGAAGACCTCGTCTAACTACTATCCCCAGTGGAATGGGCTCACGGAGTCTACTAATAAAAACCTCATTCGGTTGATCAAACGGATAGGCGCGGAACATCAAAAAGAGTAGCATAGGAACCTCCGGACAATGGTGTGAGCAGACCGAATCATGCCCAAGCAAATATTGAACACATCTCCTTACGAGATGGTGTACGGAAAAGAAGCATTGCTGCCTATTGCCATGGAGATCCCCACCTTACAATTGCTCAAGTCTCTGGAAATTGAATAGAACGGAGCAATGGAGGTGCGATTTTCTGAGTTACTCGAGGTGCAAGAAAAAAAAGAGCATGCCCTGGGAGCAATGAATAGCCACCATCAGGTGGTAAAGAAATGGTTCGACAAAAGGGCTTCAAACCAAGGACTACAACGCAGAGATTTGGTGCTTAAATTTAACGAGCGTGGAGCAAAACCTGGACAACACAACAAATTTGACATTCTTTGGGAAGGGCCCTTTAAGATTTACTAGTGTAAACAGTTCAACTCTTTTGAGTTGGAAGATATGGAATGTAACGCCCTAAATATTCCAGTCAATGGAATACATCTTAAAGGATTCTATTAATCCCACTTATGTGTTAGTTTTGTACATTATATATATGTAATTATTCTTCCCTGCTTTAAATTTTGATCTTAAGTGCAAGAGATGAGGAAAAACACAGCAATAATGCAAACATTTGAAATAAATTTGTAAGTAGGTTGCACATTCAAGAAAGATATATTTTATATATTCATAGTAGCCAAAGATTTACAATATATATTTGAGGCCGAGGGCCTTATGTTAAAATTTACATATGCCCACTGAGGCGTGGGGCTTGGAGGCTAGAAAAGCAAAAAAGTTTGTTATCATCATCATTCTCAATAACATTTAGTTGAAAGGACCAGCGATCATAGTAGCAGGCGGCTCGGGCTCCTGAAATACCATTCTCTCAAAGTCTTTGTACCACTGAAAACTGGAGAATGGCTCAAGATAGTGTATGCACATCATAAAGGAGCAACCTATGCGGGCTCTGACGCGATGCTCTTCATGGGTTTCCAGCTCAAAGTTGAACAAAAAAGGCCTAGTTGGAATGATGCCTCCATGCAGCTGCTGCAGGCGAATGTTTCGAACTGAGGGAATCCCACGACCCAATTGGGCTGAGTGCGTAATCTGCTCCAGACCTCCGTGGTAGTGCGCAGGGAAGACCAACTTCATCAATTTTATAATCTTACGTTTGGAGACGTTGATGTCCACCAGCGAGGCAACGAAGTGGGAGTAGATGTCGGTGTCCACCTGATATTCTTCATAATGCACACAGTCTTTCTCAAGGATCCATTTGATGACTTTCACGTATAACAGGTTTTTCGCACCTATCATACGCTTTAGGTGCCTGCAGGTAATCTTGTCAAGAAAGGCAGCCTGGGTCTTTCTGTAGGTGAGCCTCACTGGTGTTTCCATGACTTCTATTTTTTCTAGCTAAAAAATTAAAAATACTATCCAGCAAAAAGTTGCTAAACTGAAAGGCTAGTCGATGTTGTGATTCAAAATATTGTACAAGGGGCTGATTTATAGATTGGCTAAGTTTTTCATGCCAAAGAAATCATGATTAACAATTATACTAAGTGGGTTGCTTCGCCTTGGTTTTTGATGTCGCAGTGTGTGAGGTGATGGCAAGGTGCAGGATCAGCTTGCAACTTGCTCCGCTAAGCTGCCACATCGTTCGCAGATCGGCCAGTTGTCAGTAATACGAAGCATTGCCATCTCATCTGAATCGGATGAAATTATATAGAGAAGCTCTATTGGGCAATGTGCCCTGTACGAGCATTAATGTCAATCAATACAAATAGCCTGCAAGGAAATGCTTGTAGGGTCGCCTAGGTTCATTTTTCAAGACAGGAATCCGTTTCTGTCACATGTGAAATATTGTCAATTAATGTTTTGGTCGTTTGGCTGGTTGGTGATCTTTTCGCACGAACAAGCTGATAATACATAATAGCAACTTAGCGTAAACGGTTGGCACATACCTTTTTCGGTCGCCATTCTCTAGAAAGCGAAAAATGAAAGTTATGGCATGCAGGGAAACATATTTATTGCAAAAGTTACCAAAGAATTAAGCAATTAAGGCATTCACAAGAAGAGAGAAGTTTTTTAGAGAAGCTAAGTCATTTGCCTAAGGTTTGTACAGAGACCTTTGTGAAGACAAAAATGGCCGAAATTGCAGAAAGCCCTACACAGACTTCGGCTCAAGTAAGTCTAAGCGAGCAGATGAGGAATGCACCACGGGAAACTCTACGATGGAGAGTCTTATGCTACTATAGGCATACCTACAAAGCCTAGCTGGCCTTTCACTCACCCAGTGAACTAGAAGTTATTGAGCGCGGTTTTTCACAGAGACTGGGTAGTGGTTTTGGAGGATTGGGACAATGTCTTTGATCCTGAGTTGTCTAGCAATCTTAAGAGCCTTCAGAAAGCTGCATGCAAAAGAATGAAGCATACAACGGACCAATTTCCCAAACGACTATGGTACTGTAGGCTTGCACAGTACATGGTCCCCTTGGTGCACCCTTCCCCAGATATTGTAGCAGCATGCGCAACACTGTTCAACCCAAACACAGGGGTTATCAATGGCAAGGATTTCTAGGTAGTCATTAGCCCCGTGGCTATTCCAGATATACTGTGCATCCCATTTCCTTTGGGTAAGGAAGTTGACTATTTTAACAAGGAGAGAATGCAGCAAAAGTGGGGAGAGCTCCAATCAGGTCCACAATTTTATCACTCCGAGCTTCAATATCCGAATAGTTCGGCCCTCCCCAAATTCCCTTTCGGTTTGAAAGCTCTAAGAGGTGTGGTACAATCTGTCGTTTCTATGCTGGCGATGGTGTGCGGGTTGGACTCAGACAAAGAGGTTCATCAGTTTCAAATGTCCCTCTGCTTTATGATAAAGAAGAATCACGAGAACCCACTTTTTTATTTTGCAAAGGTTATTAGCAATGGCATTTGGCTACAGCTAAAAAAATTTGGGGTTGGCTCTAGGTTTAGGTATTCGTCTTTCCTGGCCTACTTATTTTGCACCAAAATTCGGATTACTTTTCAACGTCTATGCTATTATCTATTTTTGATGAGAGTCGCTCAAGGAAGCTAGTTTCGACGTGGACCCCTGTCATGTCGAAAACTTTTGATTATTATACGTTTCGGATGCATCCATAGCCCCGGTTATAAGGGCTTTGGGTAAGGTTGGTATAAATATGACCGAATGCATATCACCCCGCCAGAGGTCCTGGCTTGGAAAGTTAACTCCACCCTGTAACTGGTTCTTTGGCACGGATTTCACCATGCTCCACATGCTAAATTTCATTCAAGAACCTTTTCGGCTTCCTCATTTCCTCTCCGACAGAGTGCTAGCCCTAGAGGCAATGAGACAGCTATACACCCTTGATGATGATTATTGGGGAGGAAAGCACTTAACCTCCTATTTTTTGTTGCCAATCATGTTTGGTTCAGTGTCGCTGGTTAAGAAGAGGACCTCGCAGATTAATACCTCAGTGATTCTAATTTCAAAGTTGGGTCACATCGGGCTGGTACTAATAGATGATCCCTGGAATTACAACCCTGAAAATAATTTGTTGGAAATCAACATCAAGATCTCGCATTCACCTTGGCCATTCTGGGACCTCCGAAGGGATCCCGAAGAGGGAAACATAAGTAGATATGTAGGCCTCAATTATTTACCTACAGTGGATGGTCGACCACCCTGGCTGAATTTTTATCACATTGTGGGGAGGGTCAACCCAAAGCTTGTGATCAGCCCCCCTTTGGTCACCCAATTAAAGAAGCTCAATTGGGTACCTGAGAAGATGCAAGCTTTCTGGATATACTGGTAGGAGATTCTGGCAACTGGCAAGTTATACAATGAAGTTGCCCTCGATGAGATGTTTGATGACATTTGGGAAAATGAACATCCAAATGTTGTGTATTCTCCAAACCGTTCAACATCAGTGCAACAATCAAGAAGAGAGGAGGCTACTGCGGAATCTGGGGAGGAAGTAACTCATACTTCACCTGTCATCGCCGAGAATCCAATACTTAAAAAAAATACTATTAAGGAGCCTGTGTAGGAGGAAGAGTCGTATGCACTGGAATCCATGCCTGTCGCCTCCTCTAAATCAAAACGGAAGCCAAGAACCACTAGTGGTAAGAGATGGGTCATTTTTGACCTCGATGATTTATTGGAGGAGAAGCAACAACGTACCGAAGAGGCCGATGTGGAGGAAGAACAACCAGCAAAGGAAGCGGTCGAGGCATCTGCGGTTCCGCCAGAACATTAGGTAAACTTTCCTCCCTCTTTTCTCTCCTTTATGTCTTTGGTCTCACCACAGTCTGCCCCTGCTATCTCATCCACGCCAGTCATCTCTGCTTCTATTTTTGCTGGTCATTTTGGTCTTGCTCCTCCCATTTTCCTTGTTGTGTCCTTCGCTTTCCATATTTTATCTAGAGCGTAATTTGGTGTCAGCACCAGTCTTATAGGCCAACAATTTTTATCCCCAAGGCCCAACCCTGTAGTTGGTGCGTCTCCAATTTTTCGTTACACCGTCACTTCATTTCCATCCCCTCTGAGTGGCCAATTCATCCCACCATTCTCCCTGGCTATTATAATGCAACCCAGCAAGACCTCTGATGCATCAGCTACACTGTCTTTCCCACTGGCTGTCCCTCAGGAGTATCCTTTTGCTGGTGGACTGGTTATCCCGGCTCAGGAATATTTCTCGCAGGTCGATGCAAATAAAAATGCCTGTGTTAATCGAATCAACAAGCAAAGAGCGAAGGATGCAACTATGCAAGTGGAGCCCCACTTGCAAAGTGTTTTCAATGAAAGCCAAAATTCCTTGATGTTTGTGAAGATCACTCCTAATGTGATCAAGGCAGTAAGCGAGATGCAGCCCAGTGACTATTCTGTGAATGCTATTGGGTTAGACTTGCGGCAGGCCCACCCGCAAGATAAAGTTGAGCTAATGGAGGAGACTCAAAAAATAGTGACTATTGATTTTCTCAAGCTTAGTCGAGAGGAGAAGAAGAAGGATGATCAAATTGCAGAGCTGAAAAGGAAGGTCGACATCTGGGTAAACAAATTCAAAGCCCACGAGAACGAAATAGATCGGCTAGAGAAGGAGAGGGGTACTTTCGAAGATAAAATCAAAAGAGTTGCAGAATTTGGGCGAGGAGGTCATTCCTACTCTTGAGAAGCAAGTTGAGCTACTCCGAGCAAATGAAGAGAAGCTCCAAGCAGAAGAAAAAAACTCCAAGCTAAGTCTAACCTGCTAACTGAGGGCATGAGAGAGCTCCGACAGAACACCACTGTCGAGATTGTTGAAGTGAGTACCAACATGGAGTTGGAGGTCCAAAAGACTAAGCAGGCCGAATTGGCCCTAGTGGAAAAGGAAAATAAGCTTTTTACCCTGAAGGAACAGATGTCCGCATTGGATAAAACCTTGGTAGAGGCAGTGGTAGGTTTAATTAACAAAGAGGTAGAATTGGCTACCCTAAGAACCCAACCCCTTGTGCCTCAGATGAGCTCCTTCGAAATTGCCAAAGGACTACACGCATCATATTGGGACAAGGTGAAGGCTTTGTGCCTTACCATGCAGCCCATTTTAAAGTTTATGGTGCAAGCGGCTAGCCTCTGTGGAATGGTGAGTGAATCGATACAACAGGTTTAGGAGTCAACTTTTGACAAAGTTCCTGAGGCTAGAATATTATTGGGTAAGTTGTATACCGCTTCGGATGAAGCATTGAGTAGCGTGGGCATCAACAACCAAATGACAATAGCTTTGGGCACAAGTAGCCTAATCTCCATGCATGAGGCCATTCAACAAGTAGCAGATTGCAGAGCTCGGTTAAACCAAGTTACCAGTGACATGCAGGTGAAGTTTTCCCATTTGACTCAGAGAGGTCTCCCTTCGCCTTTCATTGCAGACCAAGCAGTAGCAGGTGTAGAGCATATTGTTGAAATGATTGAAGAGAAGAAATAAGATCTTTCTGTCTTCTAGAGTTTTGATCAATCTTTGATTGTTGAGGAGATTGAGGGGATCGTGCATCAACTAGCCTAGCTTTTCTTCCAATTGAAATTGGAAACTAAAGTATTAGACAAATTTCCTTTCAAGGCAATTATTGATCTCAGACTGGCTCACGAGCATCTGCGAGCTCTCTCTGCATTGACTAATGAGGTATGGACCAATCTGCAGGCCACCCTATCGCGGTTGTAAGCATTCTTGTTGTTGAGCCAAAGGTTTCTGGGGTTCTCCTTTCCGTGAGCGAAAAGCCCCTATGAGTCGCCAAACTATTCAACAAAAAACTGTCGAAGGCCTTTGTAGTTTTATATTTACCTTTGCAGCTACGCCTTATTTTTCCAAATGCTAACTACCCTCGGAGCGCTCCACATGGCTCCCTCGTGAAGCTTTTCATTTTTCCTTTGCTTCGCTTCTCTGCAGCCTCCGACTACGTGCCGCATGGCTTGCATTGGCTATCTTCCAAGTTGGGCCCACCTCATACCTTTTTGCTCTCAGAGTGCTCCACGTGGATCTCTCTCACGGCTTTCTTGCTAGGCGCCTTTGCTACTTTCTGCCAGGCTCTGTCTGAATGACACGTGGCATTTTGTTTCTACGCCGGTTACCTTAGGACTAGCAATGGATCTTTTGTGCTTCTTGCTGCTGCGTGTCCTCTCCTATTACTGCATGTTTTTTCGTTTCATCTCGTGGCCTCATTGGCGTGTTGTTGATCGATGGATGTTTACTGTGGCGGCTCGAGATAATCTGGGCTGAGGATCGCCGCACGTGGTCTGCTCATGCATAATGCATCTTCAGGCGATGTGATGGCCAATATATGGGGCCTGGTTTTCTTTTATTAGGTGTGGATTAAGTTTTAAAAAAAACTCCCAAGCACTGGGAAGTAAGCCTCGTGTAATAGTTGTTTTTAATTCAAAGACTTCGGACTATGCCAAATAAATTCGGTCTTTCTATTTTCAAGCATTTGTTGGAACTATTGACCTGTGCTGTTATCTTCATTTTGTATGAATGCCTATTTTTTAATTTTTGTAACCTCATATAGCTAGAATGAATACAGATCATGTTTCTACTACTCTATTGTGTTAATAAAAAGTTATGCTTGATTACATTATACAAATTAGAGGGTATTTTTTGCATGACAAGTGCTTTTGAAAAAATTATCTTAAATAACAGCAATTTAGTGATTCGGGCCTTTGCATTATGCACTTTGCTCTGATAAAGTTGTCTAAATATTTTGACATATTACCTGTAGTGTAAATTTTACATTATCACAATCTCCCTTATCTTTTGCTTCACCCATTAAGCGAAGAGCCAGCTTCGATAAAATCTCAGAGGTTATTTAGCTAGTGCATAATGTCCCCCAATAGTTAAATTTCTCATAAGGTTGCTGCTACATGCAAAATATTGCGTCAACAATTGTTTTGAGAATCATTTAGACGCAATGAGTGCTAAGTGGACCATTCATTATCATGAGAGATGGGTTCTTGTGAAACTCTACTCATGAAACATGGATCAATGAGTTTGACTTGTAAAACTAAATAATTGAATCGTGATAACAATATCAAAATTTGACACTGTGAAAAATACTTCCTACTTGTCAATAGATCATGTTGTCAAAATCTAGAATTTCAAATTATGAATTCTTTGTAATTACTTAATAGATCATGTTGTCAATTGAACCTATTGGCATTTTTTTACTGCAACCCAAACGTGTTTCCTAGAAGCTCCTATGAACTCGCCACATTCAATAATAAAATACTAGGAATAGTATGGCCAACTTAACGAGAATAGCAATAAGGCTAATTCTCCTACACTTCGGACTCTGTAAAATCTAGGAGGGTATTCCCTAACATGTGCTCTTAACATACAACATTTAAACAATTCATTTAATTTGCACAAAGGTAAGCAACAAATAGATCCCCAATTAATGTTAAAGGATCAAATCCTTCAAGAAATTGGCTATTCCTTAAAAAGGACTCATGTCCATTTAACAGAGAATTGCAAACTTCACATAAAGTAAATTGATAGGAAATGTTTGAGTAAAATATCCTGATGCCATAACACAAAACATACGAGAATAAAACATAATCAGAATTCCAGTGCCATATCCCAACACAAGGAGTCAAAAGAGAAAACTGAACTATAGGGTAAATTTTATTTTGAACACTTATGATCTATTATGAATTGCATTACAACCCATATATCTATACCTGAGTTTATTACTCCTTTATGAATCCTATTTGTTATATTGCATGAATTTACTGGTTAACTGAAGCATTTAACCAATCCTTTGAACCAAAGCTGTAGTTAAACATAATTCACAGTAAAGAACAAATGAAAATAATGAAAATCATCTTTGATTGATATTTCATTAATAATCCATGTAACATAACACAATAGGAGATAAAATAAACTCCAAATATTCACGAGTTTGATACAAACATGCTCAAAAACCCCATGATTAACAAAGTTCTCCAATTTGACTCAAAACTTTTAAAAACCTAGACTTACAATTCATACTCCCTATATTACTAAACTCTTATTTCTCATATTTTTGATATTTCAACCGGCCACTCTCTCAACCCAGAATTCCCTTTTATAAAACAAGGGAGCCAACAAGTTTCAGGTCGAAGAGTACACATGTCCATTTTTAATTGGACCGCTAACTCCTGATTCAGTTACAATTCTATTATGCGAGTGGAGAGCATAAGACAAAGATCATCATTAGTTGATAAGGAGGAAAGAAAACACCGCTCCAAAGGTCGTTCCCCATACATCGAAGGCATGCTTAACTGTTATAGTATTAACTCCACCTCAACACCTTGTACTTGGAGTCAAAAGGAGAATGCAATTTTAGAATATAATATCTAAGGCCAGACCTATATTATACATGACCAAGCTACAATTCTCGACTATAACACTCATAATTCTAGTTCATCAGTGAACACCTTTTTCCATAATTCAAACTTCTCCTCGGAAGGCCACTGGAAAGCCACAACCTGATCAACCTTGTTTCGATAGGGAGCATACTTTACCATTATCGATGTGGCCTTTTTATCAAAGTTCTCTAAGAAAATTATAACAAAAGAAAACTTTTCCAATGTATTCTCTAGCATGCGGATGTCAGTATTTTTGCATATCTCATGTGTTTGAGACATCATTATATTGTTCATTTGCTCCTTCCAAACCTGCAGGGGTTTGACTTCATCCCGACTATGTAAAATATGAGGCAATGGGGTCAGGTCCTTTCCATCATACACATCTTTCAGCAATTTAATCTTGGATTCCATTGGGGCAGCAAATCCCTGAAACTTCTGCTCAACAATTCCCTTGACCAATTGATATGTTGCAATAACAGTAGGATATTTATCACCATGTTGTTTTGCCCCTACTGCCATGAATCTCAACTTCTCCATTATAGGGATCCATTTGTTTAGCAATGAGATGGCTAATTCTTTATCCCTTGGAAACATTTTTAGTGCTTGCAACATTAGGACATAATTTGCATGAACACTGTTTAGCTTACTCTGGACCGTTCTGTTTAAATATTTCAAAACAGTGTCCACTGTCACTGCATTGTTTCTCCCTACTACATCCTGGATTTGCTTTACCATCTCCTTATATTCTTCAACCTAATGAATCAGTTTCTCCCTAGAAAGTCCCCCTCCAGGGCTAGTAGCCCTCTTAATAGCGATAGGCACTTGTCCCATATTATATGGAACAATAGCCAAAGTCTGTGCTTGTGCAGGAGGTTGAGACTACTCTACTGGTGGGCTGGGAACAGTGTGGCTAGAACTAGCTTGCTTTTGAGATCTCATGGTATCCATTTGTTGCCTCAATAAAGCCAATTCAGTTTCTAACTCTGCTACCTTTTGTTGACTCTTATTATATTCAATAATAATGTCATTATATTGGCCTCTTAGAGTATCCCGCTCCTTGGTCAAATCTTCAACAGTTGCTCTCGTGAATTTGGCAACATTCACGACCATATCAGCAGCTTCCAATGTTGAGGTGTCAGCAACTCTCCTCACAACCTAGTGACCACTGAAGTTAGAAGGTTCTACAACAATTGGCTTTTTAGAGCCAGTAGATAGGGACCAGATTTCCAATGCATCCCATTCCTCACTAAAGGCCTATCCCTTGATTGCCAATGTAGCCTTCTCTTCAGTAGCAAGAAGTGGCTTATTATCCCTTCTTATTGTCTCAAATAGTACAACATCAGTGATATCCCATTCAAGGAGTAGCAATACTCCACTTTTTTGTACCAATTCCCAACCCTGCTCTGGTGTTATTGCTTTGAATTTTTCTCTCATCTGTTCCCTGACCTTAGCTTGAATTACCTTCTCTGGGAGCTCTGGATGCAAACTTCTCTCATGTGTCACCTTCTTAGAATATAATGCAATATGTGCTCTCCACACAAAATCTTTAAAAGCACCGGTTTGAATAAAAGAGTCATCCATCATGAACTCTCTGCAGGTTTCTATTCTCAAGTCATCATTGCTTGTTATTCCTTTGATTTCATCTTTTCCTAACCTCAAAGAAACTATATCTAAACCTGTTGCAATGTCAACTGGGTCCAATGGCATCTCAAGATGCATTTCATCCGGTGTGACAATAATTTCATCATCCTCATCATCATCACAATCAACAATCTTTACCCTTTCAACCCTCTGCCTCTTTGGTGATGGTGGGCAAGCCTGTTCTGAAAAACTTGGAGGAGAATCCAAATCAACAACATTTGGTACTAACTGCCTTGAAGAAGATGGTGCAATATTTTTAGCAACATCTTCATCCCTACTTCCCTTTCTTCTAGAAAAAACCCTTATCTTCTTTTGGGGCTAATAAGTAGGCCTCTCTCCTCTTCCTTTATCTCAGGGTACTCCTCGATGGTTTGTGATTTTTCCCTTTCTTTCACAACCCTTTCATCTTTCAAAACCCCAACCAAGCTCTCAAAATTATCAATAGCATACATTACCTTGCTAAACTCATCTTTAACATTAAGTATAGGATTGAAACCAGGTATTTTCTCTTGCTTATTTTTTACCATTTTAGAGTAGGCAATGTATAGTGTCTTTCTATCATCTTGTAATTCCAAATAAAAAATATTCCTAATGATGTCCTCAGGAAAGTAGAAGTTGTGGAAAAAAGTTCTTGTCTGACATTTTTCCTTCATTTGAGAGATAAAACCCTCAAGATCATGATTCTTGGGGCACACAGTCCTTAGCCTATAAGGCCCAAGTAATTGATGCAACTCCTTCCAGCCTCCCTTCTCCATAACAAAATTGGCAAATATTGTATATTTAGGGAAGAAAGAACCTTTCTTCTGTTTAGCTAATAAGTGTAGTTCTTGAGTGCCCCCCAACTGCCTCATGATTTCCAAAAATCCAATTCTAAGGGGCACCTCCCTTGGCAGAACCTTTGGATTGACATTAGTGCCAAAAATCTTGAAAACTATGGTATTACGATAGGGGATAATGTCTCCCCAATTGTGCATTATGTTCAATTCAAGCCTTCTCTCCATTGGCCTCAAGAAGTCATGAATTTATTTTGGGATCCTTGGGGGGTCACGAACCAAAGCCTCCCTTAATTTAGATCCAAAGACATTATAGAAAGTTACATAATCAAACTCATGATCTTGCATGTCAAGAATCCTAGTCCAATATTGGACAGGCATTTCAATGTTTCCTTCCTTCTTCTTTAATTTCATATATTTTTCGAACACAGCCTGACCCCTTTACAGAAACATGTGGATTAATAAGGAATACCATCTGAATCCAACCCAATTCTTCCCCTCCTTTAGGGCTACCAGATCCATGTGAATCTTCTCTGCCAAATAAGTGGCAAAATCATATATTACATTAAAACTTAGGTGTTGGAGATTTACTGCCATATACATAATATCAGTAGGCAAGGTTTTATTTAAGATGACTCCCAGAACTTGACATAAAGCACAAACGGTCTTCTTGACATTTTTGGCGAAATAGTCCACAGGAAAAGGTTCGGGCTAATTCCTACCAATTACTACCTTCTTCTGATTTTTTCCTCTTCCTAAGACTACCAAATGAGGTATTAACAAGGATGTTCTGAACAAACCCCTAGTATTTCTATATTCTTGTCTAAAAACCTCCAAGTCGACAGGAACCATATCCTAACTCCATTAGTGCAATTTGAAAATCTTTGCAATTTCTTCTTTGGTTATCTTAATCATCTGCACACCAGCATGTGTTTTGACAATTCGGGCCACAGGGTCATATCTAGCAGCAATGTCCTTTAAAAGATCTACATCCATATAAACATTAGGAACCACCAATATACCTAGGTCTAACCTCTAGGGGTTACATAAAGGAATCGACAAATTCTTGTTCCCAAACCAATTGGAGAACAACTGCCACCTGGCGTATGGTAACTCGGCATTTTGAATTGCACATTGCTTGTCTTTCAATCCTTCCAAGATTTGAGGCCCATAGAACAAAACCTTTCCCTCCTACTTCTTGCTAGCAGAGGGCTGTAACAAATCAATAATATCTTGGGATAAAGACCTGGTAGTGGTTTCAAAACCAAAACTTCAGTCCTTGGGTTCCATTTATACTAGACTAATGATAATTCGAACTAGGGTTTGCTTATTTTTAGATACCAAATAATTACAATTTTCTCCTTTAGCCTTAATAGAAAATTATTCAATATTCAAAAAACCCTAGCAATTATTTAGACAAGCTCTAAAAGTGAATCTATTCAATCAATTTTTCAAAAATAGAAACAGGAAACAATCACGAATTGCCCAGCAAGCAACCATAAAATATTCTAAATTTACAAGAAATGCCGTATGTGCTACTTATGGTTTCAATTGCAGAACATCCAGGGCAGGGAAATTGAGAAATCATAACCACAATTTGCTTCACTCAATACCAAGCAATTCTTCCCCAATGTAGAGATACAAAACTTAATAGTAATTCACAAATTTTAGCATTTAATTATGTAGGTAGAGTCGAACTCGGCCATTACTATTCAATCGCGCAAGATAAAACGGCTATCATACAATACCAGTTTATTTTTAAATATGAGTCGTTGATCAATCGAAATGTTGGCCAGGAGAACGACTCAAATTTAGTCAAAATAGTTTGAAAATGCCACGTTCTCCCTCCAGTCACCAAACGGACAAGATATTCACCTACCGAACACCACATCAGCACGAAAATGGGCCCCACCTTTGTTATCAGTGCACAACATCGGAGTCCACGCATCACCAAATCGCACACCTCGTAGCATTATTAAAACTACAATTTTAATTGCGCGAGGTCAGTGAGGAATGACCATGATGCATCGGTACAGAAACAACTGTCAGTATCAGCCTTCATAATCGATCAGTGAGAAAAAGTGGTCCCCACCATCAAATGTGACAGATGGCAGAATCTCACATGCCTCACACCATATTTGTGACGTTAGCAAAAACCTTGCGAGGTCTGCGAGCAACGGTCAAGATTGAAATCACTTCATCCAATGGCTGCACAATCTGCACATGCAAAAAGGTTATTTCTCCTAACTTTTTAATAGTTGTTTTATTTTGCAAGGGGTGTTTTTAATGACCGTCGATCTTCCTACGATTGATCCTGATCCCTCCCCATGATCTCGTGATGACATCACCACTGGTTGTTTGGTGATTGCGATATCATGGGCGAGTGTCACGTGTCCCAAGCTGTCGATGCCGAAAAGGGATTAATAAAGCGTTTAATATTTGTGTCGGACTTAAATACGTTATAAAGTGGGTTACTAAAATAGCTGAGAGATGCATGTGCTCGAGATCGATAATGATGTTATAATCTTGGTAAAAAGTTGCTTGATGGTTATGCTTGGTGCTATTGACTATTATGTTTTTAATGATCGTCGATCTTCCTACGATTGATCCTAACCGCTCCCCGCGATCTCGTGATGACATCACCACTAGTTGTTTGACGATTGCGATATCACAGGCGAGTGCCACATGTCCCAAGCTGCCGATGCCGAAAAGGGATGAATAAAGCATTTAATATTTATGTCAGACTTAAATACATTATAAAGTGGGTTACTAAAATAGTTGTGAGATGCACGTGCTTGAGATCGACGGTGATGTTATAATCTTGGTAAAAAATTGCTCGACGATTATGTTTGGTGTTGCTGACTACTGTGTTTTTAATGACCATTGATCTTCCTACAATTGATCCTGACCGCTCCCCATGATCTCACGATGAAATCACTGTTGATTGTTTGGTGATTGCAATATCACGGGTGAACTCCACGTGTCCCAAGATGTCGATGCCGAAAAGAGATTAATAAAGTGTTTAATATTTGTATCAAACCTAAATACATTATAAAGTGGGTTACTAAAATAGCTACGAGATGCACATGCTCGAGATCGATGGTGATATTATAATCTTGGTAAAAAGTTTCTCGACGGTTATGTTTGGTGCTGTTGACTGCTGTGAGTGAACACGATCGTCGATGGTAGGAATCAATGGTTGCCCGCCATCGCGTGATCCAAAGATGCAGGATGTTTAGTGATTGCAATATCACGAGTGGGTGCCACGTGTATTCCTTTGGCGCTGCTTCTGTGGTGGGCCCTCGATGCTGACATGGAGATTCCGTCAGCCCTTTTGAAGATGGTCATTCGATGATCTGATAAAATTAAAAGATCGACAGCTGAAATTCAAATTCACATCAAATTCGATTGGAGCCATTGGGGCGGCATGCAAATGAGCTTTAATGGTGGATGAGACGTCTACTGCCTCAATTCAATTGACATAAAGTATTTGCTCTTTTTCTATCTTCATCATAAAAGCATTCAAGTATTTTCCAACCAGTTCAGAGCCAGAAATAGTTTTTCGAGGGATCATCGTGAAGTTTGGTTCTCTGCAAGGCGTGAAATCCTGCGAGTTATTTTCTAAACTACTAGGTTAGTTTGACTATATCTTTGCAAAGGGTTCTATTGTTCTGGTCAAGGGGTTTTGTTAATTATTATCATAGGGTTACTGGTTCGTTTGAATTATTGGAATTGCATAGTTGTGTTGTATTTTTGTGTTCTGGGTACCCCTAGTTTCTTCGAGACTTTGATTTTTTAAAAGAAGCCCTAGTTGTTTAAGATGGCACCACTAAAGCAACGCTCTGGCCATGTTGATTATTTGAAGAGGAATCTGTATGATGACTTCTTGGATCAACTCCCGTTATCAACAAATGACAGGAAGAATGGTTTGGTTTTAATGAATGGAAAGACCCTAGGCGAAGGTGTACTGTGAAAAAATTATAACATTGCGGATGTCAGGATTCCTATGACTGGTCTTGAAATGTTTAGGTTGTGGTATCGATAGTGAAACTTACCTCACCCCTTCTCTAATGCCTGGAGATATGACATGGGGAAACTAGCAGTGCCAAATGTGTTCCCTAATGTTGACTTGCTTAGAGTGGTGGCAGCACGGTATGATCATGTGACAAGGGTCATAAGGGATAATGATGGTGGAATTCTACTAAGCCTAAATGCAGATTAGATTCAACAGATTATTGATTTGACTGAGTATAGCCCTTTCTTAGTCCAAATATATTTTGAGGAGATGAAGGAGGAGTACAAAAGGTTAAAGCCTCTTTTTCAGATTGAAGTTGCTTCCTCTTCACCTGGCCAGGGTGGGTAGTTCAACAATTCTTATCAGCCCAAATGACCAGGAGCCTTTCAGTCTGAGTTGTTTTGCCAGTCACTTCCTAGCAACATTTTATTCATTGTGCTAGATTTTAGGGTTCAACCCTAATACTGTGATGCTAATTGCTTACATGTTTATGGGAGGCCAGATTCAACATCCCAACTTCTCTGTGGTATATAACTTTGCATCATTCTTGTCAGAGAAGATGCATGAGGGTTTGATGAAGCTGCATGTAGGGGATATAGGCACACCTTTTTTCTGGTACTCCATGTTGATGCATATGTTCCTATATAAGAATGCTTTTTTTTTCTCAGAAAAAATGGAGTTGAGGCAGGAGGTGAATGGAGAAAGGTTACCAGTACAGGTGTGGAGTGCAGATTTGTCTTACAATAGGGGAGGCATCAACTTTGTGTAGTTTGATAATTGCTTTGCATCTAGACTCAGGGCTCGATTGGTGCTAAATGTGCCAAGAGTCCTTGAAGATTTGCATGACTTCCTCCGACCGAAGGTAGGAAGCCTAATTAAAAAGTGTGTCACAATTGGGGTGATATCATCTTGTACCCTGTAAGCACTTTCTTGAGGGTGTATGGTTTCTAGGGAACCCCTCATATCCTCCCCTTTAATGTACCATCAAAGATGGGGATTTCTGAAGTAATGTGGCAACGTGGTTGTATTCATGAGGACAACCTAACAAAGAAAGGAAAAGGGACTTTGTTCCCTGACTACACTGTTGTTTCTGATTTTGTCTGTTCCAAGGGAGGATGGGTCCACTTCAAAAGGTTTTTTGATGACTTCAATTTGAGGAATGGTCCTAGGAGACATCATGACCCTGAGGGATTCTTTGCATTATTCAGACAACAAATTAAAGGTGAAAAATTTGCACACGAATTCAACTTTCCTAAGGACCTAATCAGAAATGAGTTTGATTTGAATAGGTAGGAGTTGAATAAAGAAAAATGGATTGCATATGAAAAGCTGCTAGCTATAATACATAAAATGGATCCAAAATGTGATCCATTAATGGAGTTCACTCCATTTCACAAGAGAATAGACTTCTTAATGGCTAATTTCAAAAATATCATGGGCACCTTGATGACCAAGAGGGTTAGTTTGGAATTAGATTTTGGTATAGAAAGACCGGATGTGAGGCCTGAAGAAACAAGGCCAGCTTATCAGCCACCAGTTAACAGGCCTCTATACAAGAGAAAGAGGAATGCCAACACTTATGAGGATGAAAGGGATAAGAAGGGAAAACAAGTCATGCAAGCATCATCATAATTGGGTCCAAGGATCAGAGCACCCGGAGGGATAAGGATTGTGGATCTAGATTCACCACCAAGAGGTGATCCTGTAGTGTTACTATCTGAGCCAAGCCCTAAGAGGCAGAGATTTGAGGAAACATAGGAAACTCTCATGGATGAGATAATTGTGACTGATCAAGACATGCAGGTTGGTATCCCTTCCCCTCCTAGGTCAACACAATTGGTGCTTTCTGACATGGATGTAAAGGGGAAATGTGTACAAGATGCCAGGATGGAGGCCTACAAGGCATTCTTGGATGATGATGCATTTGTAAAGACTCTTGTATTCTTGCAACTAGTTTGGAGGATGGAACTAGAAGAGTACCAAAACAAATGCAAGAGTAGGAGAGAATCGAGACTTGATAGGTCTAAGTAGGAGAATGATGATGAGGTCAAGGCCGAATAAGAGGAAGAATTCAAAGGCATCACTTGTGAGGAGGGAAGAAGACTTGTGACTCAGGCTAGTGTCTTACTTTTGCTTGAATGGGACATAGCTGATGTGGTTGCATTCAATTCTATTTTACAATCCAAGCACCTTATACAAAATAGTGAATAAGAGGTTAAGGCATCTCTACAGGACTCTGCCTTTAGTGAGGAGTATGAAACTCTGGCCATATGGGCATTGGCACCCTAGGATAGAAATCCAAATGTAACTGATATTATCCAACACCTAAGGGGAGGGCTAATCATCAAGAGAGCTTCTAAAACTTCAACAACACAAGCTACAAATCTGATAGTAAATGTGGCCAAATTGGCCCAAAAGATAGCTGAGAGAGAAGAGGTTGAAAAGAAGAGTCTGATGGAGAAATACAATATGATAATTGCAAAATATAGTAGGATACAGCAAAGGAATGTTGAGCTGCAATTTGAAGTAGATAGGTTGAAATATGGGCAGGTGGGAGAATCCTCCAATGCTCCTGGTATCAGAGCATTACCTTCTATTGTAGGATCGATCCCCTATACTAATCCAATTGTTTCAACTCTGGGGTCCCCCATCTAGGCATCTGCTCTCAGTCCTACACTAGGGCTAGGTGAAGAAGAAGTTGAGTATTCTGTGGATCCACCAAGAAGCAAATGTTGAATAGGATCACAGAATTGTAGGCTGCCTTAAAGGTAAGTGAGGATGATGCAATTTCCAAACAATGTGAGGTGGTTGACATAGTTTTGAGGCATCTTAATGAAAAGGTTCATGGTAGATTACCATCTGTACATTCTTTGTATTCTTTATTCTTGGATGGAATAAAAAATATCAATAGGGATCGGGAAATAGTTTTTCCTTTGGCTGAGAAACGGATCCCTAGGGCCAACGATCTAGATATTATGTACAAAGCTTCTAGGTTTGATGCGAACAATAGGCCCCAGTCATTGAAGCCTACTCAAAACTTTGTAAAATCATTGAGCGGATTCCAGGCCCTACCTGATGATTTCAGTAGAAGAATTAGGCAGCTGATAAAGAGCTTTGATGACTGGAATGATACATTTTTGCCAGACATTATTGATGCACAAGTAAATGTTAAGACATTGCAATAGTGGCAGGATGGGGCAGAAGAAATTATCAATGCACAAATCAAATCGATTTGTGATGATTCAAACTATGATTTGTTGGTAAATAGTATGGATAAGAGAATTAAAACTAGCACATTCTTAGAGTTTTTTAAAAGGGAAGCCAATCAGGTTGCAATGAAGTACACACCTTACAATACTAAGGTGAATGAAGTCGTGAATTTTTTCTAGCCAACGGATGAAGAGTATCAGAGATGGGTGTACAAGTACTTAACCGAAAAGGAGTAAAACAGTGTTTATTACCACAAGATGGATGAAGGAATGATAGACGATGATGCAAACAATTCTGGAGATAGCCACAGGAAATGATTTAACAATGGACAGGGTATGTGAACAGAATGGGAAGATGTTCGAAATGGAGATATCCATAAGGAATGCACTGGAGGATGCTGATACACACAAGTGGCCAGCTTACCGAGATTATCTTGCAAACATCTATTTATGGCTTAATAGAGCATAATTTCTAGTTTTTTATTGTTGTTAAGCAAAAGACATTTCTGAAAGGATGCGCCCTTTGACAATTTTGATATATTTATATATGTTTCATAATGTAAAATAGATATAGGCAGATAGGAGAAAGATACAGTAGATAGTTTACAATGAAACTTTCCTTTAAAAGACTCAGATGCATGTTTGAATTTTGATGAAGTTAATGAAGATGTCTAAACTTGTGGCTTAATCTTGGTATCAACTGTTTGTGGAATTATACAGTTATTTGGCTGTCTCCATTTTGATGCTTTTATGTTGTCTAAATTGGTATATCAAGCATATAAATATATTCAGTTTACCGATACACATTTGTTGTATTTGTGTGATGTGATTATTTGGTTCTTTCAAGTAAAGATTAAACCCTTCTAGTTAATCACAGTAACTGAAGAGTATTAATTGGATCAATAAGAAGAATCACATAACTAGTATTGTCATTCTATCTCAAGTAGAGTTTGTCAGTCATTTACTTGCACATTTATACAAGTTATAAACTACATATGTGTGCCAAACACTTTGAATTATTGCCATCATAGATTATACCTTTATAGATCTTCATTAGTTTCCATACACCCAACAAGGCAGTGGTGTCATGCTTTCATCTTTTGGTTTATCCATTTTATTTTTTACATTTGTTAATTGAACATATTTTAATATAATTCAAATATAATTCTATCAAGAAATTAATATTAAATAGATAATACAATCACATAACTCATACATTTCAATGTCACTGATCTTCTTCTTCATCCAACTCTTTGTCTATATCATCTGATCTAGATTCAACATTGTAAGGATTGGTCATATCATCATCATCGTCATTGATATCAGTTTCGATAATGTCATCATCCACACGGATATCATCTTCATGAAAATTAACTCTTACATCATCATGATCTAGTTCCTCCTCTTCGACATCTTTGTCAGACACATCATCAACTAACTGTTTATCCTGATCATCATCTACATCATCTTCTATTTTTTGAGTATCTTCTTCTTCCACCACATTATACTTTACCGGCCTTCCTCTTGGATCATGTCTAACAACATATGACCAACCCACTTTACCTGGAACCTCTGAGTAAAATATCTGCTCACATTGGCTTGGAAGAACATAGGGCTCATTTCTAGCTCGCTCAAAATACCTTGTATTAACCATGGTAAATCCATTATCATGTTCAATAACAGTTCTCTCGGGATCATTTTTATTCAATTGTAGCCCATACCATAGGACATCAAAAAAAACTAATTTGAAGGACTTAAAGTCACACTCAAGTATATCATCCAAAATCCCATAGTATTAATTTTTTGAGACTTCTGGATGTATGTCGCTTCTAGATGAAACATTAGTCACCTAGAAGACTACAGCTATCCCAGAATCACAAGTTTTCTTCTTGTCATCCAACTTTTTGATTCAAAATTTATGACCATTGCACCACATAGCCTTGTGGTGTTTCACCTACAATATATCAAACATGTAAAACTTATTGCAATATCGTCAATTGATAAACATATTTATTTTTGGTCGAATGTATGCAAAGAAAAAAAATGTCAACATATATATACATCAATATAATTGAAAATAATTAAATAATATGGGTGATTAATAAATTTATACATACCTTTTTATCTCTTAAACCATATGCTAAATCAATTTCCCTTGGTGTAACATTGGAATCTCCATTACGATGAGCTTCTTTAACCAATGAAGCCACACCTTCCCATGTTAATGCGCGACCAAATTGTCGACATCATTCAATCCATACCGTCATCCAATCAAGATTGTTTGTGACGTACAAATGTAGTGCACCCCACTCTCGACCAACTGTATCAAAAAAAAATAAAATTCACAAACGAAATAAATAGTTAATTACCACGGTATATGACCTTAATTTATAATTGATGAATATTGAAGATTAATAATTAAATAAGTACAATATACATAAAAACCAAATGTAAAATGTATTCTAATTAATCTCCATGACCATCTTATAATTACCTGTCACTTTCCTCAATCTACCTTTCCCCATCAGGTACTCCCTTTTGAATTTGTTAATGGAGTTGGGATCCCAAATGCAATCTACATGGATCTTTGCTACAAACTTAGGAAGATATTCAGTAATGTACACCATGGTCTGGTATACCATGTATCCCTCCACCATAGAACCCTCAGGATGTGCTCTTTTTCTAACCAAAGCCTTCAAAAATTTCAAGTGCCTCTCAACCATCCACATTGACCTTGTGTGTATAGGTCCACACAATTCAATCTCCTCAACTTAGTGTATGAGGTAGTGTTCTTGTGCATTGAAAAATGTCGAAGGTAGACACTTTTGCAATTCACACATTAGACGAGGAATTTTTCTCTTCCAATAATTTATATCTTCTTTATGGATTGATTTAGATGACAACCATCTACAAGTGATTCAAGGCACAAATATATTAATGAGATTTAATAAAAATATACAACGAATTGAAAAAATATCGCTACTTACATCATGTATTTTCCAAGATCATTTATAACTTGCTTGACATTGTTGTCGAAGTTGTCTAGGAGAGATAGAGGTAGAACGTACTGCAACAATTATAAAATGATCTTTTCATTAATATTTTTCCAAAAGTAGTAAACATAATACACTGAAAAGTACATGCAGTATACATATATATATATATATATATAATATACCAGAATAATTACCTTAATGAAGGTATGTCAATCTTGTGTTTTCATCCTTGACCCAAATTCACCTTTCTTTGTTATGATATTGTTTATGTTCGCAGCAAATCTTGTGGGAAATCGAATTTTTCGTATGACTTGTTTTATAGCATTACTTTGCTACTCCCTTAATAACCAAGGAAGGACACTTATATTAATTTGGTCTCCATCGCTATTTAATTGAATGACATTTTTCATTGCATGACTGGCTTCCTGAATGTCACTACAAATTTTGACAATTTTTTCTTTGTCATGCCTTCCATCCAATATTTTCCATAATGTTTCTGTCATATTCTTTTCGATATGCATTGTATCAAATAAATGCACAATTTGTAGCTGCTCATAGTAGGGAAACCTACTAAATTATCTGGGATAACTTTTTAGTCCCTATGGAAGCCGACCATTAATGCCTTAACGACCTTCATGAAGCATATAAGTTAAACAAATTAACAACGACAATCATTGTCAATTACATCATGAGTAAACACAACACAATATAAAAATATAAATTCAAAACAAATCATAAATGATAGATAAACAATTTGATCCGATGTATAACCTTGAAGATTAATTCTATTACATTCCAACTTCCATAGGCAAGGTATCATTCTTCGTGGTTTTGATGTAGTCTCTTTTTTCCCATTGAAAAGATGTTTTTCAGTAGTTCGATACTTATGATTTCTATGGAGGAAGTGCTTATACTCATCAAACACCTGCTTTCCTAAACTTGTTGAATGACGAGATTTCATCTTTGGACCACAAATTGGACATGCAAATTTTCCCTTTGTTTGAAGACCTGCAAATCATATATAATTGGATTAAATATGTCAATTTTTATAATTATATATAATGAATAGGTTATTTAAAAAATATGCATGATATCTACTTCATTAAATTAAATATAGTTGAAGTCATGTAGTTGAACATTATAACATACCAGAAAAATGTGTTAGCCCTGGGGCATCATGAATTGTCCATACAAGCATTGCATGGAATTGAAATTGTCTTTGTCCTATTGGTCTAGATATGTTATACATAGTGACACAATTCCATAACTTTAGTAACTCGTCGATAAGAGGCTCAATATATACATTCATATCTTTAACTTGGTACTTACCTAGTTGAATGAACATAAACATTACATAATTATTATAACCATTTTACTGTAATATATATAAATTCATGTACATGACTACTAAATGAAAAAAATATAAGTCATTATGCAACAAATAAGACAAATGAGATGCTACTACATTAAAGAAAATTTATTTAAACAAATACCTAGAACAATTATTGCCAACATTATGTGCTCCCTCTTTATTGACATCCACGGAGGAATGTTATTGTTGATAAGAAAAATAGGCCACACCGAGTAAATAGATCTCAGCTCTCCAAATGGATTGACACTATCGGCTGCCAATGAAAGCCTGAGATCACAAGGTTCTTCTTTAAAGTGCGGCCATTTTTCTTCCATGTCCCTAAATGCAGAATCATCCATAGGCATTTGAAGAATCTCATCTCCACTTCTATTACGTGCATGGTAATCCATAAATTGCGCTAAGCTTTCGCACCTAAATAATTGTTGCATACGTGGAATAATGGGAATATAGCGAAGAACCTTGCAAGACACCTTTTTTGTTAGTTGATCTTTTCGATATCTACTGATATGACATTCCGGGCATTCTATTGCAAATTCATGTTGTTTATGATATATAATATGATCATTGAGACATGCATTTATTGCTTGATACTCCATTCCAATATCTTTCATAATGCTAGATAAATCTCAATATGAGCGAGGTAAAATATTTGATGGTGGTAACAAAAATTCACCAATCAATCTACAACAAAAAATAATTTCTTAATATAAGGGTGCTGCCACAATAATGTGTTACACTTTGGGACATCCTGATTTTTGTTGAAATCACATATTTTTAGAAAATATAATGATTTAAGCCTTAAAAAGGTTTAATTGAAGAGGGTTTTAATTGAAGAGGGTTTGATCAAACCCGCTTATATCAAACCCCCTTGGATAGAAAGCCACTAGTTTTAAACCATACTTATAATGGAGTCTCCTCTAGTCCTATCAAAATGCTGATAAAAAACTACTTTTGATTTACTTTTTAGGGGGTCAAATTAATTTATATAAAATTAACTTTTTTGTAAACATGTAGTCCTTATTATAAGCTTCCCAAGAAGTATAATTTTAAATATATTTATCTTTATTATTATATTTATTTTTTATTTCTTGTGAATGTAGATTTTTCAATGAACATCGAGGTCTTTATTTCACACATACAAAAAAATAGGAAAAGAGAGAAAAAAATTCTTAAAAATCCATGTACACTAGCTATTGATGTCCTAATTCCAACAAAAAAATAATAAGTTAATTAAATGAATACAAAAACTTTTATACAGTTGAAAGTATAATATGTCAAAATTATAATTACTCTGAATTAGAAAATTAATTAAAAAATATATATGCAACAAAAAATTATGAAAAAATATCCATCCCCTAGATAATGGTGTGAAAACACTGTATTTATAAAATTAGAATTGTAAGCTTTCTATAAAAAAAAGTTATGCAGTCGAAAGTAAGCATTAGTTTTTGAAAATGATGTTTAGTAAAAAAAATAAGTTAATAAAAACTACATAAAATAATTCACAATTTATTTTTTAATATAAAAAAAAAATATAATTAGATTCTCAACAAAAAATATTACAAATCACTAGTTTGCTTCATCTTCAAATTCTTAATGGTTTAGCTTCTATAGGCGTACGAAAGTGAAGATCTGGTGAAAAATGTTGATTTCAATGTCAAGTTTGGTCAAAAAGTGTAACCCATTATTGTGGGATCACTCATAAATAATATTAATGGTACATACTTCATCCTTTATTTACTAGCGATGAACTAACAACAATTAAAATAGATGAAAAAAGATGACATATATGACATACCTTAACATTCGTGAGATTGCTATGTTGGATAAACCATTCATAACCTTCAAGTTCACTAGCAACAATACAACAGAGAGAAGAGTTGTTTGGGAACCTTCATAAAGGGGCTTGTATGCCTTCTCCAGTATAGGTAAATCATGAACATCATCAAAGTCATCTCGATCAACATGATCAGATGTGCCACTACATGTGTCATGGATCAATGTATTTGTACCATCATCTTCAATTGTGTTTTCTGGCACATGATCATCTTCTTCCATAGGATCATTAACTTAATCTTTGATATTCACAGCTCCATGTTCCTCCACTTGCAAAACCACATTCTCTAGGCTGTGATAATTCATATCGTGTGCCCTAGGGCACCCCGCCTTTATAATAATGACAGACACAAATAAACTATGATCATGATCAAGTGATTTTATATATATATATCAAATGTTAAAACAATATAAACATTTACAAATTCAATCAATATAAACACATATAATGAACAACTTACCAATGGATGATAATCATGCCCCCCTTCAACGTGACCATATTGCCTACAATGTTTCTAAGTTGTTGTGATTAAAAGTCTTCTTGTCTTTAAGCCTTTGCAATTATTGCAAGGACAATAACATTTCCCATCACCTTTTCTTTTCAATATAGCCCACAATCTAGCAACTGTCTCTTCATTTTGTTCTTGACTAATATTATCTGACATGATTTTTCTTTACCAAGCTTGAATATTTAGATCTTCAAAAAATATCAAACTCACACTCCAATAATTTTTAATCATACACGAGTAACAAAATATAATAATTATGATATTTTGCACCAAAAAAATTCGGCATGCAACCACCCCTGCAAAAGAGAAGATATTGTAAAGTTAATGACCCCAAAAAACACTTTCAAATGCTAATTCCAGAAATTATTAAATTCTGATTTTACTATGATTTCCAACTGTTAGACTCCTAAAATCATAATATTGAACTTGCACAACAAAATCTGGAAATAAAATTCTCAAAATGCAGCTAATAGGCCTCAATGATTAAGGCCTACTAAAGACTTTGTGAAGTCACTGCAAGGTTTCCAGGCCTTACCTGATGATTTTAGCAAGAGGATTAAAGAGTTGGTAAAGAGTTTTGATGACTGGAGTGACACATCTTTACCAGATATTGTAGATGCCCAAGGAAATGTTAGATCGCTACAGCAATGACAAGACAGGGTAGATGAAATTATCAATGCACAAATCAAATTGATTTGTGATGACTCAGATTATGACATGTTGATGAGTAGTATGGATAAAATTATTAACACTAGCACATTTTTGGAATCTTTTGAAAGCAAGGTGAATCAAGTAGTAGTAAAGTATACACCTTACAATGCCAAGGTAAATGAGGTGGTAAATTTTAATTGGCCAACGGATGAGGATATCAAGGATGGGTAGAAAAGTACTTAACTGAACAAGAATAGGACAGAGTCTACAACCGGCAGTTAACAAATCAACGATTATGGTTATAACAAATTTTGGCTATATGTCTTGGTGGCAGTTTTGGTGCAAGTTTTCAAAGTTTGGCAAATGCAATAGTTATTCTCCAGTGGATGGGATGAACAAGAAGATTCTCTAGAGACTCAGTTATTGTAACCAATTTTTGAAATGTCATAAAGCAGTCCAAGTGACCAGTGACAGGTGTATTTCTGGTCCGATGTTTGTTGCTCCTTCATTTTCCCTATAAGAAGGATTTCAGGACCAGAAATACGGGTTAGCAAATTAGATATCTTTAGGTCGAGTCTAACTAAAGTTGCAAAGCAAATTTATAAAGATCCTAATATTATAGTGAAGATACTATTCTTAGGTTTGGTGTCATTTTGTTGTAGGTTTTAGTTTCATGTGTACTTAATTTTCAAGACAGTACTAGCATCAGAATGAAAATTACTCATTTCAAGGTCATGTATCTCTATTTTATGAATATATTATTATCTTGAATAAAATGATCAAGGGTTATTCTGTTCATCTCACTGTTATGGTGTGCGTAATTCTCATTTTGGCTTTAATTCAAGGAATTACTTAAAATTCTTGAGTGAGGTTATGGGTGACTATGTTCATATAAAGATTTCATCAGTAGTATTGAGTTAGAATATAGATTGATGGTATTGTAAGGCAGTATTATCTGAGATTTTATATGCTGTGTCTAGAAGATAAACTTGGTTACAGTAAAAAACAACCAACACCTTTGATATTATCTAGCTATGGCTCCCAAATCTATTGCAAATTGATCATTAGGGTTAAAATTGAAACCTTACAAATATAATCTTTGTCCAAATCCATCAAGAATTTTCCATCAGTTAGAAACAATTCCCTTATAAAGAATTTGTGAAGCCAGGTCTAAAATCTGGAAATGAAATTTTAAAAATGCACGAGACTAAAAATGAAATTTGATGAGATGTTGCTTTAAAATAATATTTTCAAACCTGGAAGTACAAATCTGACTTCACAAATGAATTTTGGAAAAAGACAATGACTACCCTCAACCTGGCGATATCTTCTTGAGTTTCTTCTAATTTTCCCCAAGAAAACTGTCGAGCAAAACACTATCGCAATAAATAGTCGAGCTCATTTCAATTTATGCCTGCCACAATTTAACTTTGTAGGTCTGTCACAATTTCGATGAAAGATCTTCGTCGAAATGTAGATGAATAAAATGTTTCGTCGAAATTCCGATGAATGTTGGGGATAAAAATTTTAAAAAATGAAAATTCACACAAGTGCCTGACGATACATCTGATTATATAGCTCTCGACGGAAGGTTTCATCGAAAATTAGGGTCAAATGAGTTAGTGACATGTGCTATTGATGCATCATTTATAGGTTTCTGGTACATGACATTGACTCCACCTGGTTTCACAGGTTTGAGCATGTCGACCCAATGGTTAAGTTGATTGAGAGATAGTAGCTAGGATACTTGTGTCAAGTCTACACCCTAGTCTCAATGTGGTGTCGGATTTAGTCAGTTGTGCTTGTTTAAATGTGTTTATTATTTTTTCGTATTATCATGGTAAAATGCTTTAAAAGAGATTTAGTGAATTGAATTATTAAAAATTTATTATTAGATTATGTTTATTTTAAATGTTAGAGGTTTTTGAATTAATAAATAAATAAATTTAATTTAATTAATAGAGAGATTAATCCTTGGATTATTTTATTTATTGATTAATTAAATTAGTTAAATAGTTTATATTTGAAAAGAGAAACATTTTAATTATTAAATTATTTAATTTTGATTATTAGAGGAATTTATGCCAAGAGGGTTGTTGAAGATATTTTGTAAATGCCAGCAAGTGTTAGAAAAATTAATGAATTTGTTGGGGAAATAAATTCTCGAGAGATAATTTTTCCTTTGGGTGAGGAAGTGGAGAAGTTAGTCATGGCAAGGCATGAGGTATTTTGGATGTGGGGAATTTGTGGAAAAAGGTTTTTTCTTGCTATGATCTGGAGATTTTTGGAAAAGAATTTGTTGTAGAAATTGTTTTGGTATTTTTCCATCCTTAGAAATTTGTTTGGAAAATTCTTGTTGTGTTGGGATTACTCTTGTGATTGGGAAATCAATTTGTTTTGGAGGAAGCCATTGTTGTCTGGAACATTTTTTTGAAGTTGTGGAGGAGGCTCTACAACAGATTCAAATACTCAAGAAGCGTTGGTTTACAGGTTCTTTCCTTTATTTAGTTTTGCTAAGTTTTAATGGAAAGGTTTGTAGATTACAATTCTCTATGAAAAGATTGTCTGGTGTGAGAAAGATTGCATTGTCGTAGTTAAATTCTCCATAAATAATTTATTTGCTCTGTAGAGGCAATTTCTTTTGTAGGTGAAATCATTTGTGGAAAACCTTAGTTAATGGTTGTCTAGTAATATAGGGAAAATTAGTGAAACCAGAAAGAAATATTTAGTGATCTAGAAAGAAAACCCCTCTGGAGGAAATTTTAATTTTTTCTATAGGAAGAAGTTTTCTTGTAAGTTGTCTTTTCTCGGGAAAATTGATTTAAATGGTAGGAATTTTATTTTTATTCTTCAAGATTTGTTTTCCTCTGTGTTTGATTTGGGAAAATTTAACTTGTAAGATACCCTTTGTGAAATTTGGTTTTTCCATGAAATTGCAAAACTTTGCCTATAGGATTCTCTCTATGAATTTTGGCTTTCCCTTGTGTGTTTGTAAAATTTCTTCTCTTTGTTTGAAAAGTTGAATATTTACTTGTAGATAGCCTTTATGAAAAAATTTCCCCAAATTGATTTGTTGATTGGAATTCTATATATATATCATATACATATATATATAATATATATATATTCTTATATATTTTTCTTAATTGTTATGCCTGTAAAAATTTTCTTCTAAATTTTAATGGAAAAGAATTAATAGAAATGAAATTTTGTACACCATTGAATATTCATATTAATAGTTGTGTATTTTCTTTTTGAAATTTTTTATGAAGAAGAAGAGTTATAATGTAAGTGTTGGGGAGCCAGCGGCTGCCCCAGCTGATCCCCAAGAATGAGGAGCCGACTGTGGAAGCAACCAACGCCCCCACTAATGGGAGCCAGTTGTGGTAAATAGTCGACGCCCCCATTCTATGTCACCACCAACACTTCCTGTGAATGGTGCTTGACCAAGGAAAAAAATAATGTTCAATATGCGAACGAACTTTCAATATTTCCTCCATCTGCCAATTGTATCGAATGATTCAATTTTCATTATATTTGGATTTTGATTATTTTAAACTATGATTTGAAATATATATATATGTATATATATTGTAATTAGGTATTATGTGATTTTTATTCAAGGATAATGTATTTTTTTTGTAAAATATACTAGTATATATATCTAATGTATATATATATATATTGGTTTTTATATAATTAAATATATAGATATATATGTGAATATGTATATATTGCATGTATATATATTTAAAAGTATAGGGTATGCATAGGATCATGATGGACCAAAAAGTGGCGATATCTAAGTGATATGATCCCCCATGTGGTTGATGACTATTTTTTTACCCAAAATTGATGAAACGAAAAGGGTTTTTAAAAGAGAATTTCAACTTGTCACCAATATAAATTATGCTTTACTTTGAAATTAATAAATAATTATTATTCACTTTCTATTTGAATTACGACTAAAGTCTTGATTGGTAGGTTGATTGAAAAACATCTATAACTTTCAAACAGTATCACATTTTTTGAATCCAAAACATGCATCACATTCTATGTTTCACATACTGTAGGATTAAAAAAAAAAAATTAATTTCATGAAGTTTTGACCAAGTTAAGGTGGTTAAACATACGAGTTTATATATTTTTAAAAAATTTGTAATAAAAACATCATAATTAATTATTTACATGGAAAAAATTACAAAAATATATGCATCACATCGGGAGATGAGTCCCCTACTTATATCTAAAATATTATAAGAAAATATTATCATTTTATTGTGGTTAGGGTGGTTAGACAAACACCTACTTATATTTTTCCCGGAATTTAAGTACTACTGCATTGAAATTTCAAATTTTCACTAAATAATTTTTTTTTTCTTTTAAATAAACCTAGTAGTTTAGAAACTACATTCAATTTGTTATAAATTCTATTCTTACATATTTTTTAAATAATATAGATAACTTATTCAAATTTCTATGTCAATTTGCCTAACTCTAATTTTCTGAATTTTATTGCCACTTAAGGGCCTGTTTTTTCCATGATGATCTCGCACATACCCTATATTTAATGGTTTTAATTAATTATTTGCATGCAATGGAAATATTTAAAAGAATAATTTATTTACATGATGAAATCTATCAAGAAAAATGGATATTTTTTTATTAAACAAAGGAAATTATTATTATATTAAAAAAAATCGAGGAATTGAAGTTTAAATAATTAAATTTTGTTTTCTTTGTTTAAAAGGGCTTTTAATTTAAATAGTGAAATTGGGTAATTTTTATATCAATGTATTCACTGAATGAGAATGGATTTAGGAAATCCAAATATTAGATTTAATTCACATCTTGATTTTCCCTTTCGTAACTATTTCTTCTAGTTTCATTTTGGGAAATGGGTTAAGTGTTAGTCAAGAATTTGTAAGTCTTCCACAAGGATCTTTAGACGATGGGGGTTGTTGTATCTTGATGTCAGCACATTTTAATTTCCCTTGGGTAGTGCATGAAGTCATTTCATTGATTTACCTGGTTTCCATGAATGGGGATTTGTGTCTCCTTGTTCAAAGTGGATTAGGTTATGTGTTGCCTCCAACATTTGGAGTGGATTTTGGTATATGTTGCCTCCTAGGATTGGAGTGGGTTATTTTATCTAGCTTTGTGTGCACTATGGTACCTTTGGATGTTGTTTTGTTCTATGTGTTGTCAAGTAGAAGAGTGGCTTTCGTTAGGCGCCAGAGCCCTAAAGAGGTGAATTGGATAACCTTCAGAAGTAGTTAATCAAATGAAAACATAAGTAAAGTATTTAGGGGATTGGGTATTATTTCATATTAAGTAAGATAATTTAGCTTCACTCATGGACTTAAGTGCTCATTTAGGCTTGGGATAAGTGGGAAGGCCTAGAATGGCAAAGGTCATCTACTTTGTCTTTTCGAAAGGTATTTGATTCTCCATGAGTGAGTATGGGGGCCAGAGATCGGTTGAGGATTCTAGGAGATCCCAAGATGGGGGTTGGGGCCTAGGAATATCCCATTGGATATCCCATGTCGAGCTGTGTGATGACACTCTTTCTATGATAATGATTGGTATGTTGGTTTATGTGAATATTTTCTTTAACATACTTGATTTGTTATAAATATGGAAGCAATGTAACCCATGTTTAAGTGTTGTAGTGTTGTACTTGTGAATGTTTGGTTCATATTTCTGGTTGAGTCAGTTTGTGTCAGCATGTTTCTAGAGGTAGTAGGTTTGAACATGTATTCTTGTTACTATCTGCTAGGACAAGGGGTGGACCTACAAGTACCACTTGGTTGGGAGGAATGTGCACCCTACATCGTTGGATTCCCCTTGATCTTCAGATCGTGATGGCGAGATTTCCAATTGGAGAGCTCATGGTTTCTAGTGTATATTTCATGTTTTGTAATCATTTGAGATGGTTCTTGTATTTATTACCCCTCAGTTGTATTCAAGGTGGTTGGTTGTATTATGTATAAGATTTGTATGTACTACCTCATTCAGTGAATGAGTGATGTAATCTTATTTATTAAGTTAATGTTATATGGATTCTTGTTGTATTTCTTATTGTTATGATGTAATTTACATGTATGGAATGTATAAGCATTTAATTCCTTAAGTATTTAAAATTTAATGGTTGTATTTATGATGTATGTATGGTTTTAAACATAAAATTAGTCTCAGAGCCTTAGAGTTTTTTGGCAATAGAAAGTGAAATTACATGTTTATTATACTTTAAATTAAAAAAAATTGTGCGATTGCGTAGATAATTGCAAACTTCCTCTAGGGTTATGTGGCAGGGCATTATAGGTTCAATTAGTATTATGATTTTATGATAAAGCTTCGGGTTAGGGTTATAATTGGAGGTACCTATTTTAATCATTTTTTCTTAGTGCAATAAGCACCTATAATGATAAATCTTGACATATTTTATATATATTAATATTTCATATATGTATGCTAGTTATTTACAAATTATTAGAGGATGATATGCACTCACGATTGGGGTTACATGTGAAATGAGGATGTGACTACCTTGACTATACAAGAAAAATATGCCAATTCATTCCAAACTAATTAAAACTAGTCATTGAGCCTTATCTTGTGAAGACACAAGCCTTTGCATTTGAGGGGATGGAAAATCAAGACTATTATAAAATTAAGACACTATCGTTAAAATACCGCAAGGCAATGTCAATTTTTTGTTGGAAAATGTAATCCCAATGACCAAAATAAATGCAATCACATGTCTATCCTCCTATAATCAAACAAGACACAACTACAACAATGAATATGGCCGACTTTAGTTTTTGAATTGCTTATCCTTACCTTCATCTGCCCTCCCTTTTATTTATTATTTGACTAAAGCCCACATGTAACCCATGCTCAATAATGGAGGACTCCATTTATGTTTTCACGAGTGGTGATTAATACATATATGTATGTTTGGAGACCATATAAATGAGAAGAAACAATATACCCATTTTACTTGGTTTTTTATTTGTAACAAGGACAATTCTATCCTTTGTAAGCGCAGTTTTGTTTTAAGAGCAGTAGCTCTATTTTTTTATATATGTAGCATTATTTTTCTAAAAAGAGCGTTAATCTTGTGTGTAATTGCTTTGGGTTCATAATTGTAAGAGATTGAAGCTTTGTATGTAAACAGAGTTGAAGCTCTTTTTTTGTTCAACACTATTATTATCCTTTGTCTTTTCTTTCTTGTTTTATTCCTTCCTCAGGTATTAAAGCCAAGTTATGACATCTTTTTCTAGCACAAGTGTTAAAAATCCACGCACATTCCTCAGTTTATTGACAAGAACTATGAATACTGGTCAATCACAATGAAGCCTTTGTTTAGATCTCAAGATGCATTGGAGGTTGTGGAGAATGGGTTCCCTAAACCTATGAATGCAACAACATACAATGCATTATCTCAGATGGAGAAATATTTTCTCAAAGATAATAAGAAAATCAAAATCAGAGTAGTATGTTTCTAGCATGCGATATTGCTCACGAGAATCCAAAAGATGTTTGGTTTCTAGATTCAGGTTGCAGTAATCACATACCAAGAAATTTAGGAATGTTTTCCAATTTGGATAAGTCCATAAAATCAAATGTTACTTTG
This sequence comes from Sequoiadendron giganteum, assembly GCA_007115665.2. Taxonomy (NCBI): domain Eukaryota; kingdom Viridiplantae; phylum Streptophyta; class Pinopsida; order Cupressales; family Cupressaceae; genus Sequoiadendron; species Sequoiadendron giganteum. The sequence continues at coordinate 406,314,991 of CM021108.1, forward strand.
GGGAATGATAATAGTGTCAATTATCGAAAAAGGTAATGTCAATATTCTAGCTAAACGTGGGGAGAAAAAGATTATTTCAAATATTTACTATGTTCCTGGTTGAAAGCATAACTCGATGAGCATTGGGTAGCTTGTTCAAAAGGGGTATATGTCATTAAGATGAATTCCTACCAATCTCAGATAAGAATAGTGTCAATAACTAAAAGAAGAATATGGTGTATATGTAAAAGAAACCTTTTCATCAATAAATGTGATAAGGTATACAAGGTACCAGAGATCACCTTACGAGTATAGTCCATTATATTTTTATTATGTATTTGCTCACAACTTTATGAATACTCTAAAAAAAATTGTGGAAGAGACTCACTTTGAATAAAATAAATTTGTGGAAGAATAACATGAATAAGAAGATAATTTCAATAAAGCAATGTGAGACTTGTATACTTCATTTATCTCCATAAGGATAAGAAACCCATTCAGAGCAATTTGACATTCAAGAGGAAGTTTGGAGTAGATGGATAACTTGAGTGGTAAAAAGTATAATTGGTGGCAAAATGATACTCCCAAGTTGCAATCTAATTAAATTTGATGAGATATTTCACTATTTTCTAAGTTGAGTTTTGTCATTATGTTATCTTTCTTCACAATTGTTGATTTAAAATTTGAGAAAATGGATACCAAGACAAAAAATTTGCATGGAGACTTGGACAAAGAAATACACATGAAAATACTTAAATAACAAAAGTTGAAAGTTAAAGAGAACTGAGCTCATAAGTTGACAAAAGTTTGACAAGTGTGATAAAATCGAGCTTTGAAAAAAATGATATTGATCATTGTGTGTATGAAAAAGGTCTAGAATGTAAGATAGTTAATTGATAGGTTCACCCTTTCTAATTGGCATAAAGCTAAGAATGGATTAATGTTTTGTATCTATAGAAAAATTCGAGGACATAAGTCAGGTTGCTTATGCAAATATGCTAAGAATTATAATGTGTGTTATGCTCTACATAAGACCAAGCATCACACATTTTGTGGGAGTACTAAGTTCATGGTGAATCTAGGTAAAGAAAATTAGCCACATGTAAAGAGGGTGTTTAGATACTTTACAGAAGCTCTAAATTATTGATTATCATTGTACTAATTATGTGGGTGCATTTTTCATTGTACATCAATTTGTTAAGTTGGATTGGGTTATAGATCTTGATAATTGGGTGATTAGAGTAGAATACATGCATATAACAGATTCTTGTAAGGAAGCCATGCAATTGAAAAGGTTGAGTAGAAATATTGGTTTTAACAATAATACAATGGTGAAGTCTCATTCACAAGATTTAATTTCTCATGTGAAGAATCATTTTTATTTTACTAGAACTAAGCATTTTGATGTGAATAAGTTGATAGTACCAAAAACCCTTGTACATGTTTTAATAACCAAATAAAAATACAAGAATACTCAAAAAAATGATGCAAAAAAATAGGTTTTTTCTAAGAAAAGACTTATTTAACCATGGATGAGTTTTCTTCATGATTTCATGGTTTTTTTTCAATAATATTTTGCTAATAACTTACCGAAAAGAGACAAAATTATGAAAAAACTTAGTTGCTACATGAGTTGGCATGACATAGTGATTTAAAGGTAGGTCAATAATATAGATTGAGCTCAAGAAACTCTTTTCTTCATGAAAATCATAATTATTAGTGTGTTGGACCTTGACCCTGAGTTTGATTCACACTAGCCTCAACTCTTACCAACACAAATGAAGTTGACTTCGTTCATTAAAATAAATCATTGGTTGATTAGTTGATTTTAAATTTGATAGTGAAATATGTAGAAATTTAGACAAAATTGAGTTTTTCAAAATGATAATTGTGATAATTTCAAATATTTGATTGATTAGTTGATTTTAAATTTGATAGCTAAATCCTTACAAGGGTAGTTGAATTTGAATTTCTGATGAGAATATTGGGAATAGGATAGGGAGTAAAAATATTTGATGAATTATATATATGAACATTTTCCTAAGATAGGATGAACCCACAATAGTTGTTTACAATTTGAGTGAGGAAGGAAAACTTCCAAAAACCTCACCCATGCAAAAAAAAATCATTTTGAGGGGTTCGATCGAACTCAATGTTTGAACGAACCCAAAAGGGGTTCGGTCGAACCAGAGTTTGACTGAACCACTTTGTATTTGGGAACCCATATTTCCCATTGTGGAAAGGGGGTTCGATCGAACCCTAGTTTGAAAAAACCCCTGGGGGTTTACTCGAACCCCTTAGGTTCGCTAGAACCCTCTTTTTCACAACTTCCCACCCTCTGACACAAAAAGACTCCAGATTTTCACCCTTCAAAGCTCGGGTTGAGGATGAAAATGGAGGAGACTTCACAGACCCAATTGGAAGATGGTAATCCTCAAAACGAGCTATCTAATAAATATAATTTTACTATGTTTTGGTTTTATTATGTATGTGTTTTTTAGTTTTATTAAACATAGGATTTTCACCGAAAATCAAGCTCTTTGTTTTGCACATGTGGAAAAATAACAAATTATCAAAATAAAATTTTAAAAAATATGTTTGTGCTGTATATTGATGTCCTTGATGCATTAAAAATAAATAAAATGAATTTCAATATATACAGAAAAAGTTATGTTGTATGCAGTCCGCCTATATCTGAATTGCATTTGGTTTGACTTCGAAACTTGATTAAGGAAAAAATATTTAATAAAAAACTATGAGACCAAATGAAAGTGCTAGATATTGTAGTTACAATCTAAATTTGAAAAAATTAGAATGTATCCTTTATACAAAAAAGGTTATGTTGAATACGGTGAGCATCACTTTTTAAAAATGATGTTTTCTGAAAAAAACCAGTTTTCGTGGGAGATGGAAAAAAAAAGTGCAAATTGATTCCAAAATTTTTGAAAAAACTATTTTTAGAATCTACAGACAAAATTTGATGAGACTCTAGTTTGCATCATCTTCAAATTCCTCACAGTTCAACTGCTATAGGTGCCCGAATATGAAGATTTAGTTAAAAATAATAATTGCAGTGTCCAGTTTGGCCAAAAATTGTAAACCACTATTGTGTGATCACCCGATAGCATAATCATATTTTAGTGATTTTTACTAATAATCATTTAGTTTTTAATTTATTTTTATTATTGAGTAGTTCTTACCATACTTCTTATCCTAATCTCAGCACTATGTTGTTCCACCCACTTCTCTCAAAAGAACCAACACATTCTCATGCTCTAGTGGTACTGTTGGTTGATATGCTTGGGTAAGTGCACCAATCTATGACACAATTTCGGTGCCAAATTGAAAAATGTTAAAAAAAACTCGAAATAAGCCATTTGGCGCACGCCAAATTTGGCATGCGCCAAATGGCTTATTTGAAATAAAAGCCAAAAATCAGGTTTTAAACCCTCATTTAGTCTTCAACCCATGGCTTGAGGAAGAGGATTTCAGGTCTGCAACTCACGCTCACCAAATCTCTTCCATTGTTTGCATCCTTAGGTTTCCATTTTCCACGAGGATGTTGCCAACACGTCGGAGAGGTCAAAGATTTCAAATAGGTATGCATTTTTATTCTATTTATTTTGAATTTGATTTAGAATGCAAATTTAAATAGATTTTTATAATAAAACTTTGTTCTAATTATCAGGGAATGAATCTCCATCTCCAAACATTGAGAATTCATAATCACCCCTTTATGAAGAGCCTCCTATATAAGAACAACCCAAAACCCCTCCATCAATTCATAGGCATCCTCAAGGAACACAAGAAAATATTCAAAATCAAATTGAAAACAATAAAAGATACATTCAACAATTAATTGCAAGATTAACCGAGCATGTCGAAACCCACCCTTATAGGAGAGGGATTGCTGAAACATTGAATTCAATTGTAACTCATGTAGGAGAAATGAGGGAGCAAATGAATTTTTGGTCAAATAAGAGGCATGAGATAAGACAATTTTATGCTAATGGTTTGTCATATGCAGATGTCAAAAAACTAAAAATTAGCAAAGCCGACTTGTGTGCCCTATTTATAGACCCAAAAACCTATGAACCTTTGTCCCATGCATGCAGGAGGTTCCCCATCCATTGGTGCCACCATTAGTTAATTAAAAATAAATTTTGGAAGCAGTGGTGGATGGTATTTAACCAACCTCCATGCAATAACCATGAGGTGCCACAATACTTTATGAGGAAACTCTATTGCGAGTTTGTCCTCAATAAAATGCCAAACTATTTTGATATCTTAGACTTTCATGGTAGAGGTGGGGGCTCCACACACGATATACCTGATACACAACGTAATCCACAGTTGGCATCGAGAGCCTTGGGCAAACCGATGGTGGAGCATGTCATTGTTCCTTCCATTGTTAAGGATAGTGTAGAGTTGGAAATGATGAAGTCGATTGGCTCACTCACCCAAACCATTTTATAGTGTGTAAGTCCTCTAGTAGAGCCTGGTGTGGAGGAGACGTGTAGGCCCTGAGCTCCACCCCACCATTGTGGGGCTTGTGGTGTTGTTTGCACGTATGATTATCAAGGTGATCATGATGCAGTTACATAGCCTACGTCAGTTGCAGAGGCGATGGATTTCATAGATGATATTCTGAATGATACATTCGGCATTGACACTCAGGTAAAATTTAGCAAGTTATTTTAATGTTGTTTATTAAAATATATTTTGAAATTTAAGAATAACTCAATTAGTAGAATTTTGATATGATGAAATTTTAGGGTTGCACTATTCATGAGGGATGCTCTATTCCTACAAACCCTTATACATTCTCAACGATGAGTCCACAAATATGCAACTAGTATTAAAGATATTATTATTGCATTTGAGCAGTTGAATGTTATATTTGAATGTTTGTCTCATAACATGCTTCAGATTTCAAATAGTTTCCTGGTGCACCTTCTTCCTCCACACGTCATGATTCATATCCTCAAACAATGTACACTCAGGTATCCTTTATTCATTAATGGTGTTGTAAATCTATGTTAGTTAGTTTTCGTAATTTTGCGTATATACAAATCTAAAAAAATGATGAAAAACACAAACATTGCATTCAAGTATTCCTTGATCGTGTCACATTATGTTCTTCTAATTCACTTTTTGTTCCTTTATTCCTTCCTAATCCCTTACCTTTAACATTTAATAGTTAACCCTATTTTCCATGATCCCCTCCTAGCCCATCCCACTAATATCTTCTAGTCCATGCTATGTGTCATTATGTCCTACTCCCATCTTATTGTACCCATTATTATATCACCCTAGATGTTCCATGATCCCCTATGTTCCACCCTATGTTCCTTTATATCATCCTATGGTATACCATATTTATCCACATTTCATCATAGATAACTCTTCTCTATTATTGCTACACATAGGTCAAGCTCGCACTTCATGTAGTATAGTCAAACCCTAGACACCTCCTAATTCACCCTATGTTGCATTATTCCCTAATAATCACATCCCATTAACCTCAAATTTTACACTGTATGTTTTTTTATCCCACCCTAGCCCATCCCATAAATCTATACTAGTCCATCCTATGTTCCATTAATCCCTTTGGTGCAGGGGCATCACTCTTTTCTATGTTTCTTCATTAAGTGTCTGATAGTGGTGCAAGAGCACCCATGGCTCTAAGGGACCTAAAATCATTTTTTATGTTTTGTTTCTTTTTTTAATGTTGGAATATGGTCTCATGGACCATTTCATTGCTTTGTAATAGGTATCCTAGGGATTTTGTGGAGTTTTGGTCTTGATGACCAACTTTTTGTACAAAGAAGGTCTCCATCCTCCTTTGTAAGTTTAGTGCATTTGGAAAATTAAGCAAAAATGATGCCTTGAAGTAGCTAGACACCTGAGGGGAGTCATATTTTTCATTTTGATGATTTTTTTATGTCTTTCAGACAATTTGGAGGTATCTTTGTAGTCGGGTTGGTGAAAGTTGGCTAAATTGCCTTAATTAGACATTAAAGAGTCAAAAATGAAGTCTTTTTGTGTTTCCAATGGCCAATTGATTCAAATTTATGTTGGAGGAAGTTGGAGGAATTTGGAGGAGGTTTTAAGGCTTCATATATGCCTCTCTTGGTCGAGGCAAGGCTCTTCTTGAAGTTTGGAAGAAGATTTCAGTAAAGAGTCTATTGATTTATGTGTTTTCTTGAAGAAATTGTTGATCCATACTTGGTACGGTATATACATGTTGTTTCATGCTCCAATCCTATAATGGTTGGATAGGAAATTGAATAATCTTTCTTTTGGAATTAGAGTGGTGAGATTTTGTTGATTATCGAGGGAGATATCTTAATTTTACTCTCAAGTGGTCTAAAAACCCTCAAAATCAGGGTTATGAGTGAATTATGGGTGTTTCTTCCATCCACACATTGTAGAGTGGATAAATCCTAGTGGGATGGAAGGTATATTCCTGTAATGTTATGTCCTCAATGTCTTGGAGAATGGAAGGCTCATTGGATGAATTGTTGTGAGATTCTTGGCTTGACAACTCTATGTGGCAACCCTAATTAACAAGCAAAAGAGTGAGTTTTTCTTGGTTTCTATAAAATTTGTTTGGGGGGAAATTAGGAAGGATGGTAAGAGGTGTGGAAAACTTGTAGAATTATTTTTTTGGGCTTTGGGGTGAAGGGGAGAGCCAAGATAGTCAAAACCCAAGTGTAGGTCTATGATTTAAGCCTCTTGGAGTAGTGGTAGAAAAGGTCATTGTGAGTTATGCCTTGACAGTCAAGAGGAAAGGTTTTGGAACTTTGTATGGGTCCATGTGGGGTGTCTGAATCCATGGGTTTGATTTCTTGATAGTCCTCCATGTGATTTTTATTCTGACTGTCCTACCGGGTAATGGCTACAAGGCTTAAGAGGGAGTGAGGTCTAAATCACCATAGTGATAGTTGTTTATTGAAACCTAAGTGCTAGAGGGTTTTTGAACCTTGTTTTGTCCTAATGTGACATGATCCAAATTCTTTCAAGCTTTGTGGGTGATCTGATTTGTGAAACCTAGGTATGTGGGGGTTGATCACTTAAAGAATAATGAAGTTTATGACTCCTTGTAAGAGTATTTGAGAGAAGTGTTGAATTGGATTGTCTTTACCATCATAGTTGTGTGTTTACCTTCCCTGCCACTTTGCATCATAATGGTATCAAAGCCTTATTGCAAGTAATTGTTGAAGGGAAGACATCATGCCTCTAAAACATCCTGGACCAATGGTTGCAAAGGAGTTGAAGGCCTTGAGACAAGAGGTAGATACCTTAAAGGAAATGAACAGAAGAAGAGGAGTGGCCATGGAGGAAGATAGTTCCTTTGAAGAAGATTGACCTACCAGTGTATAGTGGAAAGATGCATGTGGAAGAAGTGTTGGAATGGGTAGAGGCATTGAATAACTATTTTGAGTATAAAGAAATGGCAGAGAACAAGAAGGTGAAGTTTTCCAAAACAAAGTTGAAGGGATCCGCCTTGACATGGTGGAATTTCATCCAAGGAGAAAGGGTGGAGATGGGTAAGTCTATGATCAACTCATGGGATAGGATGGTGCATAGGTTGAAGGCACAATTCCTTCCTATTGATCATGAGGTGAAAGAGTTGAAAAAGAGGCAGAATCTGAAGAAAAATGACATGGATGTTTCATCCAACACTAAATAATTCTTCAAGTTGAGTATGAGATGTGATCATGTAGAAAGTGAGAATGAAAGAGTGGCCAGGTATATCAATGGCCTAAGGCTCAACATAGAATATGAGATCAGTTTGGTTGTACCCAAGACCATTGAGGATTGCATACAAATTGCACATAAGGCTGAAGAGAAGATAAGAAGAAAACAAGAGCAGAAAAATAGAGGAAGAGGCAAGAATTTCAGAGGTAGAAGCATCTTTGGGGGTAGAAATCAGTCCCAAAAACATCAAGAGGAGTCTAATCCTAATGAATCAAGTGGAGAATCAAGCAATAGAGTGGGATTCAGGGGTAGGAGACCCAATGGTAGAGGCCGATTTAATGGAGGGAGAAGTTCCAATCAGTTTTCAGGGAGATGTTACACTTACAAGTAGCCTGGGCATCCATTCTTCAAATGCCCAAAAAAGCAAGGATCAAGCTCTCATGGTGGAGAGAGGAGGAATAAATTGGTACATGAAGATGAATAAATTTTGACCTCACTTGCAATAAACCTCACATCAAAATTTGGAGAGAACTTGATGATTAAGAGAGCATTGTTCAAGGCACCAATCCCTGAAGAACCCCCATAAAGAAAGGAACTCTTTAGAATCAATTGCAAGGTACAAGGTAAGGTGTGTAAGATAGTAGTGGACTCAGGATCAACTGATAATCTTGCTTCAATTGAGATGATAGAAAAATTGAATTTGAAAATGATTTCTCGCCCTAACCCATACAAAGTTTCATGGCTTAGTAAAGGACAACAAGTCTTGGTGAATGAGAAAGTATGTGTAGAATTCAAAATTGGGTCATAAAAGGACAAGATCCTATGTGACATCATCCCTATGGTTGTGTGCCACTTGATACTTGGGAGGCCTTGGTAGTTTGATAGGAAGGCCACGCATGATGGGGAGAAGAATACATACTCCATTTTGAAGGATGGGGTAACTTACAACCTCACACCTCTCATAAAAGAAGACAAGGAAAAGCATGAAGGGCCTAGTGTTTTGATGGTGGGTGCGAAGGATTTCATGAATACCTTCAAGGAAGGAGGAGGAAGAGGATTCTTCCTGATTATGAAGCCAAATAATGAAGCACATCTGCCCACAAAGAAGAAGGAAGATACACCTAGAGAGGTCCAAGAGTTGTTGGAAAGCTACAAGGACATAATGGTAAATGAAATACCTAGTTTCCTACCTCCCATTAGGGATATAAGCCACCATATTGATCTAATTCCAGGGGCTACATTGCCCAATAAGGCTGAATATAAGATGACACCTGCTCAGAATGAGGAGATTGCAAGACAAGTGCAAGATTTGTTGGATAAGGGGCTAGTGAGAAAGAGTTTGAGCCCATGTGTTGTTCCTACAATCCTAGCACCAAGGAAGGATGTGAATTGGAGTATTTTCATTGATTCAAGAGCCATTAAAATCCATTAAGAAACATGATATTGAAGAGGTTACAAGAGGAGAAGTTGCTGATCAACATGGAAAAGTGTGAAATTTGAAGGGAGAACTAGTGTACCTTGTATTTTTCATCTCCAAGGGATGTTTGAAGATGGATCCTTCAAAGTTGGATGTTCTTGGCCAACACCAAAATCCATGGTAGATGTGAGAATATTTCATGGACTTCTAAGATTTTATAGAAAGTTCATCAAGAACTTTAGTCAAATTTGTGCACACATCCTGGACACCATCAAAGGAGGTAACAAGGGTAAGTTTTGCTGGACCAATGAGGCTGATAAAGGGTTTGAATATCTGAAAAAGAGAGTAGCACAATAACCTATAATTTTTCTCCTTTATTTTTGATAAGGGTTTTACAATTGAATGTGATGCTAGTAACCAAGCAATAGGGGTTGTCTTGAGCCAAGAAGGCAAACCAGTTACATTTTTCAGTGAGAGGTTGAATGAAGCAAAGAGGAAGTATTCTTCCTATGACTTGTAAATGTATGCTATGGTCCAAGCCCTCAAAAATTGGAGACACTACTTGTTGTACCTAAATAATTTGTTGTGTATACTGATAATCATGCTTTGAGTTTCTTGAATGCACAAGATAAACTCAATCATAGGCACATGAAGTGGGTGGAGTCTTTACAAGCCTATACATTCACAGTAAAGCATAAGAAGGGAAAAACAAATAAGGTGGCAGATGTTCTCAGTAGAAGGGCACTTGTAGTGCAAGAGATCCAACTCCAAAGCATGGGGGTTCATGCATTGAAAGACATGTATCATGAAGATGCATATTTTAAGGAGGTATACAACATTTGTGATCAGCATTTGAATACTTCTGATGGTGAATACTCTGATTTTCTGTTGCAGAATGGTTTTCTCTTCAAAGGAATCCAATTGTGTGTGCCTAAATTCTCAATGAGGGAGAATATTATAAAGGAGAAACATAGTGGGAGTCTTGGAGGTCATTTTGGCCTTGATAAGACCTTAGAACAAGTGAGGAGGTACTACTATTGGCCAAGGCTGCAAGTGGATATGAGAAAGTTTGTGGAAGGATGCACAATATTCCAAAGAGCAAAGGTAACTTCATCAAATACAGGGCTCTATCAACCACTTCCCATTCCTAATAGGCCTTGGGAGAGTGTAAGTATGGATTCTGTATTGGGGCTGCCTAGAACTCAAAGAGGTTTTGATAGTTTTTGTGGTGGTTGATAGGTTTAGTAAGATGGATAATTTTCTTCCTTTTAAATGCACCAATTATGCATCTAGTATAGCAGGTCTCTTCTTTAAGGAGGTTGTTAGAATACATGGATCGCCCTTAAGCATTGTTTCTGATAGGGATTCTAAGTTCATAGGTCACTTTTAGAGGACCTTGTGGAGAAAACTTGGCACAAATCTGTCCTTTAGCTATGCATACCATCCACAAACGGATGGAAAAATTGAAGTGGTGAATAGATCATTGGGAAATCTCTTGAGATGCCTTGCCAAGGAGAATGGACAAGCTTGGGATCTGATTTTACGTCTGGCTGCATTTTCATACAATGACTCCATGAATAGGAGCATTGGTAGGAGCCCTTTTGAAGTATTCTATGGCATGCACCCTAGAGGGGTCTATGAGTTAAGAGATCTAGAAGGATTTGATAGGAAAATTGCTCAAGGAGAGGAATTTTTTGTTACAATCAGGGATATCCATCAACAAGTGAAGGAAACTCTACAAAAGAATGTTGAGAAGTACAAAGAAAGAGCATATTTGAAGAAGAGGGATGTTTAATACAAGATTGGAGATTTGGTGATGGCTCACTTTAAGAAGGAGAGAATTTCAAAGGGAAAGTATAATAAACTCATATATGCCTCTCTTGGTCAAGGCAAGGTTGTTCTTGAAGTTTGGAAGAAGTTTTCAATAAAGAGTTTGTTGATTTATGTGTTTTCTTGAAGAAATTGTTGATCTTGTACTCGGTAAGGTTTGTATGTGTTGTTTCATTCTCCAAGCCTATAATGGTTGGATAGGTAATTGAATAAGCTTTCTTTTAGAATTAGAGTGATAAGATTTCATTGAGTATCAAGGGAGATATCTTAATTTTACTATTGGGTGGTCTGAAAACCCTCAAAATCAGGGTTTTGAGTGAATTATGGGTGTTTCTTCCATCCACACATTGTAGAGTTGCTAAATCCTTGTGAGATGGAAAGTATATGCATGTACTATTAAGAGGGAGTGAGGTCTAAATCACCATAGGGATAGTTGTTTGTTGAAACCTAAGTGCTAGAGGGTTGTTGAACCTTGTTTTGTCCTAATGTGACATGATCCAAATGCTTTCAAGTTTCTTGGGTGGTCTGAGTTGTGAACCCTAGGTGTGTGGGGGTTGATCATTTAAAGAATTATGGAGTTTATGACTCCTTGTAAGAGTATTTGAGAGAAGCGTTGAATTGGATTGTCTTTGCCATCATAGTTGTGTGTTTACCTTCCCTTCCACTCTGTATGAAATAGGCAAGGTGTGTTAGGATGTTTGAGTTGAGTCCTTGAGTCTTAATAAGGTCCAATGTGACCATTCTATTGTAATTGATCAAATTTGAGGGGTTTTTATATTCATCTTGTAAGGTTTGCAAATCATGTGGAAGGAATTCTCAAAGTTGACAAGGGGTGTCAAGGTAGATAGGATGATGTTTTCTTGAGTAAGTCATGATTTCTTAGTTGAATAAGGTCTCATTATACTATTTGTAATAGCTTAGCTGTTTAAGAGGGTCTAGGAAAATATAAAGAGTCAAAACTTGAAAGTGCTAAATTTGTGAGTTGCATAAATGCAACAAATTTGTAATGCAACGGTCATGAGAGGTTTTAAAAGTAGTTGTAAGGAATTTGGGCATTGGTTTGATGAGGAGAAGCCTTTAAAAAGGCATGAAAACTCATTTTGTAATGTTCACTTGAATTTTGAAGCATTGGCAATAAGAATATATATGTTTTTCATCAAATTTCTGATTTTTCTTGTCATTTGCAGACCTGTACAAGCCCGTACAGATTCATTGTGCCATGTAAATCATTTTAATTTGTGGTGGAAGGTGTTAAAAATATTTTGGAACAAGTTTGAGGGATATCCATTGTGATTTGTGGTAAATATCCTTGTTTTCCTGTGACAGGCCGAAGACACACTGTTTGAGGGTTTTGTAACCAAAATCATGATCTAAGGTCCATTACACCAGCTGTACCTACTGTAACTAGTGTAATAGGCCCTAGGGATTTTGGGTAGGTTGTAGGTTGCATGATTAGAGTTGTGGAGAAGGAACTAAGGAGATAAACCTGTTGTCTTGATGAGTTTTGTCAAGAAAAACACATGAAGATGGACCCTTGGGTCTAAGGTTTGTGGAAATCAATGAGAGTGTGAATTTTTTTCCAACTTTTGAGCATATTGGGGTTAGAATATACATGTCTGAGTTGGTGGAATGGTCTGGGAGGTTGGGCAAGTAGGAATTTGAATAAACCCTCTTGACTTGGCATGAAATTGAGGGTTTTGGAGTTTTCTATGTTGGAGGAATCAACCTTGGGTGTTGATTGTGGTTTAAGAGGTTTGAGGGTATAGAAAATTCAACCCTAAGGTTTCAAGAGTCTGTGTTAAGTTTAAAGGTATGTTTCTTTGTAAATCTAGCCTAATTCATGGCCTAGGTCTAATTTCAAGGGATTGGTCCAAAAGACTTGTAATTGGTTAAGAGATATATTGTATAACTCTGAAATGGGTATCTGAATCCATCTTCTAATTATCAAGTGTTTTGGAAAGCATGGGAGTTAAAGGACTAAAACTGAGATTGCACTACTTCTAGGCTACATGGGTGAAAGTGAGAAGTTAGACTCTCGATTGTTGTCAAGATTTGAGGATTGTTTGGATAACTCTAATAGGCCATTTTAATCTTGTTAGATGTCTCTTGAATGCAAGTTGTCACTTTGAATGAGTTTGAGCCTCCTCTCTGCATCACCCTTCTATTCGCATCCCATTACCCTCTCTTATTTCACCTTATGTTCCATTATCCCCTCTTAGTCTTTATATCATCATGATACCTGAGATATTGTTTCATTTGCAGATGTTGACAAGAGATAGCCCTGGTGATGTTGGTGGCACGATGGACCATGGAGTTGTTGTAGCAATAGCCAATTCTGATCCATTGAGAGAGGTATGGAATAGATTAGCCGATTTGACATTATATTTTCTCTTTTCTGGTCTATTATAGAAAATTTTCATGATAATTTTATGTAGTGTAATTTCTATCTTCATGGTTGCTATAGGTGGTTTTCACTCCAGATCGTGGACGTGGTGATGTTGTAAATGTGTATGATGACTATATGTATGTGGTAAGTGATTATATATTTTGTTATATGTCATTCCACAATTCAATTTATATGTTTTAACATCTTTACTTTTAATTGTATTAGTTGAAGGTCCAGAGTGAAGAGAGGAGGACTAGCGAGTGTGTTCGAAAGACAAGAGAAACAACAGTCACTACATCCAGCCAAATTTGGAAGGAAGCATGGGATCGATTTCCTTCCCCTAGAGGGAAATGACTACGTATTAGTGTTGTTTGTTGTATACCTATGTGGAATTTTGGAACATATGTTTTGTACTATCAATATATACGTGATATTTTATGTCCATATGGCTCCTTTGTACTAAGCCTATAAGGTTTTTTTGGATATATTGTATATACTTTTATCAATCTATATCATTGAATAGCCTTTCAGATTTTTGATTAAATAAACTCTTATTTTGCTACTTCCATTCTTGAATGATGTTATCATTCATATCGTGTAAGTTGTATGCTTGAACTTTGTAGGCATAGATTTTATTGACATCTAATGCTTAATTAATTATTGTCAAATGCTCAATAAGCCCCATCTAAAGCGTATTGTATAAATAAGCTCCATTCGTGGTGGTTTGTATCCTTTGGAATGCTTCAATTATTCACATGTATACTTCATGTATATTGTGTGTATTCATGTATATGCTTCATACTTCCAATGCATAGCAGCAAAAATCTTTTGGGAAAAATTTTGACAAACCAAAAGTATAATACTTTATGAAAAAATTGGGAAAAATTGTATAACAAAAGATAAAAACTTTTTTTAAAAAAATTGAAAGGTATTTCCATAGCATATAGAGATATAGAGAGCAAATAAAATAAATATTTTAACTAATGAATTGTAAAAAATGGATTTTTGTAGTTTATATTCATATCATTGATTACATTGCATTGCACATCTTTCAAAGTCAAATAATTACTTCACTTTGCATAACTAATAAGTAGATGTTGATAGATGACCAAATTTCAATTACAATATAGTTTGTACAAATTCAACCTAAGCAGTTATGCAATTTATTCACATTGCATAACTAATAATTAGGCGCAACTGCCAATTGCATTTTCTTATCATGGAATTCTGTGAGACCAAATTTCTTTGAGGTATTTTTTCAAATAGTTCCCTACCTTGTCTATGTTACCATATTTTTCATACATGTCTACCAAAGAATATTCTCAAATAGTTTACTGCCCTTTTGCTATGGCTAAAATCCTAAAACAAGTGATTTTGAACAAGTTATGGATGCTTCAAAAAAATATATCAAAAGCATAATAGTAAGCAATAGCATAGACAAGGCAGTGAACTGTTTGAAAAAATGAATCAAATAAATGTGGTGATGGAATGCCATGACAAGCCATAGACAAGGCAATGAACTAGTTCAAAAGATGCCTCAAATAAATGTGGTCTCATGGTGACGAAATGCCTATAAAGTCATTTTTACACACTCAACTACTTGCATTTGACAATTTTTTCCCCAAGCAAGAAATTTTCACCATGGGAAAAAGACTCTGAGATCGCGAAAACCAAGAGATATTATTATAGAGGATCCCAACATGATCGCATAGGCTTAGACAAGAAGTTTCTAAGTGTCACGGTGTCCGAATACGAGCATGTTGAAGTTCGCAGCCATTTTGCACTTTGGACCCTTAAGAGATTGACCCGGTTGAACGTAGCTTAGAGTGATTTTTTGTGTTTGGGTGCAAAAGAGGACCAGTCCTAGCGTAACACCTCCTATTCAAATGTATTGGAATAGTTCATTTGGTCACACGAGCTGCAAAACAAAAGTTGCACCACTTTGCAACTTTCAACTACTTGCATTTGACAACTTTTTCCCCAAGTGAAAATTCGCCACCACAAGAAAAGGCCTCCGAGATAGAAAAAACCAAGAGAGGTTATTGTAGAGGGTCCCAATGTGATATCATAGGATCAGATGAGAAGTTTCTAAGCATCATGGTGTCTGAGTAATAGCATGCTGAAGTTCGCAGCCATTATGCACTTTGGACCCTTAAGGGATCAATCTGGTTGAATGTAGCTCAGAGTGATTCCACGTGTTTGGGTGTGAAAGAGGACCATGCCTAGCATAAAAATACCTATTTGGATGTGTTGGAATAGTTTGTTTGGTCACACGAGCTGCATAACAAAAGTTGCACGACTTTGCAACTTTCAACTAGCATTTGACAACGTTTTCCCCAAGTGAAAATTTTACACCACAAGAAAATGCCTCCGAGATAGAAAAAAAAAAGAGAGGTTATTGTAGATCAGCCTAACATGATTTTGTAGGATCAGACGAGAAGTTTCTAAGCATCATGGTGTTCGAGTAATAGCATGCTGAATTTTGCAGCCATTTTGCACTTTGGACCCTTAAGGGATCGATCCGGTTGAATGTAGTTCGGAGCGATTCCATGTGTTTGGGTGAAAAAGAGGACTATTCCTAGAGTAAACATACCTATTCGGATGCATTGGAATGGTTCATTTGGTCACATGAGCTACAGATTGAAATTTGCACCACTTTACAACTTTCAACTACTTGCATTTGACAACTTTTTTCCAAAGTGAAAATTCGCCACCATAAGAAAATGCCTCTGAGATAGAAAAACCGAGAGAGGTTATTATAGAGGGGACTAATATGATCTTCTAGGATCAGATGAGAAGTTTCTAAGCATCATGGTGTCCAAGTAATAGCATGTTGAAGTTCACAGCCATTTTGCACTTTGGACCCTTAAGGGATCGATCCGGTTGAACGTAGCTCAGAGCAATTCCGTGTGTTTGGGTGTGAAAGAGGACTATGCCTAGCATAAAAGTACCCACCCAGATGCATTGGATCAATCCGTTTTGTCACACAACCTATAGAACGAAAGTTGTACCACTTTGCAATTTTCAACTACTTGCATTTGACAACTTTTTCCACGAGTGAAAATTCGCCACCATAGGAAAATGCCTTCGAGATCTAGAAAAAATCGAGTGAGGTTATTGTAGAGGGGTCCAACATAATCTCATAGGCTCAGAAGATAAGTTTCTGAGCATCATGATGTCTGAATACTAGCATGTTGAAGTTCACAGCCATTTTTCACTTTGGACCCTTAAGGGATCAATCTGGTTGAACGTAGCTCTGAGCGATTTTGAATTTTTGGGTGCGAAAAAGGACCATGCCTAGCGTAAACGTACCCACCCGTACGCGTTGGAACAATCTATTTGGTTACACGAGCTGCAGAATGAAGAAGTTCAAAACGAGGCTCTTTATAGTATTGTTGAAACTACAAAGGGAAAAGAAGTGGAGAGGGAAATTCTGGATGTTGGAACGGATTCAGATGAGACTGTGTCAGAGAAGGATTTGCAAGAGGATATGCCTCTAGAGGAGGATACTGAGCAAGTAATGACACAAGAGGAGCAGTGGGCATTGTTTGAAGAAGTTAGAAAGGATGCTGATGCAAAAGCTAAGAAAATAGAAAAGCAAAATGTCATGGATGCTAAAACTGATTCCATACTACAGCAACAACAAATTGAAGTAAAGTCAAGAGCTGATGAAGTAGAGATACAAAAAAGGCTACAAGAACATGAACTCAAGGTTAAAGAAGAAAATCATAAATTGGTTCTATTCTCCTGAGATTAGGAGATAGAATTGGCCTACTTGAGATTAGGAGATAGAATTTTGTAGTGATTACAGAGATACATTGTTACTTAAATTTTACAGTTGAATAAAAATTACAGGTTTACGCAATATGGTGTTGGAATTGTGTTCTAATTGATAAGGTTGATAAGTTATAATCTATCCATATGCCAGTGATTGTCTTGAAGCGTGATTTGTTTATTTCTTGTGTTCTATCTCTTCAATGTCTGGGGGAAAGAACTCCAAGGGCTCCTTGGGAGGTGTCTTCCTTTTGAGTCTTTTATACCCTTTCCCCTCCCTTTTTAGGAGCTGGTCCTTGAGGAGCTTTGGTTCTTAACATCAACCAATGAGCACTTCTATCCAAGACTGTTCTTCCTATCTGCTTTATGTCAATAGTTTCTTCACCGTTTCAATCAATTAGATCTAGGCTCTTGGTTCCTATATTTAAAGCCTCATAAGATGGATCCAATACAACTGCATCATCCACCAAAGTGTCAGGAATGCCATTTTTGACTCCAAGTTCCGCCATGAGCAGGACAGGGAACCTCTCATAATTCTTTTTCCTCAAGTCATACTCATCTTGTCAGTCACTCCAAAAATATTCTAATAAATTGAAATGCTTGTCAAACATAGAAGGCAACAAGGAATACATCTTACCCCTCAGATCAAAATACCTACGGGTTGTGTATAAACCCAACTTCAATTGTATCAGCTCACGAAAAACCACCTTTGCCCCTACCAAATGCTAACCACTATACTCACCCAACTTCATGGGGAACCTATGACATCCTGTCTTATGTTTTATTCCAAACTGAGCATTCACTCCAAGAGCCTGATATACAAGCTCCATCAATACTATCCTATTATTGCAACAGCTTGGAAGCAAATGTGGATGGCCTTCAAAACCAACTAACCTGAAATATGTAAATTTGGGGTATTGAATGTACCAACATCCCCATTCAACAATGAATGCCATGGCTTCTTGACTCAGCCAGTATCCTGCATCTCCATTTAATTGATTAATGACTACATGTATGAATGCATCATTGACTCTTCTGAAGTGAGTGTCAGCAACCTGAAGAGACAGCTAGTCATAATGCTCCCATACTTTCTTCTATCCATCCAAGACTCCCATTATCCCTATTCTATTTAAACCTGGGAAGATACCCAACCTTGTTGTTGCATATACAACATAAGAGGTCATAAAGAAACACTTAGTCTCCCTAATATTGGTCAGTTGATCATGAATAGCATTTTATACGATCATTGACCAATCAAACTGATGAGTGCCATGCAAAATGGTCTGAATGAAAGGAAACATCCACTCCTTGAAGCGAAATGTATCTCTCTTCCCAAAAACCCTAGATAGCATCATGATTAAATCTGATACCTCTTTATGGAAATCTGCCCTCTTTGGCTGATCTGCAAGCTTGGCTAGCGATTTCTTCTCTGTCTTCAACCACTTCTTGTTTAAATGAGATTTATTGGATTCCTTATAATTACTATATTTCTCCAAGGCCTTTGCCTCATCCAACTACACCAAATTCTTAGGATCCGGGACATTAAATATACTTTGCAAAGCTTGAGGAGTGAGATCAATAATCACATTGTTTTGAGAATCCATGCACTGTCTGCTAGCAGGATTGTAAGCACTAGTTGCTATCAAGATCAACTCTGGGCACTGGACTGATAAAGGAAACACAGTGATATGGGCCAAGCTAGAGTCAACAATTCTTTGTGTCCTTCCTGTTACATTTTCCTGTTCCACAAAGGTTTCTGCATATAGTTCCTCAAAATTATATTCACCCAAATTGGTATCAGTGATGTGTGACCAATCTGATTCTACTTTGCTCACTTTCACCACAGGACTCCTGTGATTATACCTCAAGGTATAAGGCAACTGTTCTGGCTTCATCTTCTTTGGTTTAGGTACTGCCTTTGATGTCCCTATAGGCCTGTTTCTTTGGGAAGCCTCTCTTGATGTTCCTAACATCCATTTAGGTTTCCTGCAACAAAATCTCTAGTTAGATTCTTTGAACAAATATCTCAAAATGTGTCTTTAAACTCATACCTTTCAAATATACATCAGAGGCAGAACTAGGCAGAAACATATTCTAAACAGTCTCCTTTTAACACACTGTCAGAGTCAGAGCCAAAACCGAAACTGATTTTATACTAACAAAAAGTGGGCTCGGAGTCAGAACTGAAAAGGTAGCCAGAATCGGGACCGAAATGAAAACTAATTTGGTTTCCTTCAGATTTTCTATTTTCGTATTCCGTTTCGGTTTCGATTCTGCTCTCAAACATTTACATGAAGTAAAAAATTCTTACCATAACCGGAGTCGAAGACAAGATGGAAGATGGAATTGACATCAAACATAAAAACACATCCAAAACTCCTGAGTCAATTCCAATCCCGCTTCCTGCTATGTTGACCATGACATCATCAAATAATCTATCAACTTTAAGGCATGACTCCATGATTAAAACTAAGGTCATATTAAATGAAACGAGGCTTAAAATATATCATGAAAAAAACTATTCCCATATGACCGTGGGGATGACTGTATTTAGGGGATCATATTTTAATCATTTTTAAAATGTAATCACAGAGACGCATAAAACCCTAACCTAGAAAACACGATAAAACTAGGGCACCGATTTAACCCTTCCTAATTTACCAGATTGAATGCATGAAAAAACCCTAAGTAAAAACAAGATTCAACTAACCCTAACTCGCTATAAAAACATGAATCTAATCTACCTCACTGTAAAAAACCCTAACTAAATCTACGTATTTAAAAACCTAACCCAGCATGACGTGATCATGACAAAACGTGAAAGCGACAGTGCCCTCTATCACTATAAAACTAGAAATGCAAGCATAAAGAAAAGAAAACACACACAAAACCCCAAGAAAGCAATCTTGCCCAAAGATCAAAATGATCAATCAATCAAACACAAACACAAAACACAAAAGAAAATAAAAGAAAGTCAAGAGTAAAAACCCTACCTCGAACACTAAAACCTGGCTAACCCTCTGAACTGATTCGCAAACAATTATCTTCTCCTTCAATCAATTCACTCAAATGGACTCCGCAGCTGCTCTTCCTTGCTGTTCAATTTCTTAACAATGATAATAATGATACGTTTAATCCTTAATGAAGGTAAAAATCAGAATTTCTACCTACGCAAGGCAACTGTCATTAATGCCTTAAATGCAGTTTAGGCGGAGTCAAAACTAAAAGAGAACCAACACTCCACTATAGTACGACTTTAGTCAAGAAGTCAACGATCCAGACATGGCAGGAGCGGAATCGGAAATGAAAATTGATTCGGAAACTTAAGGAATTCCCCAACCTCATTCCCATTCCAGGTCCGGGTCTACCAATAAAGGACAAAATGAAACCAAACACGAAAATTAAAATAAAAAGACCGACCTAATAAAACTTAACAATAACTAAGACAAAAAAAAAAAGTTATAAAAGCGGAGGTGGAGACGGAATGAAATTAGATTTTGCAATTTCGAATAAACACCAACCTAATGCCCACTCTGGCTCTAGCTCCGATAAAGGTAAAAAGAAAGACTGTTGGGATGGGAATCGGATCAAGTTTTGAAAGAAGCTTTAGAACCTGATTTGGTTTCGGCTCCGACTCCAGTAGACTAAACCAAGATAATAACAAAGTGTTGGAATCGAAAGACTCCAGACTTTATTTACACATTATGTTTCTTTTTCAGGAGAAATACAGTAGAAATATTCTGTTTACACGTTGTTTGTGTCATTTTCACCATCAACAAAGTGTTTACAAGAGAATTCAAGAGAATTCAAAGGAAAATTCTTCATCGTTTGTTGCAGAAATTCAAGATCCATTATCATGTCAAGATTATCAAGCATCAAGCATGTTATTGAGCTAGTATTGTAACGTTGCATTCAAGATCCAAGGTCAAGAATTTTTCTACACTTATGTCAAGATCTAGGTCTACATCCTTCATGTTCATTTCATGCTAGATTATTTATTTGTATTACAAGACATCATTCAAAGTATAATTGCTCACGTTTCATGTCCTATGTTGCATGTTTCGTGTTCATCTTTCATTATTTCATCATTTGGTTTGATTACCTAAAAGGGGTTTGACCAAGGCAAACCCCTATTCCCTAACAATAAACAAGTTTTTATCCTCTTTACATGTGTGATTACAAGTTTATAAATTGAAGAAAAGTAGATTTGAAGCCTTCAAACGTACCAAAATGACAAAGTTGCAAATGTCATCAAATTTGTCACGAAAAGTTATCAAGACTCACGAAAACTTAGATCTAGGGAAAAATATCCATCCAATTTGCATGAAATTAGTGTGAAAGTGCTTATTTTATTCGTATTTAGAGGTTTGTAAAGTTTTACTTCAAGATTCTTTTCCTAGGATACTTCACAAAAAAATAGGACTGATCCCCCAGAAATGGCAAATAAGTCCCACTACAAGAATTTTTTAGGATTTTTGCAGATTCAGATACCCTTTTTCTAAAAACCTGTTCCCCCACAGAAACCCAGATTTGGGACTGATTCACCCAGACTAGTGAATGAGTCTCAGTAGGCCTAAATTTTAGGTTATTCAACATTTCAAGCTTCCATTCAAGCTCTCTTAGGTTTCCAGGTGCTCTTCTATACTTTTCTAGTTTGTTGTTCTAATTTATTTATAGTTCATTTAGTGAAGTTCTATGCATCATTGAGTTCATTCATTAGATCTTGCATTTCATAAATTTTTCTAAGCCCTAGCTTGGTGGTGACCCCCTCCTCAATCATTATTTATAACCTAGGATAGTCCCTTAGTAGATATCTTGCCTCTATTCCACTCTTGGGGTGAGATCTCTAGGGTTTCCTTGAGAGAAACTTGAGAGAAATAGGTCTAGGTCTCTAAACACCTAGTTTATGTTCCACCTCCCAAGAGGTGGGACATCTATTTCCATTGTTTTAGTATGCAAAAATACCTCAATGAAATGGGGTCTCATGGTGATGTACTCATTGTATGAAAAAATGCCTCAAAGACATGGGGTCTCATGGTGATGTACTAAAAAAATTCCTCAAAGAAATGGGGTCTCACAATGATGTACATCACTGTGAGACCTCATTTCCTTGAGGCATTTTTCATACAATGAGCACGACCTTATCAATGCATCAATGTGTTAGCATTGACAAGGTAGTGCTCATTTAATGAAAAAATGCCTCAAAGAAATGGGGTCTCATGGTGATGTATCATCACCATGAGACCTCATTTCTTTGAGGCATTTTTTCATTAAATGAGCACTAAGCTCACTAGCTTGTCAATGCATCAATGCAGATGCATTGACAAGGTAGTGTTCATTGTATGAAAAACATCACCATGAGACCCCGTTTCTTTGAGGCATTTTTTCATACAATGAGCACTACCTTGTCAATGCTACTGTATTGACACGGTGACAAGGTAGTGAGCTTAGTGCTCATTGTATGAAAAATACCTCAAAGAAATGGGGTCTCATGGTGATGTGCATCACTGTGAGACCCCATTTCTTTGAGGATTTTTTTCATACAATGAGCAATACCTTGTCAATGCATCTGCATTGACACATGATAAGGTAGTGCTCGTTGTATGAAAAAATGTCTTGAAGAAATGGGGTTGAGCACTACCTTGTCAATGCATCAATACGGTAGCATTGATAAGGTAGTGCTCATTGTATGAAAAAATGTCTCAAAGAAATGGGGTCTCACAATAAATCACCATGAGACCCCATTTCTTTGAGGCATTTTTTCATACAATGAGCATTGCCTTTTCAATGCTTGAAGGGGTAGTGCTTGTTGTATGAAAAAATTACTCAAAGAAATAGGGTCTCACGGTGATGTACATCACCATGAGACCCCATTTCTTTGAGGCATTTTTTCATACAATAAGTACATCAGTGTGAGACTCCATTTCTTTGAGGCATTTTTTTATACAATGAGCACTTCCTTGTCAATTCTGCCACATTGATGCATTGACAAGGTTGTGAGCTTAGTGCTAATTATATGAAAAGATGCCTCAAATAAATGGGGTCTCATAGTGATATACATCACCATGAGACCCCAATTCTTTGAGGAATTTTTTCATACAACTAGCACTACCTTGTCAATGCTATTGTATTACTGCATTGAAAAGGTAGTGCTCATTGTATGAAAAAATGCCTCAAAAAAGTCAGATCTCATGGTTATGTACATCACCATGAGACCCCATTTCTTTGAGGATTTTTTTCATACAACATGATCTCATTGTATGAAAAAATTCCTCAAAGAAATGAGGTCTCATAGTGATGTTTTTTCATACAACGAGCACTACCTTGTCAATGCTAACGCATTGACACATTAATAAGGTAGTGCTTGTTGTATGAAAAAATGCCTCAAATAAATGGTGTCTCACAATGATTAATCATGAGAAATACCTTGTCAATTCTACTGCATCGATGCATTAACAAGGTAGTGCTCATTGTATGAAAAATCACTCAAATAAATGAGGTCTAATAGAGATACATCACTGTGAGGCCCCATTTATTTGAGGCATTTTTTCATACAATGAGGGTTTATGGTACAATAGTGAATGTAGGGTTTAGGGTTTATGCTTATGATTGAGGGATAATGTTTAAGGTATAGGTTATAAGGTTGAGTGTATAGGAATGAGGTTTGAGGGTGTAGGTTTCAGGTTATAGGGATTAGGATTTATGATATTTGATATAGGGTTTTGGAGATTGAGAGAGAGAGGGTGAGAGGGAGAGAGGGAGAGGAAGAAGTAAAGAGGGAAGGAGAGAGAGGTGATAGAGAGAGAAGTAGAGAGAAAAGGAGGAATTTGGAGAGATTGAGAGAGAGAGGAGGGAGGGAGGGAGAGAGAGAGGTAGATAGGGACAGGTTAGATAGAGAGAACTAGAGAGGGAAGGTGGGTGGGAGGAAGGAAGAGAGGGAAAGGGGGACATAGATAATATTAGAGAGGGAAGGAAGAAGGGAGGGGGAGAGAGGTGAGATAGAGAGAGGAGGAAGGAACAACGGGAGGGAGAGAATTGTGCTTGATAGAGAGTAGAGAGGGAAGGAGATAGTGAGAGAGAAATATAGGGGAGAGAGAGGAGGAAGGTGGGGATATTGAGAGAGAGGGAAGAGGGAAGGAGGGAAGGATAGGTAGAGATGGATATGGAGAGAGGGATATAGAGAGAAGTATATAGGGAAGGAGAGATAATGAGGGAAATTAGACAAAGTGAGAATGGTGAGATAGAGAGTAGAAAGGAAGAGAGAGATAGAGAGGGGGGGAGAGATAGGAGGAGGACGATTGGGAGATTGAGAGAGAGGGAGAGAGAGGGAAGGAGGGAGGGAGATGTAGAGATTGAGAAAAAGAGATATATAAGTGGGAGGAGGGAGGAAGAAGTAGATAGATAGAGAGAGATAGGGAGATGCAGGGAGGGAGAGAGGTGATATAGAGAGACTGGGGGGAGGGAAATTAGATAGAGATAATGAGAGATAGAGAGAGGGAGGAAGGATGAAGGAGGAAGGTGGAGATACTGAGAGAGAGGAGGGAGGGAGAGAGAGTGAGGCAAAGAGGGATAGGTTAGATAGAGAGAAGTAGAGAGGGAAGGTGGGGGGAGGAAGGAAGACAGAGGTGAGATAGAGAAAGAGAGGTGATATATATATAGAGAGAGAGAGATATAATTGAAGAGGTAAGGAGGGAGGGAATGAGAGATATTGGTGAGATAGAGAGAAGTATATAGGGAAGGAGAGAGAGAGGAGGAAGGTGGGGAGATTGAGAGAGAGGGAGGGAGAGGGAAGGAGGGAGGGAGAGGGAGAGATGGAGAGGGAGATAGAGAAGTATATATGGAATCAGAGATAAAGAAGAATAAGTAGAGAGAGAGGGAGAGAGAGAGAGAGAATGAGAGAGAATGAGGAGGTAGAGAGTAGAGTGGGAAGGAGAGAGTTAGAGACAAATATGGGGGAGGGAGAGTGTGTGTGTGAGAGAGAAACAAAAAGTGAAGGAGGAAGGTTGGGAGATTGAGAGAGAGGGGGAGAGGGAGGGAGGGAGAGAGAGAGAACATGGGATGGAGAGATATATAGATAGAAGTATACAGGTAAGGAGAGATAGAGAGGGGGGAGGGAGGAGGGAGGAGTAGAGAGAGAGGGGGAGAAGTAGGGAGGGAGAGAGAGGGATGGAGAGAGATAGATATAAGTAGAAAGGGAAGGAGGGAGGGAGAGAGGGAGAGAGAAGTGTGATAGAGAGAATTAGAGAGAGATGGGGTAAGGAGGAGAGATTGGGAGAGGGAGGGAGGGTGAGAGATAGGTAGATATGGATAGGTTAGATATAGATAAGTAGAGAGGGAAGGTGGGTGGAATGAAGGAATAGAGAGAGGGAAGGAGGAAGGTGGAGAGATTGAGAGAGAGAGAAAGGAGGGAGGGAGAGAGAGGGGTAGAGGGATAGGTTAGATAGAGTGAAGTAGAGAGGGAAGGTGGGTGGGAGGAAGGAAGAGAGAGGGAGGAGATAGAGAGGGGGAGATAGAGAAAAATAGAGAGGTAAGGAGGGAAGGATGAATAGAGGGAGGGATGGAGTGAGAGAGAGGTGAGATATATAGAAGTATAGAGGGAAGGAGAGAGTGTGAGAGAGAGGTATAGAGCATAAAGGATAAACAATGAGTGAGATAGAGCAAGAGAAAGATGATACAACTTGTTGATTACTGAAATTTGACCTCCTGATTATTGATATTTGACATGTTGATTACTGGAATTTGGTTGTCTGAAAAATTGTAAGATCTTCCAAAAACTATAATTTCAATTATAACTGGACTAGAGATCTGAAACCATTCTCAAACATTCTGAAACTATATACATGAATGTATATAGTTTCCCCGAAAGATAACAAGGGGAAAGAGACAAGAAAAAGAGAATAATATTTTCAATGTAGATCAAAACACGAGCGCATTATAATGCGCTCGCGTTTTGGAAATATTTTTTTTTTCAAAAATATACATTTTTTGAATACCAAATACACGTGCATTTTTTAAATTTAAACCATAATGTGAGTGCATTATAAAACACTCGTGTTATGGATTGGTAATGGTCGATCCTAGGCTTGGTCACTACCAACCCACAACGTGAGCATGTTTTACCATAACACGCTCGTGTTTTTTGTAATTCAGCATGACAAAGTAAATTGGCCACTTTTTGGCCCCACTCCTTTTGCACTTACCCTGTGCTCCCTAGCCATCAAGGAATAGTATTAATGCTATAGTAAACATCACAATCTACCTCAGGAGTGGAAATCGTATATAAAGTAGCCACTACAGCTCAATATGTGGACCCATGATCTCCTCCCGAATCGGACCTCTAAGGAAATACTTGATATCTGCTCTCATCTCCCTAAATGAATGGTCTTCTACAAGATGGATAGTCTCGCCTCAAACAAGAACTCGAAGAATGTGATGAACATCTTCCAGAGTGATAGTCATCTCACCAGTGGGTAGACGAAAGGTGCATGTATTTGCATCCCACCTCTCTACTAATTCCATTAGCATGACATCATGGTATCTCATGGGAGGTATATGAGATATGTGCAGTATATACCTGTCACTCGTAGTGTCTTTGTGTCCTTCTCCGATAATGTTGTGACTAGGTCTCGTAGGCGATAAAAATAATTGTTGCTGAGACATTGTCACAATCGAGGAGGTATCTAATACAAAAATTAAAAATATCATTTACAAAATTTCTAAAAATCTAAAATTTATACATAAACAATCAAAAAGTGTGTTAAAGTTGCTCTAGGATACTTTTCTATGGGTCCTAGACACTTTATTCCTTTTTTGGGATACTTCACAAAAAGTGGGACACTTTGCGAAAAAGTGGGACACTTCGCGAAAAAGTGGGACACTTCATGAAAACGTGGGACACTTCGTGAAAAAAGGGGCATGTTGCAAAAAAAAGGACACTTTGTGACTTTTTCTTCCAAGGTCCTAAATCTATCTAGAAATATGTAAAACATAAAATAAATGCATAAAAATGAATCGAATGTAGAGAAGAATCCAATCATTGTATGTTGCAGATCACCCAACACCACCTCCTCACATAGGCTCTCGATTCTCAGAGGCACGTAATGTCGTACGCTCGGCATTGCAACTTGCTCTCCACTAAAGTCAAGCTAAAAAAAGGTAAAAGACAAAATGATCACAAACTACATAACTTTTTACTCTTATATACTTTCAAATTAGGTTATTTACATATTAGGGTTAAAAGTGCTTTATCATTCAAACTAGCATATTGGGGGCTAGAGAACTCCATTTTTGATGTTGTTTGTTGCATTGAAATTGTGATTGTAGAGATTTTAGTGCTTTAGAACATGCCCTCAAATATTTCTAGCATTTGTTTCTTGGAAAGAAATGTCCTGTATTTTGATCAAGGAATTATGCATTTCCTTAACTCTAAGTGTGAATTTAGGAGCAATGCCACATAAATTTGGTGTACTACTTGCACCCTAAGTTACCTCATTGAAATTTTCTTTCAAATGTGGTGATTGTAATATTTGTGAAAATCTCTAAACACAAAATATCTCATAATTTGAGATAGGTTTAAAAATGTATACATATATGATCTATTTTAATTCCATATCTCCTAACAAAACTGGTTATGACACCAAACATTAAAGATAAAAAACAATGTTAAACCATCCAAGTTTTATAGATTGACCATTTACATTCATTATCACATGGTACCATTTTACTAGATCAATGCATTGAGCACTAAACAATGCCATCATGTATCACATCAAATCATGAGGGAAAAATTTAGGATTATGTTTTTCAAAATGAACTTTGAGACAAATACTAAAATAGAAAATGCACATTTTGTGTTCTTGCAACTTACTTCTTATAGCATAAAACTCTAGGTTTCCCAAGAGCACTTGGGGACCTGGGGAAATAAAGGGACTTGCTATACTCACTGCTATCACATTCAATGTCATGTTATGGTCATCTAAAAATTTAAAGAATAATGAAGAAGCTAAAACTGCAGTAAGGGAGAAATACATTTATTTTTGGCTACATTTCTTGTACCATATTGCAAATTTTGTGAACATGTACAACACCCCCCAATTGTTCAAATAACTCTCTTTACTTGGAATGAATATAGTCAGAGCTTCTCTATTTTCTTTTAGATTTTGATGCACACAACTCCTAACTCAAAAGTTGATATGCAAAACATTGCAGTCTTGGTTATTGTACTTAATAACAAGGTTCTGCTAACATTTTCCGAATTTTTTTTTATGTAGGTGATATCTTCATTGTTATTTTCCTTAGAACTTTTTCACAAGAAGAGATGTACCACCTTGATGCTACAAAAATAACTTTTCACATCTTTCCTTTTGATCACTCTTTTCACAGTGATGCAAAAGTAGAGAAACTTGTGTCGATAGCCCTCAACAACTTCTTGAATGCATGTAGCTCATGGTTGCTCAATGCAAGGGGATGATTAATATGAAGTTGGTGGTTATTTTACTCAAAATTGGTAGCACAAAGAGTCTAATAAACTATTTTGAACATCTTCATGGTCATTTACCATCACTTGCTCAGTTTGAAGGATAGGTAAGGCACATGAGTTATCTTCTGAATGCATTCACAACCACACCAAATATTAGAGATGGCTTAATTTTTTCAGCACAATTCCCAATGCAAACTAATACCCATTTGATTTCCCTTTAAAATAAATTAAAAAACCTAAAAAACTACAACAAAATATCATCCGTCTATCACAAAAATGAGAAAATCAACAGTAATCAAATTTTAAAAATTAAAGTGCTACAGACCGTAGGGAAATGGTTTTATTTCTTTGCTGGCACATTTTTTGTTAAAAAAATTAAATGTATTAAGCCTATTGAAAACATTAGTCTTTACTTATATAGGATGGACTATTAATAAAACTAATCATAAAATAATTGAATCATTTGTACAACTTTAAATACTTTTCTTTTTATATGGTTACCAGATGTATTGCAAGGATAGAATTGTGCAAAAGTTTAAGATGGGTAACAAATTTTAAACTTGATGGTTGTATGATTTTGTTTAAGATTGTTTTGGTAGATAAAATACACTCATAAATGTTAATTAAGACATTTTTTTGTAGAGCTTGGACATATCATGAATGACAATTTTGTGAGTATTCCACATTTATTTTATTTTTAAAAAATTCCTTTTAAATCCAACACTAACCTTATGTTTTGGTTCATGTCAGAGTAATTGGCAATGACATATAAACAATGATATTTTTATCAATTTTTTGTACCCTACAACAGCACAACACAATTGCTGCTATATGAGGGACCTGCAACAAGCGGCAAATTCCTGGAAGGTTAGAAATAAATATATGGGTAAATTTTTTATTGGAAAGAAAATTTTGTATTGTAACCACACACAAATTTCATGTGTACACCTCAAAATGAAAGTTATGTATTATTTGAATCTTATTGCAAATTTTGAAGCTTAAGAAAACAAACTCTAAGGAAAAATATTAATCTAGTTCATAGCCTCTAAGAAACAGTTCATGGAATCTAGAGATAGGAGAAGTTTTATTTTCATTACATGCAACTCCAAATAATTATCTACAACTGATTAAATGCAAACTATATCTAAAACTAGATGTCTATGTTAGAGTGTTGAGCAAACTGTTCATATTATATCAATGTTGAACAACAATAAAAACAATAATAGGAAAATATAATATTTCTTTGGGATGATTTTACATTGAATCCATTTGCTTTTAAAGGTACAAGTTTCTTGTACAAACTATCCAAACAACATACAAGAATAACTTTCCACCCAACTAACTAACTTGATAATTGATTTATTAAATGTAAACCTTAATTTTCTAACAACCCCCCTTAAGGTTTACATAATAGAAAAAAAAAACAAAAACAATAATGTATGAACTTATAAACCTTAAATTTCTAACATCACCCCCTTAAGGTTCACTTTACAGAAAATAAAATCAAAATTTTGTATCAACATCAACGTAAATTTTTTTCATTAGGTGAATGGTCTGATTATCCAACCATGCATCAACATCAACCCAAACTCCTTTGTCTAGGAAAATATCTTGACTATTCAACTCCGCATCAACATCAACCCAAACTCCTCATATTTGAGTAAATGTTCTGATTATCCAACGTTTACTTGTAAATCAAGACACACTTCACTATTCACAAGAAAATCACCAACCAACTAAGAATTGAGACACTCCATTATCCACAGTAACACTCCTCCATTTTTGGATCAAGACTTACTCAATTATCCACAAAAACACATCTGCAAAATTATGGATTGAGACAAGCTCAATTATCCATAGCTAGTTTGTGGATTCAAATATCAACAAACCAACAATAACTCACCAAGTTTGTGCATTCAACTATCCAAAAACCAACAAATCACTCCATGGCCCATCTTGCTCCTAAAAGCACTAGAGATGAAACAAAATCTTCTCATGCAAGGAATCACCCTTGAGCGAGACACTATCTTGGGATGATAGATGTCCTCCTACCCCCATTTCCTCCAACCTCCAATATGACCCCTTTAGATCTTAGTCATTAATGTCGTTGAATGTATCATTATTAAATGCATAAAAGTGTGCATACATAAGGATTTCAGGTTCAATCAATAATGCATCCATTACAATAAAAAGTTTAATAATATATTTGAGATAAGCATTCTTGCATGATCCCACAATACTGGTTTATAATTTTTGGTCAAACTGGACACCGAAATGATTTTTTCTAACTAAATCTTCACTTTCGGGCACCTATAGCAGCTAACCATGAGGAATTTGAAGATGATGAAAACTAGTGATTTGTGACATTTTGTGTATAGATTCTAAATATATTTTTTCAAACTTTTTGGAATCAAATTGCACTTCTTTTTCCATCTCCTTCAAAAACTAGTTTTTTCAATAAACACCATTTTTAAGAAGTGATGCTCACCATATACGACATAACTTTTTTTCCATGAGGATAAAATTCTTTTTTTTCTCAAATTTAGATTTGTAACTATGATATCTAGTGCTTTCATTTGGTTTCATAGTGTTTTATTCAATATTTTTTCCTTAATCAAGTTTCGAAGTCAAACCAATTACAATTCAGACATAGGTGGAATGTATACAACATAAAAAAAATTATGTATCAAAATTCAATTATTTTTTTTTGGTTGGATCAAGGATTTCAATATCTAGTGCATTGATATTTTTCAAAAAAAAAAAAGATAATCTGCTATTTTTCCACATGTGCAGAACAAAGAGCTTGATTTTCGGTGAAAAACCTACATTCACAAGAAATAAAAAATAAATATAATAATAATATAAAATTTATTTAAAATTATACTTTTTGGGAAGCTTATAATAAAGACTACATACTTACAAAAAATAAATTTTAAATGAATTCATTTGATCCCCCCAAAAGGTAAATTAAAAGTGGTTTTTTATCAGCATTTTGATAGGTGTAAAGGAGACTCCGTTATAGGTATGGTTTAATACTAGTGAGGTTCTATCCAAGGCGGTTTGATCTAAGGTGGTTTGATAAAACCCTCTTCAATTGGAATCCTTAAAATAGAATTTTTTAAGGCTTAAATCATTATATTTTCTAAAAATATGTTATTTCAGCAAAAATCAGAATTTCCCAGAAATTGTAAACCTTGTGGGATCACCCTCTCTTTATCTTGTCTTGAATCATAACTCTAATTTTTCTCTTTATTTCAAATGCAAACAATTCAAACCACACAAATCAATAATAAACTATCTCTTCTATTACAAAGATGCATCAAAGTTATTCTAATATTTTGGTCCAAAAACAAACTAAATTTTATCACCAACAACCCTATTGTTTACCTTGCATTTTTAGATTCTTTTTTTTACCTTTATTGCATCCTTCACCAACACATGTAAACTATCAATTATAGGTATTGGTTTTCTCCCTTGCAATTCACACTCAAATATTTGAACTCAAGAAATTTATTCTTCCTTCCAAATCTACGATTAATGGATTGCATATGAAATATAAACATGTAAAGTGAAATATCCTTCACCAACATAGATGATTCCACCTCTTTACAAATGCATGCCTCCTTTTACTCAAGTTAAATTCAATGCCTTTTGTACAACATATTTTTTAAAATGGTTGAATGCAGATGCCAACAAATTAGGGTTGCCTATTTCCATGTTGCCACTCACAAGAGGTTGGAATGAGATATTTTTGCATTAGAAATAGTTGAAGAGAACAACATTGCATTTAATCAAAAATTCCAGATTTTGATGCATTCAAACTTTTCCACCATATTTTAGAAAATGTATCCTCAACACATCTTTAAATTGAAAAAATGTGGAATCAAAAGAACTAGAAATGAATCTCATTCTACCACTTATTATTCTTAGATTGAAAGAATAAAACTATAGCTTATAAGAGTTTTAGTTTCTTACAAATTCTCACATATAATCTCCATTCTTCCTTTAATCGCATGCCTAATTTATATGTTTCCATTACAAATAACCATCTTCAAGAAATGCAAGTTCCATCCTCCTCTGTGCTAATATTCATTCCTTCTTTGTAGATGCCAAAATGGCTACATTTCTTAGGCACAAAATATGCAAGCACTCTAATACCAATGTTAGAGTGTCGAGCAAATTGTTCAGATTATATCATTATTGAACAAAAATAAGAAAAATAATAAAAAAATATTATATATCTTCGGGATGATTTTACATTGAATTCATTTGCTTATAAAGCCACAAGTTTCCCATACAAACTACCAAAACAACATACAGGAATAGCTTCCCACCCAACTAACCAACTTAATAATTGATTTATTAAATGTAAATCTTAATTTCTTAACAGTTTAAACATAAAATTGCGCATGGTAATGAAGATGAATAGCAAGGAAGTGAGACTCACACACTAATTATCAACAATATGAAGTAATAAATCTTATAAACAATAGGCATGTGCATCCCATATGTGGCTTGCTATCAGTTAGTGAAGAAGAAATGTAGCCAGTGGTTGAGAAATATAAAATAAAATTAATTGGAGAGGGGTCAATAGTTGGAAGGATTTTTATTGTATGTATTTGTGATTATATCTATTATAGGATTTTTATTCTTTATGGAACAATATTTGTGATTTGGGGTATTGTCTTTGATTTAACCAATGAAAATAAAAAAATATAATAAGAAATATAATTATTATTATTTTATTTTTTTAGGTAAACATTGAAAATTTATAAAAATGTTTTTGACATAGTTTTCAATGAAAATTAATATAAGAATGATTTCATGAAAAATTAAGCTCCCCATTCTATATGGGTATTGACTAGAAATTAAGGTGATTGGTTAAGTCAACCTTTGTAGTTTTGGTATTAGTTAGAGTGTAGTTATAATAGTAGATGAATCTAATCATGGTTGTCATTCAAATGAAATAGAAGAGAGAGGATGATACTCTAAAGATAGTGGGGGTGCTCATTAACTATGTTAGTTCATAAATATGTTGCATCAAATTGTTATTATTGAATCCAAATAAGGGGATGGATATCAAATGTCTAATTTTTTATAAAATTACATAGTGAATAACAATTTTAATTTTAGAAAAATGACAAATTAAAGTTAGTCAATTTTATTCTAATAGATATTAATAGAAGCCTTAAGTTAATGAGATGTTTTATTCTTAAATAATATATTAAGGAATTATGTATTTAAAATGATGGAACATATTTTTTAATATAGATTATGTGTGTATGGAAAACAAGTTTTTTCATTAGATTGTATATGTTGAGCCTTAATTACATCCCTCATCCTTTGAAATGCAATCATGTTTCACCCATTTTGGTAAAAAAAAATCCATGTTTTGATTTTGAATGTTTTGTTAGATAACAATATGTTGCATTAGAGAAGATATCATCTTCATTTTTTAATCTGAATCGAATCATGAGATACTTGATTGAAGAAAAGGAACAAAATGTATGGTATCAATGATTCCATTATTTTATATCAATCTTGGGAATTGATTTTACGTATGTGATGTGCTCTGAATAATTGTATGGGTAAAGTATTTGTATTTTAGAGATGAAATATTTATGCATTGGGAGTTGAATACCATCAAAAGGAGAGGTTGTACCTCATTCAAAAACAATATTATGCATTTAAATGGCCTCAAACAAGAGTCGAACATTGATGAGAGTCGTTTGCAAGTATTTGCATGTGGGAGAGTGTATGGAAAATAATTAAACAATATTATCTTAGGATTATGTGTATTGAAATAAATGAAAAAAAATAGTTTGTGCAAGTTTAGCCTTAATGACATCCCTCTTCCCTTAAAATGCAACCATTTTGAACCCATTTTGGTAAAAAAAATATCCATATTTTTTATTTTGGAGTTTTGTAGTTAAAAATATGTTGCATTAGAGAAGATGGTACTTATTATTTTTTAATCAGAATCAAACCTTGAGCGAGAACATAATGTATGGTAGCCATAGTTCCATTATTCTAGCTCAAACTTTGGAATTCCTTTTACGTTTCTGATGTGCTTGAATAATTGCATGGGTAAAGTATTTTTTAGATGAAATATTTATGCATTTGGAGAGAAGTACCATGCAAAGGATGGGTTGTACCTAATTCAACTAAAATAATTTATATATTTAAATGACCTCAAACAAGAGTGAAACATTGATGCGAGTCTTGTGCAATTATTCACATGCAAGAGAGTATGAAAAATAATTAAATTTTACATTGTGTATATGGAAAACAATGAAAAACATTATTTTTTAGATTATGCATGTTGGGACTTAATGAAAACCCTTTTCCTCTCAAATGCAATCCTCCTCCACCCTCTTATTTTTTTTAGATTGTTTTGGTATTTTCTTAAATGCATTTACAATTTTGTTTGACTAACCATTCCTAATATTCCAATACCAAAAAAACAACATTACACAAATTCTACCAATCTTATGCCTTTGATAAAAAGAAGAATCAACTTGGCCTTCAAATACCAAGAGTGTTTGTCTTTTGTGGGGACTAGGGAAGCTATGGAGGTGGAAAGTAAGCCTAAAGATGGTTTGAAGGCATGCTAGCTCGATAATAGTTGTGGCTTGGACAATTTACTAAGGACTATCTCTTTGGAATAGATCAAGCACTAAAATGTGAAAGTTTTGACCCTCTCCATACAAATTATTTACAGGTTGGAAGAGAATATTTATTTTAAAACATAGAGATAACTTTTAATGGCTTGTGAAGAGAGAGATTTTTCCTTGGTTTTCTCAAGATGATAAGAAGAAAATGGAGGGTAAAATCACAAAGCTATGTCACACTTTATAAAGGAAACAACCAATATTGATCCAACTTTTACACTTGAATCACTAAAATATGGCATATATGTTTTTAATTTTGAAATGATGTAAACTAGTAAAATATGTATTTTTTAGTATATTTTATGTTTGTATTTTTTTTTTTAAATAAAAAAATATTTTAAATTATTTTTTAATAAATTAACACTATAATTTAATTGCTAATAAAATGCTGAAAAATGAAGTTGCATGAGATGTCAAACTCTTTATAGTAAACAAAAAAATTCTTCCAATTTTTTGGTGTGTATTTATAACTTGAAACTTTAGTGCATGGATATATTTTTTTCCAATTTTGATAAATATATATTTTTAAATAAATATTAAAATGTGCGTGAATCAAAAAATAGTTGTTTCCATGGGATGTCAACTTTCATTTTAAATATTTATCTAAAATATATAAAAAATATACCATCTTGAAATAGATTCTTTTATCTAGTGCATCATATTTTTTTCAATTTTTTAAAATAAGTTTTAGTATATTTCTTTGGCATGGTAATGAGCCTAATATTTTACATTGATAACATACTTTTAGTAAAAATAAATTAAAAAAAATAAAAAAAATAATTAAACTATTAAAATAAATATATTTTCGAAAACTACACTTATGGATCTACAAAAATGTATTTTTTATATATTTTTAAAACAAATTTACATTAGTAGGAGTTATTGAAACTTCAAGTTTTCAAATAATTTTTTTTTTTAGGTAAATTGGACCCAAAGTGGCGCTCCATATATTTTTAGCCAACAATTTTAGTTGAAGAAGTTGTGAAAGTATCTAACTTAGCCAGAATGAATCTTACTATATAATATGTTTGACCAAAATTGATTTTAGTTAGAAATTCTTAAATTCAGTTGTACTGATAAGTTGGCTAAAAGTGTGACACAACTTTGTGCTTTTACATTGAAACTATGATTTTTTTCTTTCTACTACAGTGTCACTTATGATTGCTATTAAGATGAGAATAGTATAGACAAACTTCACAAGGTAAGTGAAGAAACCTCAAAAAGGAAAGATGGGCTTGAGTAGTATGGGCAGTAGGTTTGACCAGTGTCGTCTTAGAGGAACATGGATGTCCATGTGAAAGAACTACACCGGCACGAGGGATCCCTAGTCTTCTAAATGTAGCTACATGTTGTATAGGCCTCTCCATAGGTTAGAAAAGGTTCTATTTGTAATGGATGTTAGATGTTGAGAACACATCTTTTCGCTAGAAATAACGGCTACCAAAAACCTATGTCAAAAGTTTGGATGAATAAAGAACTTATCATAACATCAAACTCTTCTTGGACCAAACCTCTCAAGAAAAAACACAATATATCAAAGGAGTTGTATTTTCCATGTTGATGCTATCATGATTATGATAACATCATAGGTGATCCACACAAAAGTTCTAGAATAACCCTATCTCAACCCCTAGTATTTATTTTTGTAAAAATAAGACCATTTTAATGGAAACACATTTATGTATAAATTTTCCATACAGCATAGAATCACATATTGCTCTATAAATTTCAATGCACAAATACAAAGTTTCTAACCTTCTTTGACATCATATTAGAAACTTGGAGAGCTTGAATGATATTCTCTATACAAAAAATATGGATCCAAAGACCCTTAAATAGATATTATACATGAATCTTTGTAATTAATTTTATATTTTAACATACCTTTCACATTTCATCTTCTAATTGTGCTTTTTCCTTTACCTTTCACATTTCATCTTTTCTTCTGCATTTTTGTTGATAGTATTGGGTCAAAACCTTCCACTGATATCTCTAATAATGACGGAGAAATTTACGTTCTTGTAAGTAAATCTCTTTTTTGTAGTGTAGTAGTATTCTATTTAAGTTTAATACATGTATCATAGCTTTTCTTCTAATTTTAATTTTCAATGTAATACATGTGTTATAGATTTTTTCCTAATTTTAATTTTCCAAAAATTAAAGCTAAATCAGGGTAGATTGTTTACTTCAATTTTAGGTTGTCTATTTCCTCCTACAGAGTGCAAAGGATGGAACAAAATCTGAACTACGATGTTAAAGACTAGAAACTTTGAAGGAGCCTGCCTGGGTTGCACAGGGCATCTAAATGACAAAGTAGGGATTTATGAAACAATTAAGCTTGTTAGTGTCTCTAAAAAAATCCATCCACCTTGCAATTATACGTCTATATAAATTATTTTTCTTTGAATGAAAATAATTTGGTAAGCGCATTACCTTGTTAAATATATTCCTCGATAAACAGAGGTAACAAAAAAACTTAACACCAATCTGTTGCAGCAGCTATTCTTATCAATGACCATTGAATTTAATGCATATAGAATAGATATAGAGGCTTCCTAAACAAAACAATGTGTCCAGTTCATACTGGCATGTCCAAGGAACAAGTTTTGTAACTCTACAAAGCTAGTGTTATAGTTGGAAGATAATGTATATAACCAATCAAATGTTTTATAACCTCAGAATAAAATTGCAATCTTATAGTTAAAATGGTTAAGCGTAAGGTTCATGAAGGGGGACTTCCTAAAAAATCTCAGTGGGTGCTACTGAGATTTTTTAGAAATATTTTAAAGCTGGTGGTCTCATGAATTCAATTTTGAGATCCAGCTTAAAAGTTTGAGCTCCAAAATTTAAGGAATGAACTGAAGTAATTTGATAAAAATTAATAATTAAATAAAAATTCTCATTTTTTTGGTTTTTAAGGATTTTAAAATTTTAAGTTATGAACAAGTGGTAGAAAAAAAATCCAAGCTATAGGGGCAATTTCTAGCCCCACCTCAATTTCACCCACTAGAATTTGCAATCCTAAAACGTAGGGGATACTATTTTGCAGGAAAAAAATCCAATTAATCTTGTAGCATAATTTTTTTTGCTTCATGGGACCACTTGATCCATGAAAATAGAAACTCAAGCCCCCCATGGGACCATACAATAATTTTTGATGCTCAAAATAAAACTGCGTAAAATCTTACATAACCGAAAGCTTGCAAACTGTTACAACAACCTATGAAAGCCTCTCAAAACAAAAACTTGCAAGGTGAATAGCCTAACAAAAATAAAAATAATGAAATGTTTTATAAAATATATGTTACAATCTCGTATACACCTGTGTTGTGTTTTTGGTTACACTTTATTTAACATTTGTGATTACAAGTAACAACTATTTAAAGATGACAAAGATTAATAATTAAAAACAAAATGTAACATTTGTCGACCAAAAACATTGGAGGTGATCATAATAGATAATAGATGGTTGTTTCGGAAAACATGTGTTGATGAATACAAGATCTAGTTGATATAATGGAATGAAGAGAAGATGTCCACTTACAAAAGATGTTACAAAAGAGTCAATTGGAACTTAGTTTTTAACTTGCATTAGTGATTTTTGACATAGGCAGATGGTGATGGTCATGAGTTACAATTGTTTGCTCAATATGTCTTAAAGTTTTTATCATCGTGTTGCTCCTTTTGTAAGAGGATTTTTAGAGATGGTCAAGTTCCTTTCTTATGATCATTATTGTTCCAAAAATTGTAATTGCTCTTAACATGGTCCACAAGTAACATAGTGACAACTCTAATAAATTGATTTGTCAAAGCATGTGGTTCATTCCCCATTAGAGAAGTTTACGTTTTCATAGGTTGAGTTGGTGTTTCTTGAGCCGAATAGTCATGCCTTTTGATATCTATGATTTTGTAAGATCTTTTAAAGTATTTCACAACATATTTGAAAATAAATTAGTAGTTATGTTTACCAAATCATTGTTCATCTTATGTGTGATGATAAATGTAATTTTAGAATATTGATCCACAATAAAAAAATATATTAAACCATGACATCTAAATAGGTTCTTTGAAATTTTTGTAAAAATGCATGATTGTGTTTGTTCAATGTCTTTTTAGTGTTGGTAAGGGTTGATATAAGCCATACGTTGTATATTCATAGCTAAAAATAGATCTCACACTAAAACAAATCCTTGTGATTTGTTCCATATTTTGCTTCATTTTTTGCTTCCACCCATTGTTTTAATGTATTTTTTGCCAATTTTTTGAAAATGTCAGTGCTATTTATCGGGATGGTGCTATTTTTGACATTTATTTGCATCGATCAGGACAAGTCGGCGCTAATTTGCACCGAAATTAGAGCCACCTTTAGCACCGATATTGGCTTTGAGTGTGGCACCGCTGTTATCGCTGCCTTTGGCTCCGAGTTTAGCTTCGAGTTTAGCATCATTTTTAGGTCCGACTTTAGCTTCAAGTTTAGCTTCGGGTTTAGCACCAGTTTAGACACCCCTATGTCGAAGAGACTGATTTATATGTCTCATCGACGATGTAAAACAATGAAATGTCAACAAGATACATGCATATCGAGGAGAGAATCACTCATGTCACATCGACAAGGTACATCTACAAGTGCTTGGAAAAACACAACTCTTGTATATAACAAAGTAATGTTGATGAGACATTGAGATATCAGTAAGACAAATAAGATTGTCTCATCGACACTCTTCATGTAATGATCAAAAGCATACACCGCTATACTGTTGGGAAGGTGAGCAACTCTGAGGGGGGGGCGGGGGGGGGGAATATTAGAAAACCCTATCCAAATGTTTGTATTACTAGGCCCACGGTTAACAAACCAACTTTATTGCAATTTGAGGGTTCACTGAAATATGACAAAGAATCCTGGCCAAAAGATATTGCTTATTTTCTCTGTTGGGATTTTGCGCTATTTCAAGAGTGAGAAATAGCTAGAGTAGTATACACCACAACCCCGCATCAAGAAGCCTTGAGAAAGGCAGTGGTGCAGTAAATAACAAAAGAGAAGGGAAAAATGCCACCATACCACAATGGATATAATAAGAGATGACGGTAGTACAATAATCATGGCATCATTACAATTTACAACCCTAAATGCAACAAATCACGTCATTCACAATCCATTTGAATAAATTATTTAAGGAATCAAGAATATAGCCCACCAAAATACTCTAAAACTCTAATAAACATACTCTAAATTTTTTGTCGAAATCTTATTTTCAGGCATAGCCTGCCAAAATGGAGTTTTCATTTTAATAAACATACAATAAAACCTTTGTTGAAACCTTATTTTCAAGCATAGCCCACCAAAATGGAGAAGTGTTTCAGTAAAGAATGACAGAGAATGGTAAGGATATGAGTGTGATAGGAGGCATAGGATTCATTGTTGTTTATCTCATTCCTGCTATGATCAACAAGGGTTACAATGTTCACGCTACTGTTTGTAATCTAGGTATTTAATTGACATATGTTTGCATAGATTAGATTCTTTTGAAGTATCAATGTGTCCTATATAGGGTTTAGAATAATTTTTTTTAATTTAAAAAATAATTAAATGATGTATTTTCCTGTGATTAGATAATGTGGAGATCTCCTAATTCTGCCCTAGCAGACTGTTTTCTTTCACGATGTGTTCATTACTCTAGTTGCTAGGGTTTTGAATTTGACATCTTTAATATCTTCATGATAGTGGCCTTTAAATAGATCTTAGTCTTTGCTTTAATCTTTATCATGGTAACCCTTGAGTTCTATAATCCACCTTCAATCTCTTCTAAGAATTTTGTCTTAAGCTAGACTGCATAGTATGCATAGAAAGCAAGTCCTTCACACCTGCCATTGTTCCAAACCACCACTCACCCGCCTTGCTTAAAATGTTGCCTCCATAACCACAATAGCATGTTTTAAAATTATGGTTGTTAGTGATTGACCATTAAGGTCACTACTTTCATCAAGATGCAATGAGATTTTTGTCTTCAAACTTAAGGCATTATGCAGGATAAAATTATGAATTGTTTGTTGTGTACAATTTGATTTTCTTGCACATTTACTACTTTGTTGACTGCCTTTAAGACTGGATATTGCACCATCAGCTGCAATCTCAAACAACTCACTCACTATCACTTGAAGATTCCTTTCATGAGAATCCTTGTATAAAATCAAACTATGCCCTATAGACTGCCTACTTACTTACTAATATAGGGGACTCATTTTTTCATGGTATTTTGAGTTTTATTTAGAAGGGGTTAATATGTGGCATTTTTATGTGCAAGAAGAATAGATTGTGATGCAATGTTCGGGTATGGATGGTTCAAGAAAAATTGGATTGCTATCAATGTCATAACTAGGTTGGATTGTACCTTGAGCCGGTGTGAAACACTTCCGGGTGTTTTCACTCTGAAGCAGAACTTGTGTGTAGGAATTTCCAAATATTTGACAAAGGAAGCTCCTACATTCTAAAGATAAAATCATCAATCTTCTTATCCAGTTTCTGATCCAACCTTACATCTTTAATATCCGATAGAGAAATTTTGTACATTTTGAAGATAAAATCATAAATCTACTTATCCAGCTTCTAATCTAATTTGAGGTCATGAATATCAAACAAAGAAAGTTCCTATATTCTAAAAATAAAATCATAAATTTTATTTGTCCAATTTGATATCTAATTTCAGGTTGTGAAGCTCCAATAGAGAAATTTCCTACATTCTAAAGATAAAATCATAAATTTGTTTGGTCCAATTTGAGGTCCAATTGTAAGGATTTGTCTTTTTAATTATACTTTTTTACATTTGTCTTGATACAAATTGTTACTTTAGAATTATGGTATTTATTTTCTTCTAATGTTTTCAACCCTCATTTCAGGGAAGAGCTCCGAAGATGGTTCCTTCAGATGGAGACTACACTTTTTTGCTATAGGTTCCATCTAGAAACACTAGAAGCTCAAGTACTGCCAAGTACAACAAAGTTTGAGGTTACCTTTTTCTCCTTGATACAAAATTTTGTCCTTCAATCCCTCTTAAGCAACATTCACTATTATGGACTTCATCGTTGTACCTTTCATGCATTCGATTTAATTTGTTATGTGGAAACATGTTGTCTCTATCTTTGCAAGTGATGACTATTGTGTAAGCTTTTAATCTACATTGATTCCCCTCATGTTCAATTATTGTGACTATTATGATGCTTGGGGTTGCTTACTTTTAACCAAACTATTAATGAAAACTATCTTGGAATCCTTGATGATCAGTTTTGTCAAAATCATGGCTATGTTGATAGTGGAATGTTCTTATTAATAAAGATAAATCTTTATCAATAAGGAGATTACCCCTTACCAACATACTCCACTATCCTTGCAAAGATTGATCTTTAATGCTTCATGGATGGTTTACTTGTGATTATCCTTCTCAAATGAAACAATAGGGCAGCAGGCTAGGCTCAACCCTTGTAGGAGCCACATTTCACCCCACATGTTGTAACCAAATAAACAAAACAACAACCTAATTTTATAAATACCTGCACAATGAGAAAACATGTTAGATAAAACTGAGCATATGATAGATATGTTTGATAACTTTCTTGTTTTCTTGGACATGTATGGTATGCAAGTTATTTGAATGCACATGATGATCAAATTATATGTTTATAGATGTATGCACATATTTTGACTTGTGATCCTTCATTGCTCTAACAAAACTCTTCTCACTCAAATGCGTGGTACCTAGGAGCAGCAAGGAAGACATCAACTTGGAGGCTTAGACAAGCATGAAGACTGAAGATGATGCATAACAAAGCAACCGGGATTTTTCATTGAGGCAATGACGGGTCCCCTTTCTATTTATGTGCATTTTTCTCTTTTGTATCTATAAATATATAGTTTTTTGATTATATGCATTCAAATAGTCAGTTCCACGGCTTGTGTGGAACAACATACATTTAAATTATCAATAAAGACTACATTTTTTAAAGGATTGTGCAATTTTTCCTATACTATATGCATCTGCATAAGTGCAATCTAGTAATATAATCTTTTGATTTTGTTTATGCACATGAATGTAATGTAGTAGAAATAAAAATGTACCTTACTCTTCATTTGAAAATCATAAAATCTCTACCTGATTGAGCTATTAACTTTTGTTTCTTCATGAACATATGTTGATACAAAATGAATGGAAGAAGCATCCAAGTAATCCTATTTTTTCTGCCAACAATTCATACCAAAGATTGAACAATTTAAGGATATTGCAATAGGTAATTTTTATCGACACAAATATTATTACTGAAGCTTTCAAAGTTTAGGCCATAAGAATCATCCTTTTTTAAACATGGATTGTGTTGTAGCCAAAATTCCATCCTAATTATTTTTTCATACTTCCATTTTCACTCATCTCTTACATCTACCATATGCATAGAATTCCTGTCATAATAACTTAAACTTAATAAAATACCTCACGTGAGATTCCAAATAAAACCCTTGATCACAACATCAAAGTGTATTCCTCCTTTGAAATACTCCTATGATTTCTCATAGCATATCACCAATACAACACCATGTCAATGAGAGTCCCTCCAAAGTCTCCTTGACATTAGCACAAAGCACAGATCAGAAATGTAGATGAGACACCCCT
The DNA here is from genome assembly GCA_007115665.2 of Sequoiadendron giganteum. Lineage (NCBI taxonomy): Eukaryota > Viridiplantae > Streptophyta > Pinopsida > Cupressales > Cupressaceae > Sequoiadendron > Sequoiadendron giganteum. Next base: position 406,358,888 of record CM021108.1, read on the forward strand.
ATGTTAAAGAGATTTATTTATATGTCTCATCTGAAGGGAAAAGAATGTGGATCTACTGACCCAACAGTGCGGAATACATTCCCTTAACGCCAATACAATAGGGGAGAGAAGCAAAAACTAATTCTAATAGCTTCTAAAACTACTTGAGATGAATACAAACAATAAAAGAAATAACAGAAGAACAAAGTACTCACAGATTGACAAAGAGATTTTACGTGAGAAAACCCTTTCAGGTAAAAAACCCACCACACAAAGCCAAGACTATTGTATTACAGTATTGAAACAAATACATACAATTTCCAGTCTTCTCTGTATAGCTTACAAATGCCTAGAGAGATTCGGATTCACTGTTACAATGTTTTCATAACATACAAATAGAATCTCCTCTCTTCAAGAACACAAGTTGTTTCCTTTTTGTTTCCTCTTCAACCTGCAACTTTAAAACTTGCTCTACAACTTAACTTGTCTTCACCCATAAGAAAAATCATATCTCTCATCCATATGTAACCGACTCAGAAGAGTCCTACACAACAATGAAGTCCATCCTCAAATCACGCATTTGGTCGGATCTGACAGATTTCCCTGCAACGAGTTGACTTTGCATTCAAAGCCATTACTCAAAACGGTTGAGTTTGCCACCCTTTGTTGACAATGCAACTGCCACAATAACTATTTTGGTTTCCATCCAATCACTATTCAGATAGGTGCCACACATCCAAGGCCCATTGGCAATTACAGCTGACAGAACTACCAAAATGGTCAAACAGACACCGAGCGTGTCCAAGACTTCCAAGTCATTCTAGCACTTTCGGAGTCGAAGTCGGAATAGGAGTCAAAATAGGACTCTACCAAAATTATAGGTTCAGGAACCATTTCGGTTCCGTGTCCGTCCATGGCAAAGAGGAACTCACCAGATATAGTTCTGACTGGGGTTAGACAACCCAGGGTCAAACCAAGACGGGAACACAAAAGATTGGAGTTGGAGTCGAAGTAGGAACAAAAAATAGGACTTCACCAAAAAAGTCCAAGATTAGGAAACAAACTGGTTCCGGTTCCGCCTCCGCCAACTACAAGAAACAACAATCTAGAACCTAGACTAAGCGGAGGAAAACACCCCAAGGAGAATCCAAACATCCAGAAGAACTAGATCATAAAAGCAGGAGTCGGACTCAAAGTCGGAACAAAAACTGAAACAGGAACATGGCAAACAAACATTTCCAAATTCCAAAACTGGTTCCACCTCTGCCAGAACCTGCGAAACGAAGCGAGAGAAACAAATGGTAGGAAGCGGAGTCGGAGTCAGAACAAGAATAGAAACTCAGAACTTAGGCAAACGGAACAATGCCAAGTTCCAACCTGGTTCCGCCTCCGCCAGAAACTGCGAAGCGAAACTAAGAGTCCAAATAGAGGGAAGCGGAGCCGGAGACGGAGAGGGAACAAAAAACTCAGAACTAGGCAAACGGAACAATGCCAAGTTTCATTTCGGTTCCGCCTTCGGCAGAACTTTGCAAACAACACAAAATCACCAAGGCATGAAAATGAGGACTTCAAGCTAGAAGTTGAGACATAATTTCTCAACAATCTCCCACTTGGTGAACACTTGCAGCTTCCTCAAAACATTAAACCTTACTGTCTATCATAGGCCCCTAGGCCCATCTATTTTGTGCACCATCTGAACTTGTTTGTGTTAACCGGCTTTTTCAAGGCATCTGCAACATTCTTCAAGGTGTCAACCTTATCTATACTGACCTTGCCATCTTCAACCATATCCCTCACGAAGTGATATTGCACATCTATGTGCTTGGTCCTAGCATGGAAGGTCGGATTCATTACCAAACAAATGGCACTTTGCCTGTCATAGCAGATTGAAATCTGCCCAGCATTAAATCCAATGTCTGAACACAACCATCTCAGCCACACTGCCTCTTTGCAAGCATTAGTTGCTGCCATGTACTCTACATCTATCATAGATAAAGCAACTATAGCTTGTTGCTTTCTCATCCAACTGATTGCTCCACCATTAAGCATGAAAGTGTATCCACTGGTGGATCTTCTGCTATTAATGTCCCTTGCCCAATCAGAGTCAACATATCCCTAAATTCAAAGAGCCCTTTGTGATGCAACCATACTTCCATGGTAACACAAAGCATAATCTGAAGTACCCTTCAAATACCTGCACACTCTCTTTACAACATCCCAATGTGATCTCCCTAGATTTACCATGAAACGGTTTAGAACTCCCACTGCTTAGGCAATGTCTAGTCTTGTGCAGACCATAGCATACATTAAACTGCCTACTGCACTTGCATAAGGCACACTGGTCATGTCCTCCATCTCAGTAGCTGACTTTGGACAGTCTTCAGCAAATAGTTTCAATCCTTGCATGATTGGAAAAACTAGCTGCTTGCAATCAGTCATGCTAAACCTCTCTAGAATGGTTTTCACATACTTACTCTGACTAAGCCAAAGCTTTCAGCTTGTACTATCCCTGGTTATCTCCATCCCAAGAATGTACCATGCTGCTCCAAGATCTTTCATTTTGAACTTAGTAGACAACTGAGTTTTAAGGTCAGAAATCATAGCCTTGCTATTACCAATGAATAACATGTCGTCCACATATAGAGTAATAACAAGCATATGATCATTCTCACATTTATAATAAATGCAATGATAAGATTTTGATCTAACAAACCCAATTGACAACAAAAATGTGTCAAATTTTTGGTACCACATTCTAGGAGATTGCTTTAGACCATAGAGAGATTTATTTAACTTACAAACTAGATTTTGTTTACCTTTTTCAACAAAATGCTCAGGCTGGGACATGAAGATTTCTTCTTCTAGCTCACCATGGAGAAATGTTGTCTTCACATCCATCTGCTCAATTTTAAAGTCATACACAGCTTCCAATGACAACAAAAATTTGATGGATGTTAGCTTTGCTACAGGGGAAAAGAACTCTCCATAATCAATTCCCTCAACTTGGGAAAAACCCTTTGCAACCAATCGTGCCTTATACTTCTCTTCACTGCCATCAAGGCCTATCTTCCTTTTGAATATCCACTTGCAGCCAATAGGCTTTCACTCTTTAGGCAGTGGTACCAACTTCCAGGTATCGTTCTTTTTCAAGGAATCCATCTCCTCATTCATGGCTTCCAGCCATGACTTTGAATCAGCCATGCTGATTGCTTCTTTCACAGTCCTAGGCTCATCAATGCTGGTTATTAAAGCATAAGCACAATTTAAATCTAACATAGAAAAACCATACTTATCTGGTTGCCTTCTTTCTCGTGTAGATCTCCTTGGAGGCTGAGGTTGTTCTTCATCATCAGAACTCTCAGAGCTGCTTGAGCTCTCCTCAGTCTTAGGTACACCATGCAGATCTTCCCTTTCTGGAGTTTGGGGAATCTCAACTACATCCTTCTCCTTGTCACTCTGATTTTTCTCATACTGTTGATCACTTTCTAAAGGTTTCAGCTCATGAAATATCACGCTTCTGCTATACAAAACCTTCTCAGTAACAGGGTTCCAAAGCTTGTATCCTTTCACAGCAATTCCATAGCTGATGAGAATACATTTCACAACCTTGTTATCCAATTTAGATCTCTTTTCATTCGGCACATGAAGATATGCCTCACAGCCAAAGACCTGAACATGCCTTAGTGAGGGTTTCTTGTTTGACCATGCTTCCAAAGGTGTCTTTTCAACAAGAGCTGAACAAGGGGATCTATTTATTAGATAACATGTTGTAGCAATAGCCTCAGCCTAGAACTTCTACTCTAGACCAGCACCACTCAGCATACTCCTTGCCTTTTCCATCAATATCCTGTTCAACCTTTCAGCAACTCCATTTTGCTGTGGAGTGTAGGTGGTTGTCTTATGCCTTTTAATTCCATGATCAGTGCAATACCTTTCAAAATTTGTAGAACAAAACTCACCTCCATTGTCTGTCCTTAAACACTTTATTTTCCTTCCAGTTTGATTTTCTACCAAAGATCTGAACAACATAAACCGACTGAACACTTCTGATTTACTTTTAAGAAAGTATACAAATTCCCTTCTCGAATAGTCATCAATAAAAGAAACATGATATCTAGACTTCGATAATGAATGAACATTAACTAGACCAAACACATCAGAGTGAACATAATCTAGTATACCAGAAGATTTGTGAGGACTAGAGGAGAAAGAAACATAGTGTTTCTTTCCATAGATACAATATTCACAGAAATCGAACTCAAGGTTACAATCATCGAGCCCTTCTACAAGGTTTTTGTTCTTCAAGGTTTTTAAACCTTTCTCACCAATGTGACCAAGTCTATGATGCCATAACATAGTCTTCTTTGTTGGAAGTTTTACCTCCAAAGCATTTGCAAACAAAGAAGAGTCTTCATCTTTCTCTATAGGTGCAGAATTACATGACTTTATAGAGGCACTATTACAAAGAATAGGTTGTGCATCTAGTTTGTACAGAGTGCCAGTACGAAACCCTTAGCTAACACCATTGCACCTCTAGCCATTTTACATCCCTTACTAGAAAAAAAAACTTCTACACCAGCATCATTTAACTTACTAACAGAAAGAAGATTTCGAGCCAAACCTGGGATGTGGAGAACACCACCAATTCTTTTGACTCTCCCATCAAGAAACTGAATTTTGACCCTTCCTCTGCCAACAATCTACAGCGTTGAATCACTTGCCAAGTATACCTTTCCACCATCATGCTTCTCATACTTTGAGAACCAATCTCTATTGGATGTCATGTGAAAAGAGGCACTTGAATCAACCAACCAGACATCATCATATGCCTGAGTTGTCAAGGCTGCTGCAATGAAGGCATATGCATTACTTTGAGAAGATTCGTTGTCAGAAGCATTCTTCTTCTTCTTCTCCTTGCAGTCCTTCCTGATATGACTAGGTTGCCCACAGTTCTAGCACTTTACCTTGAACTTTTTACTAAGAGACTTTGATCTCCCTTTAGACTTGGATTTCAACTTGTTGTCTTTGTTTTTGCCTTTCTCCTTTGTTCTACTTCGAATAGAAAGAGCATCTTTGGCCATCTCAGAAGATTTCCTTCGCATTTCTTCAGACAGAAGTGAAGCAACCACATCATCTATCTTGAAAGCAGTGGTTGTGCTTTCAATATCCATCACAAGATGATCCCAGCTATTAGGTAATGAACACAACAAGAGCATGCAAGGATCCTCCTCCTCTATTTTTACACCTACAGATTCTAGCTGAGTAACACTCATATTAAATGAGTTCAGATGGTCTACAACAAATGCACCTTCGTCCATCTTCAAGGAGTACAACTTCTTCCTCAGGAACAACTTATTTACCAGGGACTTTCCCTGATAAATGTCAGCAAGTTTCTTCCACAAAGAAGTTGCAGACATTTCCTCATGAACATTCAGGAGCACAAAATTGGCTAGACTCAGTCTTATCAATCCTCTTACTTTTCTATCAGGAAGATCCCAAGCTTCTTGGGTTGTAGTTTGTGGCTTAGTTCCAGACACTGCAATCCAGAGGTCTCTATCCACAAGCAAGTCTTCTATCTTGAGTTTTCATAACTCAAAGTTGCTGCCATTAAACTTCTCAATATCTATCCTACTAGATGTACTCGCCATCTCACAATAGAAACAAGTTTAACAATGCAAGTCTCCCACTAAAACATTATTAGTGCAAAAAACTAATTCACCCTAGCAAGGGTAACACGAACTAGCCAAGCTCTAATACCACTTTGAAGGGAAAAGAATGTGGATCTACTGACCCAACAGTGCGGAATATATTCCCTTAACGCCAATACAACAGGGGAGAGAAGCAAAAACTGATTCTAATAGCTTCTAAAACTACTTGAGATGAATACAACCAATAAAAGAAATAACAGAAGAACAAAGCACTCACAGATTGACAAAGAGATTTTACGTGGGAAAACCCTTTCAGGTAAAAAACCCACCACACAAAGCCAAGACTATTGTATTACAGTATTGAAACAAATACATACAATTTCCAGTCTTCTTTGTATAGCTTACAAACGCCTAGAGAGATTCGGATTCACTATTACAATGTTTTCACAACATATAGATCAAATCACCTCTCTTCAAGAACACACGTTCTTTCCTTTTTGTTTCCTCTTCAACCCACGACTTTAAATCTTGCTCTGCAACTTAACTTGTCTTCACCCATAAGAAAAATCATATCTCTCATCCATATGTAACCAAATTAGAAGAGTCCTACACAGCAATGAAGTCCATCCTCAAATAATGCATCTATTCAGATCTAATAGATTTCCCTGCAACGAGCCGACTTTGCATTCAAAGCCATTACACAAAACGGTTGAGTTCGCCACCCTTTGTTGACAATGCAACTGCCACAATAACTATTTTGGTTTCCATCCAATCACTATTTAGACAGGTGCCACGTGTCCAAGACCCATTGGCAATCACAGTTGACAAAACTACCAAAATGGTCAAACAGACACCGAGCGCGTCCAAGACTTCCAAGTCATTCTAACACTGCCAGAGCCGGAGTTGAAACAGGAGTCGAAACAGGACTCCACTGAAATTACAGGTTCAGGAACCATTTCGGTTCTGCGTCCACCCATGGAAAAGAGGAACTCACCAGATATAGTTCTGACCGGGGTAAGACAACCTAGGGTCAAACCAAGACGGGAACACAAAAGACCAAAGTCAGAGTAGGAATAGAAAATAGGACTTCACCAAAAAAATCCAAGATCAGGAAACAAACCGGTTCCGGTTTCGCCTCCGCCAACTGCAAGAAACAACAATCCAGAACCTGGACTAAGCGGAGGAAAACACCTCGAGGAGAATCCAAACATCCAAAAGAACCAGATCACAAAAGCAGGAGTCGAACTCGGAGTCGGAGCAGAAACTGAAATAGGAACATGGAAAATAGACATTGCAAAATTCCAAAACTGGTTCCGCCTCCACCAAAACCTACAAAACAATGTGAGAGGAACAAATGGTAGGAAGCAGAGTCAGAGTCGGAACGAGAACAGAAACTCGGAACTTAGGAAAATGGAACAATGCCAAGTTCCAACCCAGTTCTGCCTCCGCCAAAAACTGCGAAGCGAAACTAAGAGTCCAGACAGAGGGAAGCGGAGCTGGAGACGGAGAGGAAACAGAAAACACGGAACTAGGCAAATAGAACAATGCCAAGTTCCATTCTAGTTCTGCCTTTGACAGAACTTTACAAACAACACAAAATCACCAAGGCATGAAAACGAGGACTTCAAGCTAGAAGTTGAGACATAATTTCTCAACATCATCAACAATGTAAAACAGTGAAATGTCAACAAGATACAGGCATGCCGAGGAGAGAATCACTTATGTCACATCGACAAGGTATATCTACAAGTGCTCGGTGAAACACAACTCTTGGATATAATGAAGTAATTGTCGATGAGATGGTGGCATATCGGCAAGAGGCATTAACTTGTCTAATTGACACTGGAAACCAACATCAGAGGAACATAAGATCTAATGTCGAAGAGACATTGAGATATCAGTAAGACAAATCAGATTGTCTCATCGACACTCTTTAAGTAATGATCAAAAGCATACACCGGTATACCACTGGGAAGGTGAGCAACATATGCGGTAGACTGGTATACACCACAACTTTGCAACAAGAAGCCTTGAGCAAGGCAGTAGTGCGGTAAACAAAAAAAGGGAAGGGAAAAACATCACCATACTGGAATATCGAAGAAACAAAGAGAATTTTAATTAAAAGTCTCTTCGACAGTTATGAAATGATGATTAGTCTGATTGATGTCGTACACATCTAAAAATGGTCACAGTTAATCAAAACTGTTAATTAATTAAATATGAATCATTTAATTAATATTCTTAAGTCATCTACATATAAATAAATTTAATTATTTATTTATATTGTTCATTTTTCCAATTCTTCTAGTTTAATTAATTAAATAAGTTTATTTAATTATTGATATCTTCCTCTTAATTAATTAAATAAATTTCACAATTTATTTATATTAATTATCACAAGTTTAAATTTTAAATTTAAATGATATTCCCTCATGCCACATTTAATTAAATATTTCTAATATTTAATTAGATACTTTCTAAATTCTTCATTTCACATTTAATTAAATATTCTAAATATTTAATTAGAAACTTTCCTAGTCTCACACTTAATTAAATATTGCAAAATATTTAATTACTCATCTTTTTCATTTCTCACACATAATTAAAATAGTAATTATTTTAATTGTGGAAACTTCTAAATTCAATGTCACATGTAATTAGATAAATCTATTTATTTAATTAGCAATTATCTTCAACTTTCAACCAATTTTGATAAATGAGATAACAAATGGCAATTTGTTTCCATTTTTGAATGAAGATGGGTTTGTGGGTTGAAAACATTCTTCCAATTTCCTCTCAACCTTCCACCTTTCTCTCAACTTCTCGATCTCTCACCGTTCATTTTAATATGTTTGAATTTCAACCATTGATCCTCCCCAACTAGATTCTTTCCTTTGAAAATCTATAAATACAACCCTCTTGTGAGTTGAAAAGGACCCTCGAATCCTAGATTTCATACGCAGTTACTATAGTTGCATTCTAGCATCATAGCATTTTAGCATTTCAATTCCATAGCTTGAATCATATAGCAATATACATGCATTTTCAATCAATCTCATTCTCCTAATTTGTCATTTCAACAAGTTGTTGCTTACATAATTGAGAGCCAGCAACTTTAATCAAATCCTTGGAGATAGAGGACAATAGGACGAATTTGAAGAAGTTGTTGTCATTAGAGTTTGCATTTATGTTTTCTAATTAGCTTTCTTTCAATCTAATGTTTCATTGGTGTGTTAGTTTATCTTTTAATTAGTTCACTTATTCTAATAGCATATTTTTGGTGCCCACCGTGGGGCATCCCCCCCATTTTTAATCCTTTTATTGCAGATTTTTTTGACAGGTGACGGACTGGAGTCGCGCTTTACCGCATACGAGCCTTTGTTTAGCGCATTCCCAGACTGTTTTAGCGCATCCTTGGACTATTTCAATGCATCCATGGACTGTTTCAGCGCATCCATGGACTGTTTCAACGCATAGACGACCTGTTTTCATGCATCCTTGTTTGATCATTTAGTGCATTTGTTAACTATTTTGGCGTATTGGTGGCCTGTTTTAGCACATACAGGGTTTGTAAAAGCAAATTTTGATTCTGACGCCATCCACAAACATAATTTTTTTTTTTTTAAATTCGATTTTAAATTAAAATGAAGCAATCCTAGGATAGAAATTTAAAATCTGGAATTTATCAATCCTAGGATAGTCACCAAACTTTATTTTATGTTGGTTAAAATGAATCCAATGTTTGTTGTGAAGCAAAATCTTCACTTAGTATAGAAAAATGTTATTTGGATTTAAAATTGAACCACTTGTTTTATGTGATTGTTGGGTAATACGTTTATGCTCTCCCCTTTACTGGGTGATCAGAACACCAGACTTACCTATTTCATTTTTATGCATTTCATGTTTTATTAAATCCTTTAGAAGGTCTGTCTTAGTGGGAAAAAGTACTCACCCTACGGGAACGATCTAAGTGGGAACAACCAAAGCCAGGTTTTCCAACCCACTATAATCAAAAGTGAATTTTGGGGAAACCCATATTCAACGGAAGTGAGAAAGATAACCATCCCCAAAGTCTTTGTTCTAAAGATTGGGAGGTCTCCTGAGGGAGTTTATCTATTGCCATGCCGAATGGAAACCTTTAGTATGAACCATAGTGTAGAAAGCCAAATGTGTCAGTATCCAAACACCATTTCAATCATAGTGCAAGGGGAGGGAAGAATATACCCCCAAGACACTCACCATATAATCGCTATGGATTGTTTGCTCAAGGGATCGAGAAATCTAACCTTGAGTATGCACTTGGAAAAGACAAAAACACGGGTGCCCTCTAGGGGGTGACACGGTTGTGTGAGTCAATGCAATTTTAAGCTGTGGGTTGTGATTCCTATGATGACCTATTTGGAATGATTATCTTGTTCAATACCTGTGAAAATATCAACAACATACACTCTTTGTTTAGATTTTAGGATTAAAAAAAGAACTGTCTACTACTGTATGCCATGTTTTTCACATTTAATCAGATTAAGATCATCTGAAAATATCAAACTATCAAAACATGCCTGTCTCAGAAAAATAATTGGTAAGTTTAGCACATCCCTGGTTTGTCTCGGTGCATCTGTGCTCTATTTCGGTGCATTTGTGTTATGTTTTAGCGCATCTATGCTCTGTTTCAGCGCATATGTGCTCTGTTTTGGCACATCTGTGCTCTGTTTCATCGCATTTATGCTATGTTTCAATGCATCAGTGGTCTTTTTTGGCGCATTCATGCTCTGTTTTGGCGCATCTGTGTTCCGAGTCTAGGTAATTTTCTGACATTCATAAATCAGTCTTCTCAGTCTAGTTGTTTTCTATGCTCAGGGTTTGGAAGTCTGCAACTTTTTCAAAAATGTCCCTAGAGAGGAAGATTAGAAAGCCAAAGAAATCTCTCAGTTATAAGAAGTTATTGAAGAAGAGGAAATTTTTATACCAAAGTCGAAAGGTCTTGCTTGAACATACGACCTTTATTCATCGATATCATGACTTTTTTAGAGGTTTCACTAACGATTATGTTGTAGAACCTTTATACTCACGAGCCTTCTTTCAAAGAAGAGCCCTTTCTCAAAGGCACAACCACAGTCAGCATATTCTTTCCTCTTACATTCCCCAACCTGCAATTGTATACTCTACTCATCCTAATCAATTTTTGCAATAGAGAACTTAAGCACATTAGACATTTATCACAAATCCTTATTTTTACAAAGCTATGATCAAACCTCACAAAGTGCAAAATCATATTTATTTTTGATCTTTGGTTTAATTCCCTCAAATAGTATCTTCATCCTTTCACATCAGGGAATCACGAGCTAAAGATTAGAAATATTTTAATTCATAAAATCTTCATTCTATCCTGACTTTCATATGCATTGAGGAGGAGCAGTCGGACAACAAAGGTTACAAGGAGGAAGATTCTAAAGAGGAGGAGGATGACTTTGTGGAGGGGCCCCAGTTTACTCGGATGAACAACAAGCTTCTCGTTGATGGCTCTACCTCTCACTCTCCCCATCCACTGGTGGATGAGCCTAGTGAAGTTCAGGGGACTATGGATATTGGGGTGGATTTGTGTGATGTGGTTAGATGAATGGATACTCTGGATAAAAGATTTCAGGGGTTAACCTACTTCACCATGAAGTTGGGTCACTTTGTTACAAGCACCCTGTCGAATGCCATAAAGGAGGAGCTAGAGGGTAACAATAGCTAGGAAAATAAAGAATGGGTGGGTGATGAGGCAGTGGACCTCTTGATTAAAAACTAGGACAATGCCAGTTAGATGCTTCCTGTGCCTGTCTAACGGTTGATGCTCTACAGTTGTTGTGTTGCCTCTGGGTTGTTTGTGTTTTGTTTAGTTTTGTTTTGTTGTTCTATTTTGTTTGGTTTCTTTTTGGCCCTTGTGGCTCGTTGTGAAGGGTACAATGCCCTGTAAATGCTACTTAACTTTTCAAAAACATTGCACTATTTCATTCTTTTGATCAAACTTAGTAGAAATTTGGCAAAAGCTTATGCCTATTGTCACAAGATCTCGAAAGCACATAGAAAGAGATGAAAGAGAAAGCACAATAGGCAAAATGGGTGATAATAGTGAGAGGGAAGAGAACCCCTGCCATAATTCAAATACTGAAGAGATAACGGAAGAAAAGCTCCAAGAAGCATAGTAGGATCCCCAATTCCATACTCTTATGGAAAGGATTTTAGAACGAAACAAGGAAAGATATTTCCTTTCATTAGATAATCAAGGAGCTAAATTACCTGCCGATTTTGACACAGAAGGGATTAAAGAGAATCTTGAAACTCCTCCTAATGATTTTATTTCCCTTACTCAACAGATAAAATAATTACAAGGGCAAATAAAATAAATGCAAGGGGGTGCAACAAAGAAGTATGTTTTGGATGATATATGTCCTTATCCATTTGATAGGAGTCTTCAAATGATTCCTTTTCCAAAACATTGTGAAATCCCTAAATTTGATAGGTATAATGGGAAAACCGACCCCATTGAATATGTAAGGGATTTCTAAAATATGATCTTAGAATTCGCTCATGAAGATATCTACTTAATACGATTGTTTCCATGAAGTTTGGGTGGACAATCCATGGAGTGGCTTTCAAAGATCACTCACCCATCATTTTCTTTGAGGAGTTAATAAATAAATTTATATCGCAATACTCCTACAATATCCAACACCGGATAACCATGCTTGATCTGTGTAAGGTGAAACAAAAAGTAGGGGAATCCTTCACTACATTTTTGCAAAGGTGGAGAAGGGTGTTCGCATGATACTCCCATCTTGTTCCTGAAATAGAGAAAATGGAGATCTTTATCGATAGTCTGAATCAAGAGATGAGTTACAGACTAAACCTTCATTGTCCTCAATCATTTGAAAAATTGATTGAAAACGCGATTACTATTGAAGGTGCTTTGGTCAAGCGTGGAGTTCTGAAAATTGATAAAGAGAGTTCAAATTCGTACAACAACAACAACCATAGTAACAACAATGACAAGTCACGATTTTGGACTCAAAATAAAAATGTTGTGAATGATGGGGTAGTAGATGCTAACAACATAAATGTGAAGCCTATCATTCTTAATGTATCAGGTGTCCAACGTAGCAATAATGCTGGAAATTCTAGTACCCAAAGCAATGTTTGCAATCAAGGGAATGTGACCAATAATCATGGAAATAATTTATGCAATAATCAAAATTCAAATGTGCCCAGATCTTCATACTTTTCAAATCGACAGAGTTTTACTCCCTTGGGCCAGTCTTTGGAGTCTATTCTCAAAGAACTATTGAATCAAAATGCTATTACATTGCCACCACAAAGAGACTATGAGCCTCGAGTTAAACCACCATCATGGAATGACTCACACTTTTGTGATTATCATAGGTGTAAAGGTCATAAGATAAATAATTGCCAAGGGTTAAAGAATATTGTTCAGGATTTGATTGATAACCGTACCATCAATGATGACCATCAGGAATTCAAGGATCCTCTCCCTAATTATCAAAAAGGGGAATCTTCGGGTGACAAGGGCAAGAATGTTAATTATGTCCACGACACCATTATCAATAATATTTATACTGACGATCAGCAAATCAATGCTATCCAAATCAAAGGTAAGCAAGAATATCAAGAAGTCAATGCTACAAAAAGGGGACAAGCCAAAATTATTTTCAAAGGAATCTCATCTAAAGTGGAAATTCCCCCTCCAAGTCAATACAATTTGGTTGATCAACTATGAAGGACATCGGCCCAAATTTCTATCTTGGAGCTCTTAAAATTGTCACTTGCACATAAGGACATTCTGGAAAGGGCACTTGTTGATACAACTATCTCTCCTGATCTGGATATCAATAAATTTCAAGCCATGGTGGGACACTTGTCCTCATCCACATGTTTATCCTTTACTAAAAAGGATGACTCATCCATAACCCATCTGCATAATTCATCACTCTACTTAGAGGTCATGGTTCACAAATCTCGCATTAGATGTGCCCTAATAGATGGGGGAGCCGGATTAAACATTTGTACTTTGAAATTGGTCCTAGCTTTGGGATATTCAGAAGAATCTATAGATCTTCGAAGGAAAATTACAACCAAGGCATACGTTGATGAGGAAAGAGCTTCCAAGGGCCTCATCATGCTACCAATCAGAGTGGGACCTGTTGTGAAGAATACCTTTTGGCAGGTTCTAGATCAGGATCTATCCTATAACATACTCTTGGGTCGTCCATGGATCCATGATATGCAAGTTTTTCCATCTACTTATCATTAGTGCTTGAAGTTTCCATATGATGTACAAGAAGTAACAATACCTGCTGATCACATTAGCAGTCAAACTTGTTCTAACCTAAGAGAAACTCAGGACACACTCGTCCCACATAATAGAGAGGCTTTGGCCATTTCTACCTCTAAATACAATGAGCAAGCACGAGAAATGATAAGTAATTTTGGAACCAAGCTAAAATTAAAAGATAATGGGGTGGGAGAATATTCCTTATGTCTCTCTAATCTACCCATATCTCCAAGATCCCATGGTCAACCATCAACATCTATACAACAGGCTACAACAAATTTAGCCTCAACTTTAGTTCCCATCACCAAGTTTAATGGAGTATTTATCAAAGAAAATGAAATGGAAGATAGAGCTATCCTTGATTGGCTCCATAAAGATGAAGAAGAATCAGTACATGTCAAGTTACCCACAGAACAATATGGAAAAGGTTATGCAAATATGCAGCAAATGGGTTATCAAGGAAATGACCCTATAGGTAAAAGAAAATAGGGTATTGTTGAACCTATCAAACTAAAAACAATACACCCAAAAGATAAGACTAGGTTAGGATATGGTGAAGATACAAAGGAAGAAGTGGTACAAAGAATGTCTAATGAGGAGTTAGCTAAAACAATTATGAGAATTCAAGCAAACAATTCTGACACTGACTCCAATGAATATGAATGGGATAACTTCTCTGATGATACATTCTTGACAGATAAAAGGGTGGATGTCATACATAAATTCACACCCACATTCTTACAAGGGGAAGGCTCAAGGCCTTCGCTTGATTACATTCTACTAAGCGATCATGACTCAAGTGAGACCGATTCGGTTCAAAGTGAGATAGATCATCCATAGGAGGATACCATCCTAGATCTCATCATGACTCTAACAGCTAGTGACCTTACTCATCCTAATGATCCATTTCCTTTGGTTCATCCTAAACTCATTGATTGGGAACAAATCGCACCAATTGATGTCCCAACTTTTCCCAATGATGAAACCATCATAAAATTATTTTGTTCATCCCAACCGGAAACAAGTTCCACCAGGGAATCACAAGATCAGAGTTTTCGACGGGAAAGTGCCAAGTTTCTTAGCTATGAAATAAATAACATAAAAGAAATATCTAATGGTGAAAACCTAACAAAGGCAGTATTAGATCAAGAAAAGAGAAAAATAAAAAGCGTATCCAATAGTGAAAACCTTTCAAAGGCACTAGAGGATGGGAAACTTGACACTCTCACAGAACATTACCAGGAAAGCTTCTATTCTAATAGAACCAACGGAGGCACTCAATATAGGTACTACAAAACAGCCCAAAGTCTTGCAACTTGCTGCATCTCTAACAGAAGAGGAAGTACTTGGATTCATATAATTTCTCAAGGAAAATCAAGTAAGTTTTGCATGGTCCTATGTGGATATGCCTAGATTAGATCCAGATCTCATCATGCATCATCTATCTATCATATCGGGGGGCAAAACCCATAAAGCAGAAACTCAGAAAAATGCATCCACATGTTGCATTATTGGTTAAGGAAGAGTTAAAGAAGTTTTTAGATGTTGGATTCATTTGGTCTATCGAATATGCAGAATGGATCTCCAATATCATACCTGTTTCAAAGCCAGATGGAAGGATTAGAATTTGTACAAATTTCAGGAATTTGAACAAAGCATGTCCTAAAGACGATTTCCCTCTACCAAACATAGATATGATTGTTGATTTGACTGCTGGACATGCAATGTATTCATTAATGGATTGACTTTTAGGATACAACGAGATAAAAATTGCACCAGAGGATCAGGATAAAACAACGTTTACATGCCCTTAGGGTACTTATTGCTGGAACGTAGTGCCATTTGGACTGAAGAATGTAGGAGCTACATACCAACGTGCAATGACAATGGTTTTTCATGATATGATGCATACATTCATGGAGGATTACGCTGACGATCTCCTCACCAAATCTAACACCAGGGAAGGACACATAGCTATCTTATCTAAACTTTTCAAAAGAATGGAATAATTCAAAGTTTGACTTAATCCAAAGAAATGTGTCTTTGGAGTAAAATCTGGAAAGTTGTTGGGTTATATTGTATCAGAAAAGGGAATTGAGGTGGATCTAGCTAAGGTACAAGCAATTCTTGATATGCCACCACCAAGGAACATTAGTCAACTACGCTCTTTACAGGGATGGTTACAATCCATTCGAAGATTCATTGCCCAACTGAAAGATAAAAGTTTACCATTTGCTCATCTCTTACACAAGAATGTTCCATTTAAATGGGAGAACAAATGTGAAGCCATGTTTGATCAGATAAAGAAATATCTAATGAATCCACTAGTATTAATTCCACCAGTGCAAGGTGCACCTCTCATATTGTATATTTTTGCTATGAAAGTGTCCTTAGGAGCATTATTGGCATAGGACGACAACTCAGGAAAGGAGAGAGCAATCTATTACATCAGTCGAACCTTGACAAGTCATGAGCTAAATTACACCTTCATTGAAAAATCTTGCTTAGCAGTAGTGTTCACTTCTCAAAAGTTATGCCACTATATGCTAACTCATACAATAAAGCTTGTGGCTAAGATTGATCCACTCAAATATCTTCTAAGTAAGGCAACCTTAAATAGCAGGTTGGCTAAATGGTTCATGATCCTAAGCGAGTTTGATATTCATTGTGTGGATTGGAAAGCTATAAAGGGACAAGTGATTGCAGATTAGTTAGCAGAAGCACCAATGCCAGCAGAACACCCAATACACATCGATTTCCCTGATGTCGATGTATTCACAACAACTATTAAGCAGACATGGGCACTCTACCTTGTTGGTTCCTACACTCAATATGGCTCAAGAGCCGGTATTCTTTTTATTACACCTCAAGGGCATACAATTCCAAAATCTTATCGGCTAATGCTCCCTTGCACAAACAACATAGCTAGCTATGAGGCATTATTAATTGGCATGAGAATCACAATAAATTGGAAAATCATAGAACTTCAAGTTTTTGGTGATTCACAACTTGTTATAAATCAAATCAATGATGAATATCACACTAAAGATGACAAGTTGATACCTTACAAAAGGATGGTGGACGATTTCAAGAAATAATTTGTTGATATCAAGTTCATAGAAATTCCACGTATTGATAATAAAGCAGAAAATGTGATGGCTACAATCACCTCTCTACTCCAGTTGTCAGAGAATCAAACACGGTATGATTTCCTAGTGGAACAATTGTTTCCTCCCACCTATGACACTCCAGAAACTCAAATCATTTGCCACTTAACTAGTTCTAATTCTCCCTTGTATGGCCAAATTTACACTTACCTAAAGGATACTATTTTACCTTTATACTTGTCTATAAATCAGAAAAGAAATTTCATCTGTCAATCCTCTCATTACACCTTAATTGCTGACATCTTATATCGGCATGGTTTGGATGGTACCCTCCTTAGATGTATCGAACCCGATGAATCATAAAAATCCTTACAAGAGGTACACGATGGCATTTGTGGGACACACTCAAGTGGACTAACCTTAGTAAAGAAACTTATTAGATTGCATTATTACTGGCTGACCATGGAGAAGGAATCATTCATCTTTGTGAAGAAATGTGCAAAATGTCAAATTCATGGGAATCTCATTCATGCTCCTACTCAGGAATTATAGCCCTTTACCACAACATGGCCTTTCACTCAGTGGGGATTGGATCTAGTTGAAAAAATACACCCATCATCTTCAAATGGGAATAAATTCATCATTACAGCCACTGAGTATTTTACTAAGTGGATTGAAGTTGTTCCCCTAACAACTGTTACTGGCAAACAAATCTCTTCATTCATTTTGAACTATATCATCTGTCGATATGGTTTTCCAAACTCCATTATCACAAACAATGGAAGACCCTTTAAAAAACAGGATGTTGATGAGTTATGTGAAAGATTTTGCATCCAACACAGGTTCTCTACACCTTATTATCCGCAAGGGAATGGTCAAGCTGAAGCTTCAAACAAAAAAATTCTGAAGATTTTGAAGAAAACAGTAATGAAGCAGGTCATGATTAGTATTTCCAATTAAATCCAGCATTATGGGCATACAAAACAAGTATTTGCACACCAACAGGTGCTACTCCTTATGCTTTGGTCTATGGAGCAAAAGCTATTCTACCACTAGAAGTTGAGATTCCCTCACTTTGAGTATCACTAAAGGGGTTAATCAATGATGAAGACTATAGAGTGTCAAGGTTGCAAGAGTTGGAACTACTTGATGAACGGCGTCAAATTGCAGTTAATCATTTAAAGGGATATCAACAAGTTATGTCCCGCAACTACAATCACCAATTCAAACCATGAACTTTTCAAGTGGGTGACTTGGTTCTCAAAAAAAACCCTCATAATCAACAAGATCGAGAAAAGAAAGGAAAATTCAAACCTAATTGGTTAGGCCCGTTCGTTATCATTGTTGCATATGGATCGGGGGCATATCAGTTGTCAACATCAAAAGGGGTCCTATTTGAAGATCCAACCAACAACATTCACTTGAAGAAGTTTTATGCCTGAAAATATCAAAAACAATATAAAAATACAAAAAAATAACAAAAAAAAATCAAAAAGAGAAAAATTACAAAAAAACTAAAAAGAGAAAAAAATTGTTGCCTTAATGAAAACCTAGCAAACAAGCATCTTGGTAATAGAAAAAAATCATAAAATCAAAAAAAAAGTGCAATAAAAACAAATAGTGAAAACCTAGCAAACAGGCATTGTTTGTGATTTTGTTTGGCTCTCTCATCTATTGAGATACATTCTACATATCCATCTTTCATCAACATCACATACATGCCTGGCCATCATATTTACATCATAGCATCTCCTTGAAAATGACAGGGATTTCATCATGGCTTGACGATTAGGGTTATCCTTAGCAATAGTTATGTCTAGCAAGAGTCAGAGTACAAGGTCATTAGGGGGGAATTCGCTTCTTGGAGCTTTCTGGCAGGCAATTGGCAACATGTGTCAAGCAATAGAATATTAGAAACAACAAGCTTATCCAGTTACACTGATTCTATACGATTGTTTGACAGAAAACTGAAACAAACTGGATGATCTTAATTTGAATAAAATGAATGACAAACTTAAAGCATACGTTGAATTATTGTTTTGATATTTGATGACATCATATCTTTGGAGTGATTCAATGATGTACTGAACTAGAATCACAAGGAAGAAGTATGATTTTTTGGCTTGCTGTCTATAAACTAATCATTAGTATTGTGCAAATTTATCGTGGGACATGATCTACAACGTATCATTGATGACATTTTAGAATTTGCATTTAACTTTTTCCTATTTATGCAAACAATACTTAGGTCATCTTGGTTCAATTATACCTCGATGCTTGTATTAAATTGCTATATCAAACACCATGAAAGTAGTACTCAAGTCATCATTGGTGCTAACATACCCTTTGATGCTTGTACTAACTTTCAACGCATGAAAATGACAAACAAGAGAATGGTTCATTACTACATTCTAGGACTGTATAATTCATTTAGATTTGCATTTTGGGGGTTGTTTAAGTAGATTTTCGGGGGTTGGAAAAATTCTCGTATATCTTTTCAAAAAATGATTGAGTACACTTGGACATTCATTACATCTCATTCCATTATCATTCATATCATTTCACCATCACTCATTTAGATTATCATTATTATTGCATTTGCATACTTACATCATCATTTCATTGTCATTATCATTTTTTCAATCTCATTTAGTTCATCATGATCATTATCCATCTTTACATATCATATGCATGGTCATTATTTTAATCATTCATCTCATTTCATAACATTTACATTTGCATTCATTTCACATCATTTTACATACATATGCATTTATAATAAGGTTGCATCCATTTCATTCATTTCCTATCATCATTTAGGTTATCATTTTCATATCCATTGTATCATATTATTACATCATTATCATTATTTCACCAATTCATATCATTATCAATATTATCATCATACTACATCATTATTCATATCATGTGCATATCATTCATTAAATATTACATGTTCATAATCATCTCATTCATACATTCATCTCATTTCATCATAAATTTTTCATTTAGGTCTTCATTTCACTTCATATCCATTTATATCACTTTTTCGTTATTATTAGGTCTCATTCATTTAGTCTACATCATATCATTTTCATATTATAGGCATATCATTTTTTAGGACATATCATCTCATTAAAATCATTCATCATTACATCATTACATCTTGAAATCATACATCATAAAGGAAAATCATTTAGATTGCATCATATATCATCATGTTAGGAATCATTTCATCACAACACATCCTACATTACATCATCATCAATCATAAAAATCATACACGACATAGCATATAGAGATAAAAAGCATACAATCCATAACACATGCATAATCGAATCGCCACTTCATATTATAAATCTCATCAAAACAAATGTCCAGAGGTACAAAGATATCAAATGTTTCAACAAGATATATAAAATACGATGAATAAATGTGTCAATCAATAATCACTGAGGGGCATCTGGCTGAGGCAATGGCTACTACTATCTCCTGAGGCAGTAGGTCTCGCCAGATCTCTGCTCCCAGAAGCTATGATCTCTCATCTGGTTGGCTGACCCACACTCTTGGTAGCTCTCCTAGTATGGTTGCATGCATGGGTCTGAGACCGAGTAGCTAACTGTGTGAAGGCAATCCTCCTCTCGGGTGGCACTGCCTCAAAGTACCTCATCCTGTAATACTCAGCCTCTCGAGCGATCTCCAATCCCTCTGCTACAACCTCTCCAATAGAGGTGCTCTCGACTGATCTCAGGAGTCTCTCAACTACCCCCTCAGCCTGTATGCATCTCTCCCTGAAACTTTCTCGCTCTATTGTGGGCTGAGCTACTTGTGGGTCAGGAGGTGGTGGCCGTGCAACCTATGCCTGTAACTGGTTGATCATCACCTGGGCCTGTGCTAACTGACTCTGAAGAGTCTAAACCTCTGCCTGCAAGGTATCCATCTATCCCTATGTAGGAGCCTTGATAGTGATCTGTGGAGCCAAAGTACTCGGCTAATCCACCACTCTCAATGTAATGCCCCACCATGCAACCCTAGAGGAAGTTACAAAGAACTATTTAAACGGACTAATTTTTTTTTTTAAAGAATAATTAATAAGTAAGTTCACTAACAAATTCCAACCACCTCTAAGGTTATGAGACAGAGGTTATATAGAACCTTAACAAAAAAAAACAAGAATATAAACCATGTCAATAATTTAAATAATAAGACATCACATACATTCCACGTAAGATGATTTTACAACAAGCATAAAAGATAACTTTCAAATCATTAAACCATTCATTAAACAATAAGGTTACAACACTCATTCTCCAAATGAGGCAAGTTCAAAGAATACAGTTACAATTACAAATTCCACCTCGAAACAAATGAGGGATAATACATCATAAGAACAACTGAAATAACAAGACATGAAATGAAACTAGATCATACGAGCTCCCCAACTAGAAGTCTCGTCCACACGAACAAGGAGAAAACCCAATGGAGTAAGGTGCACTTTCCACCCAACCAAGTGGAACCCAAAGGTCCACCTCCCGTGCTAGGAGATAGTAACAAGGATTTCTAACCAAGAACATCTACCTCTAGACATGGGCTAACATAACCACACAAAAATAAATATAGTGACATTACTAACACAAGGTTACAATGCTTCCAAAAATTACATAATCAATTGCATCACTGATGCGAACATACTGTCGACCTAGGAGAAGTGTCATCACAATGTTACATGGGTTATCCTGGTGAGTCCTCCTAGGCCCCGACCCCCATCTCGGGTTATCCTGGTAACCTCTAACGACTTCCGGCACCTCATGTAAACCAATGTGAAATTATTTATCTTTCATAGAGACAAGATAATCATCTTTCCAGTCCAGACCTTCTTGCCTCAACCCAAGTCTTTACAAGCCCTTGTGTTCATGAGCGAGGTATGATTATCTTATTAAGTGTTTGATACTACATGATACTCTAATTAGTTAATTAAGTTATCACTAGATTAACTAACTTGCAACGAGTTATCCTAGCACCACTTCGTGTGTCGGCCCTTGTTACAAGCCACTCCTCTAAGATGACCTGTGGAACGACTCCCCAACCCAAGGGTACACAAGTGCGACATAAAGGTACCACATATATAACCAAGAAGTAAAGTCCACACACTCTCATTCGTGATAACCAGGAAACAACTGTTTAAATGCACTACCCAAGGCAATCCCAAGGTTGACCACATAGTATGATAACCCACAGGTTGAAAAACCAACTGGAAGACTTGCTAAACATTAAAACTTGCATTTCCCGAATGACCATACAAACAACTCAAAATGAGGAAAGAATCAAATCAACTTTGGATTCACTAAATCCACTTTCCACATTATCATTTAACAATTTATTGCATTTAAATAAATTGAATTAAATTCGTCCATCCCATTAAGAGAGAAATTAATACTAAATAACTTAATTTCCCCACCGACCTTTAATTAATGATAAATTAATCCAATAATCATATACTTAACAAAATTTAATCAAGTAAAATAAATATTGTCTCCTCACTCAATATAACCATTTAAAAATAATGATTTAACCAATATTTCCCTATTACATTTTCTCAATCAAATCATTATTTTAATATATATATTTAAAAAAACAATAAATATATGCATATATTAAAATAATATTTTAATCAACAAAATATGTAACTATAAATGTATTTTAATATGTTAATCTTATAACATATAATATTAAATATCAATATACATTAATATTATAATAATAAAATATTAAAATATATTATAACATAAAAAATAAAAAATTAATATATATATATATATATATATTTCAAATGCCAAGGAGAAAGCCTCGGTTCGCACGCCAACCCTAGGGTTGGGCCGCGCGACCTCGGGACCCGTGCTAAGGGTGCTGGGAGGAGAGGTTCGGCGCCATTCGTAGTTTTACCAAGCGGCGGCGGCGGTGGCTGTGGCAGCTGTAGGAGGCAGCGCCACCGAAGAGAGGGGGAGGGAGTTGGATGGCGGGTAGGCGCTGGCGCGAGCGGCAAAGCCGACCACCAACCATGGTGGCGCGGGCTGTGCAGAGCACAACCGACCACCACTGTTGATGGTTGTGTGTTGCACGGTCCACCCAGGCCACGAACGAGGTTGCACTGGGTGCACTCCCCCACTCCACTTCCCAAGGGAGCGGTGGTGGGGTGAGCCCCAACCCCCTCTACAAATTTTTCAAAATAATTTTTTTTGCATAAAAAAAACATGATTGGTTTTATTTTTATTTTAAAGGAAAAAAAAACCTTTAAAAGGGAAAAACATAGGCTTAGAACATGGATAAAATTCTTGCAAAATTTTATTTTATAAAATTTTGCCAGCATAACCTTATATGGGGAAAAAAAAAAAAAAAAA
This sequence comes from Sequoiadendron giganteum, assembly GCA_007115665.2. Taxonomy (NCBI): domain Eukaryota; kingdom Viridiplantae; phylum Streptophyta; class Pinopsida; order Cupressales; family Cupressaceae; genus Sequoiadendron; species Sequoiadendron giganteum. Next base: position 406,382,352 of record CM021108.1, read on the forward strand.
AAAACTTATAACCAAGTATATGAACATATATTTTAAAAGAAACATATAGAAGCCTACACATAATCTCCATTCAACTAGATTGAAGCTCTAAAATTTGAAGAACAAAAGTGAGAACAAACAGAATGAAGATAACAATTGCAACAAGAATTATTTTTTTGTTTCCAACTTGAACAAACTTATCAAATTTTGAAAAGCACCATAACCAACAGATTTGTTTTGCACACAAACAAAAATTGCAATTTGTTTTCCATCCACACAAAAGCCATTGAATTCAAAATAAATTCAATTAAAACAAGATGAAAACCTGATTTTTTTGAAGTATGTTGAAGATCTTGATGGTGCTATGAAACCCTCTTAAGCTCTACAGATTCTTTGAGATTTTTCTCCAAACCCACAAAATTTAGCAATCCTTCCCCTTCTCTTCTCAACTTTTCTCCAAAAACTCCATTTTTTAAAATTTTGTGAAGAAATTCAAAGATATGCAAAATTCTTCCCAAAAATCCTACAACTACCCTCATAAATTACAGAAAATAAAAATAGGAAATATCTCCTTTTTTTGAATTTTTAAATTTTCAAATTTCTAAATTGACTTTTAATTCATTTTCCTAATTTCCAATTCCAACTTAAATATGCTTGCATCTCCAAAATGAATAATGTAATTCATTACAATATAAATAACTTAATCAATTAATAAAATAAATCTACCATAAGATTAAATTATTTATTAATTAAATTAAATTACTCAATAATTTAATCACATTTCCAATATTATTCTAACTTCATAAATAAACCGAAACAAGGCAAATGGAACAAAATAGAGCAACTAGACCACACTATGACCAAGGTGACGACTCGGCACGGAAATCTTAGCTACTATCTCCCAATCAAATATCGTTGGGCAATGGACACGCTCGAACCTGTGAAGCTAGGTGGAGTTGATGTCCTGTACCTATCAACCCGTGAACAAAGAATATATCCACATGCAATAATATGTCATAAATAGGGCACACCGTGAAGAGGAAATCACAAAATCGCAGGGCACTCATAAGCGAGTGATGCGAGATCGTCCTCTTCACCAATACAGTAGTACTAACTGATGCATCTAACATAGTAGCATAATCAAAAGCATGAAACATCATAAATTTAAATATCCACTTATGCTAATTCCAAACATGCCATAGTAATCACATCAAAATATAGTATCATCAAAACAAGGTACATCACGATAACATAGTGATCAACTGTAACCAAGTACAAAGTCAAATTTCAACAAAATACAAAAGCATAAAAGAGAAAACAACATAGTTCACACAATAGAGCAATACAGAGAGGTATTACATCCTACCCCCCTAGGGTCAGGCTTACTCCTAGAAGCCTGCAAACAAATAGGGATAAAGTTCATTCATTCTAGCTGCATCTTCCCATGTGGATGACGTGTCATCCCTAGCATCCCACTGAATCCTAATCTGATCAATATCTCGCCCTCAAAGGGCGAGCGTTCTACGCTCCACGACGGCCACAGGCTCCAAAGCCAACTACTCATCCTCTACCTGCAATGCATTCCAATCAAGTACATGAGAAATGTCTGGATGGTACGGTCGAAGAACTGAAACATGAAACACATTGTGAATGCACGAGAGACTAGGTGGTAAAGCAAGACGGTAAGCAACAGGACCAATCTTCTCGAGTATCTCGAAAGGTCTGACAAATGGAGGTGCCAACTTAGAGCCGTTTCCATAATGGATGGGACTCTTTTACAGACGAACCTGCAAGAAGACTCTATCTCCTACAACAAACTGACGCTCCACTTTATGCGCATCCGCATACTTCTTCTGCCTATCCTGCGCTGCCACCAAGTGCTCTCTAATCCTATCCACCTACTGCTCCATATCATGCAGCATCTCAGGACCCAACACTATCTTGTCCTCCAGTTGGTCCCAACTCAAAGGGGTACGACATGGTCTTCCATACAATGCCTGGAATGGAGGCATACTAATGGAACTCTAGAAACCATTATTATAGGAAAACTCTACCAAATAGAGATAATCCTCCCATCATGTCTACTGGTCGATAACATACATACCTAACATAGCCTCAAGGATCTGATTAACCCTCTCGGTCTGTCCATTTTTCTCAAGGTGATAAACTGAACTGAAGTTCAACTGTGTCCCCATCGCATGCTGCAATGATGTCCAAAGAGCTGAAGTAAACACTGGATCCCTGTCAGAGATAATCCGATGTGGAATACCATGTAACCTCACAATATCCTCCATGAACACTCTAGCTACAGACGATGCGGTATAGGATGAGCGCATAGGTGAGAAGTGTGCCACCTTCGTCAACCTATCAATTGTCACCATTATCGCATCATGTCATCTTGAAAAGTTGCGTTAACCAACAATGAAATCCAATGAGATTATATCCCACTTCCACTCTGGTACTAAATGCGGTTGCAAGAGCCCTACTGGATGCTAATGCTCAGCCTCCACTCGCTGACACTCTAGACATCGTGACACAAAATCCGCGATATCTCGCTTCATCCCTAGCCAAAAGTACAACTAACACAAATCTGTATGCATCTTCTTCACCCTAGGATGGGCTGAATAAGGTGCACGATGTGCCTCAGTCATGACCAAGGTGCGAAGACCATCTGAAGGAGGAATGTATATGCGTCCCGTGTGTCTCAATAACTCATCTGAATCCAGAGAATATCCTGAATGTCTGCCCTCAAGAGGTCTACCTGCCTCTATCACTGTCCTGACCTTCTGGTACCAACTATCTATTGGAAGGGAAGAAAGAATCCGACTCCATAAATTCACAACTAGAGTCAACTCAGATATCTCATGTCTCTGTCTACTGAGTGCATCCGCTACAACATTCTCCTTCCCATGGATGTACTTCACCTCAAAGTCGTACTCACAGAGGAACTCCATCCAACGCCTCTACCTAGCATTATGGTTGGGTTGCATGAAGATATACTAAAGACTCCTATGATCACTATGCAGCTCAAACCTATGGCGAAGAAGGAAATGCCTCCATCTCGTCAATCCATGTACAACTGCAGCTAACTCAAGATCATGGGTGGGATAGTTAAACTCATGATCCTTGAGTTTCCGTGACTCATATGCAATGACTCGACCCTCCTGCATCAACACTGTACCAAGACCCTCCAAGGACGCATCTATACAAACTACAAAGTCCCCAGTCGAATCTGTTATAGCAAGTATCGGTGCACTAGTTAGCATCTCCTTAAGGTTCTGAAATGTTACCTCGCACTTCTCAAACCACTCAAACCTCCTCCCTTTCCTCTGAAGGGTAGTGATAGGATAACCTATCCTCGAAAAACCCTGCACAAAGCATCTATAATAACCCACTAGCCCCATAAAGCTACGTATCTGTGCCACATTTGTGGGCACAAGCCAATCTGAGATCGCTTGGATATTTGTAGGATCGACTGAAACACCCTTCCCTGAGATGACATGCCCAAGGTACTGTACCTCAGACTTTAAGAACTCACACTTCAACAGGTTAGCAAACAACTGATTATCTCGTAAGCACTGCAATACCTATCGCAATGCTCTACCATAGTCCTGGAATATATCAGAATGTCATCAAGGAACACAAGGACAAACTTGTCTAGGTATGTACAAAATACACTATTCATCAGACTCATGAACATAGAAGGTGCATTCGTCAATTGGAATGGTACTACTGTGAACTCATAGTGACCATACCACGTTCGAAACATTGTCTTATGAATATCAGAGTCAAAGATCCAAAGCTGATGATATCCTGACTTAAGATCAATCTTTGAAAAGATGGTGGCACCCTTGACCAGATCAAAAAGATCATCGATCCTAGGAAGCGGATATCGGTTCCTGATGGTCACTTTGTTTAACTGTCGATAGTCAATACATAACCGAAGTGATCCATGCTTCTTCTTCACGAAGATGATTGGTGCTCCCCATGGTGAAACACTAGGGTGAATGAAGCCCTTCTCTAACAACTCCTCCAACTGTAAACGAAGCTCTTTCAGCTCCTGGGTAGTCATACGATAGGGAACTCAAGAAATGGGTTGTGAACCAGGTATAAGATCAATCTTGAAGTCAATATCCCTCTGAGGTGGCATCCCTAGAATCTCGTCTGGGAAGACATAGGAATACTCCTGAAGGACGGGGTGACTATCAAGAGAGGCTTTCTCTTCTCCACTACCTAGATCCAAGTCATCCACTATGATAGCAAACAACTGGCAACCTTGACGTACACACCTTCTCAACTGCATAGCTGAGATGACCCTCAAAGAAATCGGCCTCAAGACTCCCACTATCCCTGCCTCTCTACTAGATGCCTCATTGCATCTAATCAACTTGCGTCGACAATCCAAGACCGCACTATGAGCCTCCAACCAATCCATCCCTATGACAATGCCATAAGAACCCAAAGGAATAACTCGAACGTCCATTGTAGTCTGGAGAGGTCCAACCTCCAACCTACACCCACCCGAAGCTAACTCTACCTGCCACCTATCGACTTGCCTTGTCACACCTACTCTACATCGCGACACGACTAATGAAGAGATGGAGTCTGTCGCTCTTGAATCAAATAAGATGGTAATTGGGTTACCCATAAACATAACATAAGTCTTGATGGCAGTGTCCTGATGCTCTGCCTGGCGATTATCAACCGCTGCAAACAATCGATGCCCTCTACCTGCATCACCAATTGTCGGCTCAGATGTTGCTGGTCCCTATGAAAATCCAGATGCGCCCCTATTGGGACAACCTCTAGCCATGTGACCCTGCTGACCACATGCAAAAACTCTATACCTTTGCCATAGCCTATACCCCCAAATGGTGCGCTAGACTATTGCGCACTACCTCTGAAAGTAGACTGCGAACTCTATGCTGGCTGCTCAAAGCTGGAGCGTTTCACATGCCTCCAATTCCTGTCTCCCTGTCTTGGCTGGAAAACTTTACATTTCCCCTACGATGCCTGCTGCTGCTACTTACCACCCTGAGATGGCCCCTACTGAGACTTAGGAGGTAAACCTCCTTGAGACTACCCTCATTTAACACTAGATCCTACCACTGCACTACTGCCAACTGGAACACTCATGTGTCCCCCAAGTGCCATACTCAGATTCTCCTCAATAAGGCGTGCTTTCTCTACTGCCACATCCATGGTCTTGGGTTCGAAAACCCTCATGCCACCGCTGAGATGGGCATTTAAGCCCCTGACAAAATGGTGTACCAACATACTCTCGTCATCACCAATCCTTGCATACTATTTGAGCTCATAAAAATGTCGCTTGTACTACTCAACAAATAATGTCATCTGACGCAAAGCATGGAACTCGTCGCCTCGACGCTGACGCCAATGCTTAGATAAGAACCGAGCTCTGAATCTCTCCAAGAAGATCTCCCAAAATGCAGTGTGAATATCAATATGGAGCTTCTACTCCTCTAGTCTCCACAAGTGGATAAAAATCCTCTCAACTGCATGATGGCATAATGAGCTCTGGTGTTACTGTCATACAGATGCATGGCGAAACACCTATCCATGTCTATGAGCCAAGTCTCGGCCTTTAACCCCATTCCTGATCCATCATATAAAGGAGGGTGCCCCCTGAGCAAGTTCCTTATGTGAGCCTCAGACTGGGGTGGAGCTTCTCTCACCACTGGGTTAACCTGAACCTCTGCCTACCTAGGTCCAAGGAGTGCCAAAGCCTACTTTAGCACTCTACACGCTGCCTCGATCCCTGCTAGATCCTACTGATGATTACCAACCCTAGGGGCATTCTGAGATGCCTGTTGTTCCTCCTGATCAGGGATAAGTGGAACTAAAGAAGGAGAGTCATGCTGACTCTCACCACGACTACCTATACGGCCATGAACACGCCCTCTACCTCTTTCATGTCTGGGTGGCATAATCCTACACAGACACGTCAAGGTATTAGGCAAGATATACAACTCAAAACCTAAACAGCTAAAAGCTTAGTGGTTTCATCATAATCCCAAAGCACCCAGTGTTTAAACCTAGGCTCTGATACCATGTGTAATGCCCCAACACGCAACCATAGAGGAAGTTACAAAAACAATTTAAATGGACTAATTTTTTTTTTTAAAGAATAATTAATAAGTAAGTTCACTAACTAATGCCAACAACCTCTAAGGTTACGAGACAGAGGTTATATAGAACCTCAACAAAAAAAGCAAGAATATAAACCATGTCAATAATTTAAATAATAAATCATCACATACATTCCAAGTAAGATGATTTTACAACAAGCATAAAAGATAACTTTCAAATCATTAAACCATTCATTAAACAATAAGGTTACAACACTCATTCTCCGAATGAAGCAAGTCCAAAGAATACGGTTATAATTACAAATTCCACCTCGAAAAAAATGGGGGATAATACATCATAAGAACAACTAAAATAACAAGGCATGAAATGAAACTGGATCATACGAGCTCTCCAACTGGAAGTCTCATCCACATGAACAAGGAGAAAACCCAACGGAGTAAGGTGCACGTTCCACCCAAACAAGTGGAACCCAAAGGTCCAACCCCCGTGCCAGGAGATAGTAACAAGGATTTCTGACCAAGAACATCTACCTCTAGACATGGGCTAACATAACCACACTGAAATAAATATAGTGACATTACTAACACAAGGTTACAATGCTTCCAAAAATTACATAATCAATTGCATCACTAATGCGCACATACTATTGACCTAGGAGAAGTATCATCACAATGTTACATGGGTTATCCTAGTGAGTCTTCCTAGGCCCCGGCCCCCATCTCGGGTTATCTTGGTAACCTCTAACGATTTCCGGCCCCTCATATAAACCAATGCGGAATTAGTTATCTTTCGTAGAGATAAGATAAAGATCTTGCCATTCCAAGCCTTCTTGCCTCAACCCAAGTCTTTACAAGCCCTTGTGTTCATGAGTGAGGTATGATTATCTTATTAAGTGTTTGATACTATGTGATACTCTAATCAATTAATTAAGTTATCACTAGATTAACTAACTTACAACGAGTTATCCTAGCACCACTTCGTGTGTCGGCCCTCGTTACAAGCCACTCCTCTAAGACAACCCGTGCAATGACTCCACAACCCAAGGGTACACAAGTGCGACATAAAGGTACCACATCTCTAACCAAGACATATAGTCCACACACTCCCGTTCGTGATAACCGGGAAATAACTGGTTAAACGCACTACCCAAGGCAATCCCAAGGTTGACCACACAGTACGACAACCCACAGCTTGAAAAACCAACTGGAAGACTTGCTAAACATTAAAACCCGCATTTCCCGAATGACCATACAAACAACTCAAAACGAGGAAAGAATCAAATCTACTTTGGATTCACTAAATCCATTTTCCACATTATCATTTAACAATTTATTGCATTTAAATAAATTAAATTAAATTCGTCCATCCCATTAAGAGAGAAATTAAATACTAAATAACTTAATTTCCCCACCGACCTTTAATTAATGATAAATTAATCCAATAATCATATATTTAACAAAATTTAATCAAGTAAAATAATTATTGTCTCCTCATTCAATATAACCATTTAAAAATAACGATTTAATCAATATTTCCCTATTACATTTTCTCAATCAAATCATTATTTTAATATATATATTTAAAAAAACAATAAATATATGCATATATTAAAATAATATTTTAATCAACAAAATATGTAACTATAAATGTATTTTAATATGTTAATCTTATAACATATAATATTAAATATCAATATACATTAATATTTTAATATTATAATAATAAAATATTAAAATATATTATAACATAAAAATAAATAAATTAATATATATATTTTTTGAAATGCCAAGGAGAAAGACTCAGTTCGTGCGCCAACCCTAGGGTTCGGCCGCGCAACCTCGGGACCTGTGCTAAGGTTGTTGGGAGGGGAGGTTCGGCGCCGTCCGCAGTTTTACCAGGCGGCGGCAGCAGCTTTACCTATGGCGGCTGCAGGAGGTGGTGCCACCGGAGAGAGGGGGAGGGAGTTGGATGATGGGCGACAGAGTCGGCCACCAACTGTGGTGGCGCGAGCTGCGTAGAGCGCAGCCAGCCACCACTGTTGGTGGTCGCACGCTGCGCGGTCTACCCAGGCCGCAGACGGGGTTGTGTTGGGCGCGCTTCCGCACTCCGCTTCCTAAGGGAGCGGCGGTGGGGTGAGCCCCAACCCCCTCTACAAATTTTTCAAAATAATTTTTTTTGCATAAAAAAAACGTGACTGGGTTTTTTTTTTAATTCTTTTTTTAAAAGGAAAACCAAAACCTTTAAAAGGGGAAAACACAAGCTTAGAACATGGATAAAATTCTGGCAAAATTTTATTTTAGCCAGCATAACCTTATATGGGGAAAATATAAAAAAAAAATATATACTTATAACCAAGTATATGAACATATATTTTTAAAGAAAACATATAGAAGCCTGCACAGAATCTCCATTCAACTAGATTGAAGCTCTAAAATTTGAAGAACAAAATTGAGAACAAACAGAATGAAGATAACAATTGCAACAAGAATTTTTTTTTGTTTCCAACTTGAACAAACTTATCAAATTTTGAAAAGCACCATAACCAACATATTTGTTTGGCACACAAACAAAGATTGCAATTTGTTTTCCATCCACACAAAAGCCATTGAATTAAAAATAAATTCAATTAAAACAAGTTGAAAACTTGATTCTTTTGAAGTATGTTGAAGATCCTGATGGTGCTATGAAACCCTCTTAAGCTCTACAGATTCTTTGAGCTTTTTCTCCAAACCCACAAAATTTAGCAATCCTTCCCCTTCTCTTCTCAATTTTTCTCCAAAAACTCCATTTTTTTGATTTTGTGAAGAAATTCAAAGATATGCAAAATTCTTCCCAAAAATCCTACAACTACCCTCATAAATTATAGAAAACAAAAATAGGAAATATCTCCTTTTTTTGAATTTTGAATTTTTCAAATTTCTAAATTGACTTTTAATTCATTTTCCTAATTTCCAATTCCAACTTAAATATGCTTGCATCTCCAAAATGAATAATGTAATTCATTACAACATAAATAACTTAATCAATTAATAAAATAAATCTACCATAAGATTAAATTATTTATTAATTAAATTAAATTACTCAATAATTTAATCACATTTCCAACATTATTCTAACTTCATAAATAAACCGAAACAAGGCAAATGGAACAAAATAGAGCAACTAGACCACACTATGTCTAGGGTGACGACTCGGCACGGAAATCCTAGCTATTATCTCCCAATCAAATGTCATTGGGCAATGGACACACTCGAACCTGTGAAACCAGGTGGAGTCGATGTCTTGTACTTGCCAACCTGCAAATAAAGAATATATCCACATGCAATAATATGTCATAAATGGGGCACACCGTGAAGAGGAAATCACGAAATCGTAGGGCACTCGTAAGCGAGTGATGCAATACCATCTTCTTCACCAATACAGTAGTACTAACTGACGCATCTAACATAGCAGCATAATCAAAAGCATGAAACATCATAAATTTAAATATCCACTTATGCTAATTCCAAACATGCCATAGTAATCACATCAAAATATAGTATCATCAAAACAAGGTATATCACGATAACATAGTGATCAACTGTAACCAAGTACAAAGTCAAATTTCAATGGAATACAAAAGCATAAAAGGGAAAACAACATAGTTCACACAATAGAGCAATACGTAGGGGTATTACACTCGATGTCTATGGCCTCATACTGAAGGGTACATCAAAGAAAAACCTCTGCTCTCCACTCCCGCTACCTCCATCATCCCTATCATCCCCACTGTCCTCTGAGCAATCTAACTCCTCCTCCTCCTCCATCTCCTCATCCTCCTCATCAACATCCATGGCTACCCCGCCTATATCCTCAGCCTGCCCTGCATGTGCCCCTCCCTCTAGTGGTACCTGTGCCTATGCCCCTACCTGTACTTGACCATGTGGCTATTCTGCTGCTACGTGTGGCTGTCATCATGCCCGTTGTATCGTTGGTCCTTCCAATAACAAAGTAGGCTCCTCTGGACTGGTAAATCTAGGAAAGGAATGTGTGTAGAAGTATGTTGCATACTCATCTATCATACCTGCATATGTAACCTCTGGATGTATAGCCCAATAATTTGGCTACACCTCTAGATACTCTACTCTGGCAACGTCGATCGTCACAAAGGGACCCCACTCTGGAACATCCTCTCATCACCTGGCATAGTGTGCCACACCCTGTGGCATCATCTGCACTAATCCATATTGTCTCAGGACTCTCATCCCCAAGAACCTCTAAATAATAAATGGAGTCCGTCCAATCAAGTATCTCGATCTCATGCAATAAGGTAGCTCTATATCATCTACCTCCCATGGATCACAATCCAAATACGGTCTCCAGATGACTATATCTAAGTCATCTAGCACGCGGCGTGAGTACTCTAACTTGCCCAACATCGGTTGGACAAGGGGACCTATGTAAGCAAAAATGTATGGGAAACCAAGTGGGTGATCTCTCCAAACAATGGAGCGAGTGATGGAAAAATGCTCCCATGCCCATATCTGTAATAGAGTAACTCCACAGGGGAGACTCTTCCCATCTAAATACACGACCTGATGAAGAGCATGATATAGATGGGAAAGCATGCATGATCCCCATGCATATCTAGTCCGATGGAGAAGCATGTCCTCTAGAATCCTACCCCAACCAACTAATAGTCCCTTTGACCTGTGATCAAGATAAAGGAAACCACCGATGAACCCTGCTAACACCGAAGGTAGTGGGGCATAACTCTCCACCATGTCCTTCTAGGCAATCTCATACCCGGCGGCATGAGGATCCTGGAAGACTCGTCTTAGCGTATCAGTCCCTCCAATCTCCTTGTGATCATAGATCACAAGCTCAACAACTACAAGAATACCTAGAATCCTATATACATCCTCTAGAGTCACGATAATCTCTCATGTGGGCAGATGAAAGGTGTTATGCTCACTATGCCACCTCTCAGCTAAGGTCATAAATGGTGCTCTATTGATCCTATACTGCAGGATCCTCAACAGTGGACTCAAACCACACTGGTATATCACCTCTAAATCTGCCTGGGATAATTGAGGAATCATATCCCACGTGTGGGGAAATCTCTCTCTAATCTGGAGGAGGCTAAATTCCTCCTTTATGGCATTACAAGAAATCATACAAATCAATCAGCAGGGAATACTCAAACTCATCTAATCAAATCAGTACATCAAGAAAATTCATCAATTATATCAAACAGGCAATCAACTCAATCAAGTCAAATCTTATTTGTTCTTCAAGCAGGAAGGCAAGTAAATTTTCATCTATTTGTCTTTCAATCACGGAAACAAATTTATCAATCATTTCTACTATTTGTTTTTCATATCGCATGGAAAGAAAATTTATCAATCATTTCTACTATTTGTTTTTCATATCGCATGGAAACAAATTTAACAGTCAATCGACTCAACATCTATCATTTGTCTTTCAATCAGGAAAGCAAATCTATCATCTTTACTATTTGTCTTTCAAGCAAGAAAGCAAATTTATGTATCATCTCTAATATTTGTTCTTCAAACACGAAGAAAAATTTATCAAATTAGGCTAATCTATCTTGATATTATTCAACAACATATAATCAGTTGTCTAATCTAGCAACAATCAACAAGCAATCTATCAATTTTTCTTCAAAAAAATTCCAATTCGGAAAAATTTCATGGATGCGCTAAAACAGGCCATCAATGCGCTAAACCATGAATGTGCTATTTAAATCCATGGATGCGCTAAAACAGTCGTACAATGCGCAACTCCATCTATACGTGATTCTATCTAGTCTATGCGCCAAAACAAACTATGGATGTGCTAAAGCACCTATGTGCGATTTTATCATACAAATGTGCTACTCTATCTCATCAATGCACTACACTAGCCTATGCACCAATCTAGTAGTCAACGCGGGCAGCACTTTTGTATGCGCTATTTAATCTATCCTATGCGCTATTCCATCTATGCGAGCCTGTCCTACATCTATGCGCTATTCTCTATGCGCGACTCTATCTAATGGATGCGCCGAACTATGGCTCTCATGCACTAAAAAAAACATAAAAAATTGAAAAATTTCAAAAATACGTGAAAATCGATCAAAAAAACTTGCAAGGAGGATCAAGTTAGCTTACTGGAGGTTCGTACGTGGCTGGTCTCTGATACCAGTAGACTCACTCGAATCTGTGGTGCTCGTAATGGATCGACATCTCATTTTTATCTTTCAGAGCTTTGAAAATTAATACAAGTTACAGTTCAAATGACAATGACTTTTCACCTTTTTCACCTTTTAAGGGGGTAAAAGTGGGAAATTATTCTCATTTTTACTACACAGAGAGCTATTTTGAGAGCTAAATCACCATTTTTTCTCCCAAAATCATTTAAATTATTTCGAATCATCTTCATCATCTTTCTCATCACACGACTTAGTTCTTGAGGGGGCATATAGCATCGGTAATTTCCAAATTTAGGGGCAAAATTCTTTGAAGCAATGAGTAAAACACATTACTTCAAAGAGGGGCAAAATGTACACATCTAAAAATGGTCATGGTTAATCAAACCTATTAATTAATTAAATATGAATTATTCTATTAATATTCTTAAGTCATCTACATATAAATAAATTTAATTATTTATTTATATTGTTCATTTTTTCAATTCTTCTAGTTTAATTAAATAAATAAGTTTATTTAATTATTGATATCTTCCTCTTAATTAATTAAATAAATTTCACAATTTATTTATATTAATTATCACAAGTTTAAATTTTAAATTTAAATGATATTCCCTCATGCCACAATTAATTTAAATATTTCTAATATTTAATTAGATACTTTCTAAATTTTTCATTCACATTTAATTAAATATTCTAAATATTTAATTAGAAACTTTCCTAATCTCACACTTAATTCTATATTGCAAAATATTTAATTACTCATCTTTTTCATTTCTCACACATAATTAAAATAGTAATTATTTTAATTGTGGAAACTTTTAAATTCATTGTCACATGTAATTAGATAAATCTATTTATTTAATTAGCAATTATCTTCAACTTTTAACCAATTTTCATAAATGAGATAACAAATGGCAATTTGTTTCCATTTTTTAATGAAGATGGTTTTGTGGGTTGAAAACATTCTTCCACTTTCCTCTCAACCTTCCACCTTTCTCTCAACTTCTCAATCTCTCACCATTCATTTTAACAGGTTTGAATTTCAACCGTTGATCCTCGCCAACTGGATTCTTGCCTTCGAAAAATTATAAATATAGCCCTCTTATGAGTTGAAAAGGACCCTCGAATCCTAGATTTCATACGTAGTTACTATAGTTGCATTCTAGCATCATATCATTTTAGCATTGCAATTCCCTAGCTTCAATCATATAGCAATACACATGCATTTTCAATCAATCTCATTCTCCTAATTTATCATTTCAACAAGATGCTGCTTACACAACTGAGAGCCAACAACTTTAATCAAATCCTTGGAGATAGAGGACAATGGAACGAATTTGAAGAAGTTGCTATCATTAGAGTTTGCATTTATGTTTTCTAATTAGCTTTCTTTCAATCTAATGTTTCATTAGTCTATTAGTTTATCTTTTAATTGGTTCACTTATTCTAACAACATAGATTTGACTAACAAAAATATTGATAATACTACCGCTATTAATGAAGAACTTGATCATAAAGGTGGCACGATCAAGTGTCCTGAAATTTTATAAATACGGCCTCAAAGAAGTTAAAATCACTGTGAATTGTAATTGAAGGATTTGAAGAACCAACTTGGATGGTGGTAGGTAGCTGTAAATTTGTAGCATTTATCCAAGTAAGTGGTCTAGACTCAGCTCAAAGTATTTTCTCAGTAAGTAGATGAAAGCATTGCATGAGTATGGTTGAGATGGAAAAAACCCTAGGCAAACAAAAAGCAAAAAGATAGAAAATTGAAGCTAGGCAATTGAATCAAGACTTAATCAATCAGTGTCCTGGGTCTGAGCCAAAATCTAGAAGAATAGAACAGCTTAACCCATCATGTGTGACATTAGAAGATAAACAAAAAATCTGGGAGATGTATGGACTTCGTGTAGGGGTTACAACCTCTTTATTTATCATTATAGGAAGAAATTCTAGCATAGCCCAGTGTTAAACCCGTGGAATTTGAATTTGGGTAAACTTGTAGTACCCAACATCTTTGTGAATGTAGAGTTAATAAAGGTGTTGGCAAAGAATTACAATCTGAAGACAAGATAAATTCATTTGCCTGATGGGTCACAGTTCATGGTCATAAAGCCAGATTATATTTCCATGATTTTTTAGCTAGACACTTCCCTAAAAACAAAATTATGAATTAGAGACTTGTTGGAGGAATACCACACCATGGAAACAAGTTACAAGAGGTTGAAATTGCCTCTACATAGGGTTAAAGGTGCAGGTAACCAAACTATGAGGTTCTCTAGTGAAGATAATCCCCCATTCTCTATGGCTTTATTTGAAGAATACTTTCAATACACTTATTACTCAGTTGGTCAAGTACTGGGATTTGATGTTCCTAAGAACATGACAATTGCTCCCATGGATTTAACCATAGACATCGAGAGCCATAATGCCCGACCATATGATTATGCAGAGTATTTATTGAAGGCCATCAATAATACCATCACTATCATCAAGAATGATAGTGAAGCCATTAATTTCAAACACTATTCTCTTTTCATGCACATGATATTATACGAAGGGCAGGTGATGGGGATATGGGGTGATGAATTAAGAATAAAAGACTTAGATAATGATGGAAATTCAAGGCATGTACAAATATGGGCATTTTTGTGGGATGGTGGGTGTGGGAGGTCCCACTACCTATATTTTGGGGAATATTTTGTCAAAACACTATACAAGATGCTAGGCCACAAATGTGACTACAACCTCTCCCGAGAGATCTTAATATTTCTCTGACCAAAAGATATGGGTCATGAAGCAAGGATAAATCATAATTGGGGAGACTTGTACATGTTTGGGTATTGTACTATTATCAGGATTTATGGATTTGAAGCTGCACATTATTTGTTGCCTAAGACTGTGCTAGACAGAGTTTCTTATTTAGAGATCATAAGGCAATTGTCATTTTCAGCTTTCATGCATTTAAAGAGCTATGGAAGGTAGAATTTCATGCCTTCCACTTTATGCTTTGGTGATTTCACTATTATCTTTGATTCAGGCTATGACTTGGTTAGTGGTAAACTAGATTATTATGGCTTGCCGGTTGGCAAAAAAAGGGAAAATTTTGATCCTGAACACTTCATTTGTGATGCCAATTTTTTTTGGAAATTGAAAGGGTATGAGCATAGTTTCCTTTTAGAAGATGTCATCAGAATTTGTGAAGAAAAACAAAACATGATGAGAATGAATTCCTACAGTAGGGTTATGATGGTTGAGGCTTGGAAGGTGAGTAATAACCCAGGCTACGTAGGGGCTTTCCCTGAGGTACATGATCCCACATAAAGAATTGACCAGTTAATCCTCCATGAAGAAGAACTAATAAGAGATGTGCCAGTTGTGGAATTTGAAAGAGGAAGGGGCATCGGTCCTAGGAGGAAAGTAGAAAAAATCACACCAATGGATCACTTATCACCTCAGCCTACTCCTGAAGTGAGATTTTCAGTTGGTTCCCCATCCATGGAAGAAGATAACACTGAGGAGGAAGAATAAGTCTCATAGTTTAATGCTTATGTTATACCCCAATATGAGATGCCATTGGAAAGAAGTGTGATCACCTTTGAAGCCTCTTATGAGCTATCAGATGATGTGAGGCATCATGCAAGCCAGGAATTTGTTGCAGATGATACTTTTGTGCAGACCCCTAAATTTAAGTCCTTTATATATGAGTATAAAGGAATACTAATAAGAGAAAGGTTAAAGGACATTGACATTGAGAAAGAGGCTTATGCCTTGAAAGAGTTGCAACATGAATTTGATAGGGAAATTAGAAACATGACTATTGAGAGAGGAAGAGCATTATTGCAAGATGCTAGAGTTATTCTCCTTCATGGGTGGGATATTAGTTCAACCATTGTCTTTGACAACGTTTTGAAGAGAAAGAATAAAACTTTGCAAATAACAGATGAAGTAGGTGGCAGGGTCTATACAAGGTCAGGGTACAATCGTGATAATACCACTTTGGAAATTTGGGCTCTTTACCCCCAGGCAAGAAGCCTTCTCTCATTGACCATGATCATATTTTTGGACATCTCCTAGTGCAAAGAGTAAGGGAGACTGCTAACTTGACTATGAATGTAGCCAAATTCATGAAAGCCCAAATCCAAAAGCTAGTAAGAGATAATTGGTGGCTGATAGAGGAAAATGACAGGTTGAAACAAGAATTAACCAACTACAAAGATAGGTTGCCTTCTTCTCCAAGGCTTTACTCTCCTTTAATTGAACATGAAAGAAAAGTGTTAGAGGCCATGTCTGAGATTGCTCAATGGAAGTATAAATTTGAAAAGGCTCAAAAGGAACATGAAGAACTAAAAATAAAATTGAAGGCTACTACTTTTGAAGTAGCATCGGGGATCATTTTTGTGAAATTCAAAGATATGTGCCAACATGCAGATGGTGTTTGGTGTGCTCATAGTGGAACATACAAGGCCCTCGTGGAGCATGGAAGACTGTTTGATAGGATGAAGGAAATTGAATCCCATATCAAGGAAAAAGATGGAGATAATAATGATTTGCTCCAAGAATGTCAGAGCCTCATGAATACACATGAAAATTTCTAGAATATATTGACACAAGAATTGAGTGACTTCATCCAACTACTATGTATGGCCATGCCATATTTCTTTGAAGAAACAGATTTGAAGGATTACGAAACTTGGAAAAATGAGATATCAAAATATTTTCCAAGCATCCTTGATGACATCAATGATGAGGATGAGGTACTCAGGAAAACACATAAGCATCTCAAGAGGATTTTTGGATTGGAGAATGTAATGACATACACTCTACATAATGCAAACACTTAATGCCCAGGAGAAATACATTGATCACATGTCAAAGGTTAAATTGTTCCTTGCACGAGTTGTATGAGGAGGTAGTCAGATTTTGGTTGTTGTGGATGCATTAACATGGTGCTTGAGCCTTGAACAAATCTTAGGTGGTCACTGGTGCTTGCTGATGATTAACGGACTGCGATGCATCCAACATTAAACTCTTTTTAAGTTTATATGTTATGTTAATTATGCTTTAGTTAAGAAACGATGTAGATTTTGTGAATGGACTTGAAGCTTGTTGCTTCCTGTACATTTATAGGGAAACCAAGGTCCGATTTTGATCATCATATCATCATCATTTTGATAGATACTAGAGCATCTCATCCACTTATTCATATCAAAAGAACTCATGCTATGTATGTTTATATTTTGAGCAATATAATGGAGCAGATACATTATAACTCATCATCCATTTTTAGTGTTCAATTGTTGTGTCAATTTTCATTCTTATTTATTGCTTTGTTGTCTCCAAAGTGGTCTTTTCAATTTGTTTAAATCTGCAAGATTTATCAAGGCACATTTGTTGTTACTGTGTGGATGCTTTGATTGGTTTCTGGTTAGGTGTGAACTAAAGTCCTTTGAAATAATTTACTTTAATTGGTTCGTATTAAGGATTAAAGTCCTCTTAGAGATTGACACCCTCTTATGGTCTAAAAACCTGCATTTTTGAGACCCAATAGATTGCAAATAACTCTAAAAATTTAGAAGTCTATGAAACAGTGTATATATCTATGAAACAATATATCTATTCTTGTACTTATAAATATTCTTGTACTTGTATATTTTATGAAACATTCCTTTTTTCTATGAAACAGTGTATATATTCTTGTACTTGTAAATATTCTTTTACTGTTATGTCTATTAAAGAAAATAGAGTTTGAATAAAAATTGCTTCACCCTTTTTTGTAAGTGAGTATGTGAATTATTGTTTAAGGAAAAATATTACGGTGTTTACATTTTCAGTTTGGTAGTTTCAAATCTTCATTTTCTATGTATATAAAATTGTATGTGCTCTTTATCTCTAATGACATAAAACAGTAATGTCATCAGAATCAAGGTTTTCAATTTCAGCACCATCATTGTCCACACTTTTCATATCCTGTTCAATTTTAAGTACAATCATCAAAAATATATATATATTTTTTGTCCCAATTAATCTTGATTCCTTTCAGCACAACAGAGTAGGTTGCATGTTAAATTTCAAACATTTTCTTGGCATTTTTTTGTATATATTATTTTCTCAGTGCATCATTATGTAACAACAATTTCACTTTTGAGATATACAGTAAAAATAAATGAAGGCACATGTTTGCTTTGTCAAGGGAAATGTATGGTGAATACCCTATGTCTTTCATATAAGTGTGCAAGAGAAATAAGACATAAATAATTGGATATGACTTTCTACTATACAATTGTTTTTTTTGTGTGCTTTTTACTTTTTGCATGTGGATTACCCTTAGAAAGAGACTACTTATCTTTTCTTAAATGAAGCCTTTGCATTTCTTGTCTACGAAAGGAATTTACTGCTTGACAATAGGTTCATGAACTTCATACAAATTAAGATTGGTGTAAAAGGCCATCCCCACAAATGTTTTTTGGTCTAGAATTATAATGGAAAATAAAAAATCTTGCTAGGAGAATAAAACAGGTTTTCAATTGTCCAAGTACAACGTAATATTACTGAAGCATTTCAAATTTTAGGCCATAGGAGTCATCCTTTTTTAAACATGGATTGTAAATAATTCTGAAAATTTAGAATTCTTGGTCATTAACATTATTGTCTACTACAATGTCATCTAGTGTATCATTGTTAATGTTCATATGTTCTTTCAAGTATATAATAGTATCATCATTCTCATCTTGACCCGCATCATCTTCATCATCATTGAAATTTGACTGTAGACCATCTATATTGTTACCAGATGTATTTAGATCACCATTTTCTATACCATCCATATTGTTGTCTTCCATAACATCATCTAACTCTGGACTGTTGTATTTTGTGCCTGAACATAACCATCTTCAACATCATTATGGATGTCAATTTCTTCGATGTTCTCTAATCCCTCTCTCTCATTTTGTTGGCCAACATTGTTTTGCTTAGTATCCACTAATGCATCGTCAAATATATGCCTTAATCTTGGATCATAATGTATGACACATATCCATTTCGGGTCCAAAATATGTTCATAGAAAAATACCTACACATGAACGACATATTACATATATTAGATGTATGTTATAACATTTTTATTGATTAATAAACACATGTATATATTCACAATAAGCTATGAATTAATAGATTAATGATCACTACTACTTCTTGTTTGATTCAAAGAAATACCTACTCACAATGAATTGGTAGAACATAAGGCTCCTTATCCTCTAGTAGGAATGATGAGGAATCTCTAGAAAACAATCCACTATGGGTATCATGTCTTTGTATCCTCTCAAATGCTTGGGTAAACCCATAATAGTGGTGTACAATTTTTATGAGGAAGCAAATTTGAGAAAATTCTCACGCATTGAAAATTTCATGTTTTAAAGGGTTCGTTCGAACTAGGGGGTTCGTACGAACCCAAAAGAGGGGTTCGGTCGAACCCCTAGTTTGAGCGAACCCCCTTTTGCATGGTGGGTTCACTCGAACCCTATGATGCCACGTTCCCTTATGGGGAATTCAAAAAAAAGGGGGGTTCGAGCGAACCCCCCTTTACCCTTTCGAGCGAAGGGGGATTCGTTCGAAGGGGGGTTCGAGTGAACCCCCCTTCAAATGAACCCCCCTTTACCCTTTCGAGCGAAGGGGGATTCGTTCGAAGGGGGGTTCTCTCGAACCCCCTTTTTTGCCCTTCTCCCCCTCTTCCACCAAATTTTAGTAGAATTCTGCCCTTCGAAGCTCGAGTTGAGGATGAAAATGGAGAAGACTTCACAAACCAAACTGGAAGATGGTAGTCCTCAGAATGAGCTATCCAATGAATTAAGTTTTAATATGTTTTGGTTTTATTATGTATGTGTTTTTTTAGTTTTATTAAAAATAGGTTTTTCATCGAAAGTCAAGCTCTTTGTTTTGCACATGTGGAAAAATAGTAGATTATCAAAATAAAAATTTTAAAAATACGTTGAGGTTGGTTATTGATGTCCTTGATCCATTAAAAAAAATAAAATTGAATTTCGATACATACAGACAAAGTTATGTTGTATACAGTCTGCCTATGTCTGAATTGCAATTGGTTTGACTTCGAAGCTTGATTAAGGAAAAAATATTCAATAAAAAACTATGAGACCAAATGCAAGTGCTAGATATCGTAGTTATAAATCTAAATTTTAAAAAATTAGAATTTTATCCTTTATACAAAAAAATTTATGTTGTATATGGTGAGCGTCACTTTTTAAAAATGTTGTTTTTTGAAAAAAACCAGTTTTCGTGGGAGATGGAAAAAAAAGTGCAATCTGATTCCAAAAATTTTGAAAAAAATATTTTTAGAATCTACAGACAAAATGTGATGAGACTCTAATTTTTATCATCTTCAAATTCCTCACGGTTTAGCCGGTATAGGTGTTCAAATATGAAGATTTAGTTAAAAATAATAATTGCAGTGTCCAGTTTGACCAAAAATTATAAACCACTATTGTGGGATCACCCACTTCATACCATCTACACTTAAAAATACAATATTTAAAAAAGCAGTAATCCAACTCAATAATTTCTTGTATTTTCCCAACATATTGTAGATTCCCTTCAATTGTATTCTTATCTTTTGAGCTTGATCGATTGGATTGCTAGAATTCAACCATGATGCCATAATCGAAGGATCATTTCTTTACGTCTACACTTTCTACACGATAATGTCAACCATATGCCCACATTGCTGAATATTTCCTCGCCTGTGAAAGACCATTTATTTCAGTGAAAACAAATATAATGATGAATATTAAAATAGTTAATACTGTCAAAATTGTAAGGAAACAACATTTTGTAAAATTCCAACTGTGCCTTTCTTTCACATCCTCTAGACATGTTGATTTCATCTTCTATTGTCAGCTTCGAATCTCGGTGATGAAGGTAAATTAATTGGTTATGCTTATCTTATGGACTTAGTATTATGCATTTTTTTATGAGATGTTGGTTGTGATGCAATTAGTGTCATAAATGATATAATTGATGTTACGTGATGTTGTGTTTATTGTTATGGTCTTGGTGAGAGGGATGGTGTAGCATCACTCGCTCGCGAGTGCCCCACTACGCTGCAACTTCCTCTCACGATGTGTTTATTTTGGATATAGATATGTTGTTTCGACACTTGGTTTTATGTAGGATTGCAGGTACCCAAGCCTCGATTCCACCTACACTGTCAAGACAGGGCGAGCCTCATAAATCCCAATGGGTATGAAGTTGATACGTAGTTGACAAGAAAGTTTCCCCGTACTAGTCCTCCACCTCGTCATTATGTTTGCCAATGTGGTCTATTTTGCAACCTCGTTTCCGTTTTTTAGTTGATTAATTTTACTTGTCTAACTAATGTCATTTTGATTGTTGAATAGTTGTTGTTTATAGTGTTGTTGTGCTTTTGATTACATACGTTTTGTTTTATCTTCTGACTTCTAGGAGTAAGTCGAAGCCTAGGGGGGGAGGATGTTGTGCCCCTTCGTATCGACCGTCCTTGACTTTCAAGTAAGTTGTTTATTGGGTGGCCATGTTGATTTCGTTGTTTGAATGTGTTATTGAATTTGGTGGTAAACGTAATTTTTTAAAGGCATTGTTAAATTAGTTAATTAAATTAAAATTGAATTATAAGGTAATTTAAATAAAATTGAATTGAAATAATAATATGATATGTATGAAGAAATTATTATGAAATGGAAAGTGAGGAAAATTGTATGATAATATTATTAATTATTTTTGTTGGCGTCTCAAACAACAACCATATTAGTAAAAATAAATATGATATTAATGTCAATAAAATTATTATCGATAATAATGTTGGCACTAGAGTTAAGAAAACGTTAATAATATGAAACGATAAAATAACATTAATATTAATATTATTTGGTAATATTAACATTAAGAAAAATATTGTTGTTAATATCAAAAGATATCACTCTTCAATAAAGCATGTGATTGAATCATGTACTATGATAATATCTATAAATAATAAATATTTATCACGCAAAACTCAAATGTATAAAAAAATATGGATATAATATATTAATTCTGATTATTCTAAATATTTTACTTATATTATTGAAATTTCATTAATTTAATCAAATTTATATTGTAAATGAACTAATGACAATAAAGTTAAATTTAATATTAACAAAGTTAATGTCAAATTTAATATCCACATTTCATATTTAATAATGGTGAAATTTAATATTAATTCTGGTAGATTCACATTTCCATTATAATGTATTTCTGTCTGGCCATTGTTTTTAAAAGGGGGTTTAGGAATATGTCTCTTTACCGATTGATTTGATGGTCCACGTGCTTGTCTTTGCATCCACAGTTTTTGCATATGCCTCTACATTCTACACATGTCTTCTGGCATGGAAATGTACTTTACACCTGCCAATTTCATTTGCTTGAAGGTTTCAAAAAGCCTTTTCATCAAATCGAAATCGAGTTGGGGGATACCCGGTAATTAAGGCATTCATGGAGACCACATTTCTCTGAGGAATTTTAACAAGCAGCCCACACGCCTGGTCTAGGTTTCCCCATTTTAGCGTACATGTCTACCAGAGCACTTGCAATTTCAGCAGCTGACAAAAAAAAGTCCCCCCCTTCACCCTTCTGTTATACTTGGATGAATGGACATACCTGTTCCAAACCACCCATTTTTTTGGCATACGCAGGCAGGATACTGGCAAAGCTGGAGAAGCTCGATTTTTATACCTGCTCCCATTTTTGGCAAGCAAACTGCATTATTGGTGAAGGTTGTGGATTCAAGAACAATTTGTGCAGAATTTTGAGGTAAGTCACTTGCCATGGTTTTATTGAATTGTTTTTGGAACTCGGTAAACAGCTAGATCATTTTATTTAATTTTTTATTGTTGTGTTTTAATTCATTCTAAAACAATTTTGTTGTGATCTGTTAAATGAGGCATTGGGTCTGTGGTATTGTCTATGGCTATTTTAGATATGACATAATTGTAACACTGAGTGTTAGATCTCTATTTGCTTTCCACATACAGATATTTTGACCTGTGAAATAAATTTTATATTTATTTGGTGGTTAAAATTTCTGTATATTTTCTGTTTCTTCGTCCTTGAGATTATTTTGTGACAAATTTCCTTACGAAAATAAGTTAGTAATGAATTGATAATAGCTACTGCTGAAGCTGTAAATGCAATGGTTGCCAGAGCTATTTTCACATAGAGTGAATAGTTGTGATGGGACCATCTTCATATGTTAAACTTATTACAGTCCTTTTCTCAACCCTTATTCATTACGTCATATTCCTTCAAAGATTATTGCATCACATTACTAGCTCTTGTGTAGTGTATAAGCATTGAGGATCTGTACAAAAAGCTTGGGTAGATCATTCAGACCATTTCATACATACTAATTTGTTATATTATTTTATTTGAAAAAATATAGCTGAGCTTCAGGCTCATGCAAAGAGTTTTGGAATATTATTTTTTAGTGATAAGTGTATTTGTACAGCACACTAGGCATACCCTATTAATTTCATTATTAAGTACACTTGACCTTGTTGAGAACTATTATAATTCAACTCATGTTGTAGTATTTCATGGAAATTACAGTTGGGAATACTTAATTCATTACTTGGATTTAACTTCCAGGAAACTCACATAGAAGATGCGTGCTAATAGTATTATAGTGAACTATTCCTTATGCGTGCTAATAGTATTATAGTGAACTTTTCCTTTTGTAATTTGAAAATTATTAGTGTCCATATATGCAACTAATAAAGGGTTATTTTTCACCAATGGAAATTTCACGTGTCATTTATGCACATGTGACAATTGCTTCTTCAAATAAGCCAACCCTTTAAATCACTACTAAAATTATATGTGCATATTTTACTACACTGCTCTTCTGAGTGAAAATAGTGGATTAAGTTGCAGAAAAAACTGCTCGCACATGCTTAGGATTCCCTTTAAATTTTTTCTGGGTTTTGTTCTTCATTCATCCACCTTTCCAGAACATACTGAAGTTTTGATTTTTCCCTACAAAAGTGAAAGTTATGAAGGTTTAAACGCAGCCTTTTCTTCTGCAGCCTGCAGATTGAAAGTTATGATTCCATTTGCATAATGTAGGTATATAACTTAATGCCTAATATCATTATTGAAGAGTATAATAATAATAATATGTGTGAATTAGTTTATTTTCCTTTCATTAGAATCCAAGGAAGGCTCTAGAGTTGAAAATTTCCAATGAGAGTAAGACCTTGTTCCCGAGTCACCTAGTATTGAGTGAATTTGGGGAACGCGTGTTGATCATGGAGTAGCCTTAGTGGCATACTAATTAGTGAATGTATTACCTTGGAATTTTATGTTAGTATGAGATTGGACATTTGGATAATGTGTTATTCTTGTGGAATGTCAAGATATCAATAAACTGATCAGACATTTTGTGCTCTACATACATTATAGTCATTGCTTAGCATTCACAAGTGCATTACTAATTGTTAATTTGAGAGACTTGATTATCATTTTCAATAGTCTATCATTATATAGATAATATCCATTTTTACTATCTTTTGTATTACATACATAGTAATTGAGTTAATGTTCATTAGTAATACATAGAAAATGATTTGACATTTCAAGTATATCAAGTTGATATTTATTAAGATTGAATATTTTAGCATCAATTTGATACTCTTGCATTTCTAGGCATTACCGTGTTATTTTAAAATATTGTATAGATACTCATTTTGATATTAATTCTTGTTTCTTATTATGGGTTATTAAAATTCGATTTGATGATCTATATAAGTAAGATATTCGTTTCTTGGAGTCAATACATCTATGTCTAGATTGAGGAAATTAAAGTATTGGGTAGCCTCTAACCCAATTAGTAGATTTACGGTTTGAACCAAGTTAATATCTTTAACCGCTAATAGTCTCCTTTTTTTGTTCTAAGTTAGATTGTTTCTAATATTCACCAAATTTCTTATAACTAATAAGTTAATATTAATTTAATTAGTTTCGGTTAGATTATATTTCCTTCAAAATCATTGAGATTAAATAGTTAAAGGTAGAGAAAGAACCTTACCAATTCATACAAATTTTGTTAGAATTAAATTGTGATCTACTAGGTTGCAATATCAGTTTAAAAACCTAAAGCTAGGGATATGAATAACGATGGTTGACATATGGGATTTAAATTGTTAAACATTTAGCTCGACCTATAACGATGTTGATGCTTGAGTTATGTAGAAGGAATTGTTTCAATAATAATAATAATAATAATTAATTATTTGCAAAATTAGTAAAGTCGTTGTGGGTTTGTTAGGTTGTTTAGGATGTAAAATGTAATTTCAATATAGTTATAAGATTTTTGATTCTCAAATATCTAATTATGTAAAATTACTAAGGGTGATTTGATTTATTTGAGTGCTATAAGTAAAGAAGTAAAAATTGAAGTT
Source organism: Sequoiadendron giganteum (assembly GCA_007115665.2). Classification (NCBI taxonomy): domain Eukaryota; kingdom Viridiplantae; phylum Streptophyta; class Pinopsida; order Cupressales; family Cupressaceae; genus Sequoiadendron; species Sequoiadendron giganteum. The sequence goes on from CM021108.1 coordinate 406,408,116, forward strand.
AGATTATTATCAAATGGTTAATCCTTTCATGTTCTTATCAAGTTAGTTTATTTATCAAATTGACAAGGGATGTGTATAAACAAGTGGAGTATCGAATATGCTTTTAAGTTTTTTTGCATGGAATTGTGTTGGGAGATGAAAGGTTGATTTTCATGTTCTCATGATTGATTGTATTCTCCATGGAATTATTTTTCTATTTTCATGAATTTATAAGCCAAGCCATGATGTGAGTTTGTTCAGGAACCCAAGTATTTGTGTACCCTTCAGTTGGGAGTATATGAATATTGGTGTTATAGTATCCCTTGCCAAGTTCCCTTGTATGTCTCTAGAAGCAGTCACCTTGTAAGTAGTCGTTGAGATTGTTGTTTGTTATGTTCTTGTTGCTCTTGTGGTTTGGTATTGTGGTCATTCTATCTGTTTTCCTTGGTCTTAGGTTTTCCTTGTCAACTCCTAGCATGGGGGGTAGGCCTTCGGGTCCAGATGGTCGGGTGGAACGTGCTATGGACCCCATTGGGTTCCCAGGTTGTGTTCGCGATGCGGAAGCGGATGCAGAGTTTCCAAAGCATCACTTTGATGAAGAATGACCCTCATTTTGTACATTATTCTTCATTGATGTATCATACATGTATTCGATATACTCTTCCCATTGATATAAGGGAAGCATTATGTTATGTACTATTGTATCTTTGATGTGTTGTATTTATGAAAATATGTTCCATGGTGGTATCATGGAACTATAAATTAATGTATCATTTTCCTTTCTTTTAATCATGGATGGTTGTATGTCATCATTATGTAATCTTGGTTCTGATTCGCTTTCCTTTTTGATAAAAGTTAGGGTTCGTAATGACCGTTTCGTGTACCCTAGAGGACGTAGATGAATTTGTAAATGTATAATTGCTTTCATGTAATGAATGCACAAATTTATCTTATGCAATGTTTTTCTTTCAAAAAAAAAAATTAGTGTGGTATTTTGTTGTCCTTTAGGGTTCACACGATGGGGCATTACAAGTCCACACTCATTTATTATTCTTTGGCTTTAATCGATTACATGAGGCATACTACCGACTGGAAGCTCGTCATATATGCAATGTCTTTTTACAATCACTCGTTTGAATTGTTTCTTTCCACGACATCAAAAAAACATCCACAAACAACAATTTTCTCAAAGTACTCATCCCATGTACTATAGTCCTGACCTACCTCTTCTTCAGTGCAATCATTTGTTGTGTCTGCGGTATCCATTGTCATATCTTCTTCCACCCACTGTCGTCTATGTGATTAATAGTTTTAAGTTCATGTCCATGGACATATCTTCTTCTTTCGCTAGTTGAACGCTCAGGCTCTGCATTTGCTCCAATCTCCATCTAAAATAATCAACAAAATGCATTAATTTATGTCAAGATTGGATAATACATTATACATTTCAATAATACTATGAAAAAATATGGATGTATCACAAAATGCCATCAGATCATTTTTTCCTAAGTCAAAATTTGAGTACCTGATGTCCCGCTTCATTTGTTGTGTCCTCATTTGATATGACACGATTTTTTTACCATGGCCTCGTCTTGCCGCTATAATACACAACATAGTAAATAATATTTAGTACACCAATTATATCATTTCAACGAGTATGCTACCCAACACAAAACCTCACTTTAGTCATATATTTGACATATTGATATCTCCTCTATGTTGTAGCATTTGTGAATTCATAAACACCTTCCTCCTTTGGTTGAGGTTGCTTTCTCTTCGTACCTCTATTGTATCTGCAGATTTCGTTGTCTCGTCTATTTCCACCCACTTTCCTCTCAACGATTTAGTATTTCTACGTCATCCACGTCCTCTCTCCATGGCCTCCTCTGTGAATAAAAATTCTTCCACAAAATCTTTCACTACACTATCGCTAAGAAGGAAGAAGCAACTGCGGGACCATAGTAAAAATCGCTCTACCACACCGAGCTGATGAAGGAGTCACGGGATAGCGGTGGTCACTGCACTACCACACGCATTTGGTAGAAGACTTGCAGGAGTCACCACAACACCACCAAGAACAAAAGGAAGACTTGTGTGCTTCCACATAAGCTTTCACCACACTACCACGGAGAAGGATGAAGCACCTTGTGGGACAGCAGTAAAAATCGCTCTACCACACCGAGCTGATGAAGGAGCCACGGGACAATAGTGGTCACAAAAACAAGATAGGATTTGGAATTATTTCCAACACTCTGGATCCTGTGATACAAAAAAATGAAAATAGTCACTATACAACAATAATAGGCGCTCAATTAGGCGCACTTGGGGCCGCCTTAGGTGCCCCAAACAAATTACATTAACGGCCAAAAGTTGGTGCTAAAGTTGGTGTTAACTAACATCGACTAAAGCGTCGACTACTGAATCTAAATCAAAAATTAAAAAATTTCTCATGTGAAGGAAGAAATCACACAACCCAAAAGGGAAAAATTTCGCGTGAAGGAAGAGAGCAAGGTGCTACCAGCAACTAATGAGAAATTAAATTTAGTTTGCGACACCATAGGTAAGGTTACAATTTATTTTTTCTTTGTTTAATTCATGATTGTTTACTGGTTCGTGGCCTAACCTGTTTAGGCAACCTCTAAATTGTCCCATCATTATAAATTGTAAAACCTTTGAGAAACCAACAAAAAAATTTACCCTACCCATTTGAGCTATGGCTCAAAATATTATAGCACGAAGCCAAGATGCCTCTGTATTCTTTCCCTAACCGGGGTATCAAAGAAATAGTGAACTTCTTGGCAAATCTGGGAATTGGGTTGTTCACTACTGAGCAACTGCTGAAAATAAACACAGAAATCGCTTGGTTTTTCCCAGTGACGCCATAGTCACTGATGCCATGATAAATTCATGCAAGATTGAATTATGAAAGAGTTTTCATGATAAAGTTATCAACACTAAGCAAACCCAACGAACATATTTTCCCACAAAACAAAACTTTCATATCTGACAGTGTGTACTTCGTTTGCCTCCACAGACTGGACGAAAATAATTTTCCCTAGGTCACCTCAAAATGTCAAGCAATAGAAGGAAGCGAGCATTGTTAGCAGACTCTGGCCACAATGAGGTAATTCATTGTCAATTTATAGATTTGTAAATGTTTCCATTGTTTCTTTGAATTTTACTTTTTAGTCTTTTATTTCTAATTTTAAAAGATGAAATATAATTTATAAATATATATATATATAGGGACATGAGACTGACAAAGATAAAGAGGAATTGTAGTTTTTTAGTTTTTTATTTCTAAATTTAAAAGAAGAAATATAATTTAAATATATATATATATATAGGGACATGAGACTAACAAAGATAAAGAGGAATTGGCTTCCACATTTGGGGTAGAGGTAGTGAACAAATTGGTTAATGTGGACTGGACAACGCTTGCGAGATACATAGAAAAAAATTCTGGTAACGCCCCTCAAACATTGCAAACAAATCAATTGTGTGAAAGGGAATCAATTGATTCCCCAACCAGTCTTGGATTGAGCAAAAGATCCAAGAGGAAATCAGTGACAATAAACTCTAAGAATGTGAAACAGGGAAGAGAGAATTCCAATGTCCTAGCCACTCCTAGGACACAAACTTCTTCCACCGCGCCATGTTATCAATCTTGCATTGGTAGCTACAATACAAAGATATAATACAAGGTGGTTTCAAGGGAAGTCTGAATGACAGATGTTGGGAAAACATTTGTGAATAGGTTGAAGGAATCATGCCTTCAATGGTTCAAAGACCATCTACATTTGTCATTCTCACAGATATCCATGCAACTGAAAAAGGTAGTTATCCATGACATGCAGACTAAATTCAACACAGGTTGGTCTGTAAAGAAGATAAAGCTACAAATGTCTCAAAATTGTAAGAGATTTTGATGTAACCAAACAAAGATAAAAAGAATCCCTCCTAAGCTAAGGCATAAAATAAGGCCAATTGATGTAAGTGTGAAAGTATGGAAAGAGCTTGTAAAATCATACGAGAAGTCTGATGCACAGAGGAAGTCCAGTGAGGAGAGTACACAGGTATTTTAATTTGCTCATAAGATTATATCAAATTTATTAAACGATATTTAAATTTTATTTGTGCATGGTTAAATTGAATTGGTATATGTTTCAAGACAAGGCCTCCAAGGCTAGGCTTGAGAAATTTCGTGCCACACATCGTAGTGGGCAGAAAGGTTTACATGCCTTGATCTGTAAATTTGTAAGTATATTTAATATGTTAAATGACATATTTTTTTTATTTCCTTGGAAAAAGTAAATGATTGCATATTAATTAGTTTAACTAGTCCATGTGCCATGTTTTGACAAGAGGAGAAATATGGCCGCAAACCAAAGCAATTTGAAAAAAATATGTTACAAAAAAAAAAGTGGAATGATTTTGTAATCTGGATGGAGAACGAGGTATCAATTGTTGAGTTTCAATAACTTAGTTGGATATTGTTGTGTTAATATGTCAATTTGCATCTCTTGTGTTGAGTTGTTTATTGATGCGTAGGATGAGTAAATAGAGCTCAATTCTTATGATTACAAGATGACCGTTTATGTGCATGAATAATAGTAGAAGGATGTAGATGAACTCAATTCATCAGACTTTATGCCTCTTGGCAGCATTCCTCTTGAATCTCTAATATCAAGTGCTTGAGACTTCCCTGTAGCTTTTACCTTTCATTGTCATCTTTCTTAATCTACACTATCAAACTCATCTCCTTTTTCCTTATCTGCATTTCTGTCTTCGACTTCTAATTCATCCCATGTTTTACCTTCCTCCTCTTTAGAATCTTCCTATTCTTCTTTGTCCTCCTCTAACACCACAAGAGATTCATCTTCTGAACCTTCCTCATCTGATTTTGATTCCTCTTCTACATCAAAGGGTTCGTATCCTTGATTTGACTCTTCTAAATTATTAGAATCACTAGCTTCCATATTCAAAAATTTCCAACCACCATGTTCAATAAATTTATCAGGATCATTAGTAATAGTCTTAAAAATTGGCCACCAGTTCAAGTTCAATCTGCTTTCATAATACTTTATATCCATGGAGTCCAACCATTCCTTGATTCCATCAAGCAAATATTGAGGAATTTCGTACATGCGGAGTACATCCTGCTTGAAGTCTTTGAAAATAATAGCCATATCAAATGCCTTTTGCCCAAGTCCTACTCTCTCACGGTTGACAATTCTCAATCTCACTAATAGTGATTACTAAGATAGGAAATTCCACCAACTCCACCAAATAGTTTACCATAGGAACAATAAAAGAAGAGGCTTTGAAAGGAACTCCATGAAAACCAAGCTCTCTAAATGGTATATCAAACTCTAGTTCAAAATATTTTAGATGAGGCTGCTCCCATAGCTCTCTTAATCGCTTGACAAATCCTTGAAACTTTGACTTCTTAACATTCAAAAGATAAATGGAATGTCCTCAACACCCAATAGAGCTATCCAAAAAAGCTAACTAAAAACACAAATGTGTTCCTGCACACAATGGCCTAATGGTTGGTTGTCATAGAATTCAAACTACTAAAGTAACAACACTGATAGAGTTATCATATATGCATCATTTGCATAAACAATCGAAATGTGTAACAAATGTTAATCAATTTATTGAATTTTGAGATGTGTTGAAATAAATAAATAAACATGTTTTGGGGAAAATATCTTTAGTGTGGGGGAAGAAAGCATTAACCCTAATAAAAGCATTTTTTTTTGTTCTTGATACACCAGCTGTAAGTTTTCCTTGGATGACAGTACTCAATTTCTATATGTTGTACCCCTTAAATGTTGTACATGTTACAAATATGGAATAACAATGCACAACTTTGTATTGAGTCCAAAGACTAAGGCATTCTTAATAAGGGTAGCCAAACTTCATAAGATGCAATCACTATTACATGTATTGACAATCTAGAATAGTCGTGTAAAGACAACCTGTGAAAACCATAATCAATCAAATTATGCACATTCAAATCTATGTTTGAAAGCTTGTATTTTAGTACATGCATCTAAGTCCTTGTTAAAGATTGAGGGTGTCAACAACAAAGCTAGAATATCTCTCCTTAAACCATAGCTATTTTTAAAGTGCAGTATTTCCAAATTCAAATCCACTTCTCAGCTAAGGAAAGGAGGTAGGATTGTCAAGTGCTACCTCAAATAGAGAAGGCCATAGAAAACATTGAAATAGAAGATCCAATAAGTGAGAGGGCATAGTTGTAGACCATAGATAATCAAAATTCTTGCAATGCACATATGCTTGTGATACAAAAAAAAGGTGCTTACACATTGGCTGAATATATCCTCATCAAAATGACCAAAAAAAATTTCAAATTTGTAAGTAAACTCTGACAGTCAAGAAAAACAGTCATAAAAATTGGAAGTAAACTTTGGCATACATGTTGGTGAACTCAATTCATCTAAATTTATGCCTCTTAGCAGGCATCAGGATCTCCCCTCCTAAATTTTGGACCACATCCATTACCTCCACATAAAACTGGACATCCTTGGTCTTCTTAGTTCCCATGCCATGATATGGTTATGCAAATGAAAATGAAGCAAAGTAATCATCTCCTTCTCTACTGGCTAGAAGAATGCATGCTTAATGTTTTGATACATGATATCAACTCTCTCTTCTGCTCTCATGGTTGAATACCAAAATCCATTATGGTGGTCCTCCAAAGTTCCAGTCATCTTTCATCTTCTTCCATCAAATGCTAGCCTGATCCACACATCTGCTAGCCTAATTGGCTTTGTTTTTGAAAGCTGAAGTTTCTCCTAAGTCACTAGTGTAGCTCTCTCTTTCTTTTTAGACTCTTTCATTGCTACAGATCATCTCTAGGATTTAATCATTTGTACCACATGGTTGATGTGCTTTAAATCCTTGCATCTAAAGGAATTTTCCTTAACATAAATACTGTTAGGGAATTTCAGTGTTTCCATTGTGGTTGGCATTAAAGTTGGTACCTGCAACATTGAAAGTTATCCTTATATAACAATTCCTTCCATCTTGTTGTCTTGTAACACTCTTGATGGTGGCTACATGAAATCTGATTATGATTCCTCTTCTATATCAGAGGGTTCATATCCTTGATCTGACTCTTCTAAATTATCAGAATCAAAATCACTAGCTTCCATATTCAAAAATTCCCAACCACCATCTTTAATAAATTTATCTAGATCATCAGTAATACTCTTCAAAATTGGCCACCAGTTCAAGTTCATTCTGCTTTCATAATACTTTATATCCATGGAGTTCAGCCATTCCTTGATGCCATCAAGTGAAGATTGAGGAATGGCGCCAATGCGGATTACATCCCATGTGAAGTCTTTGAAAATAATAGCCATTATATCAAATGCCTTGCCCAAGTCCTACTCTCTCAAGGTTAACAATCTCAATCTCACTAATAGTGATTACTAAGAAAGGTAATTCCACCAACTCTACCAAACAATTTATCGTAGGAACAATAAAATCAGAGGCTTTTAAAGGAACTCCATGAAAACCAAGCTCTCTAAATGGTATATCAAACTCTAGTTCAAAATCTTTTAGATGAGGCTGCTCCCATAGCTCTCTTACTCGCTTGAAAAATCCTTGAAACTCTTTATTGATTTTATTTTTCTTGTCCCTCTCTTCTTGTTCTTCCTCAATTTCATCAGGATCATACATTGACCTTCTTACCCCTCCTAAAGTTTGGACCACATCCATTATCTCCACATAAAATTAGACATCCTTGGTCTTCTTGGTTCCCACACCATGATATGATTATGCAAATAAAAATGAAGCAAAGTAATCATCTCCTTCTTCACTGGCTGGAAGAATACATGCTCAATGTTTTGATACATGATATCAACTCTCTCTTCTGCTCTCATGGTTGAATACTGAAATCCATTATGGTGGGCCTCCAGAGTTCCAGTCATCTTTCTTCCTCTTCCACCAAATGTTGGCCTAATCCACAAGTCTGCCAACCTAATTGGCTTTGTTTTTTAAAGTTGAAGTTTCTCCTGACTCACCAGTATTAGTTGTAACTTTTTTGAAATTTTATTATGGTATGTGCACTTTGATATGATGTAATATTATTATGGTTTCATCTCATATGTTGTAATATTAGATATATAACAGAAAAATAAATTATTGCATGAAATAAATAAATAATTTTCATTTTAAATGTTTTTTTTTGCAGAACATAGGTTTTCCAAAAGATCAAGATGATCCTCAACATGATATAGATCCACAAAATATTGGTTCTGCTGGTACAAATCACATGGCAGAGGATGATGATGATGCAGATATGGAAGACGCTGAGGCTAATGACAATGATGATGATGACGATGATGACGACGATGATGATGATGATCACGATGATGATTATGATGAGACAATTGGTGATAGTAACCAGTGACATTCATGATTGTATAGACTACATCATGGATCATTGTTGATATATCGTTATGATGATTCTTTTCATGGTTACTATCATATGTATCATTTTCATGGCCTACAATACTATATTGTTGAGTTGTATCATATTGACATGTATCATTTTTACTATATCATTTGGACATGTATCATCTTGACTTGTATCAATTTGAGTTACATAATATATCAATTTTATTTATATCATTTATACATGTATCATTTTCACTTATGTCGACTATTGGACATGTATCATTTTGACATGTTTTTGATGTACTGGCATATTTGACTTTCACTTGTTTTAGTTATATATGATGATCTTATCAGTATTGACTTGTCAATTTATATATATTAAAAGTGGTCGATGATTTTTGGATTGATATTTATTAAGTGTGATGATTTTAATCTAGTGTTTAGGATGGATGTTGTCAAACTCAATTAAATTATAGATATTTGACTCACTTGTTCTAATTATAGATGATGATCATGTTATAATATTTATATTGTTATTTAATCATATGAGTTGAATAATTAAATTACTTACTCTATAATCATATGAGTTATTTAAGAGGCACGATATATTTAACTAATTAAATTGAAATAAAACATATTAAATTAATAAATGGAAGCAAAACAAGAAACATTTTTAGAAGAAAAAAACGAAGTAACAATGGAAGCCAAACTAGAAGCAAAACAAAAGCAATCTTGGAAGAAAAATTGGAAGAAAAACCGGAAGCAAACCTGGAAGCAAAACTGGAAGAAAATCTGGAAGCAAAGCTAGAAGAAAAACTGGAAGCAAACTTGGAAGTAAAACCAGAAACAAAACTGGAAGCAAAACTAGAAGCAAACCTGAAAGCAAAATCGGAAGAAAACTTGGAAGCAAAACCAGAAGCAATACTAGAAGCAAAACTGGAAGCAAAACTAGAAGCAAAACCGGAAGCAAACTTGGAAGCAAAACTAGAAGCAAAACTAGAAGCAAAACTGGAAGCAAAATTGAAAGAAAAATTGGAAGGAAAACTAGAAGCAAATTAGGAAGTGAAACTCGAAGCAAACCTAAAAGAAAAAATTGGAAACAAACTTGGAAGCAAAATTGGAAGAAAACCTGGAGGCAAAACTGGACGCTAAATTGGAAGCAAAACTAGAAGCGAAAATGGGAGTAGACATGGAAGCAAAACCGGAAACCAAATTGGGCGCCCATTTCAGCGCAATTTTCGATGTTACTTCCCGACGCTATTTTAGGCACTAACAGAGGCACTATGATTAGCCTTTATTAGACTTCACATGGCTTTGGATACTTTGAGTATATATGGCATTATATGGTGGCAATCAATTTGAACCTTAGCAAATATGTGATCTTCCTTGTGCATGAGATTCAGGCTTCTTGATTACATTTTAATCAGGCCTCAAGGCTGAAAACAGTTATATGGTTTTGATTAATTTAAATGTCACATTGGAAGTGACTTAGCCTTGATTACTTGGGAACAAGAAAAGTCTAAGGCAATCGACTATTTGTTTGTAATAATGCAAGGCATTATTAGGTCAGCATTACACATGCTTTATCACTTGGTTAATAGTTCATAATTAGAATTATTTTTGGTCGGCATGATTGTCTTAGAATTGGCCGCGGACTTCAAAAGGCATAATGAGTTTTGAATTATTAAGTTAGTCCTTTCAAACTTCAAACTCCATCATATTTTGTAAAGGATTTTGTTTGGAAAGTTTAGGGCAAACTTTTTGCTTCATTGTTTGAGGGTCTCAAACCCTAGTCTGGCCGCCACCATGGAAATCACCTCTCAGCCGTTTCTCTGATCTTTTTGTTGGCTTCTAGAACTCTTTGACAACGAATGGGGGAATCTAAAAGAACCTTACCCTACTCAATAGTTGTGTCACCTTCGTGTCGTTGGGTGAAGGCTCGAAATTGGAAGGAGTCTTGGCCATTTTTCTCACTACATGTCTGGTAATGAAGTGCATGACAATCTCTCCCTCATTCTTCTCAGGTATTCATTCTTTCAACTGGTTTGCAAAACCATTACTTCTACTGGCAAGGCTAATATGAGATAAGTGTTTACTTCTAAAATGGAATGTGAAAATTTGGTTAATTCTTTTCTTGGTCAGAACTAAAAAGATTACACATAATCTTAATTGTATTTTACAGTAGATTTACCATATTAGTATTATGTGACAGTGGTTTTTGTTTGGGGGTAATCATGATGTCTTCGAATCTGTTCAGTCTCCTATTCGTAGCTGTTCTTGAAAGAATGGTTATAAGATTTCGGTTATAGAGCATTGTTTTTCAGTTACTTAAAAGTTGTAGTTGTTTTAGTGGCTATTTTTTATGGTATATATATTGTTTTAATGATGTTTCAGTTAGCATTGCCTGTGCAGGCTCTTTAAGTGGGTAGGGTTCAGTCTCCTTTCTAAAAATGCATATTCCTTGACTACTTCTGTCAAAAGAAAACCTCCACGACTGAACATTCTCTAAAACAACAATACCTGGCAATGTTGCTTGACTGAAAGTGGGTACTTTGAATTTTTACCTTTGTTGTTTTTGAAATATAAAAAGGAAGCTACTGTTGTAATAATAATGATATGTAATGATGAGTTCTATTCAAATAGGAAAACAAAGAGATTAGGGCTTTTAGTCTTCTGGAAAAAAATGAGAGAATGAGCTAACTATTTTTTGTGTGAGAACAAAAACATGAAAGTGGAGAACAATGAAAAATAAGTGTGAAGGATAATGAAAAATGACTGTGAAAAATAGTGAGAACATTACAGCTATTGTAATTAAAGAAATGTTGAGTTTTTGAGATTGAAAATCTGAAATATGAGCTCAATATCAAGCTATTTTTGAAGCTTGACAATGGCTGAAATTTTGAAGGTTCATTTCCAAACTTTGAGGATTTTAGATATTGTCGGTCAAGAGACACTTGAGTGAAAAGAAAGAAATAGAGAGATCCTCTATATCATTGTATGATTTATAGAAAACAGAAGAGGGGTTGGTGCTCCTTGAGATTGGTGTGTCTAAATAAGGGGTTGGTGCTCCTTGAGTTGGTGCTCAGAAATTAGCCTATAAGGCATTGTAAGCAGTGATTTTGAAATTAAGCCAGTAAGGTAGTTTAGGAGTGGTTTTTCTACCCCATGAGGGTTTTCCACTCGACAATTTTTGTGTCTCTCATTTGTGTGATTTGTGTCTATCTTGCATAATCTTTCTTTCAGTCATTTATGTTGTTGTGTTCATTCAGTTGGTCAATGCTCTGATACTTTAAGGTGGTTTAAATGTTTAATGCCAGTTTGTTCAAGTTTGTCATGCAAATTTAGTTTGTGCAAAATCTGATGCAAAAAGTCTTTCATAAAGTGAATTTACATTTGCATTTTGTGTTCATTATATAAATGCTCAAACTTTTGTCATAAGAAAGTCAAAGTTGCATTTTATGAAGTATTATAGTTCTATTCATAAAGCATAGCAATATTGTTCATAAAGCTTTGATTGCATAATATCATATGGTGCTTTTAATATGGATGTTAGTCAAAGTTTCATGTCAATCTGATCTAAAAGTGTTAATGTCCACTTGCTGAAATAAATCTGTCACATTGGGTTAAAATTAGTAAAATTTTCATTATGCATTGAAAGTTAAAAGTTAAAATTATTCCACTCCGATTCACACCCCCCCCCCCTCTCAGAGTGAATCCACTTCCAACAATTGGTATCAGAGCGTAGGGTTTTGCATTAGATTTCATACCTAGGATTGATTATCGTCTTGGAAGTCTATTTTTAGAGTGTCGTGGTGTATTCATCATGGCTAAGTGAAAAAGGAACAAAGGTCAAAAGAAAGCTACTAGTGTCAAGCAAACATTTGATAAATCAACCACTGCCACGTCTAGTGAAGTTTTGTCTCAAGAATTACCCCTGCCAGTTAATACTAAAAGTGTTCCTGTAGTTGGTGAAGAAGATCACCTAGTAAGTGACTTTGAACAAGAATTTGGTGAAAAGGATTGTGAAGGTGATGAGTTTGAGGTTGAATTGGAGGCAAAACTACTTCCTGCCCTAGATGAGCTTAAGAGAATTAGAAAAGAAAATCAGGATCTTAAGGTACGCTTACAGTAAAGTGTCAGTGGCAATAAAGTTGTATTACAAGATCATAATGATGATAAAAAGATTATTGAATTTCTAAAAGCCCAAATGGTTGATAAGAAAGAGACTAAATAAGGATTAGAATCCAAGTTAAAAGACAAGAATGAAGTATGTAATAAACTGGAAAATGAGGTCGCCTCATTAAAGAAATGTTCAGATAGTGATTCCTTGTTAAAAGAACTAACTCTTAAAGATGATTTGATTATCAATTAGAAAATTGAAATCAAAGAATGTAAAAGGAGAGCAGTTGTTGTAAGGTCTGATTTGGAAGTTAAAAAGATTGAATGTCTAAAAATTGAATGAGAAGTAGTTGCATTGAGAAAAGAGCTTGAAAGTGTTAAGGTTCAATTGGATAAAAAATCAAAAATTTGATTGCAGTACTAATTTATTGAATGAGATGATTAGCAAACAAAAGAGATTTAAAGATCCTACAAGAGCGGGATATGAAGTTGGACAAGGCTCTACAGAAGAATCTAAACATGAAACAGTTTTTGCTACTGCAGATGGAAAGTCATTTACAACCAAGAAAACACCAAGATTGAAGGTTGATCTCGGTCACCATATTGTTGATGCTCAAACAAAAGAAAAATGGGTTAGGACAAAAAGACCATTAAAATCTTCATTTATCAAGTGTAATGGGTTTGGACACAAAGCACATTAGTGTAAGAAAAGTTTGTTAAAGCCATCTAGGGATTACATGTTAAAAAAAAATGAAAAGAATATCATGAGTAAGGAGAAGACAAAGCCTATACAAGTATGGAGAAGAGAGTAAGAAAAGAAAAAGGAAGAACTAAATCTTGTGCATGCTACACAAGAATCATTTCTAAGCATTTGAAAGGAAGTATGAAGACAAGGGGAGATGATTAATGCAGTTTGAATAAAGCCCTTTTGATATCCAATAAAGGGTAGTAGAATCTTGTTGTTTCATAACCTATTTATGATCAAAAAGCAAGATACAGATTTGTTTTATTGTGTATGCTGGGAATAACAGTGACAATGAGTTGATGATAACTATCTTAAAGCTATGGTTCATTTATATCATCATTCTATTAGAAGATGATTTCTCATATGACTATTCGTGTTGCAACAACTGATGCTTTTTGTTTCTTTTGGAGTGTCCATAGTAAAAAATACTTGTGACACAATTACGCTTTCCACCATTTGTGAACAAATTTATTAGCCATACCTTGCTGTAATGTATTGTTTGGGCTAGAAGGATCAATATTTTCTCTGTACTTATCAGAATTGGTGATGGTTTGTGCTACTCAAGAGGTACATTAGGTTAAGATGCTTGAACAGTGAAGCAATGTTAATTTTGTCTTTGTCATCAAATCTTGTTATATTGTCTCATCATTGTTCGATACATTGAAACCATATCTAACAGCAACTCGATACAATATAGTGCCTTGATTTATATGAATGATGTTTCAACAACAGAGTATGTTAAGACAGTGAATTGTTTGAGGTCTTAATTGAAATAATGATAGAGGCAGTTAGTTGAAAAGCATTAACAGTAAATGTTGAGTTCTGTAGTGTTGTGCTTGGAAAACATGAACAACATACTAAGTACTTGCTATAAATTCAATTTTTTTGAAGTTGTGGTTGTTGGTGTAGGATTTATGATATTGATTATGTTGGTATAGTATATGCGTACTTGAGAACTGACAAACAACATTGATAGAAGTTTGGGTATTATTGGATGATGAAGATTGCAATATGCATCTAATGATCAATATTTTCCTTTGATGTTGATTATTACATGGTACTGATAGTTTGGTGACTTGAAACTTATATGTAGTGGACTGTATGTGACAAATTTGGTTGCTTTGTGTTATTATGGTGGAAGATATTATTCTGAAGAACAAGGCTAGTTGCAATGAAAATGAGCTGGCCTAATAATCTTACTACTGGTTCATTAAAAATGTGCAGTAAGTTATTGAATCAATGATAAAGAGTCTCTGATTGAAGAATTTATACATTTTCAGTAAGCTTGAGAAAATAAATGGTGTCTTACAGATCAGAAAGGTTTTTTTTTTTTGTGAAGCTTCTTTGTAGGGGGAGCTTGGTTCTATGATTGCTCTCTTACAACTTGATTATCTTTGTTTGCTGCTCTAACTGTATTTGCAATAGGTTTTATTGGTTGTTTGACTTTGGTAACAATACTAGCTTTGATGACACTTTTACATAATCTGGTTGGCACATACTATGAATAGTTGGTTCTTGGTTCACATGTTTCATGGCAAGCACTTAGCTTTTATGTGTTGGTAATGATGTTTTCCATATGTTCATTACAACAGGATATGCACTTGTGCAGGGTTATTCACACTAGTAATAGTGTGCTTACAATTGACAATGGAGGATGAAGTTTAATATGACCAAAAGGTGGAACAGTTAGCCTTGGTCTGCAGTTTTGATTATGAATCTTTTGACAAGTTGCTTGGCTAGTGGTTGTACAGTGATGTTCAGATTTGCAGCCTTATGATGTTGTTGGTTTTTCAGTCAGTTTGGTTTGCTCTTGATGTCAAACCCAAGATTGATACATTTGTTTAGATTCATGAAATATAGATGATATCCATTGGCATTCATGGTGTGTCCACTTACATAACTTATTTCTCAGGATATTCATGCTTCCTATTCATATTTCTCCTTCGCAGATGCTTATGTTTTTGTTGGACTGACAGTGATAATTATGCTATAGGTTGTTCAGGATCATGAATTCAGTTTATGTTGCTAGTCATAGTTTTGCATGGGCATGTAGTTGTTTCAGGTTTGGCTTGGTATAACAGGTGACCATGGTATTGGTTCATTGTTTTGGAGATCTTCATGGCACATATTCTTACCTTCACCAAGCACCATAAATTGTTTTTTATTCAATTGGCTTATGGTATTGGGTATGTATTTTTGCTGCATTCTTGCTCTATCTAAAGCTGGGTATTGGTTAAGTGTTGTATTTCATGGTGAAAATGGGGAGAAAATGGTTGTTGTATATCTTCCTTTGTCCTTGTGACAAAAAGGAGGAGAAAATGGTGGTTTAGATGGTTCAGATTTTTGCAATCAAGGACAAAGGGGGATTTTGTTGAATCTCTCTTTTGCTAATTTGTTTTTGATGAAAATATGTGTTATAGTCTAGCATCTTGGTGAGTGTTTACTCAGTTGAAACTACTTCGATTCTAATTGGCATATTTACTTCATTTATGATATTATTTTTAGTGGCACCGATCCCTTGACTCCATGTGAAAATCTTGGATAAGGAATTTTGGTTAAAGGTTTATGTTCCCTTGATCAGGTGACATGTTTCTGATTTGACACTTTGTGCTATAGTGATTCACTTGATTATTTGATATTGGCTTATTCAATGATCTACATGTTGATATGCTTTGGCTTGATCAGTTTCTAGCATCATGAAATTGTTAATGGTTTTTTATCTTCTTCAGAGTTGTATTTATCTGTCCTCATTCAGGTAATGCTCTATGGTTCTTGGTGCTTGGGTTATAAAAAGTAGTTGGTTTTCATGTTTTAAGAAAACCCTATCAGGTTTCCTTAAACAACTGATATTGGCATGGGTGAATGGCATAGTGAACTTTGCATGAAATTAGCCTTTATTACACTTCACAAGGCTTTGGATACTTTGAGTATATATGGCATTATATGGTGGCAATCGATTTGAACCTTGGAAAATATGTGATCGTCCTTGTGCATGAGATTCAGGATTCTTGGTTACATTTTAATCGGGCCTCAAGGCCGACAACAGGTATATGGTTTTGATTAATTTAAATGTCACATTGGAAGTGACTTAGCCTTGATTACTTGGGAACAAGAAAATTCTAAGGCAATTGACTATTTGTTTGTAATAATCCAAGGCATTATTAGGTCGGCATTACACATGCTTTATCACTTGGTCAATAGTTGATAATTAGAATGATTTTTGGTCGGCATGATTGTCTTAGAACTGGCCG
Organism: Sequoiadendron giganteum; assembly: GCA_007115665.2. Taxonomy (NCBI): domain Eukaryota; kingdom Viridiplantae; phylum Streptophyta; class Pinopsida; order Cupressales; family Cupressaceae; genus Sequoiadendron; species Sequoiadendron giganteum. The sequence goes on from CM021108.1 coordinate 406,424,643, forward strand.
CGGAATTCAAAAGGCATAATGAGTTTTGAATTATTAAGTTAGTCCTTTCGAACTCCAAACTCCATCATATTTTGTAAAGGATTTCATTTGGAAATTTTAGGGAAAACTTTGCGCTTCATTGTTTGAGGGTCTCAAACCCTATTCTGGCCGCCACCATGGAAATCACCTCTCAGCCGTTTCTCTGATCTTTTTTGTTGGCTTTTGAAACTCTTTGAAAAGGAATGGGGGAATCTAAAAGAACCTTAGCTTGGTCGATGGTTGTGTCAGCTTCTTGTCATTGGGTGAAGGCTCGAAATTGGAAGGAGTCTTGGCCGTTTTTCTCACTACGGGTCTGGTAATGAAGTGCATGATAGTCTCTCCCTCATTCTTCTCAGGTATTCATTCTTTCAACTGGTTTGCAAAACTGTTACTTATACTGGCAAGGCTAATATGACATAAGTGTTTACTTCTAAAATGGAAGGTGAAAAATTGGTTAATTCTTTTCTTGGTCAGAACTAAAAAGATTACACATAATCTTAATTGTATTTTACAATAGATTTACCATATCAGTATTATGTGACAATGGTTTTTGTTTGGGGGTAATCATGATGTCTTCAAATCTATTCAGTCTCTTATCTGGAGTCTTTGGTATCTGTTCTTGAAAGCATGGTTATATGATTTCGGTTATAGAGCATTGTTTTTCAGTTACTTAAAAGTTGCAATGGTTTTAGTGGCTATTTTTTATGGGATATATATTGTTTTAGTGTTGTTTCGGTTAACACTGCCTATGTAGGCTCTTTAAGTGGACAGGGTTTAGTCTCCTTTCTAAAAATGCATATTCCTTGACTAATTTTGTCAGAAGAAAACCTCCATGACTGAACATTCTCTAAAACAACAATACCTGGCAATGTTGCTTGACTGAAAGTGGGTACTTTGAATTTTTACCTTTGTTGTTTTTGAAATATAAAAAGGAAGCTATTGTTGTAATAATAATGTGATGTAATGATGAATTATGTTCAAATAGAAAAACCTAGAGATTAGGGCTTTTAGTCTTCTAGAAAAAATTGAGAGAATGAAGTAACTATTTTTTGTGTGAGAACAAAAACATGAAAGTGGAGAACAATGAAAAATAATTGTGAAGGATAATGAAAAATGACTGTGAAATATAGTGAGAACATTACAACTATTGTAATTAAAGAAATGTTGAGTTTTTGAGATTGAAAATCTAAAATATGAGTTCAATATCAAGTTGTTTTTGAAGCTTGACAATGGCTGAAATTCTGAAGGTTCATTTCTAAACTTTGAGGATTTTAGATATTGTCGGTCAAGAGACACTTGTGTGAAAAGAAAGAAACAAAGAGATTCTCTATATCATTGTATGATTTACTAAAAATAGAAGAGGGGTAGGTGCTCCTTGAGATTGGTGTCTCTAAATGAGGGGTTGGTGCACCTTGAGTTGGTGCTCAGAAATTAGCCTATAAGGAATTGTAAGTAGTGATTTTGAAATTAAGCCAGTAAGGCAGTTTAGGAGTGGTTTTTCTACCCTAGGAGGGTTTTCCACTCGGTAATTTTTGTGTCTCTCATTTGTGTGATTTGGGTCTATCTTGCATAATCTTTCTTTTAGTAATTTATGTTCTTGTGCTCATTCAGTTGGTCAATGCTCTGATACTTTAAGGTGGTTTAAATGTTTAATGTCAATTTGTTCAAGTCTATCATGCAAATTTAGTTTGTGCAAAATCTGATGCAAAAAGTCTTTCATAAAGTGAATTTACATCTGCATTCCGTGTTCATTATATAAATGCTCAAAATTTTGTCATAAGCAAGTCAAAGTTGCATTTTAAGAAGTATTATAGTTCTATTCATAAAGCATAGCAAGATTGTTCATAAAGATTTAATTGCACAATATCATATGGTGTTTTTAATATGGATGTTAGTCAAAGTTTCATGTCAATCTGATCTATAAGTGTTAATGTCCACTTGCTGAAATAAATCTGTCACATTGGGTTAAAATTAGTAAAATTTTCATTATGCATTCAAAGTTAAAATTTAAAATTATTCCACTCTGATTCCTCCCCCCTTCTCAGAGTGAATCCCCTTCCAAAATTTCCGACGCTAAAGAAAATGCTCAATTTGGTGCTATATCTGGCAGAAAAGTCAGCGCAAAATTCGACGCCGAAGTGACCATGCCTGTTTACGTCGGGTTGAGCGCTAGCCAAATTGTTCAATTCATGAGCTCAAATACACTAAAATCTAGCGCAAAATTTGGCGCTAATTTCCTATTGAGCTGTTGTGTCACTAGAACCAACACGATTGTCTTGTCTTCCAGAAATTTGAATGCTTTAAAAAAATACACACCTTCCATGCTTAGGAAAAATTAGGATTGATGTCTTATAATTATTATTTTTCTTTACATGAAAAGAATGGTATATGAAGGAAAGGGTTTGGGAAAATATGGACATGGAATTATAAATCCCATTAAGCCAATAGTACAAGACCAAGTTGTCACAAAGCTTCTTTGTGAGAGCCCCATACAAAAATTTAAGCTTATGTACTTTATTTTAAACTATCACAACGACTAAAACTTGGATTTAAATGCATTATCTACTTTATTTGATTTGGAGGGAGAGGTTTTTTTGTGTGCTAACCCACTACATTGTGGTCTAACAATGATCTTTGTGGTCTACATTATAACCATTCAACAATTCTCTTTGCAATCAACAGTACAACTTTTAGGTTCAACAATGATCTTTGTAATCAACATTACAACCATTCAACAATGATTTTTGCGATGAAAATTACAACTTTTTATGTTCAACAATGACCTTTGGGTTCAATATTACAACCATTCAACAATGATCTTTGTGATCAATGATGCTTATTCTCCGTATATGGGTGCTCTAGCTTCAAATACCACATATATGAATGCTCCAACTTCATGTCTCACACCACTACATGGATAGAATTCAAGTAGCCTTTATAACAATAAAATCATAGATTAAATTACATGATTTATGGGATGAAATCTGGTGTTGCATGATTGCTATTTTTTTTGACATGAGAATATTTATGTTTATACAACATTTTGAACATAATTGTGACCTTTTTCTAATTAGATACATTGATCCATCCACAATCCACTAAATACTATCTTCTAGAGGTTGTTTCTTCTATTTTTTGCTGCAACATAATTTTAATCAAAGAGAAACATTACAATTCTTTATAAGAACATTTTTTAGAAGACAAGACAATCGTGTTGGTTACTAAGATCTTTTTTTTTTTTGAAGTGAGCAACCAAGACCTTCAATCTGCAACACCAAATAACCTCCACACACAATAGAGAGAAAAAACAATGAAAAATATTATTCCACCAGACAAGAATTACAATACAATACAATATGGTCAAGATGTGATCAAGATCATATCAAGATTATCAAGATACAAAATATGCTAGAGACGCCTTCCTTATAAAAGAAATGTGAGAGATAGGATTAGACAAGACCATGACAAGTGTTTTAATCCTATCTCATGAAACAACTAGCTCATAACTACCTATGATAATGTAGAGTTTAGATAAAACAATTAAGACCTCTAGAAGAAAGCTTATATCTTAAGTAAACTTAACATGTGAGCTAAGTCCCTTAAGTCCCTAGTAAAGAATTAACTAAGTAGGAGACTTTATTTACACCAACATTTTTAGCTAAGAATACACAATGAATGGCTTATATCAACCATTACCAACACTAGAAAGACATTGAACAAACATAATCATGATTTTTTTTCTAAGATTTCAAAGAACCCATTTAGATGTCATAATTATATTATTTTTTTGTTGTGGATGAATATTATACAATGATATTTATCATCACACATAAGAAGAACAATGATTTGATACATATATAGCCGATAATTTATTTTCAAATATGTTGTAGAATACTTTAAAATATCTTACAAAAACGCATGACTTTTTGGATTAAAGACATGCCAAATCAACCTATGACCTTGTAAATGTCTTCGATGGGGAATGAACCACATGATTTTATAAATCAATATGTTAGAGTTTTCACTATGTTAGTTGTGGACCAAGTTAAATGCAGTTACAATTTGTGGAACAATAATGATAATAAGAAAGGAACTTGACAAGGAAATGCTAGAGAATTTTAATTAAGGAGAAGCAAGAAGAGCAGAGGATTTAGTTGACTAATATGGGCCATTCCAATGACAAAGGAGACAATGCTATAGCATTATCTAAAAATCCTCACTTACGCAAGTAGCAACACGATGATAAAAATGTTAAGGCATATTGAACAAATAATTGTAACTCACCATCCTCCTATGTCAAAAATTACTAATGCAAGTTAAAAACTAAGTTCTATGATGAAAATATTTTGTAAGTGGACATCTTCTCTTCATTCCATTATAACAGCTAGATCTTGTGTTCATCGATACATGTTTTCTTTAACGACCATAGAGATTATTTATCATCACCTCCAATGTTACATTTTTGCTTTTTAATTGTTAATCTTTGCCATCTTTTGACAGTTGTTACCTGTAATCACAAATGATAAAAAGAATAACCAAAAACACCACACAGTTATATACAAGACTAAAATATACATTGTATAAAACTTTTTATAGTTTTATTTTTGTTATGCTCTTCATTTTGCAGGTTGTTGGTTCGAGAGGCTTTTTTAGGTTGTTGCAACAATTTGGAAGCTTTTGGCTGAGTAAGGTTTTACACAGCTTTATTCTGAGCACTAAAAATTAGCCTTTTTGGTTGTAAGATTGCAATTTTATTTCGAGGGTATAAAATATTTGATTTGTTATATACATTATATTCCAACTATAACACTAGTTTTGTGGAGTTGCAAAACTTGTTTCTTTGACATGCTAGTCTAACTGGTAACATTTTTCTCTAGGAAGCATGTATATCTATCAATTCAATGGATAATGACAAGAATATTTGTTGTAACAGTATTGGTGTTAAGTTTATTTATTACCTCTATTTATCTAGAAATATATTTAACAAGGTAATACACTTCTCTAGTGATTTTCATTCAAAGAAAAATAATCTATATAGAGGTGGAATTGCAAAGTGGGTGGATTTTTTTATAGGCACTGACAAGCTTAATTGTTTCAACAAGGAGGATTCATAGATATCCCTATTTTTCATTTAGATTCCTTGTAGTATAGAACAAATACAATATAAAGCTCAAAATTATTCATGTGGTTAGGTTGCATTGTTGATAACTGATGTTGGATCATCCAATTTTACCATAGTTTCATATTACTATTGTTTCCCAATGTTGCATGTGCCTTCACTACCATGTGCAGTTATATTTTTAGACAAATAGTTTAAGTTATAGTTTGCATTTAGGTTAGTTTTAGGTAGCATTTATCTTTGTTTTCAATGTTTATCTATTAGATTTAATGCTCGACGAATAATGCAATATGCACGAACGATTTTTATATATATAAAAACTCTAGTTACTTCATTTAGCGATAGTGAACTACTTGTTTTAGATGTTGCGATCTCTGTGTATTGAGTCTCAACTTTGTTATTTATACGAGCTTGAATAAAGCTGATTTGTAACAGTTATGCAAATTGTTACCTAGTTTTATCAAAATTTTAAATGCACAAAACAAACACAGAGTTGCTGCTCTATTTTCCAATCAAATTGGAAAACCCAAAATGCAGAATAACAAACAATAAGCTCAATGGAGATATACAAATCTAGGCATACAATATTTTCTTCTTCTATTAAACAAAAAATAGCGATTACAAGATTCTTTCAAACTAGAGACTACAAACTAGTGATTACAAACTAAACTAGCAACAATCTATAGTTGCACCCACTATGATAGGAGCAGTTAGAAGCTTCACATAACTTTCTTTCCTTTTATTCGACTAGAACTATTTGTTGTCCCTAGCAACCATTGAGCGATTGGGAGCTATCAGGAGCTCACTATAACACTGCAAAAATGTTCTCAGAACATTCCTTGTTGCTACTGCAACTTACTTCTTGCTACTGCAAAAATTTACACTCCAAAATTTTCAACTGACTTGCTTGACAAGCTGCCTTCATTCCTTTTGACTAAAACAAAAAACTTTCCCTCCTAAATTTTGAATTCACCTACCAAAAATAAATTCTATTGCAGACTTGAGTTGCATGTCAGGAACAAGTGGAAAGGCAATCCCCAATATAATCTTCCAGCTGCAAATAGAAAATTCTCTGATAGGTAGGTGGCAACGACAGGAGGCTTAGGGACAATCAAATTTCCAACACTCCCCCTTTGTCCTGAGCTGACAGAACAAAATGAAACTTGATCCAAATCAGCAACGCTCAATCTTCTCCTTAGGCGCTCGAAATTATCCTTGCTCAAAGGCTTGGTGAATATGTTTGCTAGTTGTTGCTTAGACCTACAAAATTCCATTTTGATTTCACCATTTTCAACTAACTCTCTGATAAAATGATACCTGATTTCAATGTGCTTGCTTCTTCCATGAAACATGAGATTTTTTCGTCAAAGCTATTGATGAAACATTGTCATAGAAGATTGTTGTTCCATCATCTTGTTCTTCTTCCAAATCTGCCAAGATTCTTCTCAACCAAATAGCTTGACATGTTGCTGCATTTTCTGCTATATACTCAATCTTGGCTATTGATAGGGAAACTATAGGTTTCTTCTTGGAATCCCATGAGATAGCACCTGAACCCAAATGAAACATATAGCCTGAATTTATCTTCCTATCATCCAAACTACCTGCCCAATCACTATCCATGTAACCAATCAGTCCAAACTCTTTTGTTGTTGTATATAGAATGCCATATCCTTTGGTGCAATTCACATACCTTAGGATTATTTTACTTGCTTGCCAATGGGTCTCTCTTGGAGTCTCCATAAATCTGGAAATAGGACTCACTTCATGCATTATGTTTGGCCTAGTTGTAGTCAAGCACATCAAACTTCCAACCAAAATCTTGAACATGGTTGGCTCCACATTGTTGCTACAATCTTCCTTACTCAACTTTAGACCTACAACTATTGGTGTTGGTGTAGGTTTGCTTTCAAGCATCCTAAATCTCTTCAAGATCTCATTTGCATACTTTTCTTGGGAGATAAAAATACCATCATACATTTTTTTACTTCTATACCTAGAAAATACTTCAAGAGACCTAATCTATCATTTCAAATTCTCTTTTCATGGCCTCTTTAAAATCAGCAATGAGGAAATCATCATCCCCAGTAAAAACTAAATCATCAACATACAAAACAATAATGAAAATATTACTATTTCCTGCCTTGATGTAAAGAGTGGGCTCACCATCATTTTTGCTAAAGTCATTTCTCATCAAATATGAGTCAATCCTATTGTACCATGCCTATGGAGCTTGCTTCAACCCATAAATATTTTTCTTCAGCCTATACACCTTGTGTTCTTCACCTAGAACTTCATATCCAAATGGCTGCTCCACATAAACTTCCTCTTTTAACACTCCATTAAGGAAGGTAGACTTCACATTTATTTGAAACACCTTCCATTTGTGTTGGGCTGCAATTTCTATGATTGCCCACACAGTCTCCACCATTGCAATAGGGGCATACTTCTCATCATAATCTCTCGCAAACTGTTGTTTGTGCCCCTTAACAACTAATCTTGCCTTGTGCCTTTCTATCCTTCCTTCAGGATTGCACTTGGTCTTGTAGACCCATGTCACCCCAATAACTTGCTTTTTGGGAGGAAAATTAGTTAACTCCCATGTTTTGTTCCTTTCTATTGCATCTATTTCCTCATCCATAGACTCACACCATTTATCCTCTTTCACAACTTCTTTAAAATGAATCAGATCACTATGAGAAAACAATGTAAAATTCCTATTCTCATCAAACTCTTCATCATACCTTTCATCTTGGTAAATATTCCTTAGACTCTTGGTCTTTTTTGGCATTAGGGAGGCAAGAGTAGGGTCTGAAATTTCACTACTACTGCTACTCTACTGAACAAGCTAGTTCAGGAGCTATCGGGAGCTCATCTAGAGCTGTTGGGAGCTTGTCCAGAGCTATTGGGAGCTCGTCAGGAGTTGTTAGGAGCTCATTTGGAGCTATCAGGAGCCAATCCTCTAGTTGTATATGGTTTCATTCCTTTATGTCTGCTCATATCAGGAGTTGTTAGGAGCTCTTTGTCTGTGACTTTCTTCATGCGTCAGGAGCTGTCAGGAGGTCTTAGGAGCTGTCGAGAGCTGATTGCTTCTACTGTTGGTGGATCTTGTTGATTTTCATTCTCATCTTCTTCATCACTCTGAACTATTGGGAGCTATCGGGAATTGTCGAGATATTTTGTGTCATCCCATGACTCATTCTCTTAGAACTCCACATCTCTACTGATGACAATTTTCTTGATGACCAGGTTGTACAACCTATAGGCTTTGGACTCTTCATTGTAGCTCGTAAAAATTCACCTCTCACCCTTACCATCCAATTTCTACCTCTTTTCTTTGGGCACATGAGCATATGCTACACAACTGAACAGTCTTAAGTGCTCAACCGTCCATCTACATTTTTCCCATGCCTCTTGTGGTATTTTGTCACAAATTTCCTTTGTTGGAATTATATTTATCATATGTACAATTTTTTCTATAGCCTCTCCCAATATTCAATTGGGACTCCCTTTTCTTTCATCATGCTCCTTTCCATCACCACAATGGTCCTATTCTTCCTCTCAGCCACTCCATTTTGCTGCAAAGTATAATTGGTTGTTAGCTCCTTCTTGATGCCATTTTGCCTATAAAAATTCAAAAAATGATTGGAGGTATACTCTCCTCCTCGATCTGACCTTAGGACCTTGATAAAATGTCCACTCTCCTTTTCAGCCCGGACCTTAAACAACATAAACCTATCAAATGTTTCAAACTTATTCTATAAGAAATAAACCCATGTCTTACAATTGAAATCATCAATGAAGGTCATAAAAAACTACCTTTTACCAATGGATGTGATTAGTATAGGGCCTCCCAAATCCATGTGCACCAGCTCCAATGGTGCTCTTTCCCTTGTAGAGTTGTCTGATTGAAAGGGCTGCCTATGTTGCTTGCCCAAAATGCAATCCTCACATCTAACATTAAGCTCTACTATGTTTGGCAAACCATCAACCATCTTGTTTTTGGACAAAAGACTTAAACCAAAAAATCCTAGGTGTCCATACCTGAGATGCCATAGCTTGGAGGGGTCTTGAATGGTGCTCATGAGGGCTATTGATTGTAATGTTGTACAGTTTCCATTCATGAGTGGTGCAGCAACAAACTGAGATGAGAAACATCTCTCAATCTTTAAAGGAAACATCCGGTTCTATGTCCTTTGAATTGTTGCAAACACCTTCGTCCTCTCATTATTTTCATAAATGATGCATTGACCCTTCTCCATCAACACTTTGTATCCATTTTGGATCAACTGTCCAACACTCACGAGGTTATTCTTTAACCCAAGTGCAAAAAATACATTTTGGACCTCCTTCTTTTCACCTTGTTTGGTGTGGATCATGATAGATTATTTTCCCTTGATTGGAACCATTCCATTGTTCCCCATTCTAATTTCAAACTTTACATTTTTTTCAATGAAATAAAATAGACTTTCATTACCACTCATGTGGTTACTACAACCGATGTCCAAATACCAAACTTTGGGGCTGCCTTCTTCACCAATGTTGCACATGATGAAGGCTATGGACTAATTTCCTTTAGCCACATTCACATTTTGTCTTGGCTGATCTTTGTGCTTTTTCTAGCACTCACTTACATAATGACAAAATTTATGACAGACATAGCACTCAATGTTTCTCTTTTCATTTATTTGATTTGAACTATTGTTTTTCATGCCTCTTCAGGAGTTGTTCTAAGAGATGCTTGCTCGACCTCTTGGCTACTTTCTCATCCCGATCTTTCTCCTCTAGCATTTCTTTATCTGGATCTTCGTCTACCTCTTCAAAAGTTGTTTCTACCTCTCCCCTGGCCTCTTGCATTTGACTGAGCTTTAAAATCTTTCTCTTGGGAAGAAGTAGTAGAACTATTTAGGCATTTCTCATGGGTTTGAAGAGAACCCATCAACTCATCCACCGTCAAAGTAGAGAGGTCATTTGCCTCTTCAATGGCAATCACGATTGTATCATACTTAGTGGGTAAACTTCTAAGGATTTTCTCCACAATCTTCTGCTCCTCCATCATTTCTCCATTCATTCTCAACTGGTTTAATAAACCTGAGAACCTTGTGTGAAAGTCTGAAATAGAATCACTGTCCTTCATTTCAATGGTCCCAAAATTTCTTTGAAGTATCTAGAGCTTCACCAATTTGACTTTATCAATCCCTATATAATCAGTTTGGAGGATTTCCCAAGCTTCCTTTGCATATTCAGTTGTTTCTATCCTAGGAAAAATGACCTTTGTCAAGGTTGCTTCTATCAAACTCAATGCCTTAGCATCCTTCTTCCTTTTCTCCTTCAACTGGGTCTTCTGGTTATTTGTGAGAGTTTCATACTAAGGTGGGTTAGTGACATCCACAAACCCATTTATCAAAAAATCCCACAAATCATTAGCGACCATAATGGTCTTCATTTTCTTTCCCAAACATCATAGTTATGTCCATTAAAGGACGGTGGTTTCTGCCAACTCTTCCCTTCATCTCTAGCCATGTCTCCTATAGAAAAAACTTGATACCTAGAAATAACAAATTCCCTAACTCACAAAGAAATGGGGCATATGGCTCTGATACCATGTCAAACATTTAAATGCACAAAACAAACACAGAGATGATGCTCTATTTTCTAGTCAAACTAGAAATACCCAAAATGCAGAATAACAAATAATAAGCACAATGGAGACAAACAGAACTAAGAATGCAATATTTCCTTCTTCTATTAAATAGAAAATGATGATTACAAAATGCTTTCAAACTGGGGACTATAAACAACTGATTACAAACTAAACTAGCAGCAATTTGGAGTTGCACCCACTACGACAGAGTGGTCAGAAGCTTCATAGAGCTTTCTTTCCTTCTAATCAACTGGAACTATCTTTTGTCCATGGGAATCACTGAGCTACAAGGAACTCACTGTAACACTACAAACATGTTCTCACAACATTCCCTGTTGCTGCTGCAACTTACTTCTTGTTGCTGCAAAAACTTACACTCCAAACTTTTCAACCAACTTGCTTGACAAGCTGCCTTCATTCCTTTTGACTAAAAAAAAAACATTCCCTCCTAAATTTTGAATTCACCTACCAAAAATAATTTCTACTGTAGACTTCACCTGCATGTCAGGAGCAAGTGGAAAGGAAATCCCCAAAATAATCTTCCAGCTGCAAATAGCGAATGCTCTAACAGGTAGGTGGCAACGACAGGAGGCTCAGGGACAATCAATTTTTCAAAAAAAATCACTAACAATTCAATCAAGTAGATCTTCTTGATTTTAAAGTTAAAAGAGGTAAATTTCTTAATCTTTTCCTACATTACATTCAAGTGCATAGGTAAAAACCAAAAGATTACACTAACAATTTCATTCCATTTGTACAAATGCATGTAACATAGGAAAGATTTATATGTCTTTTCTAAAAAGAGTAATCTTTATTAATAATAGAATGAACATGTCTCACACAAGCTGTGAGATTGACTTGTTCAATGTAAATGGAAGAAAAGTATATACATTGATAGGTAAAAAAAAAAATGCACATATAAGGAAAGAGGTCAGTCATTTCCTGAATTATTGGTTCAATGTGTGTTGTTTTTCTTTGTCTTCCATCTTGAGCTTCGTTGTGTCTTCCTTAGCTCCATGTTGCTCCTAGATCTTTCATCTGAGTGATAAAATATTGTTATAGTAATGAAGGTCTCTCACATTACATGTGCAAATACCCATGAACATATAAACTGATCTCCAAATACATTAAACAAGCATGCAAACCTTAGATGTCTAGGAAAACAACAAGTCATCAAACACATCTAAGATATGCATTGAATTTTTCTAACATGCTTGTTTAATTTGTGTAGATACAGGTGAAATTATGTCTCTATTCCGAGCTATCAAATTACAACATGTGGAGTAAAATGGGCTCCCACAAGGGTTGAGCTCAACATGTCAAGTTTTACTTTTGTCAAGGCATCAGACTGTGATCATCATCTCATGGTTTACTTGAATAATCACACATCACTTATGGAAATGAACTGTAGATCACTATCATAGACGATGTATCATCAAATAGGTAAATCATGGGTGATTAGTTTTGGTTAAAATAAAATCATAAGATAGCAGGAGCAGTGAATCATATATACAATATAAGGGTAGAGTTCAATGCATCTACTATCATGGTTTCCAAGAAAAAATTATACTATACTCTGAATAATATTCATTGATACAATCATAGAGCCAAGAGTACTGCACCAATTTTGGAATGCATAAAATGGCAGTCAAAATTACTAGGAATACATTCCACCTAAACAATAATGTCAAAGATAGTTTTCAAGATGACCCAGATTCCATGTAAGACCAAGACCTATCATACAAAGGACATTGAATTTAAAGGTTTTCAAACACAAATGACTATCCTTTATGACTATAAAAAGACACAAAGATAGTTATGATGGCAGTCCAAGGAAAATTCAATAGGTAGTGTAAGATGATAGTTTATTCACTTTGCAATGACAGTCATAATAGTCATGGAGGTCAGTCTTATCTATGAAGGAATAAAGGTATTCTCATGTGTCAAAATAAATAGTGCTAGGAAAATTCATGAAAGTAAATGACAGTCAAAATCCAACATACAGTGATAGGGGACATTCACCATAGCTTATAAGAAAGTCATGTTTTGTTGATAGAAAACATGTTGCACAGGTGTATTTCCTAGGAACTTCAAGTTTGGTTGCTACATGGTGCTATAGACTTTAGACATGACAACATTTGATGTTTCATTTCCCTGCATAATGTTGTTGGTTGTTCTTTCTTGACAATAATTTGGAGAATAAAAGACAAGCACAATGGTGTTGATAAGTGTCATAATTGTTTGAAGGGAGTGATAGTCTCAACAAACAGATTTCAAGAGAGCAAGGCATGGTCATATAAAATACAAAAAGATGTCATGACAATGATCTCAAGTGATATGAAGAAGAGTCATAACTTCAAAGAGGATGACCTAACATATTGGCAATGCACAGTGATAACTTAGGTTTAGCATGGTCTCCACAGTCATGAATTTCAAGTTCTCATAGATGGTGATCAAAGGACAACATGATACAATCCTTCCATGAAATGTAATGAGATTTAAAATACAATGACATTTCATTGGAGAAGTCTAAGGTAATTCATTTCTATTTTGGATAAGGGACAGTCATGGGCAGATTCATGATGGTTTCAAAAGCAAGAAGATCATGAAAATCCTATAAAATAAGAAAACAACAAAAGGAGATAGTGAGCAGTAACATGATTTTGATTGAAAAGGAGACAGTGCTAAATGATAAAGTGCATTCAAATGTTGCAAGATAGAGACAAGCTCTATAATGAAGTTTAGGATCTTGAACAAACTCATTAGTAAGGATAATCACATTCTTATGAGAATCATGAGGGATAGTCATGAAAATAGAGCATCTGCATTATAATGCATGGAGTTTTGTGTTAAAATGTCAGTTCGGACTTAATGGAATTGTGACTTGAGGCCTCAACTTGCTTTACTATGAAGATATTAACTGAGCAGTTCAAGATTGAAAGATCCTAAGGCAATAATCTAAAATCAAAGAGGGTAGTATGTCTTAAGAATGAGCCTCAATGATGTGAGAGCGTGAGAAACATTGAGTTTCATTTGAGAAACTTGCAAAAGATAGTTAGGCCGAGACATGGCCATTTAAAAAGAAAAAGGGAAAATATATAAAAGAGAAGCACTTTTACAAAAGTAAAGAGATTGAAATACTCAAACATTACAGGAAATGCAAGAGTGTCCAAGTAATGAATGTAGGTGCATCTTCAAGATCATGTATGAAAATCGCAAACCTAGAATGCCCTAGAGTTGCAGCCTTAAAAGAGTTAATATCCTCTTTATTTGCAAAATAAAGAAATACACTGAAGAGCTCGAGTTTTCTACAGGAAATACAAAGACACCAAGAGAAAATGCATGAGATATGTAGAGAAGAAAAAGAGTAACAGTATATGCATTTTTTCTACAAATGGAGCTCAGTTTTCTTTCAAAAAAAATTAAATGAAATGACCAAATTCGTATTCTGAAGCTTACCTTAAGCTTTTTTATGGCTTTTTTCCAGAAGAAATGCCTCTGAAGTTAAAAAACTGCCATTGAAGACCTATAGTCAAGCTCCACAAACCCTCGTGGACAGCCAAGCTTCCTCCAAAAGCATCAAAACAAAATGAAATACTTATTGTTTTTTTGTAGTGTTGTACTTAGGGATTTTACCCTATTTCATATGCCGATGCATCTTAGGAATTTTTGCCTATATTTTCTTTTAAATGCAATGTAAATTAATAAATGTGTAGGTGTTCTTTTTCTTTAAGGTTTTTTTAAGTATATGTCTCCCTAAAGCTTTGTAATTTTCTAAGTCTCCTTTGACTTATGCTCTATGATATTTCCTAATGGCCGAATCATGACCATTTTTGTTTTGCTTGTTATTAAATGTAAACCATTTAATTAAGCAGGTATAAATATAAGCCCCTTAATTAGGTGTTTGTTTTGAAGGAAAAACCAAAAATACTTGAAGTTTTCAACGTATGAGGGGATATGTATATGCTATGGAGTTTTTTTTTGGAAGCATATAGGGGAGTTAGAAGAGATTAGCCAACATGAGGAGGGAATTTAGGGAGTCTTTGTTTGCTTTTGGAACTCTTGGAGCATTTTTCCCATGCTTTTATGGTGGACTTGGTCAAGTTTGACCTTTACATTCTTATTGAAGACTTTTGGAGTAGATATGCATGCTATATTTTTTTATTTTTGAGGGCATTTGACCCAAGACGCTTCCAAGTGCTATTTTGGTGGATTTTGGTTAAGAGTTGGATAAAGTCACTTGAGTGACTTTTTTTGTAAGGGGTTCTTGATATGTACTTTTCTATCTTGTGACTTTTACAGTCCTTTGAAGATTACAACATGTTTTGTAACTCATTTTGGAGTATGATATACAGAGAATACCTTGGATACCATTGATGATGCTATTTTTCCTTCTTGTTCTTCCAGCATTGTGTATTATCAAGTGATTGATCAAGTTACTTGTGAGATTTTTCTATTTCCTTATAGCTTTGTCTCACGACATTATGCTTTTTTTGAAAAAGTATGGTCATGCAAGTTGTAAATTATTTTTTTTAAGTTGCATATGACCCTTTGAACTGTGAAATTTATATTTCCTTCTTGAAAGTGTATGCAAGTTAAACCATTTTTCAAAATATTTATGCATAATCCTAAAGTAACATGTTGTGCAGTCTTATATCTGTAATTAGTGACCAAGTGTATGCAAGTCTCAATGTTCATATTCCTAGTTAGTTTGGTGTATCACCCAATACTTTCATTTACAACATTGTTTTTTCAAGCATTCCTTTTCCCTTTACCAAAAATTAGTAGTTTAAGGTGATAACCAGCTAGGAAGCTGACCTTCTTTGGAGATTCACTCTATCTTACAGGTTAGCCCACAAACGTTTGAGTGTTTCCATGTTCATTTAGAATGCTAAGCTCTACAACTTAGCTAGGGTGCAATTCTATGAGACAATAGTTTTTGGCATGCCCAGTGCGACTGTCGAGTCTTGACAGTTAATTGATTTTAAGTTTTGTTGGTTTTGATGTGCAACCAAAAAATTTCAAGCCTTTCAAGAGGTTATTGAAGCACATCTAGTGACTCTGTGTGTGGAAGAAGCAAACAAGTCCATCATTGATAATATCAAAATATTGAGAACTTTGGTGTTTTTCTCAGTATTAACAACCTTTGGAGGCAGTGCAAATAACACCATGGTGACTCCAATTTAATATCAGTTGGTTTCAATGACCTAGATTCTTGTAGCTAAATGAGGTTTTTTGTCAAGGCTCTCCTATGCTTCATATTTTGCCTTGCAATGTCTAGTTATCAACAATATAATGGTTATTCTCCTCCATTTCATGAAAAAATAACTTTTTGGTCTCCAAACAACCTTTCTCCTCATTATAACCAGCATTACTATCAATCCTATCATTCTTTCCACCCTCCCACCCCTACTCAATTCCCCTTGCAGAATATTAATCCCACTTTAAGCCAGCCTTGTAGCCTCCCAAGTTAGTCCCAAAATTTTAACAATATGGATACTGAGTTGGGTAGCATCAAGGAGATGTTGTTGTAGTTTCAAATGAATATTTTAGACATAGAAGGAGAAAATGAGTATAACATGCAGCAAGAGGAGATTTCCTCTCAATCTCACATTCATTAGCAGGAGTTGGAAGCGCCAATATATGAGGAGTTGTTGGATAGTCAAGCTTCATTCAAAGAGAAGCAAATGGAGCACTTACTTGCACAAGTACATAGGCTGGAATCTCAATCACCCTCATGTGTACCAATTCAACATGTGAAGGAGGAGGCCCCCAAGTACAATTTCCCAAGTTTTAAACAAGACTTACCTTCTGAGCTCTCAAGTAAGCCTCCTTGTGTCAAGATTTTGAGTTGGAAAGACTCATATTTTCCATCCTTTGAGATCCTCTATCATCCATATAAATGGAACCATGCTTTAATATCCAAAGAGTAGTAGAAGAGAAGCCCCTTGATCAAAATAGTTCATTCACTATGGAGGAGACTAGAACTCCAAATCCATTGCATCTAGCTATGGAGCATTATCGGTTAACACAAAGAAAATCTCTCCAAGATGGTGAAACCATGCCCATAGGACAACAAGACGAGAAGGTGAAATTGGCTAATGATAAAGTACATTCTATAGTTTGGAATGAGGAGTTACCTTAATTCATTCAATATGATGAAGAAGTTGTGGGTTTGTCCACACCAAGGGTCATTTTAGAACATCAAGAAGACATCAGACAAAGTAGTGAGTTTTTGATTGATGACAATCAGCAAGAAAATGGAGCCTTGGACCATGAAGAAGAACAGAAAATCGAACCCGACTATTCTCCAAGGTGAAAACTTTGATGTTTTCGAGTATTCTATGAATGAGAAGGCTAATGTTGAGATTTATGAAGAGGTGTGCACAAACATAATTGAATTTTTTTGTTCAAAGTTGGGTGGCAAATAATCAGAAGAGGTTGACAATCATGATGAACTAGAATAGAAGGTTCACAAGCTTGAACAAGTGCTAAAAAAACATGAGGAATGTGAACTTGATAAGGAGGATTCCATTATTTTAAATCAAGAGACTCCTCGTGTACCTGATTTGCAAGGTCTTAGCTGGTTGGAGGAGCTTCCTTTCTGCTTTACAGAGGAGTTGGAATTTGATATACCAATTGAAGGTTGGTTGGAAGAGGCTTCTTCATTATTTGAACACTTGCTTGCCTTCGTTGAAGAGGACAAGCCTGAATTGAAATGTTTTTCTTTGAGTGATAATGATGATTATGAGTAGTTTCCTTTCTGGTGTATAAAAAATCCAGAGGCTGATGTGTTGATTGAAAGTGTGTTGGAAGAAGCCATCTCATTTCTTGGACATTTTCCTTCCTCCACTAAAGGAATGTGTGATCATTTGGAGCAGCAGTATGTAAAGCAAGTGGGTGACTAGGTGCCTTGTTGGATTGACAAAGAGGAGATCCATGAACATCAACCAGAAGATATAGCAGTTGTCCATGAGCACAAAAAGTGTAGTCCAAGTTGTATTTACAAGAGGTTATCCTATTAGGAATTCATCCCACATGGAGTCCAATAAGGCACCCCACATGAAGCTTTAGCTGAAGATGGTATCAAAGATGCACTGGAAGCTAAACAAGAGTATTTTCAACTCACTTATCCTCCATTGATTAACAATGCATATGATCAGTTTAGTAAGGTAAGAGAACTTGTTTACCTGTTTCAAGAGGCAGTCTGTCATCTTGTTGAACATTTCTCTATGTCCTATCTTTTCTTAGTTTCCCTTGAGCATGTGAGTCATTGTATTTTGAGAAGAAGGGGTAGCTATTTCAGTCATCCCTGGATGGTTTCTTTTAAGTAGTTTTTCCTTTCTATTAGTATAGGGTAGGTTTAGTTGCAAGTTTTTATTTTCCTTAAGTGTTATTCAACATAGTTAGGTAGTTTTCTTTCTGCGGTTTTTTTTTTAATAAGTATCCAAGGTATCATTTTATGATTTCATGAGTTACAGAGGTTGTTAAGGTCTATTTTTGAGTTTACTAAGTGACTCTATGCCCAATAGACACACCTAGGCAATTGGTCTTCATGTTTAGCAGGTAAACATATGACAGATGTCACAAGAAATGTTACCCAATTTCACTAATAGCTCAATCAGGAAGAGCTTCTTGATTTTGAAGCTAAAAGAGAGGTACATTTCTTAATCCTTTCCTACATTAAATTCAAGTGCATAGGTAAAAATCAAAAAATTCCATTAACAATTTTATTGTATTTATACAAGTGCATGTAACATAGGAAAGATTTGTATAGGTCTTTTCTGAAAAGAGTAATCTTTATTGATAATAGAATGAATATTTCTCACACAAGCCATGAGAATGACTTGTTCATTGTAAATGGAAGAAAAATATATACATTGATAGGTAAAAAAAAAATGCACATGTAAGGAAAGAGGCAAGTCATTTCCTGAATGACTGGTTCAATGTGTGTTGACTTGCTTTGTCTTCTATCTTGAGTTGCTTTGTGTCCTCCTTACTCCATATTGCTCCTAGTTCCTACATCTGAGTCATAAAATGTTGTTAGAGTAATGAAGGTATCTCACATTACATGTACAAATACCCATGAACATATAAATTAATCTCCAAATACATTAAAAAAGCATGCAAACCTTAGATGTCCAAGAAAACAATGAGTCATCTAACACATCTAAGATATACACTAGTTTTATTCTAACATACTTCCTTAATATGTAGATACAGGTGAAATTATGTCTCTATTCTGATCTATCAAATTACAACATGTGGAGTAAAATGGGCTCACACGAGGGTTGAGTTCAGCATGTTGTCAGGTTTTTCTTTTTTCAAGCCATCAGACTGAGATCATCATCTAATGGTTTACTTGAATAATCACACATCACTCATGGCAATGAGCTGTAGATCAGTGTCATAGGTGGCATATCATCAAATAGGTAAATCATGGGTGATTAGTTTTGGTTCAAATGAAATCATAAGATATCAGGAGCAGTGAACCATAAATACAATATAAGGGAAAAGTTCAATGCATCTACTCTCATGGTTTCCAAGAAGAATTTGTACTATACTCTGAATAATATTCATTGATACAATCATAGAGCCAAGAGTACTGCATTGGTTTTGTAATGCATAAAATGGCAGTCAAAATTGTCATGAAGACATTCCATTTAAACAATAATGTCAAAGATAGTTTTCAAGATGACCTAGATTCCATGTAAGACCAAGACCTATCATACAAAGAACATTGAATTTGAAGGTTTGCAAGCATTAATGACTATCCTTTATGACTATAAAAATACACAAAGATGGTTATGCCGACAATCCAAGGTCAATTCAAGAGGTAGCGTAAGATGATAGTTTATTCACTTTGCAGTGGCAGTCATAATAGTCATGAAGGTTAGTCTTATCGATGAAGGAATAAAGGTATTGTCATGTGTCAAAATAAATAGTGCTAGGATAGTTCATGAAAGTAAATGACAGTCAAAATCCCACATATAGTTATAGGGGACATTCGACCATAGCTTATAATACAGTCTTGTTTTGCTGGCAGATAACATGTTGCACAGGTTTATTTCCTAGCAACTTCAAGTTTGGTTGCTACATCTATAGACTTTAGACAAGACAAAATTTGATGTTTCATTTCCCCGCATATTGTTGTTGGTTGTTCTTTCTTGACAATAATTTGGAGAATAAAAGACAAGCACAATGGTGTTGATAAGTGTCATAATAGTTTGAAGGGAGTGGTAGTCTCAACAAACATATTTCAAGAGAGCAAGGAATGGTCATAGAAAATACCAACATATTTCTTGACAATGATCTCAAGTGATATGAGAGAAGATTCATAACTTCAAAGAGGTTGACCTGACATATTGGCAATGAACAGTGATAACTTAGGTTCAGTGGTTTCCACAGCCATGAATGTCAAGTTCTCACAGATGGTGAACAAAGAACATCATGATACAATCCTTCCATGAAATGTAATGAGAGTTAAAATACAATGATGTTTTATTGGCGAAGTCTAAGGTAATGTATTTCTATTCTATATAAGGGATAGTCATTGGCAGATTCACAATTTCAAAAGCAAGAATATCATGAAAATCCCATAAAATAAGCAAACATCAAAAGGAGGTAGTGAGAAATAACATGGTTTTGATTAAAAAGGAGACAATGCTAAATGATAAAGTGCATTCATATGTCGCAAGACAAAGACAAGGTCTACAATGAAGTTTAGGATCTTGAACAAACTCATTAGTAAGGATAATCACATTCTTATGAGAATCATGAGGGATAGTCATGAAAACAAAGAATCCACATTACAATGCATGGTTTTTTGTGTTAAAATGTCAGCTTAGACTTAATGGAATTGTGACTTAAGGCCTCAAACTGTATTACTATGAAGATATTGATTGTGCAGTTCAAGATTGAAAGATCCTGAGGCAGCAATCTAAAATCAAAGAGGGCAATATGTCTTAATAATGAGCCTCAATGATGTGAGAGAGTGAGAAACAATGATTTTCATTTGAAACTTGCAAAAGATAGCTAGGCCGAGACATGGCCATTTTTAAAAAAAGGGAAAATGTATAAAACATAAGTACTTTTACAGAAGTAAAGAGCTCGAAATGCTCAAACATTACAAGGAATGCAAGAGAGAGTCCAAGTAATGAATGGAGGCACATCTTCAAGAGAATGTATGAAAATATCAAACCTAGAATGCCCTAGAGTCACGGCCATAAAAGAGTGGATATCCTTCTTATTTACAAAATAAAGAAATACACTGAAGAGCTTGATTTTCTACAGGAAATACAAAGACGCCA
Organism: Sequoiadendron giganteum; assembly: GCA_007115665.2. Lineage (NCBI taxonomy): Eukaryota > Viridiplantae > Streptophyta > Pinopsida > Cupressales > Cupressaceae > Sequoiadendron > Sequoiadendron giganteum. The sequence continues at coordinate 406,445,734 of CM021108.1, forward strand.
AGAGAAAATCCATGAGATATGCAGAGAAGAAAAAGAGTAATAGAATATGCATATTTTTTGCAAATGGATCTCATTTTTCTTTCAGAAAAAATGAAATGAAATGACCAAATTCGCATTTTGAAGCTTACCTTAAGATTTTTTATTGTTTTTTTCCAGAAGAAATGTCTCTAAGGTTCAAAGAAAATGTCATTGAAGACCTACAGTCGAGCTCCACAAACCCTCGTCAACGGCCAAGCTTCCTCAAAAAGCATCAAAACAAAATGAAATACTTTATTTTGTTTTTGCCTTGTTTTACTTATGGTTTTTACCCTATTTCATATGTCGACGGAGTTTAGGCATTTTTGCCTATGTTTTTAAAAAAATGCAATGTAAATTAATTAACTTGTAGTTGTTCTTTTGCCTTGAGGGTTTTTAAGTTCATGTCTCCCTAAAGCTTTGTAATTTGCTAAGGCTCCTTTGACTTATGCTCTATGATATTTGCTAATGGTTGAATCATGACCATTTTTGTTTTGCTTGTTATTAAATGAAAAATATTTAATTAAGTGGGTATAAATATAAGCCCCTTAATTAAGTGTTTGTTTTGAATGAAAAATAAAAATACTTGATTTTTTCAATGTATGAGGGGATATGGATATGCTATGGAGTTGTGTTTTGCAAGCATATAGGGGAGTTAGAAGAGATTAGCCAACATAAGGAGGGAATATAAGGAGCATTTATTTTCTTTTTGAACTCTTGGAGCATTTTATGCATGCTTTTATGGTGGACTTGGTCAAGTTTGACCTTTTCATGCTATTGAAGCCTTTTGGAGTAGATATGCATGATATATTTTTGGCCTTTTGAGGGCATCCGACCCAAGAAGCTTCCAAGTGCTATTTTGGTAGATCTTGGTTAGGAGTTGGATAAAGTCACTTGAGTGACTTTTTTTGTAAGGAGTTCTTGATATGTACTTTTCTTTCTTGTGACTTTTACAGTCCTTTGGAGATTATAGCATGTTTTGTAACTCATTTTGGAGTATGATATATAGAGAATACCTTGGATACCATTGATGATGTTATTTTTCCTTCTTTTTCTTGCAACATTGTGTATTATTAGGTGATTGATCAAGTTACTTGTGAGATTTTTATATTTCCTTGTAGCTTTGTCTCATGAAATTATGCCTTTTCTACAAAAGTATGGTTATGTAGGTTGTAAATTGTGTTTTTAAGTTGCATATGACCCTTTGAATTGTGAAAGTTATATTTACTTCTCGAAAGTGTATGCAAGTTAAACCATTTTTCAAAATATTTATGCATAAGCCTACAGTAACATGTTGTGCAGTTTTATATCTGTAATTAGTGACCAAGTGTATGCAAGTCTGAATTTTCATAGTCCTAGTTAGTTTTTTGTATCACCCAATACTTTCATTTACAACATTGTTTTTTCAAGCATTCATTCTCCCTTTACCAAAAATCAATAGTTTTAGGTGATAACCAGCTAGGAAGTCGACCTTCTTCGGAGATTCACCCTATCTTACAGGTTAGCCCACAAACCTTTGAGTGTTTCCATGTTCCTCTAGAATGTTAATTTCTACAAATTAGCTAGGGTGCAATTCTATGAGATGACTTAAATAATAAAATTATAAAATAGTTTTTTGGCCTTTGCAGAAAATATATGTATGGATTTCATGATTGTTCAATAGTTTTGGTTGTTGATGTAAGTGTTTTTACTATTTTATTTGTTGGTGTTCTTCATAATCCATAGTTTCTTCATTTAGTATCAAAGTAAGTTATTTTTTTTTGGTAATCATGTCAAGTTCTAACTCTTTGGTAATTCTTGAATTTAATGGAACTTACTATGAATATTGGTGCATCAAGATGATGACCTTTTTGATAGGGAAGGATTTGTGAGAGATAGGGACTAGTATTGAAGAAAGAAATGATTTGTCTACCCTTCAGTTTGATCAATTAGTTGGATCTCGAATGTCTCATGAAGAATGTGATATTCAAGATTGGGATATTCATTTGGGAAAAGTGATGAGAAAACTTTTTCCTCCAAATTGCAAATTACAAAGAGTGAAGATGCCAATAGTAGCACTACAAGCAACCAAGGCTAAGGAAGAGGTGGTTCAAGAAAAAGAGGCAATTCAAGAGGAAGAGATAAAGGAAAATTTGATAAGTGAAATATCTAGTATTATCATTGTAACAGGTATGGCCACAATTCATTATGCTCAAGAGTGTTATGAGGCTCCTCCAAATAATTTATTTTTATCTTATGAAATAGCTAAAAATGATACTAAAGTTGTTTGGTATTTAGATTTGGGATGTTCTAACCACATGTCAGGGAATGGGAAGGTTTTTTCTATATTGGATGAAAGTTTCAAATCCAAGATCAAGCTTGGTGATGACAAAACATTGGAGGGTGTTGCAAAATGAGCTATGGAATTCCCTACTAAAGAATGTATGGAAAGTGTCAAGGAAATTTATTACACTCCACAATTAAAGAATAATCTATTGAGTGTTGGACAATAGGGTGAGAAAAATTATAAGGTGGTATTTGAAAATCAACAATGCATAATTTATAATAAGAATCAAGATGATAGGATAGTTACAAATGAGAATTTAGATGAGAAAGAAAAATAATATTTTCCTTTTATTTAATTATAACTAATAAATAAAAAATAATAATACTATTAATAAATATTATTATATTTAATAAAGATATGTGAATTATTTTTTATTTTATCTAAAAATTATGTATGAGACCGAAATAAAACTAGATATTGCACCTTAGGTGTGCAATTGGGTACGCCGAATAAATGGTTGAAATAGATAACAATTGACATAATAAGTAAATGGAAGAATGAATAAAATTTGATGGAAACATTTGCTTACCTTAATTGATGTTGTAGTTGTATTGGTTGAAATAAAGCAGTTTTTATTTAACTTATTATAACAACACATTTTAAAAATGAAATGGAAATAGCATAGAAAAATAAATGAGATTAAAAATATGTGAGATAAAAACGTAGAATAAGGATATATTTACAATGTTGAAAATGAATTGTTTTTGATGTAATTTATAATACACATTACGAGAATGTATGCAGTTGAATAGTATAACCAAATGATCTCTAAGCTTGTTACATAAACATGGAAAATGAGTCATCATTACATTGAAATATGAATGATACATTGTTGTGAATTGTTGTATTGAGGCATTTTATATAAAAAAATGCATAATGATGAAAAATTTAACCAAAACACTACATTCAGTAAGTTTTATGTTTTTAACACAATCGTTGTATTTAGAGGAAAAGATAGTCTGGAAAGGCGAGTGACTAAGCAACTTTAACTTCAATTGTCTTGCATTTGTTGGGCTTTGCAGGAGGAAGCTTGGGAATGGTAACATTGAGGACTCCATCTTGATATTTGACTGAAATGGCCTCCATATTGCAGTAGTTAGGCAGGATAAATTTTCTTATAATTTTGCCGACCCTGCGCTCCATATGGACGAAAGATGTAGTTAGTATTTGAGAAGTAGGTAATAGAAAATGAAATGTTCAATATGGTATTTGAAAGAAATAATAAGTTACCTTTGGTCCATTAGTTTGTAGTGCTTAGATAATGAGGAAATAATGTAAATGAGTAATAAGAGGAGGCTGCAGTAGAGGAAAAAGATTAATATAATTTACAACAACTAAAATATATCAATAGTGGTAGTGAAGTAAAAAAGGAAGTGATGTACCTGTAGTAGGTGGAATGCACTTCAATTGTTTGAGGAGTTTGAAAGTGACATTATTGTCAAGCGATTCTCTTCATTTTTTCGGCGTGCAACATATGGGCTTTGTTGCATGTGTGCAGAGCATTGGAATGTGAAGGATGGGTGTATACAATGGCTTGGTAGATTAGGTACTCGTGAAATAGCAGTGAATGTGAGGCCTTGTCGTTCAATGTTGCCAATGTCGATTGTGGCCCTTGGAAGTGTTAATCCTTGTGACTTATGTATTGTCAGCGCCCAAGCCATTTTAAGTGGAATTTGCCGATGAAGGCCACGACTGAGCGGGGTTATGGGGACATTATTTGGATTGGTATGATCCCAAGTTGGGCCATTGTAATGTTTGAATTGAACAACGACAAACAAGGGTAGTTGAAGTGGTTTTTCACCTTCGATGTATACAATCGGTTTTACCTGACCAAGTGCACCATTCACGAGCCCTATTTCGACCCAAATATTAGAACATAACATTACCTCTTGGCCAATAGACAACAATAAATGAGCTTGAAGTTGCTCTTCATCTAGATTTGTGTATGTTGACCCCCTGAGTCGCTCTGCAGTGGAAAGGGCAACTGGTGTCGCCAAAGACAACAACATATGTTTGTTGTGTAGTAACAACATTTCATTTGTTGCGAAAAGGTGTATGGCTGACAAGAAAACAGAGTTTTGTACAACGTTGAGTGATGAACTTGAGTGTGACATTAGAATTTCCCAGTCTTCTTGTGTAGGCTCTGCATTACGTAGATTTGATAGAAGTTGTCGAAAAGCAATTTGGGAAGGAGCATCACCAACTTGTTCAAATAATTTGGTCAAAGTTATTGTTGTGAAGGTGCGCCATAGTGTGCCACCATATGAAGTAGAAGCATACATGGGGATATCTTTAACTGGTGGTAGTTGTCCCAAGTCACCAAAGAGAATAATTGAGCGGCCTCCAAAGGGAAGGTGGTTGTGGGTAGGGAATGCTTGTCGTAGTCGCATGTCGATACGTTCTAGTAGCTTTGGCCCTATGAAGCTCATCTCATCTAGTAAAATGTACCTAATAAAATACATTCTTTCTTGGAAGGCTGCAAGTGTTTTCCCTTGTAGGGGGGCCATTTCTTTTATTGGAATTTGAAGGGAAAAATGAATTGTTGATGCTTGAATGTTGAATGCAGCAACACTTGTAGGTGCTAGAAGTAGTAAAGGTGACTCGTGAATTGGAGCTGAGCTATTTAGAGCAGACCTTATCTTTTTTATGAGGTATGATTTTCTAGTCCCTGCAGTTCCTTGAACAATTAGCTTTAGTGGTGGTTGTAGTGGGAAAGTGGTTACATGAGACCAAATTATATCGAATTCTTTTTGTTGTTGAGTAGAGAAAGTAGTAAGGTTGTGTTCATTGAGAGCATGATGCACTTGATAGGTTGCTCGATTGCAATCTATGAAAGCAGTTGGAAGATGCATTTGTTGTTGGGTGAAGCTAGTATGTTCCCAGTCGTGGTGTATGTCAATGTCACGTCGACCAAGCATGTCCAGTGCATCAAGTTGTATAGGAAGGTTTGGGTGCAAACTTGAGAGAAGCTGCCATTCTTCAGGATTTTGTCCTTGTAACACATGTTCAATGCTTGAGCTGCTGCTAGCATCTGATTCTTTTGCTGGATTTGGATTGTTGCGGTGTACGTGCCATGGCCTGTATGTCGAAGATAATCTTTCCCATTGTGATATAATTTGATGTTCGGAGGAGCCAAAGTCAATGTCAATGTCTCAGAATGGGTGGTATAGAATTAGTTCAGCCCAACAAAATTCATGAAAACTTTTGTCGTCTCTAGCAGGGATGCTTGTGAATCTAGGTGAGACGCAAACAATTGCTTTATGGGGGCACTGCTTCCATTGTTCATTTTTTTGAGATGCTTTGAAGGTCCATTTTTGGGTAAGTTCAATGAGAGGCATTGCCTTTAGTTGTATGGGGTGAGCCATGTAGGTATCAATGTATGTAGGTGAAGTAGTAATTGAGGTGGATGAGATTGAGACACGCTGAAATTTGTGGTGGTTAACATTTAAAGAGACAAATGTCCTACTGGATATGGAGAGGGGTAATTTTAGTAAAACGTGGCAAGTTTCTTGGGCATTAATATCACAATCGACAAGGTTGTCAGTAAGCATTTTTCAAAAAGCTATTGGGGCAGGCATTTTTGAATCTAAATTGGTTGAGATGAGAGATAACATGGCATGATATGTTTCTGATTTTTGCTCAGCTTTTGCTGCATATTTTGCAATATATTTGAGGACAACATCAATTGAGAGTACAGGTTGGCAATCTACATTGGCCCTCCAAATAGAGAGTATAGATGGGTTGTGAAGGTTCAAACGATCATCATTGCGAGCAGGTGTGTGCTTAGGGTGGGCGGTCTCCTCATTTAAAAGACTTGACTTGTCTTGCATGGACCATGGTGCTTTATAGCGACACATAGTGGTTGGCCCTTTCTTCTTAAGGCATGTAAGCAAAGTACACTTTGTGTGTTGCTCGACACGATTGACCAATTCACAATAATCATTTGAAGGGTCACAGGACAAGATCCTTCTTGTATCCAGCAAACAAGGATCATCAAGAATAGAGCGGTGAAATGTTTGGTTTCTCAAATGGAGGCTACGTGGATTCCAGGCAGAGACATATCTATCTATGTAATCAAGTGCAGCCTGTATAGATTGATGGTCATTCCATTGTAATCTACTAATATCAGGTTCTTGTTCGAGCCATAGAAAACCATGGATGCGTGCAGATCCTCTGTGTTGTCGTTCATATCTACAAAAATATGATATTTAGCAAACTAAAAAGATAAGAGTATATTGTAAGAAATGAAGGGATGCTTTGTAGTAAATAATCAAAGAATGAATGGATTGTGTAACAAAAGGAAAGAAAGCTATTACCTATACCAATATTCTGATGCACCAAGAAGCTTTTCCAAGACCTCTTCCTAAAATGCAGTAAATCTATGGTGCATGTATAATGCGGTAAGGTGTGGATTTTGTACAATGTTTTGTATTCTCCATGTAGAGGCCATAGAAGGATTTGTAGGAGGCTTGGTAGGCATGATGGTATGCAAGTTTGGCCATTTTGTATCTGCTGCACTAAGATTGAAGAAGAGTGAGGGGCAACCTATCTGAATGACCATGTTAGAGAGTTCCCCTCGATGTTGGGTCCAAAATGATGAGTACCAAGAATTGATGAACTAAATCACATGAGTTGATCTACAAGTTTGTCATCTGGAATATCTTGCAATCTTTGACGAAGGTCAGAGACTGTCGAGGGCATGTAACCATCAATTATTTTGTGAACACAAACAGAGGAGGTTGCTTGACTATAGTGACGCATAATAATATTTAGTATGAAGTACCTAAATCAAGGGTGTTGCCCAAACTGATTGTTGTGGTACCTTAAAAGGTGGAGAGCATATTCATGTAGTTTAATTTCTTTGATACGTTGTTGCTTGAAAGTGGCTTTTCCTTTCGGAAACAAAGTGGGGAATGCCATAGAAAATAGTCCTTCTGTGGTGTACTCATTGATAGGAGATGGAGAAATAGGTGGCCATGCAATGATTGGTGTTGGTCGTCCGACACCTAGTTGTAACAAAGAGCGCACTTCTTCAACCTCTGTACATGCATACGGGAGGTTCGACACAAAGGATGTTGTTTCCAACATATTGTGGTCGGTGGGGTCATATTCAATGTCACTTGTTTCCTGGATGCTTGTATTTGTGGTGGTGGGATTCGAAGATGTTGCATAAATAAGGTTTGAGATGTTAGTAGAAGACTCTAGCAAATTGGATAAAGCAAGCTGGTCTATTTGGACATCCTTGTAATATGGGTCATTTAAAATTTTATATTTAAGTGCCTCGTGGACACGCCCTCTACTAACAAGGAAGCTATATTGTTGTTTGCTGATTTCTTCCCTGTTAACTATTAGTATATCAAGATCAGTAATATGCCTAGGCAAGTAGGTTGCAATTGCAGATATATCTTGAGGAAAGCAAATAGTGTGGCCACTATATTTTAGTTGTCCACCCCTTGCATAGGTAACTTAAAGTATAGGGCTAACCCTTGTTATTAACATCTCCTCAACTTGGGATAGAACTTTTAAGCATATAGGTTGCTCACCAGGGTCCATGTTGTTCCAATTTGAGAAGCGGTGGTCTTTCTTTTCAGATGTGCATCTATAACAAGTAGTCAATCCATTTGATTGTCTAGTTTTGATCCCTGGATATCTCTCCGTGCAAACCATACAAGTTGAAATTTGTGCTAGGCTATCTAACTTTGATCGGAAGTTATTCCTAGCAAAGAAAAAGTCCTGTGTAAAAAGTGGAGAAGGGTACAGTTAGATATTTGGGTCGGGTTGAGCTATGTTTTGTGAGTGAGGTGCAATACCTTGTAGGTGGGACAAGTTAATTGGAGGAGAGATTGTAGATGTTGAGGCTGTAGCAGAAAGATTTTGATTGACTTCACGTCTTTGTTTGTCGGTTTCACCTTTATTTGCATGGTATCGTTTGAGGTTCAGTTCATTTTTACGAGAACATTTTTCTTGGATCCTTGCATTCTCTGCCTTCATAGTAAGAAATGTTGATGACAAAAGAAATTTAATAGTTTTGTGAGAGAGATTTATGCGAATAAAAAATTTGGACTAGAACAGAAACCAAAAACATATAAAGATATGGATAGTTAATGTAGAGAAAGTTGTAAATATAATATGGTTACTGTTCGCTTGAAGCAATCACACTTAATGGATAGGTAATGGAGAACAACACAATCATAGTGATAGAAAATATGTGAAGTAAAATGTACAAGCAAGATTCCATATGTTGAAATATGCTAATCTGGTAATGCTTTGAATGTAAATTTACCCCCTAAGTGGTATTCATTAAAAGGCACAAGACGCTATATTGTGTTACAATGGTGATAGTCAAAGACAGTCGATTGAACGTGAATAGTAGTGTGTATAGAGATAATAGGAAATGGAAACACATCCATTTAGTATAGTTATATTGTAAGGAAAACAAGGATTAATCTTATTCTAAAAGAATTAAATTAAGAGAATGCTCTATATGTTATATACTAAGATGAGTGGAGTATAAAAAGTTGTAAGGTTCAAGCAATAAATTCTATCTAGTAAATATAATTTCAAGATTCAAGATGATCAAAGACAGTTAACTGAAGGTAATTTTAGTGGTTAGGAAGATATAAATAATCTCTTTTTTCAAAATTATTTATATCAAAGATAGTATATGCGAAGGGAAAATTTTAAAATAATCTATTTTTTCAAGGATTGTTAATGTATAAAAGTAGATAGCATTTCAAATTTGTTAAAAACTAACAGTACATGCATGATATCTTTTAAGAAATTAACCTCTAATAAAATGTCATTGTAAAATGAATGTTTAGAAAGGAAACTTGCAAAAGTCAATGTTTGCACAATAACGTTGAAGAAAAAATTGGAAATTTGAAACATACCTATGGATAATGAGCACAAAAAGTATGAGAGAGTACAAAATGTGATGACCACTTGTCCCTGACACAACGAATTAATGGTTTTTTGTTAAAAGGGGGTTGTACAGTACGATTGAAAATTTCAATCTTTACTATAGATAATGCTTACTTGTAATTTAAATTTATTAACATTCTATTGTTGAAGAAGTTTCAATGTTGGAATATGGAAAATAATGGTTCACATTCTCCATAAAGCATTGATAACTTAAATGTGAAATGATTGTAAATATATAGATTTACAAAAAAGAAAAAAATTGTTTACTTATTTCTTGTTTATATGACTTATTACAATCATGGGTACAATTTTGTACAATGGTACATAGCTGGAATTTGATGACATAAAAGTGTAAAAGAGAGTGCATGTGATATAAGTTTGACAACAAGTACAAATAAGGCAATATTATAGTTAATTCATGAGAAAATTGTATTTCAATATAGTGATATGAAATACATAGTTTTGAACAAGATGTGTACTACAAACTTTAGCGGATCTTGATGAATGTTTTTTTCTACAAGGAACATAGCCTTGGTCATTACAATATGAAAAAAACATATATTTTACGAGTTTCAAACAAAATAGTAGCATAGTAGGCAAAATTGGGAGTGGTCGTATTCACATTACAATAGTGGACCATAAACACATTGCAAGAACTAATGCTCTTCAGACATGGTTTATATAGTTCTCATAAGAACGTTTAATTTGTTGAGCACCACCCATCCCATACAACTCGTCAGCATGCAACTCTCGTAGAAATTTACAGAACGTAGCAATCTTGTCACAAGTCCAATGGAATTCCTGTAGTGTGCCTTCCATTGCTTGCACTTCAAAACCTTGGACATTATGTATATTTTGAACAACTATTTTTATTTTTTCGAAATTGTCAAAGCAACTACTGATAATTTCATTTGAGAGATCTACAATGTTTGCAGACTTCCATCCCAATTCTGTGAAGGAGACGAATCTATTGGAACTCCGGGTGAACTGTCACTGTCTGATATTTCTATGATATCAGTGTGACAATGAGGTAGTGCCATTCTTGGATGTAGTAAATTTGAAATAGCACATATTATTAACTAAATCATTATTTTTAAAACCAAAATGCAAAAGAATTATAAATCACACTATAGCTAATACAAATATTTTTAATTGGTAATACGTACATTTTAATTGGATAAGTACAAAACATAAAGTAACAAAAAGATGTAAACTTAAGGAAACTTAGAGTCAAGTAAATTACATTATCTACCAAAATAAACTACATTTCAAATAAGACAAACTAATTAAATTTAACAATACCAAATGAGTTCAACATAAATGTCAACTCAGTGTAAGAATGTTTGTTTTAAAAAGAATTAGGGTCCATAAAAATTATAAATAATTTTTTTAAGTGATAAACATCTTTTCACATAAACTTTTTTAATTAACTATTTAATTTAATAATCATCTTTTTACATAAAATATTTTACAAATGAAACTTAAATAAAGTTGTTCTAGAAACAATAGGGTATTTACCAAAAAATTTGTTATCGATTTTATTACTAATTTAATAACTTTAAAAATTAATATAAAAATGAACTTATTTTTTTAGATTACTAACATAAATTTTCATACTATTTAAATTGGAACAAAAATAATTTAAAAAATACTGATTCTTATATACAAAAAGTTTAAGTGCAAACATCTTAACTGAACTATACAAATAAACAATTTTAATAAGAAATCTTTTTAAATTTGAATTAATCTATAAATAATAGTACATTAAATATTAAAAAGGAGAAAATAAATAAAATTGAAATTTTAAAACAAAGTATTAAATCACAAAAAGGAAGAAATGAATAACAAAATAATATTTTTTTTAGTTCATATTAAATGATAATCATATAATTGAATATGAAGACAAAGAAAACATAATTCTCAAAAAAATAGAACATATATTAAATTCCCCCAATATATTATCATGTAATATATTAATTGCCCTCTTATAATAATATAAAATTTTATAAAAATAATAAATAAAAATATCCGTAATAGTATATTAAATATTAAGAAGGAGAAAAAAAATAAAATTGAAATTTTAAAAGAAAGTATTAAATCACAAAAATGGAAGAAATGAATAACAAAATAATATTATTTTTTAGTTCATATTAAATGATAATCAATATAATTGAATATGAAGAGAAATAAAACATAATTCTCAAAAAAATAGAACATATATTAAATGCCCCCAATATATTATCATTTAATATATTAATTACCCTCTTATAATAATATAAAATTTTATAAAAATAATAAATAATTTTTCTATGTAATATCTAGATTTAAATTAAATATATTAAATAATACATTTTAAATTTTATTTTGAAAACAGTAAAATTATAAATAAAAAAAGAAGAAAATAAAAAAAATTGAAATTTAAAAACAAATGATTAATTGACAAAAAAACAAATAACTAAATAACCAAATAATATTATTGTTCAGTTCCTATTAAATGATAATCAATATAATTGAACATATATTAAATGCCCTCAATATATTATCAAGGAAAACCAAGACAACATATTAGTGTATTGGACAAAACAAATTGTTTAGGGAGCTATCTTCATTTAGAGCTAGGATATGAAGGGTGTCATCAAACTTCATTTCACTTGTGATTATGGATTCTCTAAGGAGATAGCACTAAAGAAGACCTTGATTGTGAATAGTGAATAGGTTAATTTTTGTGAACCTTCAAAGTGTAAGATAGTTGCTTACTCTCAAGTCATGGCAAGAAAAAACTGTGAAGTAATTAATGAAAAAATAAACAATTTTGATAATCTGTTTGAATTTAGGTTTAATAACTAATCATCATGATAGGTACAAGAATACATATAAGTAGATAAGCTTTAAGTTGATTTGCCAAATTAAAAAGTCTAAAGAATATCAAATAATAAATCAAAAGTGATAGATTTTAACCCATTCCTACCAGTAAAAAAAGAAAATCTAAAGCCGAAAATAAAATCTCTTTCACATTTATGGAGTTTCCCAATTCAACGAGGAGAGACCTTTGTCATGAAAGTAAGATGTAGATGCATTTCTATTTATTTATAATAAGACAAAAAATATTTCCTTAAACCACACTTTCCACAGACTTTCTATTTGGATCAATCTGAATTTTGGATTTAGAATTTATAAAGTAATCATCATATTACTGAAAACAAATAAAACATTATAATAAAAATATTAAAGGAACTTTATTTTTTTTTAATAAAACAAAGCTTGAAACCCTATAAAATCATGCTGACCCTATGCTTGAGAAGGCAGACATTTCTCTTCCAATTGCCTCTCAACATGCTGAAACAAAATTCAATTGAGTGGCCATAAAACAATTCAAACAACAAAAAAAAACAAATTTATTTTCTAGCCTAATTTATCAAAACAGATACTCGTGAAAATATTATTTGCTTTGAAAAGGCCTTCAAAACTTTTAAGCCCCTCCACTGCCAAGTGTAAGACAAATTTCTTCCTTTTGCTAGCACCCTCCACGCTAATATGCATGAAATTTTGAGAAGCCAGACCAAGGCATGTGGAAGAAGATTCTGAAGGACAATATTTAATAGATACTAGAAGGAGATGAAAAGGCTCCAGAGCGTCTGATAATAGATATTGACTTTCAAAGTCACTGTGAGATTGCAAGGCCCACAGTTTCATATGACTCCATACATGAAATCTCTTCCTGTAATCTATGTGGGGGTCTGGTAAAGCTTGAACGTATGTTGCATCTTTTGGTTGAAGCTGCAAAAATTTTCCTGAAGCAAAATTCTATGCCTATCCCACCATGGAGGACACTAGGATATTTGAGGGAAAAATGGTTTTCGTCCTATGATAGATTGATTGTGGATACTCACAGTAGCAGTGTGTGTAGAGTGTGATCCTGTTTATTTAATTTTTTCATGCAAGGCATGTATGTATATATCCGGCTTAATGGGAAAACAAGTAATATGCAGAGTTTCAGCAAGTTCTTGAGGTTGTAGGCAGTTACAAGGTTGCAGAAGCCTTGATGAATTTACTTATTGAGTTGTCTATAGGATCAGGAATAACATAACTGGGGAAATAGTTGTCTGATGTTGCAGCTCTTTGGGTGTGCACTCATTTCTCCTTCATTTAGAACGCCTTTTTTCTCATCAAACCCTTTGAAATCTTGTAGAATTTTCATGTTTACTACATCTAAATATACGAAGTCAATTAGCTGTGCTGGTGCTAACAGTGAGTTCGGTTTTTTTTTTTTCAGTTCCTTCTCACATTAATTCCTGTTAAAAGACAGAAGTAACTTTTTCTTAAAATAAAACTGGTGCAGAGGACAGAAGCCAACGTGCTAAAAATCAAAGAGAACAAATTTATAAACAATCTGGCATTCAGACCGCGGATGTGGCTTCGCGACTTACAAAGGTTTGGAACTAAGAAAACAGAACAATTTAATTTCCTGGATATATCTATTTTTCATTTTGAATTAAATTTTTTGAGATGGAGATGAATACAAATATCTAAAATTCTCGTTTTGCTTGATTCTTAAAGAAGGCTATTGTGTTAGTTGTCTGATGCTGCCAAAAAACATTTGTATTACATGCATTAACCTATAAAAGTTTCCAAAACAAAACAAGGCAAGATAAAACTATGCAAGGTAACAGTAAATAAAATAAAAATATGCAAAGTACCGAAACTAGATTTAGCAGAGATATTAAACAGACTTGTTATTTTCTTCACTGTCTTATTATTTCCACTCTATTTTTCTGCAATCCTCCTTTGTTAGTAAACTCTCTGCAAAGGTTATATTTTACTTCTTACAATTACAAACAAATATATATATAGAAATGAGGAGGCGGTGAAATCTGGGCAGTAGTTTTGTTGCATTAATGAGCTAAAATATCGTATTCAACTAGTTCTATCAGTTGGCTGTGCAAAAAGTAGGCAAAAAATATCCTATACCTAATTCCTTAAATGCAGTTATTATCCATTAACTCAGAGGACACCGATGTCATGGAGAACAATCTAAAGAAGATCTATTGTAAACCATCTGTCCTTTCCAGCTCTATTACAGTTTCTTCGGTGAAGTCAACAAAAGCTGCTGATCTGATATCTTCTCTTCACGATTTTTTTTCTTATTTGGCAGAACGAGGGAGGATGCTCTCATAGGTTGACTGCGTGGAAAAGCAGTCAAGGCAAATCGATGATCAAGGGTCAAAATCATTTCAATCGCTGGCCAGTTTTGTAGACAGAGGGCAACCGTGGATTGAGAAAATCAGGTTGCTTTCTTCCAAATTGGATACGTCTTCAAGGTAAATAAATTAAAAAAATATATATAATAATAATATTTTATTATTATAAAAGCAAATGAAAAAATTATTTAAAAGTAATAGTAATAAAGTCCCCCTCCACGTGCCTCGTCTATGCATTCAAATTTGCAAGGGATGTGAAATATGTGGCTGATGCTTGCCAGATTTATTATTTCAAAATCTTGTATTGGAGGCTGGGGGGAATGGAAGTGCATAATTGGGTTGAAGGATTGTTTTTTAGCAAGCTTGAAGTTAGGAAATTTTTTAGGTTTATGCAATTTCAACAAACACACTTAATACTGCTGAATCTTTCATAGTCATTGAAGGAAATCCAGAATTTTAAATCTTGTCTCTAGAGGATGGTATGTGACTATGCAAAAATATTTTGTTTCTTCTTATAATAATTAATATCTTAAAGCTTCCACATTGCATTTATGTGGAGGGATTCCTCGTGTTTATGTCTCTTTTATGTGTGATTTTATTATCTATTCGCCTACTTTCCTTCCATGCGGATACCTCATATATTCAAGCACTTAATGAGGCATTTAGGTGATATACATAGTATTTGTTCATAAGGACAGATAGAAGTTAAATTCAAACTCTGGTTAGTTAAAGATTCAATCATGCAACATATAAGATTGTTGCAGCATTGTTCTTGTGGAACAAAGAATCATCACATGTTTATAAAAATGCTAGAGAATGAAGTATGTGTTGAATTTAATCCCAACTCCTGCCCCATTCTCCTATTTCACCGCATTCATGTGACTCCTTTTGCAGACTTGTGCAGTTGTGCGGTGACTACCGCTATCCCACTGCTCTTCCTTCTGTGTTCTGCAGTGGTGTGATGTCTACCATTGTCCCACAGCATACCGCAGTCTCATAGGTGTGATTCATTGGCTTGGTGATGGTGCAGTAAAGTTTCATCTATCAACATTTTTGTGTGAAATATTTTTGGGAATCTTCTTTCTATTTAATATGTAAAGGAAAATATTTAATATGATTTGACAATTAAATGTGGGCATATCTCCTCCTTTATCATGAATCTCAAGTTATTATTATTGTAATTAATAATATTTACTTCTTCAATTTTTTGGTGAAATTTTTGCCATGGTTTTTTTTTGGAGTCTATTTTAGTAGCAGGTTTTATTTTTTTAATATAAGAAGAGAGAAAAAAAGTGGTTTTTCTCTAAAAAAAGCAAAAATAGCAAGGAGAAAGAGCAGTGACTCTCTTATATGGAATCAAATGTATATGATTTGAATGATATAATACAAATATCGGTACTTGGATAAATTTTGTGTTTTATTTATGTTCTCTATTTTATTCTAGGTTTGGTTTTCTCATCTACATCTCCCCTTCACATGATATTAGAGCAGGTTTCTCACTACAGGGATTCGCAAAGCTAAGATTTTCAGCAAAGGTATTTTGAAAGAGACAAGTTTTTATACTAAAAATGGCAGCAAGCACAAGCTTGGCAAAACTCACAAATCCCACAGTTTAATGAGAAGAATTATGAATATTGGGAAATCACCATGAAGGCATTATTTTTCTCTCAAGATATTTGGGATCTTTTTGAGAATAGATTTCTAGAGCCAACTGATGCATCAACATACAATGATTTGACTCAAGGAGAGAAAGATTTGTTGAGAAGCAAAGGTTAAAACAATAAAGCTACAAATGTTAAGAAGGGATTTTGAAACAATATATATAAAGGAAAATAAATTAATAGATTCATTCTTCACCCAAATCATTGGATTGGTAAACCAAATTAGATCACATAGTGAGAATCTTGAAGATAGGAGAGCTGTTGAAAAGATTCTAAAGAGTTTGCCCATAAAATTTGAGTCAATTGTTGTGGCCATAGAGGAAACAAAGAACCTCTCATAGTTTTTAGTTGATGAGCTCCACACATCCCTTATTTCACACGAACATAGGTTGAGTAGGTCAACAAACACGTCATTGGAGCATGCATTCAAGTCACAAGCTTCAATCAACCATGGTAGAGGCAGAGGTAGATCAAATTTCAAAGGAAGGGGAAGAAACTCTTATAGAGGTGGAAGAAGTGGCCCATAAAACTCAAGTAGAAGAGCAATAAAAAATCAAGCCAAAGCCCATCTCAAAATCAGTCACAAGGTCAAAGGTATGAAAATATCAAATTCAATGTGACTACTATAAAAAGTTTGGGAATTATATGAATGAGTGTAGAAAGAAGCAATATGCTTCCAGTAAACAAAATGCAAATTTTACAAAAAAAAATCAAAACCAAAAATTAGAACAAACCACAATGTTTTTGGCATGTAATGTTGCACAAACAAATGAAAAAGATGTATGGTTTTTAGATTCAGGCTGTAGCAATCACATGATAGAAAATCTAGAAATATTTTCAAGTTCAAATGAAAATGTAAAATCTGATGTCACATTGGGCAATGACAACAAAGTGCAATTAAAGGAAAAGGAAACGTCAATATTCTAACTAAACAAAGGGAGAAAAAATATATTTCAGATGTGTATTTTGTGCCTGGTCTAAAAAAAATTTAATGAGTATAGGGCAACTTGTTTAAAAAGGGTATAGAGTATCTTTCAAGAATGGACTGTACACAATTTTAGATAAATTTCTAAGCAATCAACTCATTTCCAAAGTGAAAATGACAAGTAATAGAATTTTTCCCCTAAAGATTAAGCCAGATTTGAACGTAGATATGCTCAAGCACAATATTCAATTAACTCACAAGTGAATTGAGAAGAAACTACAACAGTCATGCAAATAATATTTCAAACAGAAATAAAAGATGAAAAATGGTTATGGCACCTAAGATTTGGGCATCTCAACTTTGGAGTTCTAAATTTGTTTCATAGGAAAATCACAGTCAAGGGATTGTCTTTAATAGAGAAACCAGAAAGAATATGTGAAGGATGCATCTTAGAAAAGCAACATAGAGAATCCATTCCAACAGATAAGTCAATTAGAGCTAAAACACCTTTGGAGATTGTACATTCAAACTTGTGTGGACCTATGCAAGCACCTTCAATTGGTGCTAGATACTATTTTTTAACATTCATTGATGATTAGTCAAGGAAAACATGGGTTTAATTTCTAAAGAATAAGAATGAAGTGTTTGATTTCTTCCGTCAATTCAAGGCTCTTGTTGAAAAGAAAAGTGGGTACTACATCAAAGCATTGAGAATGAATAGAGGTGGCAAATACATTTTAAAAGATTTTATAAACTTTTGCAAAGATCATGGGATTCACAAGCATTTTACAACTAGATACACACCTCAACAAAATGGGGTAGCTGAAATAAAAATAGAACAATCATGGAAATGGCTAGAAGCATGTTGAAAGCCAAACATTTTCCAAATGAATATTGGGCTGAAGCTATATCATGTCCAACTTGTATAATGAATAGGTTTCCAACAAAAAAGTGTCATGAATATGATTCCTGAAGAAACATGGATTGGAAGAAAATATAATGTTGCTCACATGAGAGTATTTGGATGTGTGACATATGCACATGTGTCTGATGAACTAAGAATAAATTTAGACAACAAAGGATAAATTTTTTATATTTGTTAGATATAGTGATGAATCCAAGGCATACAAACTCTATAATCCAACAACTAAGAAAGTCATAATCAATAGAGATGTACAATTTGTAGAAGATGAAGCATGGGATGGAAGTGTAGAAAAAACAATCAATATATCGACAAGTATATCTCAAGAGGAAAGTGAAGTTTCTATGCTAGAAAATAATCCCACAAATGTGACTTCTTCCACACCCATTCAAGCTCAAAAAAATGGTCAACAAGTGACACCATCATCAAGTGTAAGGGCAGCCTCAAGTTTACATAGTAACACTCAAACAAGTGGACAACGAACACCATCTACAACAAGAATTTCTAGTGCAGGACCAACAAGTTCACATTCCATGAGTTCTAGATCAAGTGACATGTCAAATCCTACATTGGCAAGCTTGAGGAGACAAAAAATTAGAAGTATAAGGGACATATATAAGCAAAATGGAGGTGAAAATAATATTGATCAGATTTCTCTTTTTGCTTTATATTCACAAATAGATGATCCAATCTATTTTGAGGATGCAATTAAAGATGAAAAATGGGTATGTGCAATTGATGAAGAGATTGATACAATTGAAAAGAATCAAACATGGGAGATGGTGATTCTTCCAAAAGACAAGGATACATAATAAGAGTGAAGTGGGTTTGCAAAACCAAATTAAATGCAAATGGTGATCTACAAAAGCATAAAGAAAGACTAGTGGCAAAGGGATATTCACAACAACCTAGAGTTGATTACAATGAGACATTTGCTCCTATAGCATGCCTAGACACCATGAGGATGATAATTTCCATAGAAACTCAAAACAAGTGGTTTTTTTATCAAATAGATGTAAAATTTACATTCTTAAATGGGCATCTTGAAGAAAAAGTTTATGTGGAAAAAATGCCTGGTTATGAGATTTTGGATCAAGAGGACAAAGTCTACAAGCTCAAGTAAGCCCCAAGAGCTTGGTACAACATAATTGATTTATATATTCTACAAAATGGATTCAATAAGAGCAGCAACGAGCCTACATTGTACACCAAGATGACTGAAGAAGGTGAAATTCTTATTGTATGTTTATACGTTGATGATTTAATATTCACTAGTGATTTAGCAATTGATTTTTTTCAAAGGAGCTATTAAGGAAGAATTTGAAATGACTGATTGGGGTCTCATGAAGTATTTTCTTGGCATTGAAGTGAATTAAAATGAAAAGATATATTCATCTCTCAAACAAAGTATGCAAATGATATTTTGAAAAGGTTTCATATGTTGAATTGCAAATCAACACCAACACCTATTGTGATAGGTTTGAGACTAAGGATGAAAAAGGATCCAATGTAGATCCAACTTTGTATAAGAGACTTGTTGGTAGTCTCATGTATTTAATAGCCACAAGGCTGGATATCATGTATAATGTAAGTTTTATCTCAAGGTGAACATGGAGTCTCCAAAAGACCCACATTGGAAAGTTGGCAAAAGAATCTTAAGATATGTAAGTGGAACAAAGAATTATGACATTCAATATTTAAGTTAAAATGAGTTCAAACTCATAAGGTACATGGATAGTGAATGTGTTGGAAGCATTGATGATAGAAAGAGAACATCAGATTATGTTTTTCACTTTGTCACTTGTGTAGTATCATGGGCTTCAAAGAAATAACTCATTGTCACCCTTTCATCAGCAGAAGCAAAGTATGTAGCAACAACAAGTGCATCATGTCAAGCAGTTTGGATGAGAAGAGTGTTAAAAGAGTTGAAACATGAAAAAAAGGATGCAACAAAGATATATTGTGACAACAACTCAGCCATAACACTATCAAAGAATCCAATTTTTCACAAGATAAGCAAACATATTGACATTAGATATCATTTTATCAAAGATTCGATTAACAATGGAGAGATCTTTTTGGAATTTTGCAGGTTTTAAGATCAATGTGTAGATATTTTCACTAAGGTATTAGGAAAATAAAGTTTTGTCTATCAAAGAGATCGATTATGCATTGTACATAGCAACAATTGTGATTAAGGGAGAGTGTTGAATTTAATCCCAACTCCTACCTTGTTCTCCCATTTCACTACATTCTTGTAACTCCTTTTGTAGACTTGTGTGATGGTGTAGCGACTACCGATGTCCCACTACTCCTTCTGTGTTGTGCGGCGGTGTGGTGTCTACCATTGTCTTGCAGAATACCATAGTCCCATAGACATGATTCATTGGCTTTGGCGGTGGTGTGGTAAAGCTTCATCTACTAGAATTTTTGTGTGAAATATCTTTCGAGCATCTTCTTTCTATTTAATATGTAAAGCACAATTTTTAATACGATTTAACGGTTAAATCTGGGCATATATCCTCCTTTATCATGAATCTCAAGTTATTATTATTGTAATTAATAACATTTACTTCTCCATTTTTTGGTGAAATTTTTACTCTGGTTTTTTTTTGGAGTCTATTTTAGTAAGGAGGTTTTATGTTTTTAATATAAGAAGAGAGAATAAATGTGGTTTTTCTTTGCAGAAGCAAAAATAGCAAGGAGAAAGAGCAACAACTCTCTTATATGGAATCAAATATATATGATTTGAATGATATAATACAAATATCAAATTTTGGATAAATTTTGTGTTTTTGTTTATATTCTCTATTTTATTCTGGGTTTGGTTTTCTCCTTTGCCTCTCCCCTTCAATATGATATGCAATGAATCTTGGCATGATCTACAAACTTGCATTATGATTAATATTAATAACATAGATGCCACCCATGAAATTGTAGAAACATCAATTTGGAGCTCTAGTTTGTTGTTTCAATAGCATAGAACTTGGGATCAACACATAGGGGAAAGATATATTTTTGTTGGAGAATTTTGGCATAGAATATCTATGCTGATTATAGATTAGTATTACAGTGATACTTTAGTGGATTGTAAAATCTACGCAGAAGGCACTATTTTTTTTATGCCTCTATTTTCATTGATTTAAAAGGATATTGAATAGGTTTGGATTGAGAATGATAGTTGTTAGTGCGGTTAGTGATTTCCATGCACTTTTCTACCAATGAAAGGTTTAGTAAAATCATTTATTGATATTTAATTTAAATTATCTTCAACATGATTGTTTGGCAAGTTGTTTGAAGTTCTCATCATATCAAAAAGGTTTTGGATCCCTTCTTGCATTATGAAAAGATCTTTTAATTTGGCTCCTATTAAAGCTATTCCTTGTAAGAACATTTAGAATCCTATATTTTTTTTCTCAAGAGAAAGCTTGTTATGATATTTGTACATGTCTAGTGAAATGGTTTTAGGAGCACTAGATGTCAGTGATAGGTGTTGGACTATCATTTTACCCAAACTCCTGAATAAACCATTTCTGAATTATTTGGCAACAATCCATATTGACCTGCAAAAGAGCTCCATCAAGTTGTCTGATAACCCTCAGAAGGGTATAATTCTTGATCATTGTCTCGTAAACCCGCTGGACAACAATCCACATTCAATTCAACATGGACAATTGAAAGATGTACTTGCACTATTTTAACAAGATATCTAGTCAAAAGGGACTAATTCTCTAACTAGCATATATCACATCTATTTGGGCTCTATCATACAACAATTTATTTTTTTCAAAATACTTGACCTACATATACCTATCAACCAAAACTTAGCTAGAATTCCACCATTGTTGATTGTGGAAATCATGAAGGTAGAATATGCCTATATACATTCTTGATCTAGCTACAAGATGTATCTCACTATAAAATAACTTGTTAGAAGTGTCATACACAGACAATGATGTCGATGCAAGATATCTCTGTCATACTTAATCTAGAAGGTTCTACGAGACACTAGTAAAAAATAACAATAAATGACTAAAAAATCTACTAAAAATTGCTTATAAATGACTAAACTCGATCATGTGACCAATAGTAGTTTATTTTCGGTCATTTATACCAAATTTATGACAACCATTTTTAGTCATTTATTTGATCATTTTGATTAATCAATTTGGTAATATATTTAGTTGTTAATTTAGTCATTGATTTAGTCATATATTTAGTCATATTTATTCACTGAGCTTGGTCACGTGACCATTAGTAGTTTATTTCCAGTCATTTATAACATGACCAAATTCATGACTAAACCATTTTTAGTCATTTATTGGTTGTTTTGATTGATCAATTTGGTAGTATATTTATTCACTGATTTCTGTCAACTGATAGTATATTTAGGCATATGTTTAGTCATATTTATTCACCAATTTTTATCAATTGGTAGTATATTTAGTCAATTGTTAGTTTATTTATTTATTTGTGCTCACTATTTTTTTCCTAAAAGTGTTGGAAATGAGATAATTCTTTTGAGGTTTAAACATAAAACACAAAAAAACATTATCAATCATTCATTTGAACATAATGAAATAGCTATTAAGAAGGAAAAATACTAAAATTTTACGGAGAAAAGATGTTCTTACAACAGATACAAGACTTAAATATGTGTCTTTGCTTTGAAAAATGTGTTACAAAGTGTGTTTCTTAGTATCATGACTGAGAAAACTGAGTTACAATGCTCTATTTTTTTCTTATACAACTCCAAAACATGAAAGAACTACTTGGAAAATGAAGCATCTAGAAGATTTGGTACAAATATAAATTGATCACAAACATTTATCACTGGATGAGCATCTGGAAGTCTTGATTCGATAAGAAAGTTTTTTGTCTCTTCAACATCATAGAAGTTTGACTCTCTGGTTACACATTCTACCTCCTTGATTTTTCAATTTTTGGTTGATGCTTCAATGTATTTGAAGTGAATGTCGAGATGCTCACTACCAATGACATTGAAAATATAATTTACCATATAAGTTCAAGGTTCCCAAGCTACTACAAAATTACCTCCTCAAATAGATCAATGAATATCAGTTAAAAAATGATACAAGTGACAATCCAAAGTCAAAATCACCTAGAGCTCAAATATGCACCCAAGAAGAAATATACCCCTTCATAAGACTTGAACTATTCAAACAACTTGATGCATGAATCTACACCTAATTGTTCAGAATATTCCTTGGTAGCTTGTTTGACATGAAAGAATTTAACATCAAAAATAAGAGAGCGGTTGTCAATGTCATCTCGAGCCAACATTATTAATTTGAAATAAATAAAAGGTGCACAATTTTTACCTAGAAAATACCATAAAATAGTTGACCCATTTATGCAGCTAAAATGTTGGGGTACGCTAAAAGGGCATAACACTTGCTAATTGATGAGATAAAAGGGCTCTATAATGAATGGTTCATAAGGCATAACACTTGTTGAAGGTTTTTCAAATGGGGTAGCAAGCTAAGTGGGCTTAGCCTTGGGGGAAACTCCATGGTTAAGCGTGCTTGAGCTGGAGCAGTATTGGGATGGGTGACCTCCCAGGATGGACCAATGCTTCACCTCTGTGAGCATCACCTAGATGCAATGAGTGCTAAGTGGACCATTCATTATCATGAGAGATGGGTTCTTGTGAACCACTACTCATGAATCATGGGTCAATGAGTTTGACTCGAAAACTACACAGTGTAATCCTGATAGCAATATCATAATTTGACACATTGTGGAAGAAACCTCCTACTTATCAATTGATGAGCTAAAAGGGCTCTATAATGAATGGTTCATAAGGCATAACACTTGCTGAAGGTTTTGCAAATGGGGTAGCAAGCTAAGTGGGCTTAACCTTGGGGGAAACACCATGGTTAAGCGTGCTTGAGCTGGAGCAGTATTGGGATGGGTGACCTCCCAGGACTGACCAATGCTTCACCTCTATGAACATCACCTAGATACAATGAGTATTAAGTGGACCATTCATTATCATGAGAGATGGGTTCTTGTGAACCACTACTCATGAATCATGGGTCAATGAGTTTGACTCGAAAATTACATAGTGTAATCCTGATAGCAATATATTAATTTGACACGCTGTGGAAGAAACCTCCTACTTATCAATTAATGAGCTAAAAGGGCTCTATAATGAATGGTTCATAAGGCATAACACTTGTTGAAGGTTTTGCAAATGGGGTAGCAAGCTAAGTGGGGTTAACCTTGGGGGAAACTCCATGGTTAAGCACGCTTGAGCTGGAGTAGTACTGGGATGGGTGACCTCTCGGGACAGACCAATGCTCCACCTCTGTGAGCATCACCTAGATGCAATGAGTGCTAAGTGGACCATTCATTATCATGAGAGATGGGTTCTTGTGAACCACTACTCATGAATCATGGGTCAATGATTTTGACTCAAAAACTACACAGTGTCATCCTAATAGCAATATCATAATTTGACACGATGTGGAAGAAACCTCCTACTTATCAATTGATGAGCTAAAAGGGCTCTATAATGAATGGTTCATAAGGCATAACACTTGCTGAAGGTTTTGCAAATGGGCTAGCAAGGTAAGTGGGCTTAACCTTGGGGGAAACTCCATGGTTAAGCACGCTTGAGTTGGAGTAGTACTGGGATGGGTGATATCCTAGGATGGACCAATGCTTCACCTCTATGAGCATCATCTAGATGGAATGAGTGCTAAGTGGACCATTCATTATCATGAGAGATGGGTTCTTGTGAACCACTACTCATGAATCATGGGTCAATGAGTTTGACTCGAAAACTACATAGTGTAATCCTGATAGAAATATCATAATTTGACACGCTGTGGAAGAAACCTCCTACTTATCAATTGATGAGCTAAAAGGGCTCTATAATGAATGGTTCATAAGGCATAACACTTGTTGAAGGTTTTTCAAATGGGGTAGCAAGCTAAGGGGGCTTAACCTTGGGGGAAACTCCACGGTTAAGCACACTTGAGTTGGAGCAGTACTGGGATGGGTGACCTCCCAGGATGGACCAATGCTTCACCTCTGTGAGCAACACCTAGATGCAATGAGTGCTAAGTGGACCGTTCATTATCATGAGAGATGGGTTCTTGTGAACCACTACTCATGAATCATGGGCCAATGAGTTTGACTCGAAAAATACACAGTGTAATCCTGATAGCAATATCATAAGCTAAAATATTCCTAGTTTGTGAAATCTGGTTTGGGTTCGTACCCCACCATTTAAATGATGAAGTAAATATGGCATCCACTAGCTTGAATTAGTTTTATTTTTAATTAATTTTTATTACTAACACATTCTACTACTATGGTGTTCTTATATTGAAATTTAGTTAAATACTTTAAATTAGAAGGAAAAGAAATCAACTAATCCAAAATTTGTAGAATCTTCAACAAGGTACCCTAAAACCTATATAATTTCCATGTTGATATTGTCTCCATACATCAATTTCTCCAAAGGTAGTCATAAGGATGGCATTTATGTCCATTACAATTCTAATAGAGAAAATGATTAGGGAAACTTGCCCATTGTTTCGTGATTTCTCTTTGAATGATGAGAAGACCTAATGTTGAAGAAATAAAGCTTGCAATTGAGAAAAAAACTACATGCTCCAAAGGTACCAATCCTAACAACAAAAACTATGCTACAGACATGGAAGAAGAGAAAAACACCATGAATGCACATGTCGCAGTTGTTACCTATCAATAAAATAATAATATGTTCAAAATATTTTATTGTAACCTAGATAAAAACACTTTCATACTAAACGATATCAAATAACAAACATCCTAACCAATTTGGCTCATGTATAAGATATTTGCACAATAAAACTATGTTACCTGAGGTGACATGCTATTTTGGATAAGAAAATGGTTTATAATCATTCCTCCTCCCACACCAAGCATACCTCCAAGCATTCATGCTACCATTTCCATTGTTGAAAACAAAAAAAAATCACAACCTCTAGCAGCTTTTGGTGGTACCTGCACAATAAGCAGGACATTGACCACAAGAATCTATATTGATTCCATATTATACAGTAAGTATATAGTCTGCTTTTAGAACCTAAAATGGTGAACCTCAATGTGCAACACATACAAATCACCTTTCCATTGATTTTTTTTTCTAAATTTCCAAATCGAGAGACCATCCAAAATGTAACTACAAGAGCAAGAGGAATTTGAAGTCTTGATATGAGCCAGTATCCAAGTCCACATGGCTATATATGCAAGATATTCTTCTTTGCAATCAAAAAATATTTAGGAGCATGCAAATGATTGAAAATATTGCAGTCTAACATGGCAATCATTATTTAAACAACTATTTCTCTTTTATTTATACAATCCAAAAAAAGGTCATGCCTTCATTAGTAAGTTATAACTAAACATTCTAACATCTGCAAATTTTAATCTAATCAAGCTAGGTGATAAGATAACTAGACTCCCAAATGCATTTGTTTTTATGAATTCAACTTTTCAAGAAGCCTCCCATTTATGAATTGGTTCTTTCCATGTAGAGGTCTAATGTGTAACATCTTTTTTTTTTCGCATGAGCCTTACAATCAACCTACTCTTTAAGATCTACATATACATCCCAATTTTTATTATTGGAAATCAGACCTATGCATATCAAAACCCATGGCTGCTATGTAAATTTGGAGCTAGTCCCCTTCTTGATGCTCTGAATGGGAAATTCACCTTCATTATGATAATTATAAAATATTATAATATAGTCAAAATAGATTCCTGGCTTTTACATGAAGCTACAAGACAAAGAAGCACAATCACACAAGCCAAAATATTTTTTTTGATAATTGACTGTTTCATCTCTAGAAAAGTAGAGTTCAAAGGAAAATGATTGAAAGAACGAGAGATATTATATTAAAGTATACTAATGTGATTGAAAAGTACAGTAAAAAAAAATACTTAAGGGGAACTTAGGATATCTAAGATTCTGACCTATGAACTAGGGACTCACTCCATATATGCCCTAGATGGGGATGGTTTGGAACTTGGTAAACTGTAGTAGTTTGTGGATCAAATATTATACTCCTTACATGACTGCCTAAAAATGTATGGTCAACAAAAATAGATAGCTTCAAAAGGAAGGTTAGAGTGTCTTCCATTCTAACACAAACTGAACTATATCACTAGTGCAAAATTAATGTGGAAATGTATTGGGACTGTTAATGTGGTGTAGTTTAAAGTTCGGATATCCTACTCCATACCGGATTGCCTAAACAAAGAAGTTAGGAAAAGATAATGCTAAAGATAGCTGAGGAAGTTAAAATATTTGAGATTCTCACCCTCACATTGCACACGGAACTAATGATGCACTCTCACAATTGATGTGGTATACTTTGTAGGTCATATATCCTACTCTGTAAAGGAGCACCTAAAAGGTGAAATAAGTAGAAATATTATCTAAAGGACAATTTAGGGTATAAAGAATTTGTGACCCACTGATGTGCATATTGTTAATTGAGAAGTCTTGATCCATAAAAGTGTAAGTAGATTGGCCCGACTAGATTTGATATTATCCTACTCCTATAGGTTTTCCTAAAGAATCTTATAGATATCCAATGGAGTTGTTGTCTACTAATTAGTTCCATTTAGTTCAAAGAAAGTGGACAAGTCCCTATCATAGTGCAAAGGTAAAAAATACAAATGGAATTTGTTTCCACTCTATAAAAGACTATTTTAATCTAGGTAGAAATAATGACTCCTACCTGTAGTGTACCAAGAGGGATTTAAAAGAAGTGTAAACCCTAAAAAAATTGAAACACATGAAACAAGCCACATCACCATGTTTACATAACTTCTTCTCTTGGCATCCTCTAAGTATGCACATCAGATAAAATAAAACCTTCAAAAGCTCCATATATATTCAACTCCTCCATAAAATCAACTGAAAGTTGCCCCCCTTTTCTATTGAAGAGTGGTTACAATAAACTCTTTCTACTATCTTGGGAATAAGTTACTAGTACATGGAATTTTCACCCCTGGTTCGGGTATGATTCAATCTGGATACGAAATTTGGGTTAGGTACAATGCAAATACGTCCAGGAAATGATTTTGCCTCTATGGAAATGATCAAGGTTTGAAAGCCTATATGTGGAATCAATTTCGTCATACCTAGTTCAAACCTGGGTAGAATCCATGTCATCTCATGCCTAAGCCACACATTTCTCGATAACTATAATGTCACCTAGCATACACCCAATTACAGAGTCAAGTAGCAAAACTAAAAATGCATTGCTAGAGGCAAAAACAAGAGAATATAAATTTAGGACCATACTTTTATTTGAAATCAACAAGGAAAGTGTTTCCATTCCAAGACATCGACCCATTTTATATTCCGACTTTATTTTTGAACTCTAGCAATTTGTATCACAGATTGAGAAAAAAACTATGTATATCATTACATTGTGTTGAGGGCTCAAGAAAACCATGTCTTAGATCACAAAGAAAAATATTTTTTTTTATGTGATTACACTGTGTTGAAGATCTCAAGAAAATTATGTATTTGATCATAAAGCACATGTTTTTAGATGCAATTTTTGAATATCCCAAAAAATGTATAGGACTACATAGTGTTGAAGATATTAAGAAGACTATGTATATGTGAAATCCCCATCTTGGGCACAACATTTTTTCTTTTTTGTGATTATTTAACATCAACTACCAACTTAACTAACCATGCATAAAACATCTAAATCAAAATTGTTAATTCAAGGTCCTTTAGTGGTGACAACAAATCAACATCACAACTTATAAGCTTACACTCAAACCCAAGGACCTAAGGACAAGGTCTTTACTAGACCTACAACCTAAGCCTCGAGGGTTCATGATGAACCTACCTACGTATCCCCTCGTGGGAATCAGAGGCTTCGTAGTTCACCCCAAAATGTCAAAGGGAGTTCAATATCACCTCTTGTATGAGATCTATTATCTCACCTTTAACCCATAACTATTAATTTAGTACATGTAAGCTATCAACATAGTCAATTATAATATAATGATAATATCTTACCATCAAGTGTTTGGTCCATACCAAACATTACCAGGCATTAGTGTACAAATGTTCACAATATTCACAAGGGGAATATCATACGATAATCCCAAAGATCATACACGATGTAAGTCATGGGAACACCTCCATATACAAAAGATGACTAGCTCGTACACATCACTAGTATAAAAATGATTGGATCATACACAAATCATAAGTATAATGATGATTAGCTCATGCGTACATCACAAGTACAAAAATGATTGTCTCATACACATATCACATTTATATTAGTGAATGGATCCAACATTTATCAAAAATACATGATGACAAACTCTAACCATACATCACAAAAACACACAAAAATGAGCTCTAGCATTATATCACAAATACATAGTGACAAGCTCCAACATATATCACATCCACATTGGTTGGTTAACATAACACATTAGCTAACAAATCACAATGGCTAACACGTGTCATAAATGCATCCCAAATAGAAAGAATATCGGTGCATTGTGCACTACACCATGGGTCCATCCTTTCCGCCGATATTTTGCACCATTGGACAAATGGGAAGAGGATTTGGTGCATCCCATACTACACTATGAGTCCGTCCTCAACCCCACGAGGTTAAGTATTTAGTTTGACAATTGGGAGGGGATTTGGTGCATCCCATACTACACTATGGTTCCATCCACCATCCCAAGGGTTTCCCCAAGTAGTGAACCTACCAAACCCGGTGGATTCCAACTTAAATTGCCTTTAGGCCACCAATGACAAGTTTGTCCACCTAGGAATAAGTAGCTCCTGACATATACCACCTTGTGACCTTAATGGTATTGTCAGCTATCTTCTTCTCAATCTCAGGTAACACATAGCATCGGTCACTTATGTGTATACTGATGAGGTTAAAATAACCTCATCATAATAAAATTTGGAAAGCTTACTTTTGCTAACTCAATCCTAAGCCTGTGCCAATTTATTAAACTTTAGGAGAAGTAATTTCTTATTTTAAGGAGAATTATGCTTTCTTTCTTTCTTTTGATCAATCGAGGAAATTTACCAAAACAGGTTTAATGGGTTGACCTGAGCATTTTTGTAAGGAATAACAGGTCATCATGCGGCTGTTGCAAAAGTTTAACCAGCACGTGCCTCAAGAGTAATGTTGTGAACCCACTCCTAGATGCCTGGATGATGCACCAAGGATTTAGTTTATGTTCTTTAAATTTTGTTGTTAAAACTTTATGGCTCTTCTCGAGCCATCTATATGTTTATGAGCTT
The DNA here is from genome assembly GCA_007115665.2 of Sequoiadendron giganteum. Lineage (NCBI taxonomy): Eukaryota > Viridiplantae > Streptophyta > Pinopsida > Cupressales > Cupressaceae > Sequoiadendron > Sequoiadendron giganteum. The sequence goes on from CM021108.1 coordinate 406,476,033, forward strand.
TAAAGACATCAAAGTTAGTTTTAAGTTAAGGAAGACTTTTTCAATGGCTATCCACACCATCTTAAATTTAGGATTTAGTTATAAATTTATCTATAATAATGTAATTTCACAAGTGATGAATAAGACAGAGAGGAAGTATTGTTATGCTGTTCACATGGTTTTTCAAATACTGTTGAAATGAGTTATCTGATTTATGTCTATTGATAATATGTTGAATTATGAGTGATGAGGACTATTCGTAATGGGTAGACTCTAGAACTAGAAGCTTATGTGATTTCAAGATGAGGTGTTAACCCACGAGCTGGCCACTCGAGGGAGGGTGATCCCACAATAATGGGTTACACTTTTTGGCCAAACTTGACATTGAAATCAACATTTTTCACCAGATCTTCACTTTCGTACCCCTATAGAAGCTAAACCATTAAGAATTTGAAGATGAAGCAAAATAGTGATTTGTGATATTTTGTGCTGTGAATATAATTATATTTTTTTTAAAAATCAAAAAATAAATTGTGAATTATTTTATGTAGTTTTTATTAACTTATTTTTTTTACTAAACATCATTTTCAAAAACTGATGCTTACTTTCAGCTGCATAACTTTTTTTATAGAAAACATACAATTCTAATTTTTTAAATACAATGTTTTCTCACCATTATCTAGTGGATGGATATTTTTTCATAATTGTTTGTTGCATATATATTTTTTAATTAATTTTCTAATTCAGAGTAATTATAATTTGGATATATTGTACTTTCAACTGCATAACTTTTTTTGTATTCATTTGAATTAAATTATTCTTTTTTTGTTGGAATAAGGACATCAATAGCTACTGTACATGAATTTTAAAAAAAAAATTTCTTTCTTTTCCTATTTTCTTGTATGTGTGAAATAAAGACCTCAATGTTCATTGAAAAACCTACATTCACAAGAAATAAAAAATAAATATAATAATAAAATTAAATATATTTAAAATTATACTTTTTGGGAAGCCTATAATAAGGACTACATGTTTAAAAAAATAAAAATTTAAATAAATTAATTTGAACCCCAAAAAGGTAAATCAAAAGTGGTTTTTTATCAGTATTTTGATAGGTGTAGAGGAGACTCCATTATATGTATGGTTTAAAACTAAAATCTTTCTATCCAAGGGGGTTTGATATAAGTGGGTTTGATCAAACCCTCTTCAATTAAAACCCTTAAAATGGAACCTCTTTAAGGCTTAAATCATTATATTTTCTAAAAATATGTGATTTTAGCAAAAATCAGGATGTCCCAAAAAGTGTAGCCCATTATTGTGGCAACACTCGAGAAGTAGTTTAGATAGATAAGTATTTTTTTGTTTTGTTGTTTCATTTGTTAAAGCTAGATATTTGTTCAGTAGGAAGTAATTAAGTTTGTTAAGAGTGGAGTCTAAAGTTTTGGAGCACTATTGTTTTTCATTGGTATGAGTTATCTTTCGTAGTTGATAAAATCCTTTGCTGTTAAAAAATGTTTCATTGTCTGTTCACTTACTTTTCTGCTTTCGTAGTATATCAGTTGTTTAGTTTGCTTGTTTATATGCTTTCTAGTTTAGTTGTGTTGCTTTCTAAATTAGTTGTCTTATGTTTTTTAACTTAGTATTTCCTGTTTTTCTTAGAGTAAGATTATTTTCTAGTTAAATAGGAATGGCCTTAGACTAAAATTAACTCCAATAGTTTAAGATAAAACAAAAAATATAAAATGAGTTATCCAAATCATCTTCTTCTGCAAATTGCCTTGGACACTGCCTGGTCGACTAATTGACATTCAATTATTCTAAAGTAGTAGGACCTAACGATAGCCTATCACTTTTTGGCACCATTGCCGCGGACCTTAAAAATCCTTTGTGCTTAAGTGTTATTAGGAGACGGTTTGAATACAAATTTTTATGCCAAAAATTTCTTAGTCGGCTTCCTTTTCTGCATGGTCCGGAAAAGAGGCCCTCACGGATGTTTTATACTAGAAACCCCCCCAAAATACATACCAATCATACCTAGGGAAGCCCAAGGCTTAGACGACCACACTTTTGAAGAATTATTTGAGCCTACTCCACCCGAGGCTTTCCATTATTTACCTATCGAGCAACTAGCAGAACAACTAGTTATAGAGGAAATTATTTTTGAAGAACATACTCTTTTGAACATCATGGGAGATTGTAGAGTTGAACCTAACCACAATGAACCTCAGCCTCCTAGAACATTTACCTATCCTATTACATTGGATATTGACGATGATACTGTCATGAAGAACATTTCCCCAGCTTTCCTTCCAACCTTTCGTGGTTTATCCTCGGAAGACCCAGACCAATTTCTCTTTGAGTTTAAAGTCCCGTGTCAGACTTATGATTATAAGAACAACAACCAAAAGTTGAATCTCTTTCTGTCGACTTTAAAGGACTCAACAATGTGATGGTTTATGGGATTGGGTTCTGGTAGTATAACATCTTGGGGGAAAATGGAGACTGTCTTCTTGCAAAAATACCAGAGTTATTGTAGGGTAAGTGATCGTAAGGAGGAGCTGTTTAAACTAAGACAAAACGAGGACAAAAGTTTACAGGATTATCTCGATAGGTTCCTCTTCCTCTTCAAACGATGTGGAGGAATGACCATTAGCGTTGAGATTCTCAAAACAATTTTTCTTAAAGGTCTTGATGATGATTGTTGAAGAAATCTTGATTTAATGGTAAAAGGTGACATATCTCAATTAACTCTTGAAGAAATATGTGAGTTATGTCAGAATTTCTCCTATACTCAGGGAGGAATCCACAAAACTAATCTTTTAAAAGGGTCTAACAAGATAGGTAAGCTCCGTGAAGAAATAGAAAATCTGAAAACGGACATTCTCGTGCAGTTGAATACCACATTAGATGGTATACAAGCTAAAACTTGCAACCTTGAGACCTTGTCAATTTATTGTCAAAGGTGTAGGAATAAACACCTACTGCGCAAGTGTCCTTTAGATAAAGTCAATGTTTGTCAACTTTGTGAGAAAAACCATCCTACAAATCAATGTGAGCTTCTGTTTGATATCAAGAATACCAAGAAAAAAACCATTCAGTTTGAAGAAGAAATAAATGCCTTAAACTAACGTCAAGGAGGTAATTTCTCTTAGGGACAAAATCCTAATTTTGCATGGAGGCCACAAAATAACTGAGCTCATAATCAATGAATTCCATCTTGGAATCAATCGCCTCCACCTCAACCTAACTGGGAAACTCCTTATTGGGGATCCCCTGAATGGACAAACCACACTTGGGGAAATCAGCAGTGGTCAAATCAACCCCAACAACAGTGGTACCAACAACATGCCGCCCCCAATGGAATCGGGCACAAAATCAATTTTATACTAAACCTAGGAAGAATAAACAACAGAATCTGTTACCTCCAGCTCAAAACCCTCCTCAAAATGAGTAGGTGAACCAGCCTCAGCTACCAGCACAACCACTTCCAAATCCTAAGAATAATCACCAAAATACACCAGTCTATTCTATCGAACATGAAAATGTTACAAGTCTTAATGCGATACATTTCGGAAACATGCAGCTGCGTTCTGGTTGAACTCTTCAACCTCCGACCATTGAAGAAATAGTGGAGGAATCTAAGCCTAAAAGTCCAATAAAAGACACGTCGTCTAATCAGGATACCACGCCTAAAGACAAAGAGCCTTTTTTAGTAGCAGGGGCTGCTGACTTGTCTCAGGGGGAGGAAGGTCAGTCCTTAAGTCAACATAAGGAGGATCCTGTTCCAAAGGAGAAAAGGATGGCACCATATCCGGAATGTTTAAAGTCCACAACTTCGGAAGATACTCCGGAAGTATCCTTGGCTATAGAAACTGTGTTAATTCAAGAGATTAAGCAGTTACAAGTTGAAGTTCCTTTATTGCAGGCAATAAAGGAAATTCTTGAATTAAAACAGTTAATCAAACAACTATGTATCAAAACACCAGGGAGAAAGCCAAAAAAAATAAATACCGTTCATATTGATGGTTAGTTAGCTGATTTTTTTTCTGGAAAGACTATCGCTTTAAAATACGATGATCCTAGGAGTCCACTTATAGCTGTTACAATCAATGAGGTAGCAATACCAAATGCACTAGTGGATCTAGGGGCAGCTATTAATGTGATGACTGTGGATGTAATGGAAAAATTAGGTTTAACTGATTTATGTCCTACAACCATAGTCTTACAAATGGAAAATCAGTCTATAACCATCCCAAAGGGCATCATTAAAAACATTCTTGTCAAAGTTGATGGATGGGATTATCCAGTTGACTTCCAGGTAATCCAGTTGCTTATACCTAAGGATAGCTATCCTATAATTCTTGGAAGACCTTGGTTGGCCATGGTTGCTGCTAAGATTGATTGTAGGGAAGGGGGAATGACCATTTCGCATGTTCAAGATAGTAAACGTTTGTTCTTATATCCCCCTACTAAGCCTATTGAGCATAAAAAAGTATGGGTTGATGAACTTGAGGAAACCAATGGTTCAGAGAGTTTAGTCTCCCTAGCCATGGTAGTAATTAAACAGCATGGGGAAGAATTGGAAGAAGAGTTAGTAAATGAAGTAGCACGACATGCTATAACCCTGAACAAGGAAGAAATGATGGATGCTCCAAAGATTTTTGGGCAACCAATTGATATAAGTGGAATGGAGCACAGTTATGCTACAATGGGAATGTCGTGTCCCTTAGCAAATATGATTCTCAGAACAAGTTATTTCTTTGAAGACGTCACGAGCTTTCACCGGCTTATACCTCATAGTTGTCCTCGCAACACGTTGTTGCGACCTATGTATACTGTAACCTCGATCCATCCTGGAACAAAATCGATAATGCTATTACCAGGAAAAACTTTGAATATCAATAGCTGGTTGATAGAAACTCAAAAGGATAAGTTGTTTAATGTGTTGTTACAAAGGTCTATATCTTTTTCTTGTGATTATATAGACATGAGAGGAATTCACCTAGGTGTTTGTACTCATCAAATTTACACTGACATCAGTATAAGGCTTGTTTTCCAGCCACAAAGGAGACTCAATCTTGCATTAAGTGATATGGTCAAATTTTGAGAGTCTCCTTCGTGCTAGATTTATTTATCCAATCTTCGATAGTAAGTGGGTATCACCTATGGTGGTAGTTCCAAATAAAAATGGGAAGTGGAGAATTTGTGTAGATTATCGAGAACTCAATAAAGCCACTTATAGAGATTATTTTCCCTTACTATTTGTTGATCAGGTTCTGGACAACTTGGTTGGGAGGAAATATTTCTCCTTTCTTGATGGATTTAGTGGTTACAATCAGATACAAGTTGCTCCAAAAGACTAGGAGAAAACCACGTTTACCTGCCCATGGGGCACGTTTTCATATAGAGTGCTTCCTTTTGGACTGTGCAACGCTCTAGCGACCTTCCAGAGAGCCGTTCTTTCCATATTTTCCACTCTTGTTAATGATTGTGTCGAGGTCTACATGGACTATATTACAGTCTATGGGTCAACGTATGGTGAAGCTCTTCAGAACCTAGATCGAGTTCTACAAGTTTGTGAGTAAAATAGACTATCCCTTAGCCATGAGAAATTCTTAATAATGGTGGAACAAAGAATAGTATTGGGTCAAAATATTTCCTTTGAGGGAATAAAGGTCAACCCTAAGAAAATCAAAGTCATCTAATAGTTGACTATCCCTCAAACTCAGACAAATGTAAGAAGTTTTCTTGGACATGTTGGTTACTACAGAAGGTTCATTGAAGGCTTTATTAAAATTGCAGCTCCTATGTTTTCTCTTTTACAAAAAGAGGTAGAATTTGTTTGGACACCTGAGTGTTAGCTATCATTCGAAACCATAAAGGAAAAGCTTGTCTCTACTCCTGTTCTACGAGGACCAAATTGGAATATTCCCTTCCATATCTATGTAAATGCTTCTGATGATGCTATTGGTGCAGTTATGGGACAAGAAGATGAGAACGGGGGAAAGTATGCTATATATTTCATTAGTAAAAATCTTACTCTCTGCAGAAAGGAACTATACAACAACAGAAAAGGAATTCCTAGTTGTTGTTCATGCCATAAAAAAAATCTGCCATTACATTACAGGGTATAAGGTTATAGTTTCTATGGACCACTCAGTTGTGAAATACCTAATGAACAAACCCATAGTTAATGGTTGAATTATGAGATGGTTATTTCTCCTTTAGGAGTTTAATGCCACGATTCTTAATAAACTAGGGAAATATAATGTGGTAGAAGATTTTTTGTCACGAATCAAACATGAAGAAGATGACAGTACTCCTATACAGGATGATTTCCCAAATGAAAGTCTGTTTGCAGTTTCTATAAAATCACCTTGGTTTGTAGATATCGCTAACTATTTAGCTACTTCAGAGGTACCTCCTGGATTCACGACTAAGCATAAAAAGTGTCTAATCAAGGAAAGTGCCCTGTTCAAGTGGATTAACATAATTCTATTTCATTGTGGGCCTGATATGATCCTAAGAAGATGTGTGAGAGCGAACAAAACCTACAACATTCTAAGGGCCTGTCATGATGATCCTTTGGGAGGGCATTACTCTGGAAAGAGAACTTCCCATAAAGTCTTAGGTGCCGGATACTATTAGCCCTCAATGCATAAAGACATTAAGAACTATGTTCATCATTGTGATGAATGTTAGAGGGTAGGAAGACCAACTACTTATTCAAAAAAGTTGTTGCTGCCACAGGTAGTGCTCAAACCATTCAAGAAATGGGGTTTAGATTTTATCGGACCCATAGATCCTTCCTCTCAAGGGAAAGAGTACATATTGGTTTGCACTGACTACCTGAAAAATTGGCTGAAGTTCAAGCCTTACGTATAGCTAGGGAAGAGCAAGTCATGAACTTCCTCTATAATAGAATCCTCCTTAGATTTGGAGCCCCTCGAACTATCGTCACTGATCAAGGACCCCAATTTATGTCCAAAGTTCTCTTAGCGTTTACCAACTATTTTCAGGTAAGCCATAGGAAGTCATCCCCTTACCACCCTCAAGCGAATGGCTAGGTAGAATTAACTAATAGAGAGCTTGAAATTTTTTTAACGAAAATAGTTTCTTCTAGAAGAAAAGACTGGGCTAGGAAACTCCCTGAAGCCGTATGGGCATACAACACAACCTGGAAATCTACAACTGGATTCAACCCCTATGAGCTCATTTTTGGGAAGAAGCCTCTTCTTCCCATTGAGTTTGAACTACAAACTCTACGAACGGCTATGGAACTAGGTTTGGATTTAAAATGAGCCCAAGTTGAATGAGTTCTACTACTAAGTGAATTGGATGAGCTTTGTTTAGACATCGTCCATCAAACTGAACTAATTCAACATCAACAGAAAGTGTGGCATGACAAACATATTAAGGAAAAGGAGTTTCATAATGGGGATTGGGCCCTATTATTTGATTCAAGATACAAGGATCATAAGGGGAAGCTCAAGACTCACTGGCTGGGACCTTATGAAATTGATGAAGTCTTTTCGAATAGAACTGTTCGGTTGAAACCAATCAATAGTGACACGCGAACTCTTTTGGTTAATGGTCATCGCTTATGTGTCTGCTAGTCAATAGGGAAGACTTTACAAGGATGGTGGAAATGTAGGGCGAGGTCCAATGTGTTGACTCTGCCAAGGTAGAGTCTATCTGTTAACAATGCTGTTAAAAAAAATAAAAAAAATAAAAAAAATATATATGTCTAATTCAAAAATGTGCAATAAAAGGACATGTATGCCAAGATATTTTCCTTCATTAAATCTTTCTTCATTTTTGGACTTAGCTAATTTTTATTCCATTTTGCAGGACTTCTTAAAAAGCGAAAAATAACTTTAGGAGCACCCACCAAAAATGCTCTGGAACGTTATGATGCTAGTGCTTGATGCTCCAGAACTTGTACAAATCTCATCATGTCGAAGAGGCATTCTGCACTAAGGTCCAAAGCTCTGGAAATCCAAAAATTCTTCATGGCACTCCACTTTCATTCCACTGCTGCTCCGGCTGCATCTTTCAACGATGCTCTAGAACCTTTTATTTTGTTGCTACTTCAGTTGCATCTTTCAGCGATGCTCCGGAACCTTTCATTCCATTGTTGCTCCAACTACATCTTTCAGTGATGCTCTAGAACCTTTCATTTTGTTGTTGCTCCAGCTGCATCTTTCAGTGATGCTCCAGAACCTTTCATTTTGTTGCTGCTTCGACTGCATCTTTCTGCAATGCTCTGAAACCTCCATTTCATTTCTATTTCGGTCGCACCTCACACCAATGCTCCAAAACTTATGCACTTGTTTTGAGTGCGATGTCAAATTGCGTGCTCCAGAACTTCTTCATTCGTTTCCCGCCACCTTTTTCAAATTTTTTAATTTTCACGATTCTTCCGCCAGAATATCTCATACATCTGTCTTTCTATTTTTGCTTTAGTCATAATTAAGCCACCAAATTTCACAATCCTCACTGATATCTCCGTAACCCATATCATAATAATTCTGTCATCACCTCAACCAATGCCTTCACGTCATCCTATCAAATCTATAAGGTATAAGATCTTCGAACAATCACAAAACACGAGTATTAATTTTTGCTTTAAGTAGGTAGTTATTTTCGAATAAAGAATAATTAATTGGCATGAACTTCACTCCCAATTCAGCAATTTGTGCCACTCGGCGATCAATTACTTGTACAGAAAAGCCTTTCGCATGCCTCCATGCAGATTGGAAATCATTGAAGAGTAAGCTACAAATAGGACAAATAAGTGATTTCATAGGCAATATTTTCAAAAACCTGTGTGAAATATTTGTGCCAGAATTGAAATCTTTTGCAAAGTGTGAAATAAGGAAATGGGGGGTGGTAAAAGAAAAGTAGAGCCAGATTCAGTAGAAAAATTGTTGGGATTGAGTAATATCTCCAGGTTGTTCAAGGAAGTAGGGTGGTTAAACTTCATCAAAAAATTTGAGGGCTATAATAAAAAGATGGTAAGCTCTTTTGCTAAGAACTACACTAATGGTGAGGTGGTACTTCATGGGAAGTGTTTCAAGGTAAGTTCCAAAATTATTTCCCGCTTATCTGGTTTAGAGAATACAAAAATAAAAATAAAGGAAACCTCTCAAATTACGTACTAGAAATTATCAGAATTATTTGTTAGAGAGGGAGACCCACACCCAATAGTAGTAATAAGTACCAGGGGACAAAATAAAGGGTTCTAGAGAACCTCCATATTAGAACCCTGGGGCACTTCCACTACATGGATTATAAAGTATTTTACTTGTGAGGGTTAGCTAACTGTAGTTTTAGGACCTGCCTTTCGTATGTTGACCCATTTACGTCACGGGAAGGAGGACCCAACTCTTAGGGTGAACATGCCTGAATTCTTGTATGATTCCTTAAACACTTCCATAGAAAGGTATAAAATGGGGACTGGGATTTTGAAATATCACAGGTTAATTCATCTAATCTGCAAGTACCACTTCCGTAAGAAACCTGAGGGAAAATGGGAGAAGTTTTTAAAGAAAATGGAGAAGCCTAGAATTACAAGAACCATGGAATCAAGGGAACTGTCTCACCAGGCTATTCCACCATCCGGAGCAATTTCCCCTAAGGGCTCCAGCTCCGGAAGCTCTTAATCCCACCACTCCTGGTGAGGATTTGCCAACCTTCTACAGGGATGAATTCAAAACCCCCGACCTGCCAGAACAGGTTGATATTATTTATTTTGACACAAGTAAACCTAGAAACAAGAAAAAGGGGAAAAATAGAACACTCGTCAGTTTCCAAGAATTGCCTCCACTCAGAAGGAGTAAGTGGTTAGCTTCTGAATTCTCCAAAACCCCAATATAGGGTAAGGAGGGAAGTTCACAAACGAAAAAACCTAAGCGGCCACCCGAGCCCATAGAAATTTCAGAGCTTGCCAATGAAGAGGAGGTACCCCTAAATAAAGAAGATTTAGGTAAAGAGTTTCCTTTCCACTCTGCACATGTGGAGGAAATCTTCAATGATGAAATTCAGGGAAGAGAACCTGAGGGGGATGGTGGTGTGCCAAAAAATTTATCACCCATTGTGAATAAAATTGTTGGAACAACTAAAACAAGTAGTGCCATTGCTGAATTAGAAAAGTGTAAAGTAGAAATTGATGATCTACAAAGACAATTGTCTAAAAGTAACGAACTTATAGAATTGTAGAAAGAAGAATTGGCTGTGCAAATTGCAATAATAAATAAAAGAGATCAAGAAATAAAGGGCTTGAAGCTTCAATTACAGGAAAAGGACTCAATAATCTATAAGTTACAAGAACAAATGCAAGAATATAATCAAAAGAATAAAACTTATAGTGTTGACATTGCAAACAAAGATGCAGAGATGGAAAGAATAAAACAAAATTTTGTGTTCATGCTCACAGCCTTCGAGGAGGACAAGAAAATAAAAACTGAAGAGTTGAACGCTTCCATCAGTAGGGTAGTTGAACTAGAACAAGACTTGAAGGAATGCACTGTAAAATCTCAAATGAAGTCCAAAGAAATTCAGACTAAGCCAGTTGTAACTGACCAGTTCCAGGTCCGCATTCCACCTCTGCTAATGAAATGGATGGAAAAGTGTTACTTCCTGAGGAATGTCCAAGCTGAAAATTACAGGCTAAAGAAGGAACTGGTGCTCTTGAAGGAGTCATTTCACAGGGCCTACAGAGGGAAGCAGGATGCATGTTAACTAGTGGAATGTTTACTGAATTGTAGAAGACCATCAAGAATTTACTCATTTTTTTTTAATGAACAATGGCTAAGATGTAAATTGTTTAGGATCTATAATGATCAGCCCTACAAGCCTAATGATAAAGATTTTGTTAAAAATAATTTGTAGAATCAACTCCTGAAGACCAAGATTTAATTTGTGAATTCTTTCTACACGAATTGTTATTAGAAAATCATACAAATTTCTTTATCAAATTGTTTGTTGGAGAGGTAGAACTAAGAATATTTCTCTCCACCATGAGGAATCAAATTCATTGGTAGGATCAGACAAAAGAGTTTGCACAGGCAAAGAGAACAGTGGGTCTCCAAATAAGGTCCCAAAATTCAAGGCCTGATGGGTTCAAAGCTACATTTTTGTCTCTCCTTGTTAATGATAAGATGAAGGAAAGGTATGAAAACAACCTCAAGCTGTGTTATGATAATTTCATGGCAAATGGATAGAAGTTGATTGGAAAAGCATGGCATGCTTGCGAAGAAAGATTCACCCCTCTACCATCTTACTTAAAGAAAAGAGAGGTTATTTCCCCTCTAAATATCAAGTGGTCATTTAGAAGGGCAGATGCCTTAGCTAAAATCCTGAAGACTGAGGACAAAAATTGATTGGAATGAAATACAGACCTCCCTTGCTACTCAATCCACCCCCGACCTTCAATATTTCCACATATCAGAGTGACAAACTTTTTAATGAATGGAGGGAGAGTGTGATGTTTCACAGAGGCTTCATTCATTACCCTGAAGCTTTTGATGCATCAGTCAAGGAGACACGTGATCTCAATAATCTTTATGAGGAATGGAATAGGACTCAAGGATTTAACTATGGACCAAGAGGACCTGCTAGAAATTAGGTAGGGGAGGAAATGATGAGGTAAAAATAACCTCATCATAATAAAATTTGGAAAGCTTACTTTTGCTAACTCAATCCTAAGCCTATGCTAATTTATTAAACTTTAGGATAAGTAATTGTTTATTTTAAGGAAAATTATGCTTTCTTTCTTTCTTTTGATCAATTGAGGAAATTTACCAAAGTAGGTTTAATGGGTTGACTTGAGCGTTTTTGTAGGGAATAACAGGTCATCATGCAACTGTTGCAAAAGTTTAACTAGCACGTGTCTCAAGAGTAATGTTGCAAACCCTCTCCTAGATGCCTGGATGATGCACCAAAGATTTAGTTTATGTTCTTTAAATTTGCTGTTAAAACTTTATGGCTCTTCTCGAGCCATCTATATGTTTATGAGCTTTAAAGACATCAAAGTTAGTTTTAAGTTGAGGAAGACTTTTTCAATGGCTATCCACGCCATCTTAAATTTAGGATTTAGTTATAAAGTTATCTATAAGAATGTAATTTCATAAGTGATGAATAAGACAGAGAGGAAGTATTGTTATGCTGTTCACATGGTTTTTCAAATTCTATTGAAATGAGTTATTTGACTTATGTCTATTGATAATCTGTTGAATTATGAGTGATGAGGACTGTTCGTAATGGGTAGACTCTAGAACCAGTAGCTTATGTGATTTCAAGACGAGGTGTTAACCCTTGAGCTAGCCACTCGAGGGAAGTAGTTTAGATAGATAAGTATTTTTTTGTTTTGTTGTTTCATTTGTTAAAGCTAAATATCTGTTCAGTAGGAAGTAATTAAGTTTGATTAAGAGTGGAGTCTGAAGTTTCGGAGCACTATTGTTTTTCATTGGTATGAGTTATCTTTTGTAGTTGATAAAATCCTTTGCTGTTAAAAAATGTTTCATTATCTATTCACTTACTTTTCTGCTTCCGTAGTATATCAGTTGTTTAGTTTGCTTGTTTCTATGTTTTCTAGTTTAGTTGTGTTGCTTTCTAAATTAGTTGTCTTATGCTTTTTAACTTAGTATTTCTTGTTTTTCTTAGAGTAAGATTATTTTCTAGTTAAATAGGAATGGCTTTAGATTAAAATTGACTCCGATAGTTTAAGATAAAACAAAAAAATAAAATGAGCTATCCAAATCATCTTCTTCTGCAAATTGCCTTGGACACTGCCTGGTCGACTAATTGAAATTCAATTATTCTAAAGTAGTAGGACCTAATGATAGCCTATCATATACCAGTGACAGCCAGTGAACCCTCTCAATATGCGATTAGACCCAGATTATCGTTACTCACACGGATGGGTCCCTACCTGTGTAACCGCTATAACTGTATCATAACCGGGGTAGCCTGCTACCTTCACCTCCGTGAACCAAGTGAAAGTTGACTAAACCCTAGCAGTAACCCATACTTTGGTCATTGGCATGGTCCAATGATTGCCTGTCACTGCTCAAAAATCTTGGAGGTTCACTCTTGGGCGGGTCTTACATAACATGAATCACAATTTCAATCAACAGATACACAGACTGATACACAAACACATAGATATGGAGTTGAATTACACAAACACATAAAAGATACGTGGAACCAGCACATGATGGACTTTACCCACATATACATATAATAAAATTCCCGTTATAAAGTAGTTAAATCCCTTCATTTTATTTAATAGAAGCCTATTATGTATTAAATACTAGTTATTAAATTCTCTTAACTTGATTGTACCCATTTTAGCCTCAAACTAAATCTTACGAATGAGGAAAGGTTAAACCAATTAGGAGGAACCCCAATGCTTGGATTTATCCCCCCCTCCCACCCCCTAGATCCTCCCCTTACAGACTTGAGGTCATAGGGACATCCTTCACCCAAGGACCGCCTACATTCCCGCTTCCAAACGAGTCAAAGTTACACGTAGTTCTCCTCACAATATCTCTCAAAGGACCTACACACAAGTTTCCCCATAATCAAGGTTATCATATTTATGAGGTTGATAGACATCATCCTATCAATAAGATCATATAAGAATCCTTTGAACATCAAGAGACATGACTCTCTAGTTATCAACTGGTTTCAAGCATGATCAATGATGGGGTCGTTCTTAAGGCAATTAACGATCCCAAAGCAAGAAGATTGTCATATGATAAAGTACACTCATTAATATAATTAGTAGTGATACTCATCCTTTGACTTCGTTTATATGGATTATAGAAGCACACCTTCTTTTATTGCCCTTCTAAAGATCTTGAGGACAACAAGTATTATGGTTAGGTACTTGATAGTTGAGACATATTATTGATTGTAACCATGAGGATATAATTATACAACATAGATCAACCTAACCTCTTAAATCTCCCTAGAAGAGAGCTACACAATCATGACATGTAACTTATGGTGTTATTTTCATGTAGTATTTAAGGAAAAGAGATTAGATTACTCATCTACTCGAAAGTTTGTCTTTATTTAAGTTCTCCCCCCTACTTATATTATTAAGGAATAGTAGCAAGCCCAAGATTAATCCTTACATATGTTACAATACGAAGATCATTCAATTACATTATTGATTAATTAATTCTCAATTCATATATACTAGCATCATTTTTTAGGAACAATGACCTATATAATTTTGAGGTTTATCACCATAGAATTTCTTCTTGATTTATACATTCATTTGCACATTAGTGTTAAGAAACCTAGGGTTATCAAGTGTTCCCTAATTCAAATATATTAAATTCGAACATATATCTTATGTGCATTAAATTTGAAATGTTCACTTATCAATACCCCACTTGTTAACCTAGTTAATTCATTTTCACCTTGTAAGGTATAAAATCATGAGTCTCATCCTACATGTAGTTTATATTTTCAGATTTAAGTCTTCTCATTTAATGTATAAATGTGATCAATTTCCAAGACTTAGTATATCATATCAAAATTCAATGCTCACACTACCAAACACCAAGGTACCCAACATGATTGTTATTCCCTTAATAATGATAATCAATTTAACAATATGTAATGAACAATCATACAATATATTACCCTTCTACCATTATAGTGCTCATTAAGAAAAACATTTATTATATCGGCTACATATATTAGGAACTTAAAATACCTTTTCAATTAATATTATCATGATCAAACTATTTGTCATATTCTTAATTACAAAACACCCATTGTAGATTACGAAGGAAATTAATTACAATTGAAATCATTCAAGAGAACCCGGGCATAACTTCTGCTTTACTACCATTTTGCACTAATATTATTCTTAAGATCAAATACTGGTGTAAATCAAGCTCAAACTTCAACCATAAATTGCTTCCTTGCATAAGAACAAGGTGAAAGGAAAGAACTTATCTGATTGGGATGCCTATATCGTTGAAATCCCTCTATCCTTTATACTTTACTGGAAGTCCATACCCTATTCTAGAACTCTCATGGTGACATAGGCGGGGATAACTGTAGAAATGGTTGTCAGATTTGGCTTCAACCTCACCATTCGCTTAGGCTCACAAGTTTCTAAAGCCTTTTCAACAAATTTATTAGGTGTATATTCTGAAATTATGGTATATGTTAACGCATTTCTTCAGACAATTCCTTTCCCACCACCATGCCTTCTCCATGCTTCTTCCATATTTTGGCGTACACTTCTGCCTAGGCGTTCCCAATGACCCAACCCCCTTCAACTCATGTTCTCCTTCTCCACCCACACCTCTAAACTAATAAGACTCCTCTACCATTTATGTCTCGAGGGACATCCATGTCCTAATCCAAAGCTCCCATTTCATCGCAGGTAGGGAGGATGATGTTAAAAGTTTTGTGGTTTTCACTTTTTACACCTGCCAATTGTATCTGCTTCAAATTTTCTAAAACCTTTTCGACAATCCATTTTGCGCATAGCCTGCAACTTTTTCTTTAAATCCTTCCTCCACGCATTCTCACTCTTGTCTTCTAAGCCATAATAGAATATTTCTAAGGCTTTTCAAAGAATCTATTTTCTCCCCTGTGCGTGCCCTCTCCCCACTGGATTTTTCTTTCCCTCCTGCCTGTGTCTCCTCTTGCTCCTCTAAGACACCCTCTTGCTCGTTTCTCCCCTATCAACCTCTGCTGCTCACCTCCTGACGAGAAAGATCTATCCTCCCCCGTAATGCTGCCGCTAGGAGGGTTTTAATGATGATTTTTGTAGCATTTCTCAGGCCCTGCAATATTTACTTCTCAAGTAAGGGGCACCATGCCTCTTTGACCGTGCAACTCCTCTACAATACACTCACACCATTCCCATTTAATTCGAATTGTCTCCTGTCGTGAGATGGGCTAGATGGATTCATAAATATCACCCTTATCTCTGTAGGGTCCTTCTGACCGGGATGTGACAGTATAGGATTCACCATATCATTGATCTCAGGAAAACTAAATACAGGATTACAAAGGATATATACTAGGACTTTTTTCAAATATGCACCAATGTTTACTTTTCTTCCTGTTACATTCCATATCTATTGATGTATATCAAACTTCCTAATGCTTTTTTCTCCTATGTCTGGGCCATTCTTGATTATGATCTGAGAGAATTAAATGGAAGCTCTCCAACACTCCTAATGATAAGGAGAAAATGGTTGCAATAATGTTTATGTGTAAGACCTAGAATTTGTACCAAATAGATAGTTCAAAAGCTGATGGAGAAGTTTGGAAAGTACGTTTGAGAAGTTGAACTACATCCACACAACTTGAAAAGGATAGTATTCATATTTTATTTTTCTTATACCTACCCTGGTTGGAACTTGATTATTTTCATGTCCCAAGGCAATTAGAAGGCTCAGACCAATGCAAAAGCATACCTTATACTGGAAAGAGACGACCTAATTAAACTAAGAAGAACTTTCAAAGAGCTAAACAGTGCTCCTCTGGAGTAATATAAATTTTATTTAATGCGGACAAACATATGTATGTGCTTTGATGATGCATTCATGCTTTAGACGTGTGGATATTGCAAACACCAAAATCCCATGCACAATGAACTTTAATTAGAAAGCAAGCTAGAACCAAAGCTTTTCAAACATTAAATTTGGCATTTTATCCAAATACTAAATGTTATTACAATTCATTGGGACTACTCAAAAGAGAATTGAACAAGAGCATTAGTAAACAAATTGAACATTTTTTTCTACATTAGTATCGATTCTTTAGCTCAAAACAAACATTATTAGAAAGGTAGGAAATTCAATAATGATGAAAAATTTAGATACATTATTTTGTCTAAAAAATTAAGAAATTCAGAGAAATCTTATGCATTTGTAATGTCTCAATTTGTTTGGAAAAAGATATGCCAAAATAAAGAAGAGATTAAGATTAGAAATGTACTTTTGATAACAGTGGATGAGTTGATCCTAAAAGTGGTTACCTACATTTTTTTGTTTCAACTTTCATCACATCTTTCCTATTGATCCTAACTCTCAACTATAACAGTTCATCCTTATAGTTATTGCCTTCAATATTACCATTTATATCATGACATTTGAGTATCACTAATATTTTAATATTTGACTATGAAAGTGGTGGTGTATTTTTTCTATGTTATTTGACTATTAATATGGTGGTGTATTTTGAACTTAATTACTACTCCAAATATGTATATATTTATGATTTTTATATATTTTTGTATTAATGAACCCAAAACGAACCCAATCCCAAAATTTATTTTGACCAAACCTGCATGGTGAATCCTCGAACCCGAACCCAAAAACAAACTAGTAACTTAGTCTTGTGAGAATATGGAAATGCACCTAAATAGGAAAAGAAAGGCTAAGGTTTGCTTCCAATAGATAGGATTTTGGTTTTGGTGTACAAAGGATCCTTGGTCTCCCGAAAATGGTGTTCTCCAACCAAAGAGAACCCTCTGTTGTTTATATTTGCAATACTTTAAATACATAATGCAAATTAACAGAAATCAACCATAGTCTACTTAGAATGCATAGTAACATCCCTACTCTTTTTTGTTTTTATTTTGAATTGCACAAAGTAGCGAATGTTGTGTAAGAGAAAGCACCTTTTAATTCCAAAACCCAAAAGAATAACAGTATGAATCCAATTGTAAGAATTCAAAACCCCCAGGATACAATCTAAATGAGCAAGAAGCTATGAATGAATCCCCAAAATCCACAAAGAGAAAAAAATAAAAATTGGAATGCTATCACTTTGGAGATATTCCTTCAAAGTGAAATCTACCAACTGAATCTTCTAGTTTCCAAAGGGAACCCAATCCATCTACCTTAGTCTTGGACTTCGTTATCAAGTCTTAGTAGAAAGAGGAAGGTCTAGGTGATTATATACAGTTGGCTAATAGCTCCAAATAACTATTGATGTGAATTGGCTAAGAAGATAATGCTAGAGAAGAATAAAAGGATGGAGATGAAGGAGGGAAAGACTACCATAATATGCCTTCTATAGAATAAGAAATAGATTTGTTGGCAGTTCCTGAAACCCATGAAGTGAGAGGTGAGAGTTTAGAGATAAGAGGCAATAGAATGAGAATATGGTTGTCCTCTTAGTAGAATTTTAGCACCAAAATAGAAGTGGCATGATGTAGGAAAAGAAGAGAGAATACTTAGCCTCATGGGGATTACTTATAAAAGAAGTGGGAAATTGTAGTGAACCAATCAAATCATATTTGTTCAGAAAGAATAAATAGAGTATTGGACTTCATGTGGATCTCATGTAATTTAGTAGCAAGTCGCAGTATACTAATCCAAAGTAAAGTTGTTTGAGAATGATTATCAATTTATCACAAAGGTATGAGTGCAATAAAGTTATAAGCATGAGATAGGAAATATATTGGGTTATCTGTGTTTATATGGAATTATTTAGTGTTGGACCAGGGATGATATTGTCCTCCCAAAATGGAAAGAGTTAAATTCAAACCTAATGAAAATAGTTATTAAGAGTGGGATAAGATAGATGTGAAATTAAAGCAACAAAAAACAAACACTATTGATTGAAAAATAACCATGGTGTGCATCACTGCTCCAGTATTCAATTCATATGGTCATATATGTGCCCCAAAATTCACTCTTGATGGTGCTAGTAGCAACAACTCACTATCAAAGGTGAGCTCTAGGACACAAGTAGTTTCTTTACTCTATTTTGCTACATATAAAGGACTCAGTGGGTGAAGAAGTAGCAAGAAACTAAGTTTAGAAGGAAATAGGTGCAGAGAGAGAGAGGGCTTCATGTACATGTGAATGGATTGGCACCAATGTAGTAATTTGAGAGTCATATATTCTAGTCCTAATAGGAATTCCTATAAAGTACAGATGGAAAATATAGCTACTTAAAAATAGGTTGAATACCTAAGACTCAAATTGTGGCAGTGGATTGGTAGTGATATAACAGAGGTAACAAGTTAGATATCCTACTCTCTAAAGGACCATCTACAAAGGATTATTATGTAGTCACATCCTTAAGAATTCCTGCTAAAAAATGAAACTTAACAAAATACAACTACCAAAAATGAGTTTAGGATATCTAAGATTCCCACCTTAGATCACGCAGAATTGTTTTCTTGCATGTGGGAAAGAATTGGCATGGTTAAGGTGGTAGCAGTTTGTGGATCACAAATTATATTCCAAAAAAGAACACCTAAAAAGTATAGTAGGTAAAAACTTAGAATAGCAACTAAAGGACAATTTAAGATATCCAAGTTTATAAAACTCAAACTACATCAAATCAATGGTGTAGGCTTACTTCATGCATAGGGTGTGGTGTAGTTTGTGGGTTAGATATCCTACCCACGAAAGGAATGTGTAAAGCAACTAGTAGCTATTCTAACAACTGTGGTCTAGCGGTTAGTGCCACACAATGAAATCCCAGAGGGCATGCTCCCTGCATTAATGCAGGGTTCAAAGTACAATTTGTAAAATGGAGATTTTTTTCATCCCAAGCTTACTTGCATGAAGGGATGCTTAAACATAACCCCCATAAATGCAAGATTAAAAAGGACAATTCTAAAATGGAAGTTTCTTCAATTCTAGGCCACCTTGTAAGGGTGTTGATCATATATAGGTATATAGATATGTATATATACATAAATACATACATTTGAATTAGTATAACTATAGGAACACATATATACATGGAAATATCAATCTGATTATAAGAATTGAATTGGTAATATTGTAAAAGTATATCTATCTATATATGAGGACTGCATCATATTTACATACCTTCTTATATTAGTCTCCTCCTAGTGTATCCACTAAATGAAATAAAACCCCCAAGAGCTAGAAAAGTCAATTATATGTGTTATAAACTCCTAACTACAATGTACCAAGTGGTTTCAAAATTAGTGTAAACCCTAAAATAATGTAAACACCAAAAAATAGACTACACCAAAATGTTCACATGCCTTCTTATATTGGCGTCCTCTAGGTATGTTCACCAAATAAAATGAAACCCACACAATCCCCAATAAAGTCCATTCCTTCATAGGAACAACTAAAGATGTCGATGATAAAAAAAGGAAGAGCTTGCAATAAAAGTAAGAAACCCTATCACAACAAAAATTAAAACCAATCTTCCTATAGTTGTTGCTTCAATCTATTCATAGTAAAAGAAATCTAAAAATATCGGGGTTTTAGAGCTTACTTAGATTCTTGAGCTCAAAAAAAACAAAACTTGAAATGGAAAACCATGCCAGATTTTAAGGATGTTGTAGAGATAGTTTTGGTGCCATTGCAACTTAGCCTTGGACTTCTTTTTATCATGAAGATGACACCTCTTTGGGTAGTCATACATTGCACCATTTTCTACCTTCTTAATTGCATCTATTTCCCTTACATAGATTAAAAACAATTCAAGGGATTTAATGGTCGAGTATTCCAAAAAAAGTAATCTTTCGTGCCACAACAACAGGAGATGTGTCGAAGCTGAAAACTTCAAAGGATCTAAAGGAATATAACAATCTTGATGAGATGACTGAGAAAAATGAGAAGCCTTGGGGAGTTATAGAGCTGTGGTTAGAGATAGGTGACCTAGAAGATACATACTCTAAGTCAAAACCAATAGCCGCAGGAAAGTAGAATTTTTTTTTAATACCCACTTTAATATTATATTGTCTAATTTTTATTTGTGTGACTAATTATTTAGTTGATTTTCTTACCTAATGATCAAATTAGTCATTTATTTAGTCATTTATAGATGTGTTGCAATAAATTAGTAAAAATTAGTCATTTTTAGTTGTCGTGACTAAAATTTTTAGTCATGTAGTCATTTATTTGTCAAATTCTACTAGTGAGAATAAAGACAATTTATTTTTAACTTCCAAAAGAAAACTTGCTAACTAATGTAAATTTAGATCTTCACTTCTAAACTCAACTCCCTCATGTTGGAGTGATTATCTTCGTTCTTTGTTCAACCATCCTTTTTATGCCTTCCTCTTTATGTGGCACCAACAATTCTTCCTTTTTTTCCAAATTCACTCCTTACCACCCCTACTAGTAAAGTTAAAATCTATGTAACCTGAACACCTTATTGAGAATATAACTCTAGGTTATATAAATTTAAATTTCTATAGAAATCAATTATGATCATATCCTAGTTATATCTCACAAAAATAAAATGAGTTGTTATAGAAAATCATGATAAAGATATGTGACAAATTACACAATGTGGGGACTCAACTAGCTCACATATGAATCCTCTAGTTGTTGTGGAAGATCATAATGGTTCAAGGTCACGAAAGGATCAACTCCTACAACAATCATAAATATAGTGAAGCTCACTATATAAAATAGCCCTACTTAAATCTAGGACTTCTAAAAAGCCTTGGGTCACAAAGAAAATTGACTTAATAGTAGACCACTCAACCTACAAATAAAAACTCTTACTGGTCCATAGACGATGGTGAAATTGTAATAATCGTATGTGATCAAGATGGGTCTTATTATAGAGTATGGAATATGAATGGTTTACCTTGAAAATATTTTTTACTATCATAATCTAATAGTTATCTTCTATTTCCAAATGGTAGGGGAAGAACATAGAAAACAATAATTATTATTTTTCATACAAATTTGTCTGGATAGTGTGGTTGGTTTTATAACTTAGTTAAATGGAAATTTAGTAAATTTTGATATTGTGAGAACATGTATTTTGTAGAAGGTGACTTTATAAACATAATTGGAACTATGTTTCCCTATTTCTCTTCACCTAGTGCTTTGCATGCATTAGATACTTTATAGGTACCATGATAAACTTGATTAGAAGAACTTGGGTATAATCTAGGATAATCATCTTCACACCACTTTTTCATACTCTAGTGTTCAACACAATTGAAGAAAAACTCTTCTTAACTAATATTTTAGGTGACTCTTATTTGACCTTTAGAATCACAACACCCATGTTCTAGTGCTCTAAATATGAAAACATCTTATTGGTTATAGAGGCATATATGTTTCCCACTTTTTCACTATAGTTAGCAGATCTTTGAATGAAGTCTTATAGCTCAACCTGGTATTAAATTTTTTCTATGTAATAGGGTTTGGTGTAAATGTGCTTACCTTTGATTTGGGTCAAGTTTTTCTTTCTTTACTCTATACTTGTATGGTGGTACACTACCATTTGGGATATGTATTCCTTAGTGTGGTATGGGACTTATAATGGAGGTCAAGTCTATGTTTGCACTCTTATATCATGTTTCCTTATGTTATTTTTATTAATATTCTAGAATCATGCATTATATTTGTGACTATATACTAATATTTGTATTCCTTAAGTCTTCTTTCATTATTTGGTCTTACATTATGCAATTTAATTCTTAATGCTTTTATGTTCATGTGTGTATATAATAGTTTATATGTTGTGATGTATAATGTTGAGAAAATGTGATTACAATGGAATGATTCTTTGATGTGAAAATACATTAATAATTATGTGTTTGTAAACTCTACATTGTGTATTCATTCATGTGTGTTTGATATTTATGATGTTTGCATATGCTACAAAATAATTTAAAATATTGAATCAAGAAAATATACCTTAGAGTTTTACAACATTAGATTATCAAAAAGTATTATTTTGCTTGAATGATGGATGGGGAGGAAAGGGAATTTCTCTAATGATTGGTTCAAGACTTTACTAACCATTGATAGATACTAGAAAATATCATGAAAGCTCAATAAAAGAACATGTACTTTTTGGTTGTATTGTATTATAAAAGAACTTATGGTAGTGGCTTATCTAGCTAATGGTTAGATGTTGAAAGGTCGTACTATCACCCATGGTACAAATCAATTATCAAGTTATGTTTGATGAGACGCCACATGGTAATTATTGTAATGAATGTTTATATTGTGATATATTTATATTCTTGCATGATTCCGCTTTCAGTTTAGTGTTTCATGAAATTGAAGATTTTATTGCTCATATTTTTGAGGTTGTTAAAAATTACTTAAATATCTAAAAAATTTAAATAAGAGTATAATAATAATCATATAAATACATTAAGATTTAACACATCCATGATTCAAATACTTATAACCTAACACATAGTATAGGGTTAAGGGCATAACAATATAAATACATGGCGTATTAAAGGTGAGAAATGAAGAAGAAATATACTAAGAAAAATGAAGCATGATAAAGTAGTTGCCAAGTCAAAAGAGTTAATTATGGATGAATAGAAGAAAGAGGAAAATAATAAATCTTAGTTTTAAGAAAATGAGGTGCAAAGGTTGAAAGAGATAAAATTAAATATATAGTATTTCCACAATCCATGAGAATTAATTAGAGAGATATAAATCCTAGTAAAAGATGAGAACTTGTTAGAGAAATGGAAACAATTATCCAATTATTGGAATAAAAAATAGAAACAAAATGAAAGCCATTAGTTATAAGTATAGTGAGAATAATAAAAAGTGGAAAAAATAACTAGTACTAATAGATATTATACTTTAATGGGATATTGGTAAAGAACACATTACTAGAACTAGAGGCTAATATTACTTTAATTCCAAGAATAATATATGAATATGGAGGTGAACTTGATAGGTATAAAATCAATATCACATTTTATGGTGATAGAAATGTATGAAGGACATTCGACATTAATTTGTATTAAGAATAGTTGGTATATGATAATGGAGTACTTGATGCAAAGAAAGATGAGCTCATCCTATAGAGAAATGGTAGAGCATTGCACACACCCTTTAATTTTAGTATGAAAGGAGAATTTGTTGAAGAAAAATGTCAATAGATGAAGATGTAGAGGATAAAGAAAGAGTAAGAGGTTTCTATACAATCAATAAAATTCAAAAACTAAACTAAATGGAAAACATACATTATAGGGATAAATAACTATGGTGACTACAAACTCAAGCAATAAAATAATGGGAGTGGAACATGCCAAAAAGATAACAAAAAGATATAGGGGAAATAATGGTATTTAGTATTACAAAAATATCTAAGAAGGTATTAGAGAGCACTAGAAAGAGATAAACCCTACCACAAACCAAAAGAGGGTGCCACATCAAGAAAGATATATCACACGTCAAGTTACCACACAATTATTAAGAGAGTGAACATTTAGTATATCTTCTAACTATATTAAATATGTTTGAGAAGGAGAGCCTACAAATGGAAGACTTATGTGATGTACTAAGGGGGACAAGATGACAGAATACACACAACCCAAATATCTCTACCTAAAAATTATTGGTGATTCTAATTAAAAATAGCTATATGAAAGAGGAAGGAAAAATTGTTCTAGTAAAAATATTATAATATACCATAATCCCTTAATACCACATTAGAGGGTGTGAAGAAATGAGGAAATAGATAGGAGAAACAAGTGAGATATCGAGAATATAATTATTCTATTGAACCCTGGACCCTTTCACAAACACATGGTATATGCATTAAGAACAAAGGGTGGAGACTAGGAACTAGGATATAATCATAATTTATTCCTATAGAAATTATAGCCTCCACAACCTACAATTAAATTCTCAATAAGGTGTTAAAATAGTTTAAAGTGGTGGTAATTTTATGAATAGGGGTGGTAAGAAGTAAATTTGGAAAAAGGGAAGAATTGTTGGAGCCTCGTAAAGAGGAAGGCACAAAGAGGATGTTTGGACAAAGAATAAAGAGAATCACTTAAATGAAGGAGTTGAGTTTATAAGTGAAGATCCATTTATATTAGTTATCAATTTTCTGTTGGAAGTTAAAATAAATTATCTTCACTCTCCTAGAACCTTCCAAATTGAATACCATAGAGATATCTTATGTTGACATCATGGTGTAAGTATGGAACCTCTAACAAGTTATTTTATGATGAGATACATCTTATAGCTAGATCAAGCATGTATAGAATAATATTCTACCTTCATGACTTCCTCAGTCAACAACGATCAAATTCTAGCTAAGTTTTGGTTGCTAAGTAAATGCACCTCAAGTTTAGACAAGATAAATTATTGTATTATAATGCCCAAATATATGGAACATATGCTAGTTGGAGAGTTAGTCCATTTTAACTATACTTTATTGAAATGGTGTCAGTTGATCTTTGTTTCAAGACATATGCCAATTCTAGGACTAATGGCCATAAAGAATAAAGGTGACATATTCAACTTAATAGATTTAGTTTAAGCAAGGGAAACTCAATCTATCTTGATTTTATTGAAAAAATAAGTGAGTGTTCTAATAACTTATGGTGAAAGCAACCAAGGGTGGTCAAAGGTAAGTCTAATATGTTCACCCTCCTACAGAACAAGATGATACAAAGGTATTGCAAGTACTAAGAAGAATATTGCAATAATATGAGATGTCATGCAATACTTCCTAATAATTGGTTGAAGAATAAAAGGATTAGGTTACACAAGCATCTTTGCACATGGGTAAGCTATAATGGTGATATCATGTATCCAGGAGCTAATAACACATAATGTATAAAGAGAGAGCATCTGTGTGTGTGAAAAAAATGTGTAAGAAAGAGATACATGTGATTATGAAATACATGTGATACATTAAACCATTCATCTAGAAGAATGATCGAATGTGTAACTTGATGTATGGATAGAAAATATGGTAAGAGGGGCAACACAAGCCATAAAAGGAGTAGGTACTTTAGGAGAGGATAATTTGAAAATCTACATTACAAATGTGTATAATTTATTTGTTTAATTGGATAAATTCTTTTCAAATATTATAGTTTTGTTGAGTTGGGAAAAATCCATCACAAGTTGATATTTTTTGCATCGAGTAATGTTTCATTTATACAAAACCATAGGAAGGTACAAACAAAGGAGATTGCTTGAATCTTCTCACGAGTGGGCTTGTTTTTTATAATAGAAGCAAAAAGACTATAACTTGAATCAATTGGAGAGACAGACACATGTTGGAAAAGCTAAGGTTGTTTAATGTGAAAAAGGACTAGGTAAAAGAAAGAAGTTGGGTCCATGAAGAGGGGAAGTTTCAGCCAAAATAAAAAAATCACAGAATGCGTACAAAATTGTGTACGTGCTTTGGATTGGGTACTCGAGCCTAAATATAAATGCCTTTATGTTTAGATTTGGGTACACATAAAGAAATGCGTACACATTATTGAATTCTATTTAACTTCTTAGGAAATTTGTGTACACGTTCTTGAGGGTCGATTTCAACCTGATTTTCACTGCCACCTCCTCCTGTCGACACAACCGATCTTAGTGTAATTCAGGTTAGTTGAATTTTTCTCTTTTTGTTTCTTTATATCTTGCATTTTTATTTTTTAATTGTTATTTAGTTTTTGTTTGTTTTACGTTGAATATTTTATAGTTTTTAATTTGTATTTTTAACCAAAAAATATCAACGAAACCAAAAACGTTAAATTATAAATTGAAAACCATAAAATCTATACCTAAATTAACTAGAATTTAACCTAAATTATACACAAAACTTAGAAATCAAAACCCTCAACCCTAGGTTCCAAAAACATAGACCTAAAAACTAAAACCCTAAACTCTAAAACCTAAACCTAAAACCCTAAACCCTAAAACCTAGACCTAAATTAGATTTATAATGTCTAGATTTTTGGTCTTTTTGCTAGCCCTCAAATCACATATAATCCCTAGATAACTCTATTTATAATGTCTAGATTTTTTGTCTTTTTACTAGCCCTCAAATCACATAATCCCTACAATAAACAATTATTTAGTTAAGCCTTAATTTACATAAGTTCACATTCAACCTTTCGTAATGCTTGTATATTTTCCATACAAGGAGCATATCTAGCACCAAATTCTACATTTTAAAGGAAATAACAACTTGTTTCAAATATGGTCTTGATAATATTTATTAATGAGCCCAAGATTGCATTATTAATACCTTTTATCACTCCTAATCCTTAATCTCTACCTCTAAAAAATCTTCAAATACTTGGTGTGCTCACTTTTCCAAGTCCTTGTTTAATTTATTTAGCAATATTCACCTATGTTCATAATCTTAATTCTTAGGTGCACAACAAGTCCCTAAAATTTGAATATATGTCCCTATACATACCTCTAAGGAACTCAAAACCAAGTATCAAATTTAATCAAAATAGGCTTGGCAAGTACAATTTACCACTCAATTTTAACCTTGCAAGGAAAATGAAACCATATGGTTACTAGAAGTCAACACAAAACCAATTGAATATACATGATTTAATAAAATTAAACTCTCTATCATAAAATAAATTTTATATGAATATGCTTGTTGGCTCTAATTCTCAAAATCAATTTTATTGCAATAAAAATTCAAGGTTCATGGTCTATAATAGACAATGAAAAGGAATGGACAATTTATAATTTTATATATTCCTCTGCATGGACCTAATACTTAAAACTTTCAAAGGTGACAACATTTGAGACTTATAAATATGTCTATCAAATATATAATAACAAAACCTCATAAAATTTTGAAATAGCCATGATTATCTTCCCAAACTAGTAAGGAAATATAGGCTACTTAAGACAAACAACTCTAGAAATTTAAGTTAAGAAAAAAAACTCTAGAAATTTAGTTAGAAATTAAACCAAAATATCACCTTCAAAAAATAAAATAATCATGAAATGCCAACAATAAATTATGATCAAGTAGCTCATAAAATTATACTTAATACATTTATAATTTTTCCATTTGTCAAATCAATGAAGTAGGACCTTGATATTATTATTTAAAGATTTTAAATTAGGCCATTGTGTTGAAATCAAAATTTAAGATAGAGTGATAATTTTGTAACGCCCCGCCACGCAACCCTAGAGGAAGTTGCAATTAACTACTTAAACAGACTATTTTTTTGTTTGTTTATCATGCAAGTTGTCTACCCATGCCAACAACCTCTAAGGTTACGAGACAGAGGTTATTTAGAACCTCAAAAAAAAAAACATGAATCTAAACCATGCCATTTAATTACTAAAGAATTAAGCACATACATTCCAAATAAGATAAATCACATCAAAGCATAAGAGATAACCTTCAATTCAATTTATCCATAATTAAACAACACGATTACATCTCTCATTCCTAGAATGAGGCAAGTCCAATAAACATATTTACAATTACAACTTTCCACCTCTATAACAAATGAGGGGTAATAAATCTCAAGAACAACTGAAATAAATAAAGCAAAAATTGAAACCGAATCCCATGAGCTCTCCAACTGGAAATCTCATCCATGTGAACAAGAAGAAATCCCAATGGATTGAGGTGCATGCCACCCAACCAAGTGGAACCCAAAGGTCCACCCCCTGTGCTAGGAGATAGTAATAAGGAATCCTATCCAAGACCAACACCTCTAGACACATGCTAATTCATAACTGAACCAAATTGACACAACCAATCACATGTACCTCACAAGTACAACATGAGTACAACTTGGGTACAACATAAGTACAACTCGGGTACAAATCTACATGGTCACATTGCTTCCAGATACAAAGCAGATCAAGTATGTTACGAGAACCATACACACAGAATCAAATACCAACTGTTGTCCTAGACAGAGTGTCATCACACAGCTTGTGATCATGAGTTACCCATGCGGATCTTCATAGGCTCTGGCTAACCTGGTGGCCTCAACCGATCCCCGGCCCTCATACTTACTAATGTGGGATCATATACCTGCCATAAGGACTAGATAGATAACCTTGCCATTCCAAGCCTTCCCACTCACCCCAAGTCTAAACGAGCACTTGCAAAAATGAGTGAGGCTTAGAACTTATCTTGATTAGTGTGAAGTACCACCTAACCTCTAAGTACATTGATTTAATTATCACTTGATTAACTACTTCCGAAGGTTACCCAATCTTACCTCTTACTGGATCTGGCCCCTAACGGAAGCCACTCTTCTACTTGACAACACACACACCATCCAATTACCAAGGGTACCAAAGTGCAAACAAACAAGATAACACGACCACTCCTTTCTCAGGAGGCAACGAAAGTTCAAACCCTCTCCAAACACTGGAGGTAACAAACATAACAAAGTCACTCCTTACAAGGAGGCATAAATCACATAATCCACTCCTAATCCAATAAGAGGCACAAAACATCCTTGTTTGTGGAAACTAGGTAATACACTGACTAGACACCATGCACTACCCAAGGAAATAAACAGACAGTCGACATCACAAATCGACAACCCACGAAATAGAAAACCCAGCTAGAAGACTTGTCCATTGCTATGACCCAAATTCCCAATTGATAACAAGAACAGTTCAAAATCAAGATGAGAATTAAAACTACTTTGGATTCACTAAATCCATTTCCTCATTATCATTCAATAATTTGTCACATCAAATAAACTGAATTAAATGCATCTTTTCAAATAAAAGAAAAATTAACACTAATTATCTAATTTCCTTACTTGCACTTAAATAAAGATAACTTAACTAGTTAATTTCCATAAGGAAAAATGCATTGCTTTAGAATAAATATTGTTTCTTCAGTTTAAAATAGCCATTTAAAATTCAAAACTAAACCTCCTTTGAAATAACGTTTTAAAAGGAAACAATGATATAATTAAAGTCATGTTTTAATTTGTTCAATCTAATTTAAATTATGCCACAAGGAAAAACATAATTTAAAAACATGTATATATAAAAAAATGTATATATACATATCCATTTACTTAAATGAGGCGAAATTGTGCAATATTAAATATTAATATTTTAAAATTATATAATATAATAATAAAATAATACTATAACATATTTTATTATAATAAAATATTTAAAAATCATATTTTATTATTATAAAATATAATAATAATAAAATAAATTTAAAATAACAAAGTTTATTTCATTTTAAAAAAATTGTTTTATTCAAAACAAACGTTGAAGTTTATCGGGTCGCGCGCCAAGGTTGGGCCGTGTGCCAAGGTTGGGTGTCGTGTCAAGGTTGGGCGTCGTGTCAAGGTTGGGCATTGTCTACATCTGTAGTTGAACCCCACAGTTGGGCGTAGCGGTGTAAACACCGTTGACCCAACTGTGAGTGTCGGCTATGTATGCAGCCGACCCACAGTTGGTCGGGGGAGTCTGTGTTGGGTGCGACTCTCTGCCCACGTGCCTCCCATGGGGGTGCGGTGGGGAGGTGAGCCCCCAACACCTCCCCATTAATATATATTTTTTTTCAATACAAGGAAAAAATGAAAATAAACAACGGTTTTCAAATCCGTTTCTGGTTTTTTTTTCAAACAATTTTTATTTATAAAATTTTGCCAGCAGAAACCCCTATTTGGAATATTTAAAAAAAAATATGAATATATATATGTCAATATATATATATATATATATATGTGTGTGTGTGTATATATATGTATATATATATTAGTCTTCCATAATAAAATTACAAAATAACTTGAGAAAACCAAGTAAAAACAAACATTTACAATCAAGAACACTATTTTCTTTGAAGCATTTTATTTCTAAAAAGAGGTTTTTTTTTCAAATTTGAAGACAAGAAACAACAGGGTTTATTTAAGCAAATCTAACAGAGGAATTTAAATATTCTTTTTGCATGATTTTCAACAACAACATTTAAAATTAAAAATCTCAAAAGCAAACAATTTAAAAGACATGAACTTGATTTCCTTGAATTTGTGAAGAGATCCAGACAATGCTTAGCTTCCAACTTTCGCTCCACAAATTTTCACAGCTTCAATCCAAAACCCACAAAATGCAAAAATTCTTCCTCTTTCTATTTTAATCTTTTCCAAAACTTCATGATCCAAAATTGTGAAGAAAAATTCAATAATAAAGAAATTCTCCAAAAAAATTCCCTACAACCACCCTCATCAATTTTCCAAAACAGAATAGCAAATATCTTCTTTCTCAATTTTTGAATTCAAATTTCCTAAAATGAACTTTTAAAACATTTTTCTTTAATTTTCATTTTCAACCAAAATAATCAATAACTTCAAATGAAAACTTAACTTATCTCAACATCATAAATTTAATTAATTAATAAAATAGATTAATCAACGATGAAATTATTTATTAATTAAATTAAATTAATAATAAAATAAATTACATTCCAACATAAACCAGATAAAGTTAATTGACAATTTAACTATAAAAGCATATATTTAAACATTTTTTTAACTTGCAACTTTAAACTGAAATCAAATCCAGATGAAAAAATTAAGGCAACTTAACCCGACTAACACCTGATGGCACACTATGACTAGGGTGACAACTTGGCACGAAAAACCTAGGTACTATCTCCCAATCGAATGTCGTTGGGAAACAGACATGCTCAAACCTGTGAAACCACGTGGAGTCGATGTCTTGTACCTGTCAACCTACGAACAAAGAGTACATCCACATGCAACAATATGTCATAAATAAGGCACATCGTGAAGAGGAAATCACGGAATCGCAGGGTGCTTGCAAGCGAGTGATGCGATACCGTCCCCTTCACCAATACAATGTAACTAACTGACAAATATAACATACTAATATAACCAAAGCATAAAACATCAGTTATTCAAACATCCATAATGCTAATCCAAAACATGCCATAATGATAACATCATAATAAAATACCATCACATCAAAATATAACATTAACATCGCTTTATAGATAGCGATCAAATAGCAACTGAGTACCATAGTCAAGGTACTAACAAAAAATACAACATAAAAGGGCAGAACACCATTCAATCAAAAGGACAAAACAGAGGGGTATTACAATTTAATCAAGGGTATGCACATGACTTTAATTGTATAATTTAATGTACATGTCGTAGGGGAGGTTGTAATTGTTTGTATAAATTCTACAACATAAATTAGTCTAAATTTTCATTCTATGGATTGTTTTATGTTTTAAATTGAATGTGTCTTCAAATGAAAGGTAGTTTGAATTTGTGCACATTCAATGTGATTTATAACTTTCAAATTGTGTACATTATTTAATTAGTTTTCTGATATATATTTTTTAATTGTTTAACGTGCAGTTGCTATTTCATTGTTCACATGGAGCCTGAATTTAATACAGAGGATTTTATACCTAATGAACAAACTGGAAATCTCATACATCCACATTTACCACCACGAAAAAACCCCACACCTCCACCCTCTCCACCTCCTAACCCCCCATTCCCTATAGTAGATCGGGCTTAGTTAAGAGAGAGCATTAGAGAAAAACTTAATGTGATTTAGGAAAAAAAAAGATTTGATATAAAATGAGCCTAACATTCCCCCCCATCTAGCATGGTTTGCATATTCAATGCAAACTATTGTTGATTCTATTTGATCCATTGATGCGGACCTAGATAGGTTCCATCAATGGAGAGAAGAGAGGAGACAATTCTATGCAAATGGATTGTCTTATAAAGAAATCCATGACCTTAAAATTACCAAACAAGCCATTTGCCAACATTTCTTTAGCCCCCAAACAAACAAACCAATTGTACCCACTAAAAAATGAATTTCAATTAAATGGTGTAGGCACCCACAGATAGCTACAATTTTTTGGGACAGATGGTGGATGGTGTTTGATACTCCATCACATGGAAATCGTGAGGTTCCCCTTTACTTTTTGAGAAAGTTATGGGGTAAGTTTGAGTTGGGTTTAAAACCAAAATATTTTGATATGAGGTCATTTTAGGGAGTTGGGCGTGGCATGGCCCAACATAGGTTAGGAGCACGTTTCAATCCTCAATGACGTGTTATGATTGCTCCTATTGTTGCTCCTCCTTCTCATGGTGTTCCTACTATATTTCGGCAGTAGATGATGTTTTCAACAGTAGGAGCATTAAGTTCTCTTTCAAGACACCTCACTCATCAAAATACACATGCAATGGCTAAAGTGGGCAATAGAGAGCATGGAGGCTCAAGCTATGGGCATACTCAGATATCCACTTCAGGTGACCCACATGCATCTAGGATGGAGTCATATATGGATTTACTATATTCTAAGGATCATCCTATGTAGGTATGTACATATTTTGAACTTAGGAACATTTTAATTTGTTTGAAATGTGAAAAATTCATGTAAATAATAATATTAAATTATGTATACATATATATATAATATTAATTCAAGAAGTGTTTGGTGTAGATGCATGATCACACAATGCATGAATCAATATGATTGTGTTTGTATTTTGAGTGTTGTAGAATTGGGCTCACCTTTGGTCAAGTAAAGAACAATATATATTTCAATTTATGCGGACATATCTAATTTAATTTGAATTACATATGTGTGAATTGATATATTGTATCTAGATGAAGCGAGTTCATGCGATACTGAATACTGCCCAACCACAAGTTGTGGTGAGCACTCCTAATTCATCGTCAGCTATTATGCATGGGCCATCTCTAGTGCATGATTTCAAAAATTTGTTAAGTTTAAAATAAATACACATCATAAATCTAATTTAATTATAATTTTCACACGTGTGAATGATTTATACATTATTGTATTTATTGCAAGGACTTCATGTGATACCCATGGCGAGCGCACCTGAGACATCATCAACTTTTTTATGAATGGTAAATCTCAGGTGTGTGATTATGAGGTCATATCATTCAAGGTTGTAAACTTTACTAAATCTCCTATACAATTTTTAGGGACCTTTTAAATATATATATTCAAGGTTCTAACATATTGTTTGCTTTATTTGAATATGCAGGAATTAGTAGATCAAGCATTTGGACCTTCTCAATTGATGGTTATACTACCTGTTGAACAAAATGTGACAGTAGATTCACATGATCATATGGTAATTTATGCATACTAAAAATAATTTTTACTATATTTACTAGATATTTATTTAAATTTATTTTTATCAAGTTTATATTTTCAAGTTTATATGTTAAATTAAATCAAAATTTCTAAATAACTTTAAATCTAATTTCAAGTTTCTTGTACTCTTCTACAACATGATATAGGTACATCTAGTCCATGCAGAGCAAAGAAGAGACTTGATTTGACTGATCGCCATGATAGTTAGATGGTTTTAAATTTTGTGGACTACAGATCTAGTTTTATTTAAATATATGTTGGACTTGACATATACATTTTGAACATGTTATTTCATGGACCATTTCACATGCATTATATCAATTAATGTGATCATGTTTGTGTTTATTTATATCAATTGAATTTAATATGATGATTATATATGCACTCAATTATAATCGTGTTATGTTCATTTTGATGATTATATGGACTCATGTATGTATATATTTTATCTAATTTTCAAGTAATATGCACTATATAAATTCTTATGTAGAATTGAATTTCATATATATTTACATTTCATTGTTGAATTAAGTTTAGACATGTCTTAAAATGATTAACTCTTAAATTTCAATAATTTATCACATGGTTATGTGACAAAATTAAAAAAATCCTTAAATAGTTTAGATTATATTTATAATAAATTAAGGGCAGGTAATTTTAACAATTTTTGAATTCTAGAAAATATTTGAATCATTGAACAAAAATCTATCTCCTTGTATGTATAAAATGTATAATCTATACAATTGAATAATTATATAAAATGTGGTAAATATAGGACATGATTTGTATAAGATAAAATTGGAACAAGATATTTAAAAATTTATTAATATTGAAGTTCATAATTCAAACAAACATATATAATGTATATTGATGTTTAATACAAGTATATAACATGATGAAACATATGTGTATGTAGATAAAATTAAAGCTTATCAACTTTTAGCTCAAGAACACAAATTGATATTAACATAGTCTCTTGATAAAAAAATTTTGGAGTGACAATCACATGGTAGATCGACTTGATTAGAACCTACAAAAATAATTAATGTAAGTAAAGTAACTATATTTTTTGAGTCATTTAACTAAATAATACATGCGAGAAAAGAACAATATATAATAAAGCTAGAAAATTGGATCTTATAAATTCCTTACAAATTCAAGTGATGTTTTCCATAGGATGGATTAAGGGGACCTAAGAGGATATAGCTTAAGGGGTCCTAAGAAAATTCCTTAAGGGGAGTTAAGAGAATTGCTTAAGGGGATGCAAGAGGTGGATTAAGGGGAGTCAATAGAATGACTTAAAGGGATGCAAGAGGGTGGATTAAGGGGAGTTAAGAGAATGACTTAAAGGGATGCAAGAGTGTGGATTGAGGGGATGCATCTCATGAACCCTATGATATGGCTTAACGGGTCCTAAGAGGATGGCGTAAGGGGAATTATGAGAGTGGATTAAGGGATTCAATAGGGTGGATTAAGGGGATGTAAGAGGGTATGACTT
Source organism: Sequoiadendron giganteum (assembly GCA_007115665.2). NCBI lineage: Eukaryota > Viridiplantae > Streptophyta > Pinopsida > Cupressales > Cupressaceae > Sequoiadendron > Sequoiadendron giganteum. Next base: position 406,511,389 of record CM021108.1, read on the forward strand.
AAGGGTACTTTAAGAGGATGGCTTAAGGAGATGCAAAATGGTGGATTAAGGGGAGTTGATAGAATGACTTAAAGGGATGCAAGAGGGTGAATTAAGGGGAGTTGAGAGAATGACTTAAAGGGATGCAAGAAAGTGGATTAAGGGGATGCATCTCATGAACCCTTATATTTTTTATTCTAAGCATTTCATGAACCACAGAAACCCTAAACCCTAAACCATAGGAACTAAGGCCTAGTAGATGATCCCTAAACCCTTAAACCATATAGATTTGTTATTCTAAGCATTTTGTGAACCATAGAAATCCTAAACCTTAAACCCTAAAGCCTAGGAGATGAACCCTAAAACCTTAACCCATATATATATTTGTTATTCTAATCATCTCATGAAGTTTCCTAAGATATTAATTCTAAACCCTTAACCCTAAGACCTAAATCCTAGGAGATGAACCCTAAACCATTAACCCATATAGATTTTTTATTCTAAGCATCTCATGAACTTAAACCATAGGACCTAAGGCATGGGAGATGAGCCCTAAACCTTAAACCATATAGATTTGTTATTCTAAGAATCTCGTGAACCCTAGAAACCCTAAACCCTAAACCATCGGACCTAAATCATAGGAGATGAACCCTAAAAACTTAACACATATATAGATCTGTTATTCTAAGCATCTCATGAAGTTCCCTAAGATATGAATCCTAAACCCTTAACCTTAAGACCTAAATCCTAGGATATTAAACCTAAACCCTTAACCCATATAGATTATTAATTCTAAGCATCTCATGAACCCTAGAAACCCTAAACCCTAAAACATAAGACCTAAGGCCTAGGATATGAGCCTTAAACCCTTAACCCATTCATATTTGTTATTCTAAGCATCTCGTGAATCCTAGAAACCCTAAACCCTAAATCCTAGGATATGAACCCTAAAACCTTAACCCATCTATAGATTTGTTATTCTAAGCATCTCATGAAGTTCCCTAAGATATGAATCTTAAACCCTTAACCCTTAGACCTAAATACTAGGAGATGAACTCTAAACCCTTAACCAATATAGATTCATTATTCTAAGCATCTCATGAACCCTAGAAACCCTAAACCCTAAACCATAGGACCTAAGGCCTAGGATATGAGCCCTAAACCCTTAACCCATATAGATTTATTATTCTAAGAATTTTGTGAACCCTAGAAACCCTAAAATCTAAACCCTAAACACTAAACCCTTAACCCATATGGATTTGCTAGTTTAAGCATTTCGTGAACCCTATAAATCCTAAACCCTTAATCCTAGTACCTAAACCCTTAACCCATATTAGATTTATTATTCTAAGGTTCTAAACATCTCATGGACCCTATAAACCCTAAACCAAAAAACATAGGACCTAATGTCTAGGAGATGAACCCTAAATCCTTAACCCATATAGATTTGTTATTCTAAGCATCTTATGAACCCTACAAACCCTAAACCATAGAACCTAAGGCATAGGAGATGTGCCCTAAACCTTTAACCCATATAGATTTGTTATTCTAAGCATCTCATGAACCCTAGAAACCCTAAACCCTAAACCATAGGACCTAAAGCCTAGGAGATGAACCCTAAACCCTTAACCCATATAGATTTTCTTTTCTAACCATCTCATGAACCCTAGGATATGAAGATCCTAACTCCTTAACCCTAGGACCTGATTCTTAGGATATGAACCCTAAATCCTTATCCCTAAAGTTAAGAGAGTGAATTAAGGGGATGCAAGATGATGGATTAAAGATTGATAAGAGGATATGGTTTAAGGGGTCCTAAGAGGATGGCTTAAGGGGAGTTGAGAGAGTTACTTAAGGGGATTCAAGATGATGGATTAAGGATATATAAGAGGATATGGCTTAAGGGGTCCTAAAAGGAGTTGAGCGAGTGACTTAAAGGGATGCAAGAGGATGGATTAAGGGTAGATATATGAGGATATCAAAATTAAGGAGTACTAAGAGGATGAATTAAGGAAAGTTGAGTAACTTAAGGGGATGCAAGATGATGGATTAAGGGTAGATAAGAGGATATGGATTGAGGGGTCCTAAGAGGATGGCTTAAGAGGTGTTGATAGAGTGACTTAAGGGGATGAAAGAGGATGAATTAAGGGTAGATATACAAGGATATGGATTAAGGGGTCCTAAGAGGATGGATTAAGGGGTCCTAAGAGAATGGATTAGGGGGAATTAATAAAGATATTTAAGGGGATGTAAGAGGATGGATTAAGGGTAGATATACAAGGATATGGCTTAAGGGGTACTAAGAGGATGAATATAGGGGAGTTAAGAGAGTGACTTAAGGGGATTCAAGATGATGGATTAAGGGTAGATAAGAGGATATTGCTTAAGGGGTCCTAAAAGGATGGCTTATTGGGATATGAAATCAATTAGAAACTTTTTATAAAATGACAATGAAATATTTAGTTTTATATTTATACTATCAATTAAATGTATCTAGAACTATATATAGTTACCTATCTCTAGATTCAAATTCCATTGTAATATGTATGCATGTACTCTCTTTGTTGTAATGCATCTAGTATTGGGAGACCTAAAACAAAAAAAATGATATAAAACTTTAATTAGGAAATGACTAAAGACAAATATATATAGACATGTATATGTGATAAATTTTTAACTATATATTGACTATCAATTAAATATATATACAACTATATACTTACCTATATTTATTTACTTTGTTGTACCATCTGCATCCTCTTTTTTTGTAATTCATCTATGATTGTCTCATGATCATCCATTAAAAGTCTCCATAACACTTTATTATTAGGCCTCCCTTGATATCTAACTAGTTTTATATTGGTTGCCATAATCAAATGTGAATAATGTATAATCTTCTTGTGTCTTTCATAATCTTCAAATACAATTAATCCATTCTTTCTTATCAAATATTTTTGAAGCCAGGTGCCAACAACAACCATAGAACCAATTGGATACTCAAATTTGTCATCACCCACTCTAGGATGTACTAGCTTATTTTTTCTCTCAACACATCTAGCCAACCAATAATTTGTCTCCTCTTCATTCCCCTCAGGTGTAATGACAACATACACATGTTCTACAAAAATAAATAAAAAAATCAATAAAGAGTGACTTATATTTAATTCACATATAAACATTCATACATATAAAATTCAATTCAATTTGATGTACCTTCTTGTACAAGGTTCGAAATACGATCATACTCATCTAATGCAAACACTTGATTATCTTTAATTGTCATTCCATGTTGAACATGTTTCGATGTAGGTGTTAAGGCTCTTTGTTTCCATTCTTCGACCCATTTCGTATTTTCACACACCTCCCGATCACCCGCAATACCAAATTGACAAAAGAATGCAAGCTACCTTGTCCATATTATCCATGTGTTTGCATTCAAACACTTAAATGAATTCCATTTTGTAGATCCATTAATTTTTTCACAAGCTTATCGAGTAAGAATATCATTTTCTTCAAGTAACCAAAATAAGTGTTGAATTGTTGAGCTCTCACTTGTTCTTGTAGATAATTTGGTATTGCACCAATCTACAATTGCATGTGCATCTCTGAATTTCGTAGCATCCTCAAATTTTAGTTTCTCTCTAGCAAGAGCTCTTTTCACACATGCACCTGCTCCATCATGTTCTCCTTTACCATGTCCAACTTCAAAAAAACTCCACATGTGCTAGATATTATTTTCCTTATGAACTTTACGTAACCAATAAAACATTCTAGCATTCTTGAATTGACCTGTGCATGAGATGTTCTCTCATTTGAACCCCTCTCTCTTTTAAATTTTTATAAAATATATCAAAACAATATTAAACAAACTTAGATGAATGTAATTGGTTATCACTTACATAAAAAAGGTACTCTCCCAAAATATTTCTATTATCTTCTCTACTATCATCTACATGTCTATATACAATATGAAAAAATATAGCTACTTGCACTAAATTATAATATTGTGATTGAATTTTTTCTTGTGGAGAAAGAGTATAATTTTTAGTAAAATCAACAAATGACAATAAACTTCCAATTGGGAATGTGTTTTTACATTAAAAAAATTGATTATCAAGCCAATGCAAATATTGAGAGTGTTTAACATATTTAGGTACAATCTTATCTTTAAACTCTTTAATAAATGTACGCACACTAAATTTTTTCACAATTAGCTCACAACGTTTTCCAAATTTTCCATCTTTTAAAGTGTTGGTTATTTTTTTTAAACCAAACTTGATCTCATCGTTTACCTATGAATTTTCCAAAATCCAATGATAAGTAAAGGAAAGGATTGGCCAATGAATAGGTACTAGCTTGCTAGGCTAGACCTCTACTCTTCGGGCTCTATGAAACCTAAGAGGGTGATCCTGGCAATGTCTATATGATACTATTGTGCCATTATATCATTAACATTGAAAACAAACAAATACATTCCTATTAGACACAAATAAACAAAATTCCTTAAGGATTTGGTAGACCCTTTAAGGAATAATACCTACAACTAGGAGTGAGCAGTACTTCATGCCACTATACTTCAATTATAGGTGTCTCAAAAATTATTGTAAAGATTTGTGTTCTTTGTAAGGTACAAGTGGCTCACTAACATCAAAGATGAACAAAAAATGGACCAGTGCCTTATCTGAGGGTGAAGGATTCACATATGCAATAAACTATAATACATTAGCAAACAGAAATATGTATTTGTAGACTATTGTATATTACTTTGTAATACACAACTCGATATGTCTAGAAATAGAAACTTCTTAAAAATCCTTGAATTTCACTTACAAATATATGATCTCATTTAAACACTTATTTAGCTCTTTGAACTAAATCAAAAGATGAAATCACACATTCAATCAGAGTGATTGAAGACAAATAAATGAACCTTGATTCCTTTATTCATAATTCAAAATCCAAAATTATAGAGGAGATAAACTAATCCAGGAACTTGCAATTATCATTTATATATTTTTTCTACTATAGAACAATTAATCTTATTACAGATCTAAATACATTTCTAAGACTTAACACTAATCTATTTCTTTGTGCTTGAAATTATCATAATTTCTCATACATGAGCTCAAAATTGCTTAACCATCAAAAGACTTGTGTAATTGGCCTTGAAATCCCATTTATAGAAACATGGGAGCAACAAGAATCGGTCCAAATTAAAATAAAAGTCACATTTGCATTTGACATACATTTCAATTTTAATTTCAAAATTCCCCAAATAGTTATATTTGCACTTTGCAAAGTGGGGGGAAAGCATATAAGACAAAAGTTATTTTCATTTGTTGAAGAAGATACATTAGCCTTCCAAAAGGATCCTTTCACTCGTTGCAAAAGAATTATAATATCTTCTTCATGAGCCAAAATGTTAACCACATGCACGCTTAGTCAACTAATACTCTAAAAGCATGAAAAACAATAGAAAGAATGATGATTGACTCATCTAAGTCAGCATTTGTGCCATCAACCTTCCTGATAGGGAGAGAACAATATTTTGTAATACTTCAAAGAAAGCCTATTTTGTACTATTTCCAAGATATGCATTATTTCTCTCGTATCCATTGTTCACCATATTTACATTCACCTTCACACGTACAAGCTCACTCAGTAAAATTTTCCAACCATGTGTTGTATTCATATTCAGTGGGCTATTTTTCATCCAATAAACACTGTATCTTTGTACTATGTTGATTATACCTTGCATCAATTAAGGCTTTGGCCTCTTTGATAAAAATTCCCATTATCGTTTCAACCCCATCCATAATATCAACATTAGGATTCAACATGGAATAATCAATTACAGTCAACATCATCTTAGCATATGGGAGTAACCCTCCTAGATCATTCTTCCATGTATCAAACTCCTTCAACTCACCTTTATTATTTAATATCGCAGGCATACCGAACTCCTCCATTTCTCTGAATATTTTTAGTTTTTTCTAGAGTTGCATTCCTAACATTCCATGAAAAGCTATTATTTCATTCACTGGGTCAATAGTTTTTAATATTTCAAGGATATTTCTAGGAGCTTCAAGATCTTCTCGCATCTTAGACATAATTTATTTTAAAGCCCCTACCCTAGTGCTCCATTTTTTCCATTCATTCTGGAAAGCTTCCTGAACCTACAAATACCTTATGTTTGATTCATGGATGTTCCTATAGGCATCCCACACATCATTATCTATGTTCACAAGATTTTTTAGTTTCAACACATGCTAAAAAATGTAATTTTCCATCTTAATAATTTCGAATTTGTCCTTCTTGACATTTTCCTTCTCTATCTTTCACTGATTATCCAAATCATTCATCCTTAAGGCTAAGGTTTCCCTGTCTTGTGTAGACAAGTCCGAAGAAGAAGAGGATGTTGAAGATAATGTTCTTATTGACTAGCTAGCCTAAACTATGGCTCTCATCTTATTAATTTTATCCAAATTCTTATTATACTCCTTAATAAAGGAATCATATTGTTGGCATATGTCTGGGGAGATTCTTGACATATGGCTTGTAAGTGTTTTCATTGATGGCAACCCAAGTCATGCAACTTAAGTCTTGCATCTTAAAGTGCAGTATAATTTTGGTTCCCACCAAAAAAACAAAATGATGAACAGGGCATCCAGGTAACATGCATAAAATTTGATCTAAACGCCTTACCAGACATATATTTTGGGTTGTGGATCTCTGAGGAAGGTTTTTTGATGCTTGCAGTATCTTGGTTTTGATGTGCACTCACTGGTACATGATCTAGAAGATCTAGTGCACTAATTTGCTGACTATTTGTGCTAGAAGGCTAACCCAAAAAGGATATTAATTATGGATGTATAAGGAGTAACTAATTAATTATCTTTGTGCTTGATTAAGTGTTATTTGGGTCCTCTCTTTGTCCTAACTGACTTTGGAGGATGCGCTTAAATATTTAGTGGTGGATCTGGTCGACAAGTTGAAGGTAACTTAATATTTCATGAAGTCGACTGATGGATGAATAAATCCTTGATTGTGGATATATATAAGAGATTGTTTTTATCATTTAGGGTAGTAGAAGGCAAGTGTGTATGTGTGTAGAAATGAGACTTGCAAGATTCAACAGAGTAGTATTGCAAATTTGATTATAAGTGATGCGAAGAGAAGAAAAAATTACAGCGAAGTGCAGAATCAGATCTATGAGCTTCATCGAAACTGTCACCTACCATAAGTTGATGCTACTATCTCAGTTCACCCCTTCAAATGGTTTTAATCTAAATTTTGTAAGGCAGTAATCCTTTCTCTTTGAGTAGTGAGCTCTAGGCAGTGTGCCTGAATGCAAGTGCATTCCTTTTGTAGACAATTATATTTGAGTACTCAAATTGTGGATTAACCTCCACCATGGTTTTTCCCCTAACAGGGTTTCTATGCAAAAATATGTGTGGCATGGTGTCATGAATGATTACTTTGAATGCATACATTTTTCTTTAATGCAATTTTGATATGGCTTCAAGTTTTAGATTGATGGAGTTTGAATTTGTTGAACACTAATTCACCACCCCCTCTCAGTGTTCCCTTGAGTCCAACACATATTTCTTTTGATAAATTTTTGTTGTATCTATAGTGAGCATTGCATCATGAAAAATTAACTTAGCTTCTTGGATAGGAGTCATATTTGTAGCTCTCTTCAATACTATGGAACCAATGTCCTCTTGAATATGCCTCACAACCTCATGATTCCTAGTATTGGGTTCCATGGACCAAATTGCAAGAGTATGCAATTTAAGACTATAACCAAACCCAAATACCTTGTTCTCGAAATGCTCCTCAGATATAGAAGCCTGAGGGTCTCTTCTTATTACATTAAGTTCAATAGTTGAGGTGAGGGTGCACTTTGGTAGTAACATCATTCCACTTTCTCTGACAAAATTCCTAGCCTCAGCAGGAGTAATAGCTGCAATCTTAGCCATAACATTTTCTTCCTTTGCCTTCTCATCTTCCTCTTGTTGAGAAGGATCAACATTTTCCTTTGCTAGTTCAATCCTTTCCTTTATTTCCTTGCTTCTCTATTGAACCATGAATTCTTTGAATTCCTTAGTTTGCATAAATGCATCATCAGCAAGGAACTCATCATAGGACTTGATCCTTGGATCATCATCAACCTCTTCATTATAATGCCATTGGACAATTCTATCCCGGGGAACCTTTGAGTAAAGAGCATCATCAATATTGGGAGGAGGGAATTTCTTCTCCACTTCCTCATCACTAGGCACATGCTTTTCCATGTGTTCCTCCCCAATTACTTGAACATATTCTCCTAGAAAATTTGTAGGATGCTCTAGAATATCCATAACCTGAGGTTGTTGCTCTAAAAGAGCTTGTGCTCTCTCAACAACCTCCTTTACCTTTGCCTTAAAATCACCACTCTAATAATCCTTAAGCTTTGAAAAAGCCCTTTCAAAATAACTCTCTATTACATCACAGGGACTCAAATAGAAGGAATTTATCTTCATAATGCCCTCCTCAATGTCGCATATGGTTGTCAATTCCTTTTTTCAAGATGTAACAACCCCATATCTAGTCAAGTTTTTCAATGCATCATCTTTGTACAAGAAATGGTGGGAGAACCTGGATAAACCTTTTCTTCTTCTCTTTGCATGCACAAAACCTTTTGGATCTAAATTCCTAACCTCATCAATAGGTAACATGAGGTTGTTCACCGTGATTCCAAATTTCTCATACGCCTCCACGACAATAGCTTTAAAGTAAGGAAAGAAACATTGGGGCATAAAATTATAGGTCCATAAAATTGATTTTCCACATCAACTCTATAAATTCCAATCAGTCAGAGACATATAGGTGCAAGCAGTGTGGTGCTACTTTGGCTCCATAAGCCCTGATTAGAGTATATTCTGAGTGTAGAAACTAGTATTTCCAATTATGCTTTATAGTTGTCCATGCCACTTCATTTGGGCGTATGATGTATCTGATTAATTTTGAAAGCCTATGAGTGGGTGCCACACCCAAACTCTCCAGAATACCAAAACTAATGACATTAAAAAACATCAAATAGTTGGAATTGGGACAAACCTGTTCCAAATATGTGTCCACATTTGGACTGGAAAGGCATTATTCTCATTATCTTGTTGTCTTAATCTTAGCTTCTTCTTCCATTTCTCTTCACCCACAAATAGAAGCATATGCATCAATGGAGAATAATGTGGAAATGATAGAGAGAAATTTTCCTTCTTTAGATTGATAAAACCCTTATGCATTTTCTCTACAATATAAGTAACATAATCGAAAACCATGTTTGAATTTGGACTTTGTATATCCGTCACCATCATGAACATGTCAGTGGCTATCCTAGCATCAAGATTATGAGCTAGAACTTGATTCAAACAATAATATGTGTTCTTGAAATAGTCAACAAATTCTTCACACTCAAAGGGCTCTATATCCTTAGGGACAAATATTTACTTTCTCTTTCTATGCCTTACAAGAAATCTATTCCTAAATGCAAATCTATTTTTATCATACTCACATATAAATCCACACGGTTGATGCCAATTGTATAATTTGGGTTCGACCCAAATATCTCCACAATTTTATCCCTTGTTACCTCAAGGATCATAGTTCCATTTTCACTCTTGATCTTCTTGTCCATGGGATCATAATGCTTAGCTAATTCCATCATCACATCCATTTCCATAAAAAAATGAGGTACTACTAGCTTCTTGAGGTTAAGGCCCCATAGGTAATAGGACGAGCTCCTAGAATGCCTTCTATTAAAAGCATACAAAACAACTTCCATCCACTCTAAGGCTAGGCCAGTTCTCTAATTTCACTAGCCATGTCAATTAATCTACTTGTCACAACAAATTTCCTCATAGGTCTCTTGGCAGTTTGTGACCCACCCTCATTTATGTCTCTAGAGGCACCTTGCATGAATCTGTCCTGATTTTTCTTCACTCTTTGAACTTGTAGATGCCGCAGGGAAATTCAGGATAGGGTTAGATATTTCAGGTGCTTCTAGCTTAAGTGTGGATGAAACATCATAGGTCTTGGGTCTCTTAACTCTTTTTTTCTTGGTTTTTCTCTTAGGCCTAATGCTAGACTCACTAGGTTCTAGTTCGCTCATTTTTGCAATGTGGCAAAGTAAGAGTTTACACTTTTAATTAATCAATGATACCTATGAGGTTTTAAATCCTAAGACAACAATTTGTAAAACAAAACAATCCCAAACCTTATGCAATCCTTACCACCCTAATTAAGGATGCACAATGAGTAACCCCTAAGAAAACTTATCTTTCAAACTCCCTACTAATTTTTAGACTAGCACAATTCAATATATTTGACAGGAAGAGATATGACAATTTTCTTACTTGGGTGGACATTTGATGCTAATACTTCTATAATTGTTTATTAGAGCTCCTCGTATTGTTTCCGTTGACTCTGGTTGGCATCCCTGCTCTTGAGCAATTCCAAATGTGCAGAAAGCAAGCCAACTACCTTCTTTACAATCGAGAAATGGAGCGTAACACCATTAATGGTTGATGGAAATCTCACATGAGCGAACTAACACTTAGTCATTCATATTTAAACCCTTTCCATTGATCATCTCACTTTAAAACCCTATTGGCAGCTCTCCTTTCACCTCACTACTTTCTCCTTTTCTTTAAACGATGTCTCCAAGATGTTGCCATGTTACCTCTTATTTTCCTTAGTCGCCTCTTATTTGGAGACCATCGCTCATCACTAGTACATTTCATCCCCCATGAGTCCTATCAGTGACGTGAGCATCCATACAATGAGATATCAACCATGCTAGATGTTAGTATACCATCTAGGTACAATGAGATATCAACCATTGGATCAAATACCAGGTTGTTTTATCATTTTCATTTCCAATTGTGTATCATTGATTCACACTTCAAATTGTAGATAACATCGGTGATGGGAGAGAAAAGGCGATAGAACAAGATCAAGCCATGTGTACTTGCTTGAAAATTGATGACAAAAGGAACATTGCTCACAAGAGCAATTCAAATCAGTGGAAAAATATTGGAAACACATGACTACATCGTTCATTGCTACTTTGAGACTCAAAGTTTACAACCAATGCATGATGAGCGATGAAATAAAATGAAAATATCACAAAGGGTTTTCGTGCTTCGATAATTTTTGACACAAAACTCATAAGAAATTACAAATAATGAAAACCAACAATAATGAAAGGAACACACATATTGTGCATCACTAATGCAAGACTCAAGATCCATAACCTATTCACGATATGTGATACAAAAGAAACATCATTCATCACACATCACTAATGCAAGTCATGAATTCACAAAGCTATCCGTGATGAGAGATGAGCAAAAGCAGTAGACAGGACTTAAGTCGAACAATTTCACACATGATCATAAGTTGTATTGAGAAAGGGGACTGCTTAGGATGACATAAGATAAGGCCTTAAAAGACTTAAAACCATTTTATTCAAAGGATGTAGAGACCAAACAAGGTCGATTAGTCAACCTTATAAAATAAAGGAGTTCCGTAGACCTAAGCACAAGGGTCTGATTACTTCATGGGATCCAATGAATCAATTTGTTTTAACATGACCAAGAATGAACCACATCAAGTCAACAAAGGAATATACCACAAGACCAAAGGTTGAGATATGATAGAGAATATTCAAAGTAAAACAATACCTCGTAGAAAACCCTAAACCCTAATCACACCAAACCCAACTAATGCCAAAAAAAATTGCAACTTCATATTAATCGAACATGAAAAATTATTTAGGTTTCCACTAGTGGCTCCGACTGGGGACACATTCCTCTCATAGGCATGGTGAGATTCTAGATCTCATGGTTGAAACATACCAAGCTTAGGGATACCAAAAACCAAAGACTTTCTCAGACAAGGAAAGAGAGCCAGACCAAAGAAAACACACCTATATACAACATTTACGATTGTACAATGTACATGGAAGAGAACATATTTCAAGAGAAATATGGCTTCAAGAATTGTCCATGAATTGTCAGCTCAAGAATCTCACCTGTTAATTCATGTAGGAAATATGAATCCTCACCATGAGTGTTGTTGATTAAGTAAGGGCCAAACCACAATGCCTAGAACTTTACATGTTTTCCCTTATCTTTAGATCTTGCATTCCACATCAACACCATGTTTCCTACTTGAAATTTTCTTGAAGATTATTTTTTATCATACAAGTTCTTGAATTGCAACTGCAACTTGGCACTTCTTTTCTAAGCATCCCTCCTTGTTTCATCTACCTCCATAATGCATCAATCCTATGTTGTAGTGTGTCATATTTTCATCATCATATTCTTGGAAAAACATACATTTGCATGAGGTTGTATTGTGGCAGCCTAGCTTCAATGCCATATACTAGATCAAAAGGAGCATAGCCAGTGTCCTTCTTAACAGTCACCCAAACTAGCCAAACTACCCACAAGGCTAAATTTAACTTGAAATCCCAAGCTCTTTTATTCTTCTCAAGAACCCTTTTTATAATTTTCATCAAGCTTTTATTACTTGATTCTGCTTGACCATTTCCTTGAGGGTGATACGGTGAAGAGTATGACATATAGATTCCATGTTTTGAGAAAAAGATTATAAATTCCTCAGATCTGAAGCACATTGCATTATCTGAGACAATTTTCTCAGGTACTCCAAATCTGGTCAATATATTTTCCATCTAAAAGTCTATGACTACTTTAATTGTTTCTCTTTTGGGGGGATGGCTTCCACCCACTTTGTAAAAAAGTTTATGGTCATAAGAATCGATGAATGCCCCCACTAGAATTTTCAACTACTTCTCCAATGAATTCAATACCACATTGTTGAAAGGGTGCCTACACGATAATTGGTCTAAGAGGCAAGTTACCTAAGAATTTGAGTTTCCCAAAGAACCTTTGGCATGCATCACATGCTTTTACCAGTTTGTATGCATCCTTAAAAACTATAGGCCACCAGAATCCAACCCTCAAGACTTTGTGGGTAGTGGTTTTAGCTATGTAATGTCCTCCACATGTCCCTCAATGTATTTCTTTTAACAAATCTGAGGCCTTGGTCTCATTGACACATTTCAACAATGGACCCTCCAAGTTTCTCCACCACAAATGACCTCTTATGACCACATATTTAATGGCATGTAACTTAAGATTTCTTTCTCATTTTCTTTTAATCCTTCAGGGCATTGCATTCTCTGCAAGTAATAAATAAAATCTTTATACCAATCACAACACTCCATATCAGAGATGTATGATCTTCTGGAATCATCTTCTAGATTTATCTGATTGGCATCCAGGTTCACTTTAGCCATTAACTTAGTCAATCCCTAACCTCTCACTAATTTGGTTATCTGGATGTCAATATTAAATTCTTGTTTTTTTTTAATCCATCTACATCTTCTACCCATGACTTCTTGTTGGGTAAAGATGTCCTTCATAGCTACAATTGAGACATAAGCAATGACTGTGGCTCCAACTAAATAAGTCTTGAAGTTCTTCACAACCATAACAAGTGCATATGCTTGCTTCTCCATTAAATCATATTTTCACTCTGCAGCTTGAAGTGATTTGATAAAGAAAGAAATTGGTTGTTCAAAACCTTCTTCATTCTTCTGTAACAAAACAAAAACAATAGTATGAAATGATAAAAATGAAAATATTTGTAGTGGTCTAGTAAAGTCAGGAGTCCTTAAAATTGGGGCCTCCTTGATATGCTTTTTTATGCTCTTGAATGCCTCTAGAATCCTCACTCCAAACCACTGTTTCTCCTTTTTTCAACATTTTGGAGATAGGTCTTGTAATCTCTACAAAATTTATTATAAACCTCCTTAAAAAGTTAATCTGACCAAATAATGATTGAATATATTTTACATTCTTTGGTTGGGGAATATTTTCTATCACAGCTACCCTATTAGGGTCAATCCTCACTCCCTCTTTGGACACAATATTCCCCAACAATTTGCCTTCAGTAACCCCAAAGGAATACTTTTTTGGATTCAGTGAGATCCCATATTCGAAGGCCCTGATGAATATCTTCTCCAAGTGCATGCAATGGTTTTCTTATTTCTTGGAGTAAGATGTCAAGTCATCCTGGTATATTGCCATAAAAAAATCAATAAAATTAGGAAATGCTACATCCATAGCCCTTTGGAAAGTAGCACCTGCATTGGTTAAGCCAAATGGAATCCTGACATACACACAGGTGCCCCATGGAGTTATGAATGTAGTATTGTACTGCTTAGACTCATTCACTTTCACTTGGTTGTATCCAGAATAAAAACATCCATCATTGATAATAGCTCACAGCCATTTACCTTCTGCAACACGACCTCCATGTTTGGCAGTGGATAGTTATCCTTTAATGATGATATGTTCAGATTTATAAATCCACACATAACCTTATATCACCATTTTTCTTCCTAACTGGCATTAGATTAGACACCCATGAAGAATGCCTAATAGACTTTATGATTCCAGAATCCCTTAGCTTAACCAATTCTTCTTGCATTTTTGGAGCTAAGGCTGGATTAATGGGTCTCTAATTCTATCTGAAAGGCTTGGCATTTTATTTAAGAGGAATCTCATGTTGGAATAATTCCTCTCTATATGATTTTAGGTCGTCATAAGACAAAGCAAAGGCATGTATTTATTTTCTCAATAAGGAAATCAACATTGCCTTGATCTTAGGTTTCATCTTCTTTCCTGCATATACCTTTTTAGGGGCATTTTCAATCCCCAAATTCACTTCTTCTAGGTCCTTTGGATGGGTGGCAGTTGTTTTAACCTTGCTCTTGTTTTGATTATTAAAGACCCTTTCTAGTGCTATAATGCCCTTGAGAATCTTGTTTATCTTTGGCTGAATAACCTCATTCCTAAAGCCTATATCCTTACCATCTACATTTTCAATAAATTCCCCAAAGTCAATCTCCTGACCTTCATATTCATCAACACATTTCAAAAATTTCAGAATATCTTCATCATCGTTGAATATTTTCCAATTATGTACATTGTTAGGGATTGATGGCCTTACTTGTACCTCAACCTTAGAGATACCTACAAAATTTATATCATTCGGTCTTAACACAATGTTTGCAAGTGAGTCTTCCACCATGTTTTTTCCTCTCTCCATCTAGTCGATTCCAAAGGCATCAAACTATTCAATGGAATCCCAAACAATATTTATGTATTATTTCAATATGTTATTCTTGCATGCATATTTGGATCTTACTTGGAATATCACCAATTCAGAGTCACCGATTACCATTAACTTCTTTATCTCATGTTTTTCATCCAGCCTAAATCCTAGTAACAATACTTCATACTCTGCCACATTGTTTGTGCATACAAAGGACAGGGTGAAAGAAAACTTGTATGTATTGCCACTAGGTGACACCAACAATATTCATGCACCAGACCTTTCTTTAGAGCTTACACCATCAAATTACATCTTCCAGAGTCCATCCTTATTAGATAGTCTTATAAATTCATAATATATAGGTGCAAGGCACCTATCACATTCTCTTGGTAGCTCTTTCACCTTAAAATCACTGGTATTAGTATCTATAAAAAGAATTGTATCATCCTCAGAAGCATGCTCCAACATATGTGGCACTTTTAGTTCTCTGACCAATTGGACACTCTTACCATAAATGGGGAAGTAGCATATGACATATCACATTGTATGTTGCCTCCCATGGAAGCACTCCATTTCCTAGATAATAGCATTCCATAATTGGGTGGGATATCTATTACCACCACACTCATCTTAAACTCTTTCTCTGGATAAGCGGCTAATTTATAAGGAAGCTCATTGATTACATTGATCATTGGGACTTCCCTTGAGTCCATAGCATAACATTTTCCATGGGTACTGTCAACTTTTAGTCCCAATTCCTCCATGATCTTGGTTGGCATTATAATTTTTGATGCTCCAAAATCAATAATACATTTTTTCAAAAAAATTTCCTCAACGATCAGTGTGAGGAAGAATGGTTCTATCTTTCCATGATAGGCAGTCATTGAATTCCCTAGAAAGATATGAGGGATCTTAGTGATTACTCCCTCAATATCTTTATATTTCTTCTCCTTTTCACTCACTTTGGGTGGAGTGGACACCACTAAGTCATTACAAGCTATAGTAGCACCATTGATAAGGGCTAATACCTTTTGTTTGTGCTCGTCAATTCTCATCATCTCAAGCAAAGGGACAATTTTTTTTACTTGGCTAAGCAATTGAAACATGTTAATGAGAGTGTATTTAGGTAATTCAACTAGGATCATACCTTGTTTTGTATTGCTCTCCTTTTTTTGATTCCTTGCTGTTTCAGCTCTAGGCTTGGCATCTTTTCTTGCAACCTCAGAATTTTTCTTTTGTTTCTTTGTCTGCACAATAGGGGACTTGACCTCTCCATCTACTTTTGGTTTATCAAATTTCTTAGCCTAAATCTTATCTCTCCTACTTTCGTTAGCTTTGAATGCTTCTGCTTTGCCATTTGACTTTTTCTCTTTGCCTTTGGCATTTTTCTCCTTGATAAAGAGACCAACAAAACTACCCTAGTCACCACCTACTATTTTTTTCCTTAGGTGATACAAGCTTCTTGCTTGAGCAGCCAAGGCCACTATATATCTTGCAAGATTCTCATCCAAAGGTCTCCTCAGGGACACATTGTCTTTAGTTGCTTCCATTGTGTACACTTTATTATCGTTGTCATCATCTTCATCAAAGAGAAATTTCTAGTGATATGTACTGGTAATATGCCTTTGGTCATCCACATCCATTTCATGGGACTCCATATCAGATGAGCATTCATTTTCAGAAAAATTAGAACCATCCATGATCATATTAATGTCAACATCATCCCCATTGGACTGATATAGTCTTCAGGTACACCTCCATCAACCTCAACCATTTGTGCAACTGCACATTGATTAGTGAAATGTGGCATTTGGAAAACCATGCACCAGGGGGTCTCATCAAAAAAATTGCTTGAGTTTTTCTACAAAGGATCCAGAGGAACCTTGTTTTTGAATATTTCTCTGGTTGTTAGGGATGGGCTTCCCATTATGCTAGTTTGTATTATATGGATGATCCTACAACCGAGGAGGTATTTCATTCTTATGATAATTAGACCTTTCATTTGACAGAGCTTTTTCTTGCCTTGCAATTCTGTCAGTCAGACTCTTCATGGTACTAGTGAAATTATCAATCTTTTCCTCAAGAGAACCTTCTTTAGCACCAAAATTCTTATCCTCACTCTTAGTATTCTTGAGGATCTTTACATCATCCCTTCTACCAACCTTAATGGTTTCTCTATAAATACTATCAATATTGATGGCCATTTTATAAGCCTCTCTCAATATATAGTGGTTTTTATATAGTAACCGATAGCTCATCTTTGCATCAAAGGCATTGTAATAGTTCACCAAAAATAAATTTTCATTTAATATTAAATGAGGAGGTAGTCAATTCATGGGCTTTTGAAATCTCACATTGAAATCAACCACACTTTCATTAGAAATTTTGACAATATTATTAAATTGATTTATAAGGAATCTTGAGTTAGTTTTATCACCATACTGTTGTCTGAACAACCACTTAAAATCTTCCCAAGACCCAATACTTTCAACAAGAAAAATCCTATACCATTCTCTGACATCCTCAATAAGTGATTGCATGAATAAATTCATCATGAAATCTTTTGCTTCTACCTCAAAATCATCCATGACATTGGAAAATTCATTGAGGTGGTCTTCACCACTGAAGGCACTATTTCCATAAAATATAACCAAATCAAGCCTAAAATCTTCAAGAAATGGGTTAGGATAACCAGGAATCCTAGTAAAGCATAACTGCTAATATCTTTCAGCTTGCATTGGTCTCCTAGTATTTTGGTCTCTATGAGAATTTCTAGGCTCATCATCTTTTCGGTCATCAAATTGAGTCTTATCCTTGCCATTTCCATCTCTATTATTACCACCTCCTTTCTTCTTTCCCTCATCATCTTCAAAATAACAATTCTTATTTTTATCATTCCCTCCACCTCCACTGGCAGTATGTCCATTAGACTTCTTCTTTTGTGATTCATTTTAAGAATGTCTAGAGCTTGAAGCTACTAGATGTGGTATGGAGATCTTAAGAAAATAAATCTTTCTAGCCATTTCTGCATTTGAAGCTTCCATTTCAGTTTTCTTCAACTCTTGCAGTAACTTGTCATTTTCCAATTGCAATCTCAAGATCTTGGGGTTTGGGGGTGCATTTGATGGGGTAGGATCGATCCTAACATTTTAGATGGAATTATTAATAGATGAAGTATTAATACTTGTGTTGGTATCGATATTGAAGGTATTAAAGGTAGATTTCTTTGGTTAATCAATGAGATTCTTCTCATGATCTATATGTGATTTCTTAGCAAAAACAAACATATTTGAGGCTTTAGAAGTTGCAATAGATGTATTATAGGTTTTTGCAGTAGAGGTTCCCATTTGAATGGTCATCTTAGATGGATTAGGGGCTATTTTAGTAGCAAACTTAGAAGAATTTTCATAAAATTATTTATTCTTCACTTCTTCTCTCATCTTTTCTATTCTTTTCCTCAGAGCATCTCTTTCTTGAATCTTAGCCTTAAGTCAATCTTCCTTTTATTTCAAATCCTTTTCTCTTTTTTCTTCCAACTCCCTAATCCTAATCTCTTCTTCTTACTTAAGCCTAATATATTCTTCTTCTAAGGATTGCATATGTTTATCTATGTCTTCCTCATTTTATAGGATATCTCCAAACTCACTTGACTCGGGGGTAAAGAAATCAAGATTAGTTGGTTCCCCCTCAAGGGATTGCTGTAATTATATATATTTTGGTACACCTCTTGGCTTAAAATTATCACCATTAAAAACAAATCCAACCCCAAGAGTTAAAGGTTTTGAGAACTTCTTATTTTTCTCCTAGAATTCCCACCTATCTTCTTCTCTTGACACATCAAGTTCATTGTCAAATACTTCCTTAGTGGTAAAACTTCCTTGATCTACCTAAGGCACCTCAACTTCATGTGCCTCCTCTTGAAAATTTGCACTATTTACCTCATTATTAAAAGTAGTAGATGCATCAATGGGAAGTTCAATTAACTTACTTAATTCAACATGTTTCTTTGCCCAGGTGGGTTGCTTGTCCTTCAAATGCTCAGACTCCATCTTCTATTCGAGATGCTTCTTTGTGTAACTTCTAGTCTTCCTCATGGGGCCAAATTGTATCTCGGAATTATTTTTCTCACTTTCTCTCTTGTAATTTATTCTCGTACTCACATGAGAGACTTCAGAGTCGCCACCCAGAATACTGGGAAATAAATTTTTATCACACTTTATGGTTGCACTTGAAATATTAGAGAAGAGTTTGAGCATAACCCGACACAAGCTAGAGGGATGAACCAAACTTTGAAGCATAAAACTAGACATCACTTATATGATGAAAATTTGAACCAATTTTTCTCCAACAAGTGAAGAAAAATTAAAATATTTGACTGTGACTATACCAGATCTACCCAAAGAAGTTGGACTTAGTAATGTACCTAGCAGAGTCACCAATCTGTTGGTAATTTTTTTAGAACCAAAATTGATCTCACCATTTACCTATGAATTTGATAGAATCCAATGATAAGTAAAGACAAGGATTGGCCAACGAATATGTACTAGCTTGCTAGGATAGACCTCTACTCTTTGAGCTCTATGAAACCTAGGAGTGTGATCTTAACAATTTCTATATGATACTTTCATTCCATCTTATCACTAACATTAAAAACAAATAGATACATTCCTATTGGACACAAATAGAAAAAATTCCTTAAGGATTTGGCAAACCCTTTAACGAATTGTACCTACAACTAGGAGTGAGAAGTAATTCATGCCACTATACTGCAATTATAGTTGTGTCAAGAATTTTTGTAAAGATTTATGTTCTTTGTCAGGTACAAATGGATCACTAACATCAAAGATGACCAAAAAAGTTGTAATATACTAGCAAATGGAAAAAAGTATTTGTAGACTATTGTATATTACTTTGTAACACACAACTCAATATGTCCAGAATTAAAACATTCTTAACAATCCTTGAATTTCACTTACAAATCTATGATCTCATTTAAGAACTTATTTATCTCTTTGAACTAAAACAAAAGAAAAAATCACACATTCAATCAAAGTGATTGAAGACGAATAAATGAACCTTGATTCCTTTATTCATAATTTAAAAAAAAAAATTACAGAGGAGAGAAAATAATATATGAACTTGCAATTATCATTCATATATCTTTGCTATTGTAGAAAAATTAAGCATATTACATATCTGAATATATTCCTAAGACTTAACACTAATCTATTTTTCTATGCTTGAAATTATAATAATTACTCATACATGAGCTCAAAATTTCCTAACCATCAAAAGACCTATGTAATTGGCCTTGAAATCCCATTTATAAAAACATGGGAGCAACAAGCATCAGGCCAAATTACATTCAAAGTCACATTTTCATTTGACGTGCATTTCAATTTTAATTTCAAAATTCCCCAGACAATTATATTTGCACTTTGCAAAGTGGGGGAAAAGCATATAAGAAAAAAGTTATTTTCATTTGGTTAAGAAGATACGCTAGCCTTCCAAAATGAACCTTTCACTTGTTACAATAACATTATAATATATTCTTCACTAGCCAAAATATTAATCATGTGCACACCTAGTCAAGAAATACTCTAAACAAATGAAAATCAATAGAAAGAAGGAGGACTGACTTATCCAAGTCAGCATTTGTGCCACCAACCTTCCTGATAGGGAGAGAATAATATTTGCAATACTTCAACGAAATCCTAATCTGTACTACTTCCAGGCTATGCATTATTTCTCTCTTGTATGTTATTCACCATGTTTATCATCACCTTCACACATACAAGCTCACTCAGTAAAATTTTCCAACCATGTGTTGTATTGATCTTCAATGGGCCATTTTTTATGCAATAAACTTTGAATCTTTGTATTTTGTTGATTATACCTTGCATCAATTAAGGCTCTGCCTTCTTTGATAAAATTGTCCATTCTCATTTCAACCCTAACCATAATATCAATATTAGGATTCAACATGGAATAATCAATTACAATCAACATCATCTTAGCCTATGGGAGTAACCCTCCTAGATCATTCTTCCATGTATCAAACTCCTTTAACTCACCTTTATTATCCAATATTACAAGCATACCAAACTCCATTTCTCTGAATATTTTTAGTTTATTCTGGAGTAGCATTCCTAACTTTCCATGAAAATATGTTATTTAATTCACCAGGTCAATAGCTTGTAATATTTTTGGGACATTTCTAAGAGCTTCAGGATCTTCTCGCATCTTAGACATCATTTCTTTTAAATCCCCAACCCTAGTGCTCCATTTGCTCCATTCATTCTAGAAAGCTTCTTGAACCTGCACATACCTTATGTTTGCTTCATGGATGTTCCTATAGGAAGCCCACACATCATTAGCTCTATTCACAAGCTTTGTTTCCCTATGTTTCAACACATTCTCAAATATGTCCTTTGCCACCTTAATAGTTTCAAATTTGTAATTATTGACATTTTCCTTCTCTATCTTTAACTAATTATTCAAATCATTAATCCTTAAGGCTAGGGTTTCCTTATCTTACATAGACAAGTCTGAAGAAGAAGATGAAGCCAAAAAAAATGCCCTTATTGACTGGCTACCCTAAACAACGACTCTCATCTTATTAATTTCATCTAAAGCCTTATTATACTCCTTCAACAAGGAATGATATTTCTTTTGAGAAATTTGTGTTGTATCTACACTGAGCATTGCAACATGAATAGTTAACTTAGTTGCTTGGACATGAGTCATATATGTAGCTCTCTTCACTACCATGGAACCAATGAACTCTTCAATAGGCTTGGTGACCTCATGCTTCCCAGTATTGCGTGCCATGGAAAAAATTGCAAGAGTATACAATTTTGAACTATAAGCAAACCCAAATACCTTGTTGTCAAAATTCTCCTCAAATATAGAAGCCTAAAGGTATCTTCTTATTGCATCAAGTGCAATAGCTGAGGTGAGGGCGCAACCTAGTAGTAACATCATTCTACTTTATGTGACAATATTCGTAGCCTCGATAGGAGTAATAGCTGCAATATCAGCCATAATATTTTCTTCCTCTGCCTTCTTAGCTTCCTCTTGTTGAGAAGGATCAACATTTTCCTTTGCTAGTTCAATCCTTTCCTTTATTTCCCTGCTTCTCTACCGAACCATGAATTCTTTGAATTTCTTAGTTTGCATAAATGCATCATCTGCAAGGAACTCATCACGGGCCTTGATCCTTGGATCATCATCAACCTCTTCATTATAATTCCTTTGGAAAATTCTATCCTGGGGAACCACTAAGTCAAGAACATCATCAATATTGGGAGGGAATTTATTCTCAACTTCCTCATCATCAAGCACATGCTCTACCATTTGTTCCTCCCCAATTAATTAAACATATTCTCCTTGAAAATCTGTAGGATGGTTTGGAATATCCATAGCCCAAGGTTGTTGGTCTACAAGAGTGTGTGCTCCCTCAACAGCCTCCTTTTCCTTTTCCTTTTCCTTAAAATAACCAATCTAATAATACTTTATCTTTACAAAATCCCTTTCAAAAGAACTCTCTATTACATCATAGGGACTCACATAGAAGGCATTTCTCTTCATAATACTATCCTTAATGTTACATAATACTTTCCATTCATTTTTTCTAGATATAAAAACCCCATCACTAGTCAAGTTTCTCAACACATCATATGTGTACAATAAATGGTGGGAGAACTTGGATAAATTTGCATGCACAAAACCTTTTAGGTCAAAATTCCTAACCTCATCAACAAATAACATGAGGTTGTTCAACATGATTCTAAATTTCTCATATGCCTCCATGGCAGTAGCTTTAAAGTAAGCAAAGAAACATTGGGGTACTATCACAATGCCCTTCTTAGGATTTTTGAATAATTCTAGGTCCATAAAATCGATTTGTCACATAAACTCCATAAATTCCAATTGGTCAGAGACATATAGGAGAAATAAATGTGGTGCTTCTTTGGATCCATAAGCCCTGATTAGAGTATATTCTGAGTGTAGAAACTAGTTTACCCAATTATGCTTTGTAGTTGTTCCTTCCACTTCATTTGGGCACATGATGTCTTTGATTAATTTTGAAAGCCTATGAATGGGTGCCACCCCCAAACTCTCTAGAATACCAAACTCGATGACATTACAAAACATCAAATAGTTGGAATCGAGACAATCCTAGTCCCAAATATGTGTCCACATTTGGGTTGGAAAATCATTATTCTCATTATCCTTTTGTCTTAATCTCAACTTCTTCTTCCATGTAACGCCCCACCATGCAACCCTGGAGGAAGTTGCAATTAACTAAACAAATGTACTATTTTTTTTTTAAAAGTATAATTAATATGCAAGTTCACTACCCATTACAACAACCTCTAAGGTTCCAAGATTGAGATTACTTATTAACCCATGAAAACATTAATGAATTGAAACCATAACATTTAATTACTTATGAAATTAAGAATGCATACATTCCATACAAGATAAATTCATCAAAGAAAATAGAGATACCATAAGATCTCATTTAACAATAAGATTACAACTCTCATTCCTCGAATGAGTTAAATCCAATAAGCATGATTACAATTACAACCTTCCACCTCAATAAAAAATGAGGGGTAATAAATTACAAGATACAGAAATGAATAAAGCATGAAAAGTAACTGGATCCCACAAGCTCTCCAAATGGAAATCTCATCAACACGAACAAGAAGAAAACCCAAGGGAGTAAGGTGCACGCCACCCAACCAAGTGGTACCTCAAGGCCCACCTCCTATGCTAGGAGATAGTAACAAGGATTCCTAGACAAGACGCTCTACCTCTAGACAAAGGCTGACTCATACTGATACAACCAAACACATGAACCATACAACCACGAGTACACCAATACATTACTGACATGGATTACATTGCTTTATTTATCACTTGATTAAACTACTTCTGAAGGTTACCCAGTTTACCTCTTACGGCTCTGTCCCCTAACGGAAGTCACTCTTCTACTTGACAACACACATTCACCCAAATACCAAGGAAACCCAAGTGCGTACAAAATAGATAAAATATTCACTCCAACTCTAGGAGGAAGCATATATTGAAACTCACTCCAAACATTGGAGGCAACAAATCACATAATCTCCTTCCAAAGGAGACACAAATCATCCCCGTTCATGGAAATCGGGTAATTAAATGATAACGTAACATGCACTACCCAAGGGATTTAACAAACGGTTGACATCACAAAATGACAACCCCCAACCTTTAGGGTCCTCTGGAAGACTTACGTATTACTAACTTCCACTTAACCCATTTCCACAAACATGAACACAAAGGAAATAATCACAAAAGAAATTGCGAGGAAATAACTAATTTTGGATACATTAAATCCATTTCCCTTAATAAAATTCAATAATTTATCGCCTCAATAAAACTAATTAATAATGTCTCTTTCAAACACAGGTTGAGATTTAAACCAAATATTTAATCCTTAATTGATTGCAAATAAAATAAAATAAACATTTACTTATTCGTTTCAAACATACTACTTTCACAACATCTATTTCTTCCCTTCAAAATAAATCATTTTAAAAATAGTTAATTCCTTTGCTAACACATGTGACTTTAAAATCAAATACTTGACCTTTTAAAACCTAGTATTTTAACATCAAATATATGTTCTAACAAAACATAACATTTTAAACTCCAATAATTCGCCTATTAACATATTATGTTAAAACAATTTCTTCTTTCCCAAACTATATCATTTTAAATCCATTAATTCATCTATTATTTTAGAATCAAATATTTGTTCTAGAAATAAATATTATTTTAAAATAAGATCGAAAATTTGACTATTGCATATAGATTTTAAAAAATTCCCAAATACATTTAAATTATGATATTAATCAAATCATCAATTAAATACACACATATATATATATATATATTAAACGTACTAGTAACATTTCAAAAATCACAATATAATATTAATATATACGTGAATATACATATATATATACATATAAAATGGATTGCAAGGGCGCGGGCTTCTCGAACCGCGCATCGAACATAAGGGAGGGCGACTGTGTGAAGACACAGCCGACCCCATTTACATGGGGCGTGGTTGTGTTTTCACATAGCCAAGCCCTGTGTGCTTGGTGCAACCGGCATGGGGAGAGGCGCGCTAAGAACAGATCCCCCACACGCCCCCCATGGGGGCACGGTGGGGTGAGCCCCCAATGATCCCCCTCAAACCTTTCACTTAAAATTTTTACTTTTAAAAAAAATTCTTCGAAACCCTTGCGGATTTCAACATCCAAAAATATATATTTTATTTTGATAGGGTTCCATTTCCCCAAAAGCAATTAAATACAAAAATATATATGTGTATTTTTCAAAATAGATATATATATATATATATATATATATATATATATATATATATATATATATATATATTCAAATTTATAAAATTTAAAAGTATAATTTAACAAATAAATTCTAGAAATGAAGCATTTATAGCCATATTGCAATTTCTCTTGAAGAGCAACCAAATGAAACAAAGATTTACAAATTTGATCAAGGTTCAACATGGGTTTTTTCATTACAATTCATTTTTGAGTCTCCAAACAATGATTTTGCAAACAACATATCCAAATATATGAATCTTTTCAGAATCAAAATCAATTTAAATAACATGAACCTGGTTTCCAAAATATTGAGAGGTTGACAAAATGGTGCAAAGCCTCCTCCTCATATTCAAGCTCCTTCCCAGTAAATCCACAGAGTTTTCCACAATTAAAATCCAAAACCCACAAAATATATCCTCTTCCTTCTCCTTCTTCTCATTTTCCATTTTTTATCCTCTCACAAAAACTCCATGAAAATCCATAATAATGAAAAAAATATATCCAAAAATATCTCATCGACTACCCTCATAAAGTTTTGAAAATAGAAAACAGAAAATATCTTCCAATTTCATTTTTGCATTTAAAATTTTCAAAAATGCTAAAACATTTTTCCCACTTTTTTCAATTTCAACAAAATATCCATAAATTTTCAAAATGAAAAACTTAATTCAATTCAACACCATTAATTTAATTAATCATCAAAATAAATATAATCCAAGATTAAGTTATTTTATTAATTAAATTAAATCATATTTCTAACATTAAAACAGATAAGTTTTATTCCACAATTTAACTACAAAAGCATATATTTACCTTTTTCAACTTGCAATTAAATAAAATCCAGGCAAATTGAACCATATTAAAGCAACTGAACCAGATTACAATCGATGAAACACTTATGACTAGGGTGATGAGTTGACATGGGAAACCTAGCTACTATCTCCCAATGAAATGCCATTGAGCAATGGACACGCTCAAATGTGTGAAGCCAGGTGGAGTCGATGTTCTGTACCTATTAACCTGTGAACAAAAGTATATCACACATGTATATTTGCATCATATAAAACACACCATGAAGAGGAAGTCACGAAATTGCAGGGCACTCACAAGCGAGTGGTGCAATCCCATCCCCTTCACCAATACAGTATTACTAACTGACGAATCTAACATCAATAATTTAATCAACAACATAAAGCATCATTAATTCAAATATTCACTTAGCTAATCCAGAGCATACCATAATGATAACATCAAAACAAAGCACCATCACATCAAAATGTAACATCCACATCGCTTTATAGTTAGCGATAAATAGTAACCGAGTATCAAAGCCAAAGTACTAACAAAAAATAAGGCATAACCAAACAGAACACTGTCCGATCAAAAGAGCAAAACGGAGGGGTATTACATCCTCCCCCCCTAGGGTTAGGCTTACTCCTGGAAACTCGCAAAAACCCCTAGTCCAAACTCCATACAATCACACAAAGCCAAGGGTTCCAAACTAAACCACTCCATACCTCAACATACAAGCAACAACTACCCGTGCCATATATAACCCAACCAAGTACACTATCAATCCATCCAAATCAACATGGTGAAGCAACCACCAACCAAGTCTCCAAAAACACATAACCATTGATTAACATACATAATACACATATGTACCAATACACATCACCGAGAATCATCACAAGGCTACACAAGGGTCCATCTGGACACTGGAAAGCAACATACCAATCCATGATAGAAGAATCCATGAACCAAGAACCAAGAACCAACTCAAATAAATCAACATCATAATAGTGGCTTGATGGTGTTAGGTCATACATAAAGTGAAACCATCCAATCAACACCATAACCTATCTCTTGTTGTGTAAGGTGATTAGCCTCCAAGAGATAGTCATCACACATAGGCAAGTAGTGGGTCCTAGCTGCATAACAACCTCACATACCCCCATCCTCTACGTTTCCTGTGTTTACTTCCTCGTACACACTCACCAAATTCTTCTCATATGTCCTTAGAGAGGAATCACAATACAACACATAGCCGACATTGAAAACAAAAATGATAACTAGCTTAGCCACCAAGTTCATAAAGAAGAGAAAATTAAAGTTCAATTTCAACAATAAGGCAATAAATGTGCACAATTTCAACACTGAATCAAATATATAACCACTAGGGTTATAAGAAAATAAGATCACAAGTTGTGGCTAAACCTTCACAATCAAATATAACAAAGTGTCGGCCCTTACAATCAACCGAAAAATCATCAATAACCAAAATAAAGTTCACAATCTTTAAAATTGCACTGTACAACACTATGTGACTAGATACTAGCCACCAACGAGGAAAGAGGAAACAATGTGAGGCTAGAATAATAATAGCCCTCATGTGGTGCAGAATAAGCACGCCCTCCACATGGCCCAGAGTGTATCCATGACTAAAAAAATGTCATCACTCTGTCTGGTCATACGCCAGCTGGACAAGGCACATACTAGTCATGCCACATGGCAGTGTGTCTGATTGTCCACGGAAATAGGCACGCACAAAATGCACTTCACCCGTGATATCTCATGGAGAACACACATGCAGGAACTCGCGGAAGCCAGAGGTATACATGGCTAGGATCTACCCATATGATACTCGACCAACATGGTCAAGGCAACCATGAGGATCCCTCTACAAGTGTTTGAGGCCCCATAATGCTCATCACACAAGTAGGCTAACAAAGACAATCTCATAATGCACCTTCACGTGTCTATGCACGTGGCATCGTGTAACACAGCATCACCACCAGCGGTGTGTCAGAACACCAATTGGGTGTGGCATCGTATCTCATGCATCATGTCAGAACACAAGCAGATAGGGTATATATACATAATTCAATACAATAATATCACTATGGGGCTACCGAGTTTCACCTCTCATATAGACGAGGTTTACTTGCTATGCTAGATCAATGCCTCTACGGACGTCCAGGCATAGCTAACATATCTATTATGTTGTACTCAAATTTGTGGGGATTAGGTTAACACTTATGGATCAAGTATCCTGATCCATCATAAGGGAAAGTAGTGGGTACATTTTCTTGGGATTGGTTGAGCTAAGATGCTCGGCATCGCAATATGCATACGCTATACACTCCACCCAAGGAACTTGTGGCTGCTACTATCCCTTCACGGATTGAGGGTCTAGAGAACCAAAAGAAGAAGAACTACTCTTGGTTACTCTTATATATAAGTTTCAACCACCCATGGGTTGGCCCTCAATTAGGTAACAAACATGCACACACACATAATTGCATGGTAAATCCCACACCAAAGTGTAACTTTTCCTCAAGGATGGGTACTAATTATCACCATCACATGGATACACAAAGCAAGTACGGGGTGTTCACAACTCTCAAACAAGATACAATTACTGGTTTCTTACATTTACAAGGATGCAACTACATACATAATCCCATAGGAATATCCAATTCTATAACCCATGGGATACGTATCATAACTTTCCAACCATAACCTTTTATCAGGTTTCTTTCACGCTACTCTTTTCCACAGAGTACATCATGCTAAAGTAAAAGCCATGATCACGTGATCACTTAACAATTCCACTAACAAATTGACAGGGACAACATAGTGGACACAAATGTACCCAGGGAACCCCAGTGTATGAAACTAAGGCTTTGATACCATGTGTAACGCCCTGCCACACAACCCTAGAGGAAGTTGCAATTAACTAAACAAATGTACTAATTTTTTTTTAACGTACAATTAATATGCAATTTCACTACCCATTGCAACAACCTATAAGGTTACGAGACTGAGATTACTTATTAACCCACGAAAACATTAATGAATTGAAACCATAACATTTAATTACTTATGAAATTAAGAACACATACATTCCATACAGGATAAATTCATCAAAGAAAATAGAGATACCATAAGATCTCATTTAACAATAGGATTACAACTCTCATTCCCTGAATGAGGTAAATCCAATAAGCATGATTACAATTACAACCTTCCACCTCGATAATAAATGAGGGGTAATAAATTACAAGATACAAAAATGAATAAAGCGTGAAAAGTAACTGGATCCCATGAGATCTCCAACTGGAAATCTCATCAACACGAACAAGAAGAAAACCCAATGGAGTAAGGTGCACGCCACCCAACCAAGTGTTACTCGAAGGCCCACCCCCCGTGCTAGGAGATAGTAACAAGGATTCCTAGACAAGACCCTCTACCTCTAGACACTAGCTGACTCATACTGATACAACCAAACACATGAACCATACAACCACAATTACACCAATACATTACTAACATGGATTACATTGCTTTAGTTATCACTTGATTAAACTACCTCCGAAGGTTACCCAGTTTACCTCTTACGGCTCTAGCCCCTAATGGAAGTCACTCTTCTACTTGACAACACACATTCAACCAAATACCAAGGGAACCCAAGTGCGTACAAAATAGATAAAACATTCACTCCAACTCTAGGAGGAAGCATATATTGAAAATCACTCCAAACACTGGAGGCAACAAATCACATAAGCCACTCCTTCCAAAGGAGACACAAATTATCCCCGTTCATGGAAACCGGGTAATTAAATGATAACGTAACATGCACTACCCAAGGGATTTAACAAATGGTTGACATCACAAAATGACAACCCCCAACCTTTAGGGTTCTCTGGAAGACTTACATATTACTAACTTCCACTTAACCCATTTCCACAAACATGAACACAGAGGAAATAATCACGAAAAAAATTGCGAGGAAATAACTAATTTTGGATATATTAAATCCATTTCCCTTAATAAAATTCAA
Organism: Sequoiadendron giganteum; assembly: GCA_007115665.2. Classification (NCBI taxonomy): domain Eukaryota; kingdom Viridiplantae; phylum Streptophyta; class Pinopsida; order Cupressales; family Cupressaceae; genus Sequoiadendron; species Sequoiadendron giganteum. The sequence continues at coordinate 406,541,809 of CM021108.1, forward strand.
TAATTTATTGCCTCAATAAAACTAATTAATAATGTCTCTTTCAAACACAGGTTGAGATTTAAACCAAATATTTAATCCTTAATTGATTGCAAATAAAATAAAATAAACATTTACTTATTCATTTCAAACATACTACTTTCACAACATCTATTTCTTCCCTTCAAAATAAATCATTTTAAAAATAGTTAATTCCTCTGCTAACACATATGACTTTAAAATCAAATACTAGACCTTTTAAAACCTAGAATTTTAACATCAAATATTTGTTCTAACAAAACATAACATTTTGAACTCCAATAATTCGTCTATTAACATATTATGTTAAAACAACTTCTTTTTTCCCAAACTATATCATTTTAAATCCATTAATTCATCTATTATTTTAGAATCAAATATTTGTTCTAGAAATAAATATTATTTTAAAATAAGATCGAAAATTCAACTATTGCATATAGATTTAAAATTTTCCCAAATACATTTAAATTATGATATTATTCAAATCATCAATTAAATTCATATTTATATTTATATATATATATATATATATATATATATATATATATATATATTTAACGTACTAGTAACATTTCAAAAACCATAATATAATATTAATATATACATGAATATACATATATCTATACATATAGATATATATTACTATATACTTATATATACATATACATATATTAAAATATATATATATATATATATATATATATATATAATATGTATATTAAATATTTTAATATTATAAAGTATAATATGAAATATTTTTTTTTTTTAAATATTTAATATTATAAAATATAATATTTAAAATATTAAATATATATTTTATTTTTTTATTAAAAAAAAATGGATTGCAAGTTTAGGGCGTGGGCTTCTCGAGCCGTGCGTCAAACATAAGGGAGGGCGACTATGTGAAGACACAGCCAACCCCATTTACATGGGGCGCGACTGTGTTTTCACACAGCCAAGCCCTGTGTGCTTGGCATGGCCGGCATGTGGAGAGGCGCGCTGGGCATGGCTCCCCCACATGCCTCCCATGGGGGCGCGGTGGGGTGAGCCCCCAATGACCCTCCCAAAACCTTTCACTTAAAATTTTTGTTTTTTAAAAGAATTCTTCGAAACCCTTGCGGATTTCAACATCCGAAAATATATATTTTATTTTGATAGGGTTCTATTTCCCGAAAAGCAATTAAATACAAATATATATATATGTGTGTATATATATATATATACATATATGTATTTTTCAAAATAGATATATATATATATATATATATATATATATATATATTTTAATTCAAATTTATAAAATTTATAAGTATAATTGAACAAATAAATTTTAGAAATGAAGCATTTACAACCATATTGCAATTTTTCTTGAAGAGCAACCAAATGAAACATAGATTTACAAATTTGATCAAGATTCAACATGGGTTTTTTCATCACAATTCATTTTTGAGTCTCCAAACAATGATTTTGCAAACAACATATCCAGATATATGAATCTTTTCAAAATCAAAATCAATTTAAATAACATGAACCTGGTTTCCAAAAGCTTGAGAGGTTGAAAAAATGGTGCAAATGCTCCTCCTCAAATTCAAGCTCCTTCCCAGCAAATCCACATAGTTTTTCCACAATTAAAATCCAAAACCCACAAAACAGAAATCCTCTTCGTTCTCCTTCTCATTTTCCATTTTTTATCCTCTCACAAAAACTCCATGAAAATCCATAATAATGAAAAAAAAAATCCAAAAATATCTCATCAACCACCCTCATAAATTTTTGAAAATAGAAAACAAAAAATATCTTAAAATTTTCAAAAATGCAAATTAAAACATTTTTCCCACTTTTTTCAATTTCAACAAAATATCCATAAATTTTCAAAATGAAAAACTTAATTCAATTCAACACCATTAATTTAATTAATCAATAAAATAAATCTAATCCAAGATTAAATTATTTTATTAATTAAATTAAATTAATTAATAAATTAAATCATATTTCTAACATTAAACTAGAGAAGTTTTATTCCACAATTTAACTACAAAAGCATATATTTACCTTTTTCAACTTGCAATTAAATAAAAACCAGGCAAATTGAACCATATTAAAGCAACTGAACCAAACTACAATCGAAGACACACTTATGACTAGGGTGATGATTTGACATAGGAAACCTAGCTACTATCTCCCAATCAAATGTTGTTGAGCAATGGACACACTCAAACGTGTGAAGCCAGGTGGAGTCGATGTCCTGTACCTGTTAACCTACAAACACAATTATATCGCACATGTATATTTGCATCATATAAAACACACTATGAAAAGGAAGTCACGGAATCGTAGGGCGCTCAAAAGTGAGTGGTGCAATCCTGTCCCCTTCACCAATACAGTATTACTAACTGATGAATCTAACATCAATAATTTAATCAACAACATAAAGCGTCATTAATTCAAATATCCACTTAGCTAATCCAGAGCATACCATAATGATAACATCTTAACAAAGTACCATCACATCAAAATGTAACATCCACATCGCTTTATAGTAAGCAATCAAATAGTAACCGAGTATCAAAGCCAAAGTACTAACAGAAAATAAGGCATAACCAAACAGAACACTGTCCGATCAAAAGAGAAAAATGGAGGGGTATTACATTCCATTTATCTTCACCCACAAATAGAAGCATATGCATCAATGGAGAATAATGTGGAAAAGATAGAGGGAGAATTTCCTTCTTTAGATTATGAAAATCCTTATGCATTTTCTCTACAATATAAGTAGCATAGTCGAAACCCGTGTTTGAATCTGGACTTTGTATATCCATCACCATTACCAACAAGTCATTGGCTATCCTAGCACCAAAATTATGAGCCATAACTTGATTGAAAGACTAATACGTGTTCTTGAAATAGTCAAAAAATTCTTCACACTCAAAGGGCTCTATATCCTTAGGGCCAAATATTTCCTTGCCCTTTCTATGCCTTAGAAGCAATATGTTCCTGAATACAAATCTATTCTACTCATAGTCACCATATAAATCCACACGCTTGATGCCAACTATATAATTTGGCTTCAACCTAAATACCTCCACAATTTTATCCCTTGTTACCTCTAGGATCAGAGTGTCATTTTCACTCTTGATCTTCATGTTCATGGGATCATAATGCTTAGCTAATTCCATCATCACATACACTTCCACAAACATACTAGGTGCTAGCAGCTTCCTGAGGTTAAGACCCCATAGGTAACTTGACCTCCTAGGATATCTTCTGTTAAAATCATACAAAAGCAATTGTCATCCACTCTAAGGTTGGTTCAGTTCACCAATTTCACAAACCATGTAAATTAATATACTTGTCACAACAACTTTCCCTGTAGATCTCTTGCAAATTCATGACCCACCCTCATTTATGTCTCCAAAGTAACCCTCAATGAATCTATCTTGAGTTTTCTTCACACTCTTTGACCTTGTAGACGTCGTAGGGAAATCCAACGTAGGGTTGGATGTTTCAGGTGCTTTTGGCTTAACCATGGATGAAACATCCTAGGTCCTAGGCCTCTTAACTCTTTTATTCTTTGGTTTTCTCTCAAGCCTAATGCTAGACTCACTAGGTTCTAGTTTTCTCATTTTTGCAATGTGGAAAAGCTAGGGTTTATAGTTTTTAATTAATCAAAGAGACCTACCAAGTTTTAAATCCCAAGACAACAATTTTCAAATCAAAACACTCCCAAACATTATGAAATACTTACAACCCTAATTAAGGACGCACAATGAGTAAATCCTAAGAAAACTTATCTTTCAAACTCCCTACTAATATTCAGACTAGCACAATTAAATATACTTGACATGAAGAGATATGACAATTTGGTTACCGGGGTGGAAATTTGATGCTAATACTTATGTAATTATTTGTTGAATCTCCTTGTACTATTTCCTCATACTTTGGTTGTCTTCCCTGCTCCTAAGCAATTCTAAATGTGTAGAAAACAAGCCAACTACCTTCCTTATGACTGAGAAATGAAGCGTAACACCATTAATGGTTGATGGAAAGCTCACGCAAGCAAAATGACACTTAGTAGTTCATGTTTAAACCCTGGTCATTGATCATCTCACTTTAAAACCATATCAGTGGTTCTCCTTTCAACTCACTACTTTATTCTTTGCTTTAAACGATGTCTCCAGGATGTTGCTACATTACCTCTTATTTTCCTTAGTCGACTCTTATTTGGAGACCATCTCTTATCGTTGGTACATTTCATCCCTCATGAGTCCTATCAACGACATGAGCATCCATATGATGAGATCTCATCCATTGGATCAAATCCCACCTTTGATCATGTTTATTTCCCATCACGTATCATTAATTCAAACTTCAAATTCAAAATTACATCAACGATCAGAGAGAAAAGGTGATGGAACAAGATCAAACCATGTGTACCTACTTGAAAATCAAAGGCACAAGGAATATCGCTCACATGAGAAATCCAAATCAGTGATAAAATATTGGAACACATGACTTCATCACTCATCACTACTTTGAGACTCAAAGTTTACAACCAATCCACGATGAGCAATAGAAGAAAATGAAAATAGCACAAAGGGTTATCGCGCTTTGCTAATTCCCATCACAAAACTCATAAGCAATTAGTGATAAAGAAAACCAATGATAATGAAAGGAACACATGTATTGCACATCGTAATGCAAGACTCAAGATCCATAACCTATTTGCGATACATGATACAAAGGAAACACCACTCATCGCACATCCTCAATGTAAATCATGCATTCACAAAGATATCCACGATGAGCGATGAGAAAAAGTGGTAGACGAGACTTAAAGTGGACAATTTTGCACATGCTCATAATTTGTATAGAGAAAGGTGACTGCCTAGGATAACATAAGATAAGGCCTTAAAGGACAAAATCATTTTATTCAAAGGATGTAAAAGCCAAACAAGGTTGATAAGTCAACCTTATAAAATAAAGGATTTTCAAAGACCTAAGCATGAGGGGCCAGTTACTTCATGGGCTCCAATGACTCAAGTTGTTTTAACATGACCGAGAAAGGGCCACATCAAGTCAATAAAGGAATAGACTGCAAGACCAAAGGTTGAGAAATGAGAGAGAATATTCAAAGTAAAACAATACCTCATACAAAACCCTAAACCTTGGTCACACCAAACCCAACTAATGCCCAAAAAAATTGTAACTTCAAATAAGTGGAACATGAAAATTTATTTAGGGTTCCACCATAAACAATACTCAATATTTTTAAATTTTTTAACATCTGTGGTAATTTTTTTCCAAATCCATCTAAACTAATTTCATGCATACATTCTCCTAACAATGAAATATTACCACATCTATCACATTGTCCAAAAATACATGCTTTTAAATTTAAAAAATTTCCATTAGAGGGTTCACAAAACAAACTTGCAATAAAATATTTGATTGTTTCAGGTGGCATATTAATACCACAAATTTCTTGCATAATCTGGTTAGCATGCAAAGTATAATTTATATATCAAAAAATATCATAATAATAACAAAATTATACATGATTCTTACAACAACAAGAGATTCATTGTTTATTAATTCTAAAATACCAAGGTTTACATTTTTTGAATGATCTTTGACTTATGCTAATATTAAATGGTAAGATTGAATCATCTAAAAAAAATTATATAATTCGATTTGAGTCATATCTAAGAGATTCTTTGGATGAGGTTCAAAAATTTTGGAGCCCACCCTTAATTTTAAAACATATCTAATTTGTTAGGTGATACTCTTGTATTATCATGCCAATATTTTTTGATTAAAGATTTGATTTAATTAGTTAATTTCATGTCTAACCTTAGGAGTTTACCACTAAAACTCCAACATTGATTAATTGGATCTTTTTCAATACTTTCTCTTATTTTAGCATCTCTTATCAAAGTTTTAGGATTTAATTTTATACATTTATTAATCTTACTTAACATTCTTTTATTTGAAGTTGCTTTATTAACTAGAGCAATTGTTATTGCACATTGAGGTAAATTCTTTTCTTTAGATTGAATTTTCTTACCTATAAAATCAATAGCATTAGCAACACTAGATATGACTTGTTCTACTAAATCATCTTTCTTTTTTCATCACTTTTCTCATTTTCAACATTCTCATCAATTGCATCATGAGTTGATAATGAAATCCTAATTTATTTCTATTAAAAAAACATTCTATATATTATATTTCCATAATTTCTCATTTGTCTCCAAGAAACTTTACCACGAAGGTTATCTAGCACATCTTTTTCAAATGTAAAAAAATATTTTCATTTTCATTCTTACAAGGGGTTTCATTTTCATTTATGCAAGGGGTTTCATCTTCATTCATGCAAGGGGTTTCATTTTCATTTTCAAACATAAAAGGGATTTCATTGTCATTTTCATCAATATGAGGGATTTCATTCTTATTTGTATTCATATATTATATTTCATCATTATTTTGTTTTTTGCATTGTTTCAACCCTAGAATTATCGATACTATCAATAGTGTATCTAACTTCATCTAAATAACTAAGATCAATATTATCAAGACTTGGGTTTGAAGACATACCTAGATAGATTGTTTGAATAGGTGCATTTTCCATATCATTGAGAGGTGGATTTGAAGACATACCTAAAGTTGTTTTCATAGTTGTTATTTCCATATCATTTAAAGTTGAAGTTGAAGGCATAGCTAGGTTTGTCTCCATAATTGCATTTTCTTCCATATTCACCATCTCCACATTTGCATCATCTAAATTCATCTCATCCTTCATGGTTTCCTCTTCAATGTTCATGGAACTAGATTCTTCCAAAATTTTCATTTAGTGAATCCTTTCTCTTCTATCCCTTTGTCTTTTTACCTCCATTTCTCTATTTTCTTGAATTTCTTCGAGTGTCATTAACTTTCTACAAATTTTTATTTTCCTTTGCTTTGATCCCATGGTGACCAAACCCTCTTTGATAAAAAAAATAATGATTCTTAACCTATTTTCCAATTTCCACCTTCAAATATTCAATTAAAACTATAGTATGAAGATCCTTTCTTCTATAAACTTTGAAGTACAAAAAATCATGAATACATCCAAAAGTTCTCTTTTTCCAAATCTTCTTGTAAAATGTTCTTGTACTTGACTCCACTTCAAAAAATTCAACCTGTACTTGTCTCTTCCAACAATTTGAATAGAATATGCCCTATTAAGAGATTGCACAAGACAACATGGCAATAAAAAGTGTAGAAAATGGCACTTTCAGACTATACTACAGAAAAAGAATGTTGCCGAAGAAATGTGCTCTATCAGTATTTTTCGAAGTGGGAAAAAATGACTAAACAAGAAACATGTACACATTATAAAATGTGTACACATTCTATTTTAGGAACGCATACATGTTATATAATGCGTACACGTTACCTTTACCCAACGGGTAAATAGGTAACACGTATGTGTTCTATTTAAGTAGTGCGTACACATTTTAATAAAGTGTACATGTTATTAAATTTTTGTATCCCCAACCCACATGCAACCTCAGTTTTAGGCTCGAGAAAGGCTTGGCAACCTGGCCCTTAGCCTTTGACCTGCAACTAAAAACCTAAGGCAGATTCAAGAGGAATGTCCAACTTTGGCAATATGGTTGATGAACTTTTTTTCTAAATCAATCTATGAAATTAAAACCAATTAGAGAAAACGATGTCTAGTTTCCAAATATATAATTTTTATTAAGATTGGATTATATTTGTTATTTTTTAATTAATTTCTAAGCAAATTAATCCATAAACTTGAAATATCAGGCTTTTTTGTTTTTTAATAACTTTTTTTTGGTTGAGTTTCTTGCAAACAAATTATATGGCATCAATCTTCAGACAATTCTCTACACAATGAAAAAAAAGATTCAAAAAATGTTTAGTTTAGGTCCAATTATGTTGTCCGTACACATTGATTTTTAAAAACAACAATTAAGGCCAATAAAAATTCAATAAAAAAAATATTTAAAAAAATTATAAAAAAATATCCTTATCAATCTTCATGTTGTTAGCTCTCTTTCCCCAAAAGGAATTAGCAAAATACTTTTATTTGGGTCAAAAAGTGGTGTTCGTACACGTGTATGGTATGGTAAAAAAAATGACTTTTAAAAAGTAGTTTTTATACATCCCTGTCAAAATTTAATTTCTATATCCGGGTATTTGAATAAATTACATATTTGGAAACTAGATTCAAAATGATAAATTTCATATTACTGTTTTTTTTTAAGATTCATTGTGTAAGTGCCTCAAATTTTCAGTCCAAGTGTGACAAATTCTGAAAAACAACAAAAACACTTCCACTTTTTAAGCTTTTTGTGGACCCAACTTTTTGCATCAACCCAACTACAAGGATGCATATTATTCAAATTAGATAGAGGGCATGGCTTAAGGGAGGTAAATTTCCATAAAATCATACTATTTTTTTAATATAAAATTATAATGTTCATTCAGAGAAGAAAAATTTTGTGATCTAAAATCTCTATTAAAGGTGCCACAAGTTTGATACATGTATTATTGTTTTCCCAAGTTATAAAATCTTGATATAGTAGAAGCTAGACCATACAGTTGGTGAGCAGAGAGCAAGTCCTAATGGGTAAAAGTACAAAGTGTCACACATTTGGCCAATTCATCACACAAGTGAATTTAAGAATTTCAAACTGAACATCAGTTTCATATTGTTTTTGTTTGATGTGTTACGACTGTAATTTATGAAGGAGAAATTTAAACTTACTTTGGAGACATTGATTGTGTTTTGAGTTGTGAATTTGATAAAGATGAGCTTCAAGAATATGGTTGCAACTAAGTTGGAAGATGATGTATAAGATAAAATTCCTATATCTAGGGCTCTCGAAAAGAGGCTTTGTGACAACATGATCTTGTACATTTCCTCAACATCATGGATTTTTATAATGTACTCATTTTAACTTTCACAACAGTTAGAAACTGGACTTAAATGCATCATCTATTTTATTTTTTGTGTAACGAGAGGTTGACATCTTTTTGTGCACTTACCCACTACTCTTGTCATTCGTTTTCCTTCTATAGGGATTCCATAGAATATGAAAATAATAAAATTACATGGATCGTAGTGTATTTATATTATTATTCCCTTAACCCTATAGTATGTGTTAGGTTACAAATCATGAATGTGTTAACTCTTAATGAATCTATATGATATCTATTATAGTCTTATTTATATATTTTAGATATTTAAGTCATTTTTAACAACCTAAACATGTGAGCAGGAAAATCTTCACTATTATGAAATAGTAAACTAAAAGAACAATCATGCAAGAATATAAGATATCATTATATAAACATTCATTACAATAATTACCACATGGAGTCTCATCAAATATAACATGATAATTTATTTGTACCATGGGTGATATTAGGGCCTTTCAACATCTAGGCATGAGCTCAATAAACCTTTTCCATAAGCTATTTTATAATTACAATATAGTAAAAAAGTAGAAGTCCTCTTATGGAGCTTTCATGATATATGCTAGTATCTATCGGCAGTTAGGGAAGTCTTGAACCAACCATTATAGAAATTCATTTTCCTGCACATGCATCAATAAAGGAAAATGATCCATTTTTATAATCTAATGGTGTAAAACTCTAAGATTTATTTTTCAATTCAATCTTTTAAATTATTTTGTAGCATATACAAACATCATCAATCTCAAACACATGAATATATAGTGCAAAGTTCATAAGAAAATACTTATTGATGTATTTACACATCAAAGAATCATTCCATTGTAATCATGTTTCCTCAACATTAGAGATCACAACATATAAACTATTATATACACACATGAACATAAAAGCAGTAAGAATGGAAATGCATAATACAAAACCGAACAATGAAAACAAGTATAAGAAATACAAATATTCGTATATAGTCACAAATATAATGTATAATTCAAGTATATTAATGAAAATAGCATAAGGAATGACGTGATAAGGGTGCAAACATAGACTTTACCTCTATTATAAGACCCATAGCACACGAAGAAACACATCTCCCAAATGGTAGTGTACCACCATACAAATATCAAGTAAAGAAAGAAAAACTTGACTAAGAGCAAACATAAGCACCTTTACACCAAACCTTATTACATGGAAAATTTTCAATACCAAGTTGACCTATAGGAATCCATTTGTAGATCTCCTAAGTGTAGTGAATAGCTAATGAATTGTTTTCATATTTAGAACACTAGGAAAAATTTGTTGTGATTCTAAAGATCAAATCAGAATCTCCTAAAATTTTAGTTAGTAAGAGACCACCTTCAAGAGTTTTGAACACTAGAGTATGAAAATTTGGTGTTTATATGATAATCCTAAACTACATCCTAAGTTCCTATAATCAAGTTTATCATGGTACCTATAGAGTATCTAATGTATGCAAAGCAATAGGTGAAGAGAAGTAGGGAAACATACTTCCATTTATGCTTATAAACTTACACCTTATACACAAAAGAAATTCTCACAAGTCCAATATTTACTAGACTTACCTGCAACTAGGTTCTAAAACCACCCACACCATCCATACAAAATTACATGAAAATAGTAATTATTGTTTTCTATGTTCTTCCACTACCCTGTGTAAATAGAATATAACCATTAGATTATGATAGTAATAGATATTTTCAAGATAAACCATTGATATTCCATACTCTATAATAAGACCCATCTATTTATAATATAATCTTAATCGCATACAAACTATTATAGTTTCATCACCATTTATGAACCAATAAGAGTTTTTATGTGCAGGCTAAGTGGTCTACTATTAAGTCAATTTTATTTATGACCAGAGGCTTTTCAACAGTCTAGATTTAAGTGCAGGTATTTTCTATAGCGAGCTTGACTATATTTATAATTTTTGCAAGAGTTGATCCTTTCACAACCTTTGACCATTATGGTCTTCCACGACAATTAAAGGATTCATATAGGGGTATTTGAGTTCTCACATCATGTAATTTGACACGTATCTTTATGTTGATTTAACAACTCATTTTTTTGTGAGCTATAACTAGGATATGATCATAATTGATTTCTATAAAGTAATTAACGTATATAACCTACAATGAAATTCTCAATAAGGTGTTATAATAGATTAAAGAGGTGTTACTAGCAGGGGTGGTAAAAATTAAATTTGGGAAAAAGTAAGAATTGATGGTGCCACATAAAGAGGAAGGCACAAAAATGATGTTTGAACAAAGAATGAAGAGAATCACTCAAATAAAGGAGTTGAGTTTATAAGTAAGGATTTTTTTGCATTAGTTATCAAGTTTTCCTTTGGAAATTACAATGAATTATCTATACTCTCGTAGAACCTTTCAAATTGAATATGATAGAGATATCTTAAGTTGAAATCATGGTGTGTGTATGAAACCTCTAAAAAATTATTTTATAGTGAGATACATCTTATAGCTGGATCAAGAATGTGTATAAGAGTATTTTACCTTCTTGACTTCCATAGTCAACAATGGTGAAATTCTAGCTATGGTTTGGTTGCTAAGTAGATGTAGCTAAAGTTTGGAAAAAATAATTTATTGTATAATAAAGACCAAATATATGGGACATATGCTATCTTGAGAATTATTCTATTTTATTTATATTTTGTTAAAATAGTGTCAATACATCTTCGTGACAAGACATAGGTCAATTTGAGGACTAATGGTCACAAAGAATAAAGTTGACATATGACTTAATAGATCTAGTTTAAGCAAGAGCAACTAAATCTATCCCAATTTGATTGAAAAACTAAGCGAGTGTTGTAACAAATTATGGTGAAAGCAACCAAGGGTGGTTGAAGGTAAGTCTATTATGTCCACCCTCCTATAGAAAAAGATGATACAAGGGAATTGCAAGTACCAAAAAGCATTTTGCAATAGTATGAGAGGCCTTTTCTAGAATCAAGGAAAATTGAGAGGGGGGGTGAATCAGTGTTTTGTAATTTTTAACTTTATTGATCTGATCCTTCAAGCATTTATAACATACAATCAAAAGAAATATGCATGAACATAAAGTAAACAACCATAACACCATAACACAGGAATTTTTATGTGGAAACCCTATTAGGGGAAAAACCACAGTGGATGGCCAATCCACAATATGATCTGAGTATACTCAAAAGAAAGTTTACAATATGGGAATGCACTTGCATTCAGGCACACTTCCTAGAGCTCACTGCTCAAAGAAGACTAATTGTCTTAAAAAGATAATCAAATTAAATCCATCTGAGAGATTGAACTGGGAGAATAGCATCTACCAATGCTTGATTATAGTTTTGGTTAGGCTCAACAATCGATCTTCTGTCCTTCTGACTAATTATGCACTTCTACTCTGCTCTTCTCAAACTCCCATCACCAAATATTTAATGTGCAAGTGAAACTATGCATAATCACTCTTCTCCACTTCTGATATTTGCAAATCGCATAAACACACTTCACATCTATATCAAAATTATATGATCAAACACTTATATATCTGTGACTAAGAATTTAATTGTTTGTTGTCGGCTCAAACAAAATTAAATGTATATTCAAACTGTCAGCTCAATCCATCTTTAATTTTTGATGTGCATCAACCAAAGTTGGCTCCAATATAGTAGGGACCTAAATGAAAATTTTTGAATATAAAAGTACTTAAAAAAATACTTCCCAAACATTCGTGACATGTTATATCAATCGGGTCGGCCTTTATGTGTTGATGAACAAGAAATTACTTTTTTGGATCTTCAAACTCGCACACGGATCGATATGATCCACTAAGATTCAATACAATTAGAGATCATATACCAAATAATATTCTCTAAGATGCACAACTCAAAATGGTAACAAAAAATCTTCATAAGAATTGATGAACACAAAACTATTAGATGCACTGTTCTTCCTTGACTGTCTTCAATCTGTCCACCGGTATGATCAAATGACGATGTGCGGATCTAATCACCGACTAGGGTTTCCATCAATGACAAGACCAAATGATATTAGCAGTGTCTCTTGCCAACAATACCCCCCTTTGGCATTTATGGCAACACTTAGTGAAAAATGACTAAGTGTCAGATCAGTACCAACATGAATTACACTACCAACTCTTCAAAATTCCAAAAAGACAACTCCCCCTGAGATGATTATACCTTTTTCACTCTACTACTCCCCCCCTTTTAAATCAATGGAAAAGGTAGGAATCTGCATACCAAAAATCAAACAAAACTTTATGAACAAACTGTATATATAGAAAGATTCTTCTTCAACTTACATGAACTTGAAAACATCAACAAAATATTTCTTCAACAGGATCAAATTTGTGTCCCAAACCCTTTTGAGACTCTCCAAAATTGTTATGTGACCAAAGACTAAGTAGGATTGTGTCTCTACAGACTCCAGGGTCACTAGATCACTAATTGCCATAACATCTTCAACTTCCTTTAATGCACTCAATATTATTTCAATCTTCAAACCAATTAGGCCTCTAAGTTCACATGCTCTTTCCATAATTCTATCATTTTCATGCTTCAATCTTTTTATCTTGTCAAGCAGAGATATAACCCGACTTTCTTTCTTTCCAATGCCACCAGCTAAAGGATCAAAAGCTTCAAAATTAATAGTTAATTGTTTTTCAAGATCCTTAACTTTCTTCTCATTAACTTCACTAAATTTAGACAAAGACAAACATAATTTATAGATATTTCCACGTTCAGATAGAGTGCTTTGAATATTCTTCACACAGGTAGCTAACAGATTTTTATCATTAGCTATCATTTGTTTCAACCTACTAAACATTTTGGCATCAAACTCTTTCTGAAATTTAACCATGGCTGACTTCTCAAGTGACTCAAAATGAGTACTTACAGAGTTAATGAGCTTCTTCAGTTCACCGAAGGAGGAACCAGATGGATCCTTGACATGATAGGCATTATTTTTTCCAAAACTCTAGATGCAAGATTTAAAATTTCACTATCCTCAATGTGAGACTTCAAAAATTCTTCTCTAGCCTTCGCCTAGGCGAATGATGCTACCTTCTTTTTCTGAATTGGAGACAAAGTGGATAGATCAATAGGACCTTCAATCAATTCAGGATCAAATTCTTCTTGTTGTTTCACCAAAAAAAAAATCACTGCCTCTGCAGTGTCTCTTGCTTCCACTGGACCTTCTTTTACCTCAACTTTCTTTTCCTCAACCACTGTTTCCCCAACTACAAGTTCTTGCTTCTCTTTAGGAATCTCAATTTTCTCAACCTTCTCAACTGATACAATTTGAGGAGCTTCAATATTCATAGGAATTTGTGTATTGTCCACATCAAGAGGAATTTGAGTATCCTTAGCTGCATCTTATTTTTCTTCTTCTTCTGTTAGACCGAATGAGACATCTTCATCATGTGTTTCCTCAGCGACAACATCAATTCTGTTACTTAACAAAAAATTTCTCAATATTTGTTCAGTTTCCTTTGCAACTTCATCAGTCTAAACAATCATGAGCTTATTCACTCTTGTCTTTCTCTTGAATTCCTTTTTAGCTTTATTCAGGATTGCCTTCATTTCTTCCCTAGATATCATTAGACATATTTCTACAAGAATTCTCTCTCATTTGTTCTTCTTTTGTTCTAGCATTTACCCTTCTCATTTCCAAAATATCATACAAGATTTTAGGTAAGCTAGGAATTATTTCAATAAGAAATTTATTGAAAATATTCAAATGCTTTATTGTTTCCTCCTCAAGAGTTCTTTGACCATATTCATCAAAGGTTTCATACCATTTACAAAGTGGCTCAATATTGCCATCCTTGACCAAATCTTTTTCAACTTCTTCTATTGACATACCTGGTTTATCAATTTTTTCCTTCTTCTTTTCTTTGACTTCTTCACCGAAGGATTTATGTTTTGAAATTGTTGCTTCCTTAGTACCTCGATGCTTGATTTCTCTAACTCCATCAGATTATGTTTCTTGATCTTCAAAGACTGCCACATAAACTATTTTTCTTTTATCCTTCTTTCTTTTTCTTTCCTTACCAGATGTCTTCACTTGATTTTGCACAGGAATTGGCTTTGGTGCAGGGGTGGATAGGGGTGCATAGCTTCTTGTTGACCTAGTTCTGGAAGAGGGTGTTGCCAGAATAGCAGGTTCAGTTTTTGCTGGCTCTTTTTGCTACTTCATCTTCTTCTCTTTTCCTTCTAGATTCTCTTAATTTTTTTGCAGATATGCCCATTCTTTCTGCAACGATTTCCACTTCTTTTCTAACTCTTCTAACTAACATAGGTTTTCTGTGTTCATTTTGTACTTGTATTTCCTTTTCTGAAAAGGTGCCAAATCTTTCTTCAGATGAGTCCCAAGGTTTTCTTAACAAGTGTTCAACATACATTTCCAAAATGTTTGCCTCAACCTCATATCCCGTTGGCATGATCCAAGTTGTTCTAGGATCTAATACTTCCATTAGGAATTGATCAATATCAACCATAAAGAAAATAGTATCTTTATACTTATCCACAATAGATGTCGGAATTCTCTCTCTAGCATGCATCATAATTTGAATTTTCTTGAAATATCCTCAAATAGTGGCATTCTTTGTCTAAATATCAAAAAATCTCTAAAAGAGATCTCTGATTTGAGCAAATACCGATTTATCTTTTTGCCAATGTACCTTTCCAAATCCCAAAACCATGATCATTCATGAAGTAAAAGAATAAGCATAATAGGAAATTACCATACTTAAAGGAATTCTTCTTATCCTTCTTGATTTCCCAAGATTTTCCATCAACTGACTTCTAAGAAACTCACATAGATCATAGTCTGCATTATTTTTTACCATCTGATACTTTGCATAAATGGTTGTGTCGGACACAGAATTGTCTCGGTTGGAATGATAGATTTTATACTCAATAACCATAGATGCAAATCTGACATCTATATAAACAATATCATCAATTGTGATCTCTCTTCTATCATACTTAGAACTGGTTGCATCAGTAACTGTTTGATTCTTCACTAATTTTAGAATTGGTAATCCACCGAAGGAACTTAAACCTGTAACAACACTTGTAGCCTCTTTTGTTATCTTGAAGGGTTGATTTAACCACATGAATTTTTCATGAACTCGACTCAAGAAGTACCAAACCCATTCACTCTCTTCAAAGACAAGAAATTTTACAATATGTGTAAATGTCTTCTCTTCTAGGGTTTTGATTTTTGGTTTGACATAGAAGTATTCTCCTATAATGTGATTGTTATACAGATTCAATAGCTATGAGCTTCCTAACACTTCTTGATGTTTGTATGATATATGCCCTAATATCTTCAATGTGTAAAACTTTGTACGACACAGAGGAAAATGCTCCTAACGGGTCTATCTTGATAGATTGGAAGGGATGCCATTTCAATTTGGGATGGGGTATGTTCTTGATGTCAACTACCAATGGAGTATTCATCTTCACAAATTCACAAGTTTGCAAGTTTTGCAGATAAATACCTTTTTGTTGAATCAGAGTTAGATTACCGAATGGCCTTCACACTTGAATTTCGCCTCAATTCGCCAATGTTCACTTCAGAGCTCTCCAACTTCTTTTCTTCAAAATGAAAAGTGGAAAATGAAAGATAGAAATGACATTTTATCATTTGCACACCTAACCCTTTTGTCGTAATAAATGATTTTTACCCTAACTCATCCGGATACCCTATTTCCATACACTGTGAAAGATAAATCTTTTGCAGACCTCCAATACTACATAATACTTTCTTCAATAAATTCAACAACATCTATAGAGAATCTATGCACTTACTGTACTTATCCACATCTGGTGTCAGTTACCGGTAGGGGGGTTAAGATATTTTCTTGACAACTCCCCCTAGGCCAAAGGCCTAAAGCTAATTCTTGAAGGAATTACAAGAAGTTGGTTCTGGTGTTGGCGCATTTTCTTCAACAAAAGGGCTTTTCTTCATCCATTTCTTTTTCATTTTCTTCTTGATCACATTCGTAGTGAATTTCCCTTTTCCCTTAAGATCCTTCTACATGTTTTGATTTACTGGACCTTTTATGTTCCAACAAAATCTAGAAATGTGACCAAATTTGCTATAGTTATAGCACACAAATTTTTTCTATCCATACCAGTTGTTCCACTTATTTTCTCTTGATCTACATTGGTTAGCAATATGCCCAAATCTATTGCATGTATAACATCTGACAGCTCTATGAAAGTTGTTCATCATGTTTTTGCATTCATTTGACTTATGACCATACTTGTTGTAGTTAAATCACTGACCAAAGAATGATTGACCATTTGAATTCATTCTACTTCTACATTGAGAAGCCATATGACCAAATTTATTACAAAAAAAATAGTAACCATTAAATATTTGAGCATTAGGTTGTCTTACTGGATACTTTCCAGATTTGTTCATTTGATTTCCTTACCTAAATCTCCTTTGACTAGATCCGTAACTTTCTCCTTCCTCATATCCAAGACCTCACTTGTCACCTTCTATCCTCTGACCTTTAATCAGTTCATCAAGCTTGGCTGAGATAATCTTGAACTTCTCCTTGAATTCATTTGTAGTAGCAAGTTCATCTTTGAGATCATCAATCTTCTTTTCAAGGACTTCCTCATTGTTTTTAGATTGCTCCAACTCATTGTCCAAACGGGTGCATTCTTCAAATTTTTCTTTCGACTGTGTAAGCTTCTCTTAATTATTCTTTTTGTCTTCAACCTCCTTGGTCATTCTCATCAAAATAGATTCCATCTCATGCTTTAGAAATGTATTATCTCCGGTAAGCTTTTCACACTTGTATGTCTTTTCCTTCAGGGCATGACTGAGTTGATCATCTTCAATTCTCTTACTATCATTTTGCTTAATCTGATCACATAGTTCCTTAATCTTCTCCCTGGACTTATTTATTTTATCTTGGAAAGACTCGATGAATTTCTCAGCATCCATGAGGTTTGCTTGCAATTTTTGAACTTTAGATTTTGACTGATCAAGATCATCTAGGGCCACCAAAAGTTGCTGCTAAAGACAGATTGAATCTATTGAATTGCTTTCCCTGATCTTCCTCAAGCTATCAAACTTCTTCTGAGGAACTAGGCTCTGATACCAATTGTTGGAATCAAGGAATACTGAGAGGGGGGGTGAATCAGTGTTATGCAATTTTTAACTTTATTGATCTAATCCTTCAAGAATTTATAACATTCAATCAAAAGAAATATGCATGAACATAAAGTAAACAACCACAACACTATAACATAGGAATTTTTACGTGGAAACCCTGTTAGGGGAAAAACCACATTGGATGATCAATCCAAAATATGATATGAGTATACTCAAAAGAAAGTTTACAATATGGGAACGCACTTACATTTAGGCACACTGCCTAGAGCCCACTGTTCAAAGAAGACTCATTGTCTTACAAAGATAAATAGATTAAATCCATCTGAGAGATTGAATTGAGAGAATAGCATCTACCAATGCTTGATTATAGTTCTGGTTAGGCTCAACAATTGATCTTATGTCCTTCTGACTAATTCTGCACTTTTGCTCTGCTCAAATTCGCATCACAAAATATTTAATGTGCAAGTGAAACTATGCATAATCGCTCTTCTACAATTCTGATATTCACAAATCACACAAACACATTTCACATCTATATCAAAATGATATGATCAAACACTTCTATATATCCACAACTAAGAATTTAATTGCTTGTTGTCGTCTCAAACAAAAGTAAACATATATTCAAAATGTTGGCTCAATCCATCTTTAATTCTTGATGCGCATCAGCCAAAGTTGGATCCAATATAGTAGGGACCTAAATGAACATTTTCAAACACAAAAGTACTTAAAAAAATACTTCTCAAACATCCACGACATGTTATATCAATCGGGTTGGCTTTTATGCACTGATGAACAGGAAATTACTTTTCTGGATCTTCAAACTCACACACAGATCGATGCGAGCCACTAAGATTCAATAGCGCAAGAGGTCATATAACACCATTCTCTGAGATACGCAACTCAAAATGATAACATAAAATTTTCATAAGAATCGATGAACACAAAATTGTTGGATGCATTGTTCTTCCTTGACTATCTTCAATTTGTCTATCGGTATGATCAAATGACAATGTGCGGATCTAATCACCGGCTAGGGTTGCCATTAATGACACCACCAAATGATATTAGCAGTGTCTCTTGCCGACAACCTTACAATACCTCCTAATAATTGGTTGAAGAATAAAAGGATGAGGTTACAAAAATATCTTTGCACATGGGTAAGATATATTGGTGATAGCATGTATCCAAGCTAATAACACACAATGTATAAAGAGAGAGGGTGTTTGTGTGAAAAAAATGAGTAAGAAATCGATACATGTTATTATGAAATACATGTGAGACATCTAAACCATTACTCTAGAAGAACAATCGAATATGCTACTTGATGTATGGATAGAAAATATGGGAAGAGAAGGAGAAACACAAACTATAATAGGAGTGGGTATTTTAGGCGAGGATAATTTTGAAATATACATTACAAGTGTGTGTCATTTATTTGTTGAATTTGATAAATTATTTTCAAATATTATAGTTTTGTTGAGTTGAGAAAGGGTCGTTGCAAGTTGATATATATTTTCTGCATCAAGTATTGTTTTGTTAATACAAAACCATAGGAAGGTACAAATAAAGTAATTTGTTTGAATCTTCTTATACGTGGACACGGTTGATGGAAAAGCTTTGAAATCAATAGTAGATTCATCAAAGAGAGCTTACATGGTGCACGTTTTTTTATAATACAAGCAAAAAGACTATAGCATGAAGCAATTGGAGAGCAAGAGACATGTTGGATGAGCTAAGGTTGTTTATTATGAAAAAGAGCTACAAGGATGCATATTACTCAGATTAGATAGAGTGCATGGCTCAAGGGAGGTAATTTTCCATGAAATCATAATATTTTTCTATATAAAATTACAATGTCCATCCGAAGAAGAAACTTTTTGTGATCTAAAATATTGACTAAAGGAGCCACAAGTCTGATACATGTATTTTTTTTCCCAAGAATAGAAGATAACCCATACACTTGGTGAGTGGAGAGAAACTCCCAATGGGTAAAAGTAGAAAGTGTCACATTTTTGGCCAATTCATCACTCAAGTGTTAAAAAATTTTAAACTGAAAGCCTATTTTGGTGAAACATATATTAGATTGAATGTGTTATTTTAAATTAACAATTCAAATGATTTATAGTCAAATTATGATTTATTGGTCTGGTTTATCATATTAAAAAAATTTACTTAATTTTGTTTCAATTTCATAAAAATTATCAAATGTTTCAATTAAAAGTGGAGTTTTACCTCTTATTAAAGGAAAATGAGCATTATAATAGAATAAATTATGTCCTTTTTCATCCCATCACAAATTCACCTATGCCAATAATCATGTAGGAAATCATAAAAAAAATGTTTAATCAAACAAACCATCAGAATGAACACTTATGAAATCTCATCTCAATAACACCTACTTGCACATCCAATTAATGTAATTATCTAATAATCACAACATCACTACCCCTAGCAACAATCATTTTAAATCCACCGTATAGTCAATTACCTATCACAAATAAATATTTGGAATTCATTAAATCTCATCTTTGCCAACACATACTTACTCATTGAAAGTGACTTATCTGGCTATCATATAATAATGACAACAAACATTAGTTAGCTAAAATCAGTTAGTAAACCATAATTCCAATAATAACCAAGAAAAACTATAAGAATACCATCTATACATATAAAACAACTATCATTCATAAAATAATGTCTAATCATAGAACACATGAAAACTTTAAACAAGAGACATGATATAAGAAAAAATACATAGCATGAAAAGATTACTTAAAAGCAGGCATCTTACACTTATTATGATTTTTAGTACAGTCCTGTAAAATTAAGCTATTTTCTTTCAAGTTTTGGAAACTCTTCAATAGATGTGATAGATCATTTGTTCAAAATTAAGTTACTTATTTACTTACTACCATTCTAATTTTTTTTCTTATGCTTTCATTTTCTCTTCATTTCTAACATATCTCATTGCGCAGATTGTAATATGACTTGTTGAACTTTGTCTTTAGAAAATTATCTCTATAAAGGGAAATAATATATTTATAGTAAAAATATGCCTTAATATTATTAAGTCATTCAATTGAGTTTTCACTAGGTGAATTACCAAAATAAGTACATAAATCTACTCTTTTATTTTAAAATATTCTAGTGCTTGATATTTCAACATCCTCGTGCTTTATCTTCTTCAAATAGAACATGATTTGTGAACCCTTCATCTTGTTTTTCATCATTACTATTATTCAATTTGGGGTTCATAAATTCTTTCCATTTTCCTCCTCTACACATCCAACTAGACTTGAATATTAGTAATCTTGGTGAATATTTCTAGAATTCAATCTGCAACAAAGCTTCAACCTTGCACATAAAAATTTACTTTGTTGATCGTTTGAAGTAGAAAATTTGAGTTTGATGGGAACATTGAATTTTGATAATCTACTCACAATGAGTTCATCACTATTGATCTTTCAGTCTCTAGACCAATCCTTCATGATTTTAGTTTGTATTACTCTAGTTCTTAGATACAAATATTTAGTTTCATTAACAAATTATGTTTTTCTAATGCAATGTTGCTACTTTATTTAATAAACTTTAAATTTCTATATGACAATCCACCATATTCAAACTCAATTCTTCTCTCTTGGAATCCCAAAAATAAGACACCATCCAAACCATAATTGAGATCCTTGAGAGGATTGGAATCAATGCCACACAGCATACTTTGCCAAAGTAACTCAGAGAGGACTATATTAGTTGACTCACCATCAGTCTTGATCCTGTGAAAAATACAAGTCACGTTGCTTAGTCTCTCTTGCAATCCAAAAAAGAAGACACCATCTGAACCACAATTGAAATCCTTGGGAGGATAGGAATCAATCCCATGCATCATACTCTACCAAAATAACTCAAAGAAGACCACATTAGGTAACTCATTGTCAGTCACGATCCTGTGCAAAATGTAAGTCACCCTGCTCAACCATAAGACATGATACTGATCATCACTCCCACAAGTATGAGGAAATTCAATCACAACCATGTCTCTACATTTTTTTCAACCAAGAAATGCTTATACTATCACAACCCTGAATCATTGCATCAGGACTTAAGACCCTAGAGTCAAATGGAAGGCCCCAAGCACACCAAAGAAACCAAACCAAAGAAATCATTAACTAGCATCTATAATCATGCATGTAATATCCATGAAGTAATTGTAGTGACCATCACTCACTAAAGGGGAAGCAATCAAAGAATTAATTGTGTCTAGGAAAATACTTACAACTAATTGCCCAAATTATGCCAATTCTAAGAAAAAATCTACTCATGAAAGGATGCCACTATAAGAAATGGAAAATATAAGGAAATCTATGATCAAACTGAAATCCAACTGAAAGCATAGGAGAGATGACTATGGAAGTAGCAGCATTAACATATCCTATGGTAAAATTACCTCTACCATCCAATCTTAGCCAAGAACAATGTACCTGTCAGGTTGAAAAGACCATCCAACTCATCTATGGATTGAGATCTAAAGTCATGTACGAGTTGATTTTAAAGTGGGAAGCAATACTAACATTGAAGGCTGAATCACTACTTCAATCTTGAGATAACATCTCATGGTAAGGAACTGCACCTCAATCCTCAATCATGTAATCAAGTTCAATATCATCACTACAATCTATTGGATCTTCATTACGCAAATGAAACAAAAGATTATCATGAGTTAGATTAGCATCTATCTCAAATAAAGGATCAACAACAAGCTGAAGGTTAGATCCATCCTCTTGCTGGTCCAAAATACCACTATTTAAATGTGCCAGATCAGATTTCTCTCATATGCAATCAAGCTCCCTAAATTATTGAGACTTATAGAATTGATCACTTTCCTCTAGAAGTGCCTCTTGGAAACTTTCCAAAGGAAGCTTTTGAGATTTAAGCTTACCAATGAGCTCACCAACTTCTCTCCTTAATTTCTTAGTCATGGATAGGGCCTCATCTTCAAACTTGTTAGCCATATCTCTATCATATATTATGTGCAAGCAAGCTATTTTGATTTCCTCCTTCATTTCATTGATTATTTGCAAATCAGAATAGGAAACACTAACATCATTTTGATCCCTTTGAGAAATTTGAATGATGATTTCTACATGCATATGTTTATTATCCAATATAGATAAAATTTGTATTTTTTTTTTCAATAGACACCAATAATTGTCTTTCACAACTTCCCTCATGCATGTCAATTTTTTGTAGATCTAAGACACTATTTTTATAATGCATGCAAGAATGAAAACCTTCTTCATACTTATCATTAACCTCATCATGATTTTCCCAAATCTCAAAGACATCCCTTTGACCAACTTGATGAAAATGTGTAGAATTGGGTTGAGGATCCACATCAGCAAGGCTACCATGTCTATGCTTATTATCATGGCTTCTATGTTTATGCTCAAAATAAGACTACTATATCTTTGTTTAAAATTAAAGCTCCTAGATGTCTTTACTCAAAATCAGCATCAAGAAACAATAAATCAGATTTGTGATCAATATCGTCAACATACCTTGCAACATTAGGTCCAACAATGCCATCTTGCATGCATGATGAATTCAAAACCTAATTGGAGTGAAAGGGAAATTCATCCCAAGATACATCCTCATCACACTTATATGTTGGCACACCTCGATCCCAACTAAATGAGGGTTGATTGTTACGATCAAGGTCTAAGTGTTCATCACACTTCTCATGTGTGATTTCCTTTTGATAGAGTCATTCTCCATCTTCCTAGGATTAAAATCCTCATCAAAAAATTACTCCATAGGCTTGGTTTGAAAGGTAACCCCAAAGCCACCCAAAATATCATTATTTAAATAGAATAAGTGGTCATCAAAAACTAATCTTGAGCTATAATTATCTTTGATTTCTCCACGTCCACCATCTAAAAGTGCACCAAATAGTTGATCATCAGTATCTACTCCACTAGAAACATCAAAGTAGATATTAATATTGAAATGATCATTGGTTGAATCTAAACTAGGATCCAAGGTTACTAGATTATCTCGTTCTCCTTGCATAACTTTATCTTCCATTATTGCATGCATGTCCAAGGAGTCATCCTAAAACTTTGTCACACATTCATCATTCTTCAAATCACTCACTATGCTAGACTCTTTTGCTATGAACTCTTCTACAACTACTTTCTCCTCTTCAACCTTTTGTTCAAATCTATCAATCAACCTTTGAAAAAAATCATCAAAAGAATCCACATGAATGTGGACTAGGGTGTTCATACCTTGTTACCACTAATCATGAGCAACTCCTTCAAGATGCAAGATAGCATACAAAATGATAACTTTCTACTTGATGGAACTAAGAAAGTAATAGTCTTGCATCTCAAATAACCAAGCTTTGATTGAGATCTTGTCTAATACATCAAAAGTTGGAGCGAAATATTTTTTGACCTTGCTCTTGAGATCTCTTCCACCAGAATTTGAATGTTGTATATGACCTATGATGGCCATTAGTTTCTGCATTTGAGTAATATAATCACTAATATGGTACTGAATTTCTAAATCCTTCATCTTGATTCACATAATTTTCTTTGATGACTACTAGCTCTCTTGCAAAAATTTCCATAGGGTCGCCAACAGCAACCATCCTTAAACTCCTCTTTTATTTTTGTAAAATACGTTCAATCCCTTAGGCTAGCAAGATCATCCCGAATTAAAATAAACCTCAAATCCGATTAATCTTATAATATTCCACAAAACAAATTATCTTAAATTTGGAAATCTTAATTTTTATGAAACTTAATGACGAACAAATCAATAAACTAAAATAAATACCAACATGCACCAAATGGAAGTTGAGCAATGTGCAACTGAAGAGAAATGATTTATTATATATCTCCACATGAAATTACATCATTTTTGTTGCTAAATACATCAGATAACACCAATGAACAACAACAACAAATCTGAAAAGCTTGGAAATCTTTGTTTCTATCAAACTAAAAGTAGATGTTGAACCTTGATATCCAATCACACGCCATCATTATTTTCTCAATGGGGCCCAAGTTGATAGCACCAACAGTCAAGAAATTTAATAACTTCAGAGCTAAATATTATCCTCAACAATTTTCGGTGCCAAAGTTTAAAGCTTACAAAGACATATTCACTCCTCTCCCTCGTCTAGAAGTCAATAGGAGCATGGTACACAGGGTAAAATTCATGGCAACCATTTTGATTAAAGAACCTTAATTTAAAAAGAAAGAGAATATAGTTGAATGCATGGAGAAAAAGAAGCAACCCCATGTAATTTTGTATTGGGGATGGAGCAATGGCTAGGTGGAGAACAAGAGGTCCATCATACTTCTTGTAGTTTTGGCATTTCTCTGGTTAGCTTGTTTACATTTTAGAAGTTGCATGATTTACACTAGGCAAATGATTTGATAGGAAAGAAAGAAGAAGAAATTGATCTAGCATGTAGGAAGATTTACAACGTTTTGTGAGTGGGGTTCTTCCTTCTTAGAGTTGAGGTGTGGTTCACACAATTCTATTATATGGTCTTTCCTAATTAGTGTTGTTTCTTCCTGGTGTTTAGGATTCGTGCAAACTTTTTTTACTATTCTAGAATAATACCTACGTGGAGTTCAAGTTGGGTTAAGTGGGTAGAGGGAACAACTTCACGAGTTGTGATATTTTGATTTTTGACATAAAACTAAAGAGGTTTTTGCATTCATAATCTTGAATGTTTTAATGGCATTTTTTGGTTGAAATATAATAGGTAGTTCAATTATGTGGTGAAGTTTCCTCCAATGTAATGACACATAATTTTCTATTCTTGCTGACCTTAGGTGGTACCAAAGCGGTGTTGGAATGGAGAGTGAGCTATAGGAGAGGTTATTAGGTCATGTTTGAATAAAGAGGGGAATGTTTCTAAAATAAGGGAATGAAAAGTACTAAGATGTAAATCGATATCTTTATTGATAGATATATGCCAATGTGTAAGGGTTGGCTATTTAGGAAGTTGTTGGATATGGTGGAAAATGTAATTAACTAAATAATTTCAGCTAGGAAAATAAATTGAAGTGAATGGAGTTTGGATTACAATTCAATTATGGCCCTACTTGGAAAAAGATATTACTATTTCTATAAAGTAGATAGTGGATAGCAAAACATCCCATGTAATAGTTTATCGACTACTACATCTTGGAGGAAAGATAAGGACAAGGACCTATCTATCCTATTTTCTAGTTAGAGAAATGAATGTAGTGCTTGAAAATGGCATGGATATAAAACCAAAAACCCATGAGTAGTAAAATCTTATATTTTTAACCTACACCTTTCCTAGATATGAGCACTCAATAATCTATTACTAGAAACACAATCACTAATTACTTGATATATGGATAAATCCCAATATTTATAATATTTTATCTTCACCCTCGGTTCATACACTATGTGTTTGTCATGTTTAATTGTTCATTTGTTTGGATGGTAAGGTTTTCATTAGTGTTCATTTTTCAATGTTGAATAGATTTCATGTAACTATATAAATAGGCCTTGTGAAATATTTGGTTATCCGCAAGTATCTTTTGGAAATGTAAAATTGAGGATGGATTAGGTTCCTCAATGTTTAAAGATTCAAGTTCTTTGCTTCTTGACAATATTAGGCTTTGTCTTTGGTTTTACAAATTTGAAAATTATAGTTGAATGTTTGAACCCTAGGTTCTTTTATTTTGAACCGTAGTAAATTAAAGAAAGAAAGATATTTAGGAATTTCTTGTGAATTTTAGAATTTTTGAGAATTTGGTTGCAAGATATTGAGAATATTATTATATTCATATCTTAGAAGAAATTTATTCAAATTTCTTCTTGTTATATAAAGTCCTTCTATGGATTTTATTGGTCTATATGCATCATCATAAGGTTTCTAAAACACTTGATACACTTTTATTTGCATGCATAAAGAGTATAGGGAATTCACACCACCCCTACTTTAATAAACACAAGAATCATTAACTAGTAAAATATTCATGATTTGATCACTCATACAATCCATGAGAATTCCATCAATATAAGCAAGATCCTTCTAGGAGTTTAGGAGTGTTGTGTTAGAACCCAAAAATTCCATAAAAAAACTAAGTGATTTTCCATTATTCTCTACTAAAACCCTAAGGTTTTTCTCCATTTTTGTCCATCATTTGCCTATTTGTTCATAAAAATGGTTCATTTTCATCCCTGTCCACTTCATTATTCACTTTATACCATTACTACTCCTTTAAAAAGAAAAAAATAACCCTTATCGCTATATCGCGCGGTACTGTTGGCAGTTAAGCCAGTGACCATGGTAGTGCGGTGAACTATTAGCAGAAAATGAAGCTAGCTACTGCCATACCATGGCTGATCAACAAGTTGAACATGGTAGAGTGGTAAGCATGAATGAAGACTTCGCGGCATTCAATAAAGTGAAATATTAAAGGTGGGTAAAGTATTAGATTAAAATCAAAGTTCAACTATTGTAAAAATATTTAATTTGCCGAGAGGTAACATAATTAAATATTTTAAATCTCTGTTGTAGAATTTCAAATGGCTGTAACTGGAAAATTGAAGGCTCACGACCCTTGGTTTATTCTGTATAAATATTTCAAAAATTCAGTTGCAGAAGGGAGATTGAGGGGTTAGAGTAGGAAAGAGGTTTTTTGGGAAAAAATGTAAAATGGACAGAGCCTTTCCTAAAATAGTGTAATGGAGAAGATGTTTTAAATTGGTGTATTTATTTTGGTGTTTAGTTGTTATGTTAAAATAATCTAAATTCTTTATCTTTGGTTGTCTCCAACTTGAGATCTTTCTATCATTTAAATCAGTGTATCAAGTATATTTCTGATTTATCAAAGTGTTTTCCCATTTTGTGTGATTTAATTAGTTGGTGTCTACAAGTCAGAGCTAAAATTCTTCTAATAAATCATAGTGATTTAAGGATTTCATTTGGATTGTTGAAGTAGAACCAGATTAAGAAACATGCCAGCATAGTTTATGCAAGACATAAATAAATGAAGTTATATGCCAATTAGTAAGATTTCATTTTAATGTGCCTAACAACTAGAGTTAAGCCAATAAGAGGAAACATATATCATTTTTTGTTTTGACTCCATTGCCCATGTGGATAGAAGGCATTGATCTACCTCAACCCAGAGATAGAATTTCATATCAAACAATTTATTCAAAATCCTTTCATTTGTGCAGTAGGAGTAGGAGTAGTTGTAGATATTTTTGTCTATCCACTACCTTTGCCATTGTGGGTAGATTGTTGCATCAGGAAACACATTTCAATCTGCATCATTCATTAGGTTCACCCGCCTTGGTCTAGTAGAACCTAAAGAGAAGAAGGTTCAATTGCATTAATTGGCCTTGTGCGTTGACCAAAAGTGTTGTGAGAGCTTGGCAACCTCTTGTGGTTCAAACCTGCATTTTTGAGACCCAACATTTTGGCAACTCTGCTGGGGACAAATTCCAAAAAGTTTTCAGCCTTTCCATTTATAGAGTCAGCAAAGATTTACAAATTTTATGGAGATTCCGTTGGGGAAAACCAAAGCAATCCATTTCATTTTCCTAATTTTGGAAAAGTAGGTGGTGACTCTGTTTTTCATTTGATAAATAATGCATGAGTGTTGTGAAGTAGTAACATTTTGTCAGGATGGCAGAAGAAGAAAGGAGACAGTAGTCAATTAGGGAGTTGAAGGAATTGAGACAACAAAGGCTACAATTGAACCAACAACTACTGCAATTGGGAGTCAAAAGTGCTCCAAATACATCACCAAAAAGACCATCATACAATAAGAGATCTTGGACACCACAGGTACCCTATGATGCAATTGAGGAGAACTCTAGAAATAAAGGTAATGTACTCTATTCACAACAAAGTATTTTTGATGAGTATATTCAAATAGAAGAAAGAAACAAAAATCTTGTGGATGCCTTTTTTGATATAAGGAGATATAAGGGAGAGGATGTAAACTCTCTATACAATAGGATGGTAGAAATTTGTATGCAATTACCTCCTCATCATAGGCCCACAAGACCCATATTTGTTGAATAATTTTTAAGAGCATCAGAGCCTGAATCAATTTATTGGCTAGAATCAAAGCAATATGCTTTGGATGTAGCACATAAATTAATTGATTCCATGCTTGGGACAATGTACATGGATACTGATTTGGAGGATGATAGGGACACACCATCTGGAGAATACATTAGAAGTGCTTCAGAAGCTGAAATAGAAAATGATATCATGTTGTCTGACAATGAAGATATGGAGAGTACCTCTGGTATAACAGATTGTGATTCAAATTGTGAAGATGAAATAGTGGATATTGATCTTCAACAGGATGATTGTTGTAGCTATTATGAAGATCAAGAAGAGGTTGGAGATATGGTAAAAGATATGGAAGTAGAAACATGTTCACTCAACAATGAGCAAGTTTCAGATTTACTGACTCTGGAATACCAGAAGTATGCACATGAAGATGGTTCCAAGACTTTGGTCCCAGCCTATATATGATTTGACAGTGAAGATACTGTGTGTAGTGATTCAAATGGTTCCATGTCCATCTTTCACAGTGATGAAATTTTTGAAGTTGATCATGAATTTGTTTGTGTCCAGGAAGAGGTATGTGAATTGAATGATTTATGCCTACAAGAAAATGATACTGGTTTGCATGTTATTGATGATGGATTTCTAGCATTTGTTGATTCAATTATGTATGAGGATGATTGTATGAATCAGAGGTGTGTGTTAATGCCAACTGGTGATAGGAAAGAGATGGAAAGTAATCTTGATTTGATTATTTCAAAGGATGATGATGAGACAAAAAAATTTGGTTGCCATAAGGAGTATTTAGATTTTCACGTCCCAGTGCAGTTACAGGCATATTCAACAACATATGATAGTGAGCATGTCCATGAATGTTTTGTTGAATGTGGATACACTTTGTATGCTGAGGGTGATAAAAAAAAAATTTATGATACTGAGAATGATGAAATTCAGAGTGATGAAATGAATATTAATCAGATTGAATACAATGATTTCCTGAAGGTTTTTAATGGCAGTGCATGTTGCAGGATAGGTGGAATGGATAGTTTCAAAAAAAACCTTATGAGCTCTAATCAGAACAAACTCTATGACAGAGGAAAGTGCAGGTTTTTCTTTTTGGGGTGGCCTGGGGCCATTCCTTGTGGTTTGATTTTTTGAACCAAAGCAGGTATAGAGGATTAAGGATTTCCAGTGCATGGACAATTCTTAGCAATGCCTCTTTAAAAAATTCTCTTCCATGCACAGTAGTTTAGGATTTTCCATTTCTCCATTTTGGTCCTTTTTCCATCTCTTCTTTGTTCATTCCTTCCATTATCCATTGCCTTCATTTTTCATGGCTTAGCTTGGTCTTCTCTCCCAGTAGATACTTTGGATTCTTGCAGTGATTTGTTAAACCACTCATCCCCAACAGGAGCCACTATTAGAACCCAAAAATTCCATTAAAAAACTAAGTGATTTTCCATTATTCTCTACTAAAACCCTAAGGTTTTTCTCCATTTCAGTCCATCATTTGCCTATCTTTTCATAAAAATGGTTCATTTTCATCCCCATCCACTTCATTATTCACTTTATACCATTACGGCTCCTTTAAAAAAAATCATTTTAACCCTTACCGCTATACCATGGGGGGACATCATACTGTCCGCGATAGCACGGTGGTCAGGTAGCAGCTAATAGAGTAGGCAGGTGTTAAGTGTTTACCACACTACTGCACGTAGTCTAAACACCGACCACAGTATTACGGTGGGTGGTGAGTAAGCGGTGGCTGTAGCAGTCGAAGGCAAACAGTCAGTGGGCGAGTGAGCAAATACAGTTGGCGGTAACGGTTAGCGGTTACCACTATATCGCATGCAGTTAATAAGAAGACTACGGTAGAGCAATAGGTGAGGAAGGAAACAGGTAGCGGTTACCATGCAACCGTGCACAGTTAGTATGGTCACCGCAGTGGCGCGGTGGATGGTCAATGAGCAGCAGAGATGACGGTCAATAATAGAGGCAGCGACAAATGATAGCTACTGTGGTACCGTTGGTAGTTAAGCCAGTGACCACGGTAGTGCGGTGAACTGTTAGCGGATAATGAAACCGGCTACCACCATACCACAGCCAGTCAACAAGTTGACCATGGTAGAGTGGTAAGCATGAATGAAGATTTTGCGAAGTTCAATAAAGTGAAATATTAAAGGCGGGTAAAGTATTAGATTAAAATCAAAGTTCGACTATTGTAAAAATATTTAATTTGCCGAGAGGCAACATAATTAAATATTTTAAATCTCTATTGTAGAATTTCAAACGGCTGTAACTAGAAAATTGAAGGGTCACGACCCTTGGTTTATTCTGTATAAATATTTCAAAAAATAAGTTGCAGAAGGGAGATTGAGGGGTTAGAGTAGGAAAGATGTTTTCTGGGAAAAAATGTAAAATGGACAGAGCCTTTCCTGAAACAGTGTAATGGAGAAGATGTTTTAAATTGGTGTATTTCTTTTGGTGTTCAGTTGTTATGTTAAAATAATCTAAATTATTTATCTTTGGTTGTCTCCAACTTGAGATCTTTCTGTCATTTAAATTAGTGTATCAAGTATATTTTTGATTTATCAAATTGTTTTCCCATTTTGTGTGATTTAATTAGTTGGTGTCTGCAAGTTGGAGTTAAAAGTCTTCTAATAAATCACAGTGATTTAAGGATTTCATTTGGATTGTTGAAGTAGAACTAGATTAAGAAATATGCCAGCATAGTTTATGCAAGACATAAATAAATGAAGTTATATGCCAGTCAGTAAGATTTCATTTTAATGTGCCTAACAACTAAAGTTAAGACAATAAGAGGAAACATATATCATTTTTTGTTTTGACTCCATTGCCCATGTGGACAGAAGGCACTGATCTGCCTCAACCCAGAGATAGAATTTCATATCAAACAATTTATTCAAAATCCTTTCATTTGTGCAGTAGGAGTAGGAGTAATTGTAGAGATTTTTGTCTATCCACTACCTTTTCCATTGTGGGTAGATTGTTGCATCAGGAAACACATTTCAATTTGCATCATTCATTAGGTTCACCCGCCTTGGTCTAGCAGAACCTAAAGAGAAGAAGGTTCAATTGCATCAATTGGCCTTGTACGTTGACCAAAAGCGTTGTGTGAGCTTGACAACCTCTCGTGGTTCAAACCTGCATTTTTGAGACCCAACATGTTGCACAATATTATATTGTGTAGCCTTTTGTGAGTGGGGTTCTTCCTTCTTAGATTTTAGGTGTGGCTCATAAAATTCTATTATATAGTCTTTCCTAACTAGTGTTATTTCTTCTTGGTGCTTAGGAGCTAGACATAATTTTTGTACTATTCTGGAACAATACATACGTGTAGTTTGAGTTGGGATAATTGGGGAGATAGAACAACTTCATGTGTTGTGATATTTTGATTTTTCACGTAAAACTACAGAGACTTTTCATTCTTAATCTTTCATTTTTTAGTGACATTTTTTGGTTGAATTATATTAGATAGTCCAATGAGGTGGTAAAGTTTCCTCCAAGGTAATGACATACAATTTTATATTCTTTCCAACTTGGGTAGGAACAAAGTGGTGTTGGAATGAAGAGTGAGCTATAGGAGAGGTTGTTAGGTTTAGTTTGAATAAAGAGGGGAATGTTTGTAAAATAAGGGAATGACAACTATTAATATGTAAATTGATATCTTTATCGATAGATATGTCAATGTGAAAGGGTTGTTTATTTAGGAAGTTGTTGGCTATGGTGGAAATGATAATTAAGTAAATAAGTTTGGTTAGAAAATTAGATTTCAGTGAATGGATTCTGGATTACAATCCAATTATGACTCTACCTCCTAAATATATTACTATCTATATAAAGAAGATAGTGGAAAGAAAAAAGCCCCACAACAATAGTTTATCTACTACTACATCTTGGAGGAAAGATAAGGACAGAGAGCAATCCATCCTATCGTAGTTAGATAAATTGATGTAGTGCTTGAAAATTAGATGGATATAAAACCAAGAACCCATGAGTAGTAAACTCTCTCTTACATTTGTAAATCACACCTTTTCCAGTTATCACCACTCAGGAAACTGTTACTAGAAACACAATCACTAAGTTCTCAATATATGGATTAAGCCCCATATTTTGAATACTTTATCTTCACCCTCGGTTCATGCACTATGTGTTTGAAATGTTTCATTTTTAATTTGTTTGGATGGCAAGGTTTTCATTAGTGTTCCTTTTTCAAACTTGAATAGATTTCTTGCAACTTTCAAATAGGTCTTTTTAAGTATATGGTTATGTAAAAGTATATTTTAGAAATGTAAAATTGAACATAGATTAAATTCTTTTTTTGTTCCTTGACAATATTAGACCTCATTTTTTCTTTTACACAATTGAAATTTCTAGTTGAATATTTGAACCTAAGGGTCTTGTATTTTGAATTGTAAATTGAAGAAATATATTTAGTCATTTCTTGTGAATTTTAAAAAGCTTGAGAATTTTCTTGCAAGATATTGAACATGAGAGTTTAAGAGACTAAACACTTAAAGTGATTTTGGATTTAAATTTTTAGATCAAGTTGTTTCTGGATTTCAATTTCAATTTGCAATCAGTGTAATAAGTTAATTTAAACATTGAACCCTATGTGTATTGGAGTCTTGAAATAATTTTAAAACACAAGATATTAGTTGTTTAGCATATGTGGTCAATACATTTGAAGTAGTTTATTAGTCAAATCTTTCATTTTCTTAGTGATTTTCCTTTTGGCTTTGTATTTGAACTAGAATTATTTGTTTCACCTTACATTACAACTCCGAGATATGATTTTTTGTGGATTTTATGTCTAATGGAATTGACTTTTTAAGATTCATTTTTAACATAACCCTCTATTTTTGTATGGTTTTTGTGTTTTTTTCTTTAATTATTTCATGATGGTGTTGAATTAATTGAATAGTCTATATAGGTATAATATCTTTACACTCAAAACCTTAAATAAATATAAAATGTGAAACCTTTTTTCTTAAAAAAGAAAAATCAATATGACATGTATATCGTAAGATGAAAATCTTGATTGTTTGATTGTATAAATCACACTTTGAACCCTTGAGCATGATTCCTAAATTTAAACCTTTGAAGCATAAATAACAAATAGTTTGTATTGAATGTTTAATTTGAACCCTGAAATTATAGAAAAGGTAAATTTTTGAGCAATTTAATTGTGCAGTGAAGACGTATGAGCATACTAAGACTAAAATTACAAACCAATGTCTCACTTTATAAAGAAACTACTACAGTAATCAATTTTTTTTCAGCTTCATCTCATTGAAACAGATTACAAAGGTCTCCTTTTATAGAGATCTTAAGCAGATCGAAAGGTTGATAAGAACAATGAAGATCCTAAAACTGTAGAGATTAACATGAAACCACTGAAATCTACCTATTGAATAAATATGTTTAAACTACAGATTACATCATGTGAACACCTTATACCATGCAAATCAAAACAAAATAGTAGTTTATTTTTCTAATTTTCTCTGGGATAAATTAGCAGTTTATTCTAACAGAACATGGAAGACATGAGTTGAATGACTAACTAGAATGTATTTGAAATCTTAATGTATGTTATGGTATGTGAAAGAACAAACATTCGCAAATGAGCGGGAGTTGGTAGCACATATATGTCAAATCTTGGAAGAGTTCATTAAAAATGGTGTTAAGAATATAAATGTGGGGTACCTTGAATTATTCTTTGTGGTTTCATTACATAGGAGACAAGTGTTCTTTTGATATTGTAATAGTTAGTTAGTAAGTTGTAAGAAGAAGAAGTTATAGTAGAAATAGTAGAGAATGAAGTGCAGAGTGTGTGAAGGGAGTAATAGATAGCTCTAGACGAAGGGTGTGTGTAGGGAGAAGTAGATAGCTCCATATAACTTCAAATTATTCTTTGTGTAGGGAGCAACAAATAGCTCCAGACAAATAGGAAGAAGAAGAAGGAGCTCTAAGAAGCTTCAGTTTGTCGTAAGTGCGTGTGTGCAGCTCCAGATTGCTGTCAAAATAGTTTGTAGTTTCAAGTTTAGAAATCATGTTGTAAATGTTATTTTCTAGTTTAATGGAACAAAAAAAGTCTACATGAATAGTTGTGTGTCTCCAATCATATTTTTTGTTATTCCACATTTTATTTTGGTATTCCTAGACGATTAGGAAATAGGGTAGCAACTTTGTGCATTTTATGTGAGTTTGAGATTTAGAAAATCCTTTAGATTGGTATCAGAGCCAAAAGTCCCTAAGTCTTGAGTGAGTTGGGCATTTATTTTTTGGGTGTTTACAGTTTGTTTTGTTGGAGACATGGCTAGAGAAGAGAGTAAGAGTTGGCAGCAACCACCACCATTCAATGGATAGAACTATGATGTTTGGGAAAAGAAAATGAAGACCATAATGGTTTGAAATTATTTCTGGGAGTTTGTGATCAGTGGGTTCAATGATGTGACTGATCCAATAGTGTATGCAACCCTCACAAATAACCAGAAGACCCAACTAAAGTAGACAAGGAGGAAAGATGCAAAAACATTGAGTCTGATTGCAGCAACCTTGACAGAGGCCATTTTTCCTAGAATAGCAATAGCTAACTATCCAAAGGAAGATTGGGAAATCCTCCAAACCAATTAATTACAAAGGGATTGATAAAGTTAGACTGGTGAAGCTCCAGATGCTTCAAAGAGATTTTGATACTCTCCAAATGAAGGACGGTGAGTCTATCTCAAACTTTCACACAAAAATATCTAGTTTGATAAACCAGTTGAGGATGAATGGAGAAGCCATGGAAGAGAAAAGTATTATGGAGAAAATCCTCAGAATTCTACCCTCAAAGTTTGATGTAGTAGTGATTGCCATTGAAGAGGCAAAGGAACTCAAAATTGACTGTTTATGATTTGATGGGTTCCCTACAAAGGAACACCTAAATAGGTTTGTAAATTCTTCCAATGAGCAAGCTTTGAAAGCTCAAGCCAACACAAGAGGTAGGGGAGAGGTAGAAAAAACTATGAACGAAGCTCAAGAGGTAGAGGTAGAGGCAGATTTGGATATGGAAGTGTTGGAGAAGATAGCTTAGGATGAGCACACAACCAAGAGGGAGCAAGCAACTCTCAATCTAGCTCCGAACAAGCCAAGAAGAACAACTCGAGTCAAAATTTTGACAAGAGAAATGTTGAATGTTATTGTTGACATAAGTTTGGTCATTATGCAAGTGAGTGTTGGAAAAGGAAAAGTGATCATTCCAAGAAAATTGTAAATGTGGCTGAGGAAAAAGTGGTTGAAAGAAATCAACAAAACGCCTTCATCATGTGCAACCACATGAGTGGTAATGAGAATTTATTTTCTTTCATTGATAAAATTGTCAAGTCTAAAATAAAAATGGGGAACGATGAAATAGTTCTAGTTGTGGGTAAAGGGTCTATTATGTTTCACACAAAGCAAGGTGAGAAGGACATTGACAATGTATATTTGTTCCCTAGTATAAAGCAAAATAACATGAGTATTGGATAGCTGATCCAAAAAGGATACAAAGTGTTGATGGAAAAGGGTGAATGCATTATTTATCAGAAGGGTGAAAGCAAGAAAATAATTGCAGCAATGCCAATGACAAAGAATAGAATGTTTCCCTTGAGGTTAGAGATGTGTTTCTCAACTTAGTCTATAGTTGTGATCCCCAGGTGTGGAAAATGTACAACAGTACAACATCAAGCAACCTTCAAGACAATCATTCAAGGCCCTTCCAAACTTTGGCATCTCAAGTATGGAAACTTAGGCTATGTTGGTTTAAATATTTTGTCAAAAAAGGGTATGGTTAGAGGTTTACCAACCATTGTAGAGCCTAGTGGTAGATGTGAAGCCTGCATTTTAGGCAAGCAACATAGGTAGCCTTTTCAATTGAGAAATTCTAGAAGGGAAAGAGAACAATTGGAGTTGGTGTACTTTGATTTGTGTGGCCCTATGCAAACAATTTATATTGGTAAGAGCCAATATTTTATGACCTTCATAAATGACTACAACATAAATCTGAAACATTTGATAAGTTTAAAGTGTTTAAGGCCTAGGTTGAAAAAGAGAGTGGAAATTTCATCAAGGTCCTAAGGTTAGATAGAGGGGGAGAGTATGCCTCCAATCAATTTGTGAATTTTTGCAAGCAACAAGGCATTAAAAAGGAGCTAACAATAGCCTATACTTCACAACAAAATGGAGTGGTTGAGAGGAAAAGTAGAAAAATTGTGGGGATGGCAAGAAGTATGCCTAAAGCCAAGAGACTCACAAATGAATTTTAGGGTGAAGCTGTAGCAACAACAATATATTTGATAAATAGAAGTCCTACAAAGGTAGTTTGTGACAAGATTCCATAAGAAGCATGGGAAAAATGCAAGTGGATGACTTAGCAATTGAGAGTGTTTGGGTGTGTGGCATATGCACTTGTGCAAAAAGAGAAGAGACAAAATTTGGATGAAAAGGGTGAGAAATGCATATCCATGGGCTATAGTGAAGAGTCCAAAGCCTACGAGCTATATAACCTAGTCGCCAAGAAAATAGTTATCAACAGAGATGTGGAGTTCTTAGAGCATGAATCATGGGATGGATTGATAGATACTGACAACTTTGTACATCTCCTGACAGCTATGGTTGATGAAGAAAAAGAGTATGAAGTGAAAAAAGATGATGTTATGGAGCCCCCAATAGCTCCTGATAGCTCTGGATCGATCCAGACTAATGCACAAGTAGGGTCTTCTCAACAAAGAAACAACAGTAGTGAAAATTTAGACCTCACTCTTATGTCCCTAATGCCAAGAAAGACCAAGAGTCTAAGGAAGATCTACCAAAATGAAAGGTATGATGAAGAGTTTGATGAAAATATGAATTTTTTGCATTATTTTCTCATAGTGATCCAATTTATTTTGAGGATGTTGTGAAATAAAATAAATGGTGTGAAGCTATGGATGAGGAGATAGATGTAATGGAGAGGAATATAACATAGGAGCTAATTGATTTTCCTCCCAACAAGCAAGTAATTGGAGTGAAAGGGATCTATAAGACCAAAAGCAATGTTGATGGAAGAATAGAGAGGCATAAGGCAAGATTAGTTGTCAAGGGATACAAAAAATAGTTTGGGAGAGATCATGATGAGACATATGCTCTAGTTGCAAGGATGGAAACCATGTGAGCAGTCATAGAAATTACATCCCAACACAAGTGGAAGGTGTATCAAATGGATGTGAAGTCCACCTTCTTGAATGGAGTGTTAAAAGAGGAAGTGTATGTGGAGCAGCCACCTGGCTATGAAGTTTTGAGTCAAGAAAACAAGGTATACAGGTTGAAGAAAGAACTTTATGGGTTGAAACAAGCACTATGGGCATGGTATAATAGGATTGAATCATATTTGTTGAACAATGGCTTTAGAAAAAGTGATGGTGAGCCCACTCTTTACATTAAGGCAACTGATGGTAAGATTTTAATTATTTTCTGGGGATGATGATTTCCTCAATGCTAGTTTTAAAGAGGGCATGAAAAGAGAATTTGAAATGATAGACTTAGGTCTCTTGAGGTATTTTCTAGGCATAGAAGTAAAACAAATGCATTATGGTTTATTTATCTCTCAAGCAAATTATGCATCAAATATTTTGAAGATTTTTAGAATACAAGATAGAAAGCTTGCCCCTACACCAAGAGCCATAGATTTCAAGTTGAGCAAGGAAGATTGCAACAACAAAGTAAATTTGACAGTGTATAAAAGTTTGGTTGGAAGTTTGATATATTTAACAACTATGCCTGATATAATTCATAGTGTAAGTATGATTTTCAGATTTATGTTGACTCCAAAAGAGTCACATTGGCAAGCAGGTAAAAGAATCCTGAGGTATGTGAATGGAACCAAAGGATATGGTATTTTTTATAGTGCAAAAAATCATTTTGGGTTGGTTGGTTCATAAATAGTGATTGGGTAGGGAGTATGGATGATAGAAAGAGCACATTTGGATATGTGTTTCACTTGGGATCGAGATTCATTTCATGGGCTTCCAAGAAACAACCCATAAATTCCCTATCTACAACTGAGGCTAAGTATATAGTAGCAAATACAACAGTATGTCGAGCTATTTGGCTAAGGAGGACCTTACCAGATTTGAAGGAAGAACAAAAGGATGGAACAAATATATTTTGTGACAATGCTTCAACTATTGCTTTGACAAAGAATCCAATTTTTCATGAAATAAGCAAGCACATTGAAATCGGGTATCGTTTCATGAGAGAACTAGTTGAGAAAGGTGAAATCAAAATGAAATTTTGTAGGTTTGAGCAACAACTTGCAGAAATTTTACCAAACCATTGAGCAGAGATTGCTTTGAATGCCTAAGAATAAATTTAGGTGTTGTTGATTTGTATGAAGAATGATGTTCTTTGACGGCTCAGTCAAAAGGGGTGTGTTGGAATTTTTTTTTTTGAGCCTTTCTCCCGTCAACTCCCCTATTCCACCTACATGTCAGGAGGCTCCTTTCAATGAATTTTTTTTTGGTATCTTCATCCCTGTTCTGCCCCTAACTCCAGAATTTATTATGTTAGGTAAATTTGAATTTTGAGAGGGAGTTTTTGGAAGAAGACAAGCATAGACTTAAAGAAGGAATGTAATAGTCATTTAGTAAGTTGAAAGAAGAAGAATAAGTTGCAGCAGCAATAACAGAGAATGTTTTGAGAATGAAGTGCAAAGTGTTTGTAGGGAGAAGCATATAGCTCTAGATGAAGGGTGTGTGGAGCAGCAAATAGCTCCAAAAAACTCTAGATTGTTTTGTGTGTGCAGGGAGCAGCAAATAGCTCCAAACTAATAGGAAGAAGAAGAAGGATCTCTGAGAAGCTCCATTTTGTTGTAAGTGTGTGTGTGTGTAGCTCCATATTGTTGTCAAAGTAGTTTGTAGTTTCAAGTTTAGAAATCATGTTGTAAATGTTATTTTCTAGTTTAATAGAACAAACAAAAGTTTACATGAACAAATTTATTTCTCCAATCAATTTTTTTTGTTATTCTATATTTTATTTTGGTATTACCAATTGATTGGGAAACAAGGCAGTAGCTCTGTGCATTTTATGTGAGTTTGGGATTTAGAAAATCCTTCAGAAGATGCTCTAGTACATTTGTTTCCACTTTTTTGAATCTTGTTATAAGGTTATTGAGTAAAGCAGAGGCTATGGATGCTTTGTCCACTAGCGATGGGAATTGAAATATGTTCTGAATTTTGTGGAAATGATATTACCATGCCAACATTGAGGTTGTGATAAAGGTTTAGAAACCTTGATAATGAGTTGCGCAAAATTAACAGTATGAGAATTTATGCCTTGATGGGTAAAAGTAGCCAAAGCAACAAGAGAAAGTTCAATATTCAGAGAAAATTTACAAAACCAACACAAGTATGCAGTCACTTAGGGTAGGTCAAATAGCCTCTTAGGATAGTTTGAAACATTTTTTAAATACTTTGTTGATATTAAGCTACCATGATCTTGTTTGCTTAAAATATCTGACTCAGAAATGATTTGAAATTTGATTCTCATATACATCCATTAAAAACTTTGGATCTATTGGAAAGTGATGCATGAGCCTCACCGCCATGCAATTCACCTTAGCTTCCATGCACAATTCTACTTGTAGTTCTCTGAGTTTTCATGAGGAGAAAAGTTAAGAAATATTTATATCTTGCATGAAAATAAAATAGTGTTTCTAAATATAGAGTTTGCATGAGTCTGTAATCTACATGTAATATGCATGATAAATTGCATGTAGAAGAAGATGTAATGAAAATCCTCTATAAAGAGAGGTCATATGTAATGGATTTTATCAGATGAGAGGAATAAAGTTGAGGTTTGTTGTTAAATCACAGCCAGAGGAGATAAAAGGTGTTTGAGGCCCAGAGTTGCGAATTTTTCCATAGCTATAGATTTTCAAGAAGGTGAGTTTAAATTTTTTAAAGGTCATAGCCAAAGAGGTGTTTGCAATAAAATTTACTACCAAGGATTACCA
The DNA here is from genome assembly GCA_007115665.2 of Sequoiadendron giganteum. NCBI lineage: Eukaryota > Viridiplantae > Streptophyta > Pinopsida > Cupressales > Cupressaceae > Sequoiadendron > Sequoiadendron giganteum. The sequence continues at coordinate 406,583,108 of CM021108.1, forward strand.
TGAGGAAAAAAGACTAGTATTTTTTGTTAAATCACAACTAGAGGAGATAGAAGGTGTTTGAGGAGCACTAATTGAATATATAAAGAAGAGTTCGCATTGAGGAGTCACCACAGTGCAATGGTGAAATTCATCACCCAAGATTAAGATTGTATATTTGTTAAAGGTGCCAATCGTTGTTGCAGGACGAATTGAACCAACCAAGTCAAGTGTTTGCCTATTCAAATGCAATTGAGCTAGCCACTGTTGAAAGGAATCTATTGGTTTGAAGTCTAAATTTCCAAAGAAGCCACCCATAGCTATTTTCAAATGAAAGGTTAACATAGAGGTTGGCAATGAGTTAGCAAAAGGAGATCATAAATTTCTTAAAGGCCATAGCCAAAGAGTTTTTTGCAGTAGAAGTCGCTACCAAGGATTGCCTTGAGGGATAAAGACAATTGTTTGTTGTTAAATCATAGCCATGAGAGGAGATAGAAGGTGTGTGTGGCATAGAGGTGCAAATTTTTCCATAGTTGTAGTTTTTCAAGAAGGTTATTTTTAATTTTTTGTTTCAATGGGAAAGATTGGTAAGAAGGAAAAGAAAGAAACTTCAAATTTAATGGTGAGAAAGATAGTTTGATAGAAGAATTGATGGAGCTCAAAAAGTGTAACTTGAAATTGATAGAAAATATAATGGAGTTTTCAAAAGAAAGATATGATTATTTGTGTGAGAAACAAAATCTAGAAAAAGAATTAGAGAAATTGAAAAAGGAAAATAAATATCTAGAAAGAAGATTGGAGATGCTTGATGAGTTCAAGAAAGAGAATGAATATTTGGAGGAAAAACTAAAATTGTTGGAGAAAGAGATTGAATGTCTAAGGTCAAATCCATTTTTGTGTGATGCCTCATGTAATACAAATCATTTATGTTCTTCATTTGATATGGATAGTGTAGTTAAAGCTTCTTCAGATAAAGTATCCAAGGATGAAGGCCAGGATGTGTTTGAGACTACAGATTTTGTAGCTTGTGATGTTAATAAGAAATGTTGGTTTGAAAATTATGAAGAAAATGGGATATGAAGAAAAAGGTTTGGGAAAACATGGGCAAGGAATGAGTGAGCCTATTTAGCTAGTTGTGAGGCCAAAGAAAGAAGGCATGGGATATGGTGAGAGAGATATAAATTATGTAACAAGTGTTATAGGTTCTTACAAATCAGCTCAAGAAATAGTGTTTGCAATGTTCACATTGTCAAAAGGGAGGACATAAAAAAGAGAAATGTTGGGATCTTCATCCTTGTACAATTTATGGGTTGAAGAATCACTCTGAAAAATTATGTTGGAATAGAGAGTGGAATAGACAATCTATGAAAGATTGTATGAAGATGAATTATAGATGGATTGATGGACCCAGTTGGAAAAATTTTACAGATATGTTCAAAAAGTTGTATAAGCCTAAATGTTGGCATGCTAAAAGAAATGGTTGTCAAACAAAGTTGAAATTTTGATTCAAGTATATGATGACTTCTTGTTTTGATTGGCACATTGAAAGGTGTCATGTGATTTGAGAGACACCGAGTCTTCTCTATATTAGAGAAAGGAAGGGAAAACCTTGTGATAGAGGGAGAGAAATGAGTAAATGGGTACTTAGCTTCTACAAGAAGGGTACTAAGAGGGTCTATTAAACTAGAGTGATAATAATCTTGCACATAGTGTTTCTAAATATAGAGTTTGCATGAGTTTGCAATCTGCATGTAATATGCATGATACATTGTATCTAGAAGAAGATGTAATGGAAATCCTCTATAAAGGGAGGTCGTATGTAATGGATTCTATCAAATGAGAGGAATAAAGTTGAGGTTGTGTGAAACCCTTGGATCTATAGTGAGAGCCTCAAAACTTGAAACTAAAATTTCTAGATCTACATGCATATTTTCATTGAAAACCTCAAAACATGAAACCAAAATCTCTAGATATACAATGGAATTGCCCAATTTTTAACATGCTATATTCTAATATGCAAGTAAAATGTCTAAATTGCTAGGAAACATGTCTAGATATATGATCAAAATGTTCTGGTCTACAATGAAGGAATTCAACCAAGATCTAGAATTAATAGATCAACACTTAAAAAGGGTTTTTAATTTTAATTTGAAGGCTTTAGATTTTAGATTTAGTTTTAATTTTGGTTTTTAAATTTAATTTTTGATTTATTAACTTTATTTTTAAATTTGAAGTTTATTAACTTTATTTTTAAGTTTGGGGTTTAAGCTTTCATTCTAATGCTTCACAAAAGGATTAAAGATAAACAAAGCATTGATAACACAAAAATTGTGTGCCATTAGTATTTTAAAATGGGGCCCAAGCTGATAGCACCACCACTTAAGCAATTCAAGAACTTAGGAGCTAAATATTCTCCACAACAATTGCATTCACCAAATTTTGAATGTTACATAGACATATTCACTCCTCTCCCTCATCTAGAAATCAATAGGATCATGGTACTCGTAGGGTAAAATTCATGGCCACCGATTTGATTAAAGAAACTTTATTGGAGAAGAAAGAGAATGCAATTGAATGCATTGATAAATATAAGCAGCTCCATGTCATTTTGTATTGGGGATGAAACAGTAGCTCGGTAGAGAACACGAGGTCCATCATACTACTCTTAGTTTTGGCATTGCTCTAGTCAACGTTTTTACCTTTAGAAGTTGAGGGATTCGTGCCAGGAAAATGATTTGATAGGAAAGAAAGAAGCAAAAATTGAGAGTGTGTAGGAAGATTCATAGATACCTAATTGTATCCTCTCTAATATTTGGAGAATATGGCTAGCACAATCTAACCAACTCTTTTCTCCAATGGATCATTTTATCAAGGGGAGGTTTAATATGGTTGACTAGTAGCTTAGAACAAATTTTGTAGAAGGCATTACAAAGGTTAAATGATATTAAATTAGATAATCTGTTGGCACCAAAAAAAAATTGGAATAAGGACGATAAAAATATTATTGAACGCCTTTAGAATTTTGCTAAACAAGAGGAATTACTTAACAACAAGAATAAAATCTAGGCCAACAAGATCCCAAAACCTTTATAAAATGAAATGAGGGAAGCCATTAGGCCTTAAATGGGTTAAGGAAAAAACCTCTCAAATTTCTTCATTTGAGGCATTTTTGTTTCATAAAGAGAATTTTTGATGGAGTAATGGAATGGGGAATAACATCCAACAAGTGGTCCAACATAAAAGAAGGGTCAATAGGACCAAGGTTGAGGAGGTTATGAAATAAATTAACACCTTGCATTAAAATAGCCTCTTCAAATTTCAAAACAAAACCACTAGAGCAAACATTTTTAGAATCGACAAAAAGAGATTTCTAGTTTGGCAGTGACAATACCCAGTGATAGCATCCCTCTCTACGCTCATTTTGATCCGCTAAAGTTAAATTTTTATTTAGGATTGCATATTTTTTATTTCAATTTAGTTTTGGTGAATCTTGATGTTGAATTTAGTTTGTTGAACATTTATTTTTGGTGTAGTTTGGAAAACTTTGATTTCCACAACCTGCGAGCTCTAAAACATTCATAAGTTGTGAGCAAGAGCCATGTGCCACTAGCGGCCATTACGCTCAAAGTATGTGCTTCGAGAAATTCTTTGGGGGAGGGAAGTTTTGTGGCGCTAGAGGAGATCAAGGCAGCCATCCCACAGACTATACAAAACAACTTTTGTTAAGCACTGGTGATCGCTAGGCTTAATATGAGGCTCTCCAATCCACCTTTCAATAAGAATTGCATAAAGGGTGTAACATCTTGTGTCAGCTTGTAATCTACTTTTGTACTATTTCAAGACCCACCCAAATAGCTGCCACACCGACAATGTGCGAAAATGAAGATCATACATAATTAAAACATGCAACTAGCTTGGGACCCCAAAAGTGTCACTCCCTTCACCTTATTTATGAATAATTTGTGCAAAATCTTGTGAGGTGAGGAAATTAGATGAATCAATTTGGAGGATTTTTTATTCCGTTTTTGCAACCATGGTTTGCTAGAGTTTCTGTTGTTGAATTTGATTCCCTATAGCATTGTATGATTGGTATTGAATCAAAACCCTCCAGGAGCTCCCAAATTGATTTTAATATTCAAAAAATGGTCCAGTTGTTTTCCTATCAGTTCTTGCAAGCATTGGTAATGTTTAAAAAATCTCCTTCAATGTGAATATTTTTTAGTTTCATAGTGTGTGCTAGCTTTACACCTAGTAAGAGTCCATGCACCTCTACTACATTGTTAGTTTCCATAGGTAACTTCAAATCCATACCCTTTAATCTCATAGACATCCCTTTAACCAACTTGATAAAAATGTGTAGGATCGGGTTGAGGATCCACATCAACAAATCTACCATGTCTATGCTTATAATCATGGCTTCTATGTTTTTGATCAAAATAAGACGGTTATATCTTTGTTCAAAATAAAATCTCCTAGATTTCTTTGCTCAAAATTAGCATCAAGCAATAATAAATTATATTTGTGATCAATATCATCAACATACCTTGCGATATTAGCTCCATCAATGCCATCCTACATGCATGATGAATTAAAAGAAACATTAGATTGGAAGGGAAATTCATCCCAAGATAGATCCTCATCACACTTACATGTTGGCATGCCTAGATCCCAAGTAAATGAGGGTTGATTGCTACGATCAGGGTCTAAGTGTTCATTGTGCTTCTCATGTGTGATTTTGATGAGGGTGCAACCCGAGACATAGAAAATCCCATAGAAAACAAGAGAATATTATTATATTCAAAATAATGAAATTCTTACATGCAAAGGATCTCAAATCCTCGAGTCTTGCAATACATGCAAATTACGGAAAACTATAGAAATTCCCCCTAAAACTACCCAAACAAATCATAAACTAGCCCATAAATAGCCCCTTTCTCTGTTTGGAGCCAAAAACAACATTCAAGTTATGCACCAACTTGCGGAAGCCCTAACTTAATATCTGACCATTTTCCGCCAATTTTTGTGCCCATCCGGAGCCTTTAAGTACCTCAAAATTAGCTTCGAATATTTTATAGGGCAAAAAGCAGAAATTGAAACTCAAATAACTTTTGAACCGGGAATGATCTTAGCCTGATTCTTTCACCAAAGTGTTTATTTTTCCGTCCTGAATCTTCCCATAAATTTATGTCTCCTCGCACCTTCAAATTCACACTTGCTAAAAATAGCAGTTGAGTAGAAAAAGCAAAAAAGCAATTCTGAAAATTGGGAATTCTTCTTTGACGAAAAGGGTATCCATAAATGAAAAAACATCTACAGAAAGCTAATTGAAAGTAAAGATATTTTGGGTGATGCAAGATTGCCCTTACACCACTGGATGCTCTTGCATAAAATTTATTTTTTGAGAGTCATTCTCCATCTTCCTAGGATTGAAATCTTCATCAATGACTTACTTGATAAACTTGTTTTGAAACCTAGCCCCAAAGCCACTAAAAATGTCATTCATTAAATAGGATGAGTGACAACTAAAAACTAATCTGGAGCTATCATCATCTTTTATTTCTCCATGTCTACCATCTGAAAGTGCACTAGATAGCTAATCATCAATATTTTCTCCACTAGAAACATCAAAGTAGATATTAAGCTTGGAATGATCATTGGTTGAATCTAAACTAGGATTGAAGGTTACCAAATTATCCTATTCTTCTTGCACAACCTTATCTTCTATTATTGTATGCATGTCCAAGGAGTCATCCTTAAAATTTGTCACACATTCATCATTCTTGAAAGGACTCACTGCACTAGACTCTTCTGCTATGAACTCTTCTACAACTACCTTCTCCTGTTCAACCTTTTGTTCAAATCTATCAATCAACCTTTGAAAAAATTCATCAAAAGAATCTACTTGAATTTGCACTTGGGTGTTTATACCTTGGTACCACCAATCATGAGCAACTCTTGACTTGCTACTTAGGAAACTAGGTTTACCAAAAATAGTGAATGCTATTTTTAGAAAAGGGGACATTACAATAATTCTTCCAAGGCCTATCAGACTTGCTTTGTGTCTTTTTGCTTCACAAATATTCGATTTATAAAGGGGTCACATAATGGAATTCTTATTGTGTTGGAAATTAGATAATGAATAATAGGATTTGTGAGAAACGGGGATATTCCAAACATGGATGATATGCAAACACATAAAAATTTTCAATTGGGTATATATAGGTTTCCCTTAGGGTGTAAGCATTATCCTTGTGTTAAATTTTATCCTAATATTCACTACTAAACAATACAATACAAGGGTCTATCCTCTGAAATTGATGTAAATCCAGTAGAAAGGGATATGTTGATGTTTATTAGTTGAAGATATTTCCTTTAAGATGACCAACTTTTTCTACAATTCTTCAAAAATAGTATTCTTATATAGTTGGTTGGTTTATTCAAATGGCCTGAGAAACACAAACAAGATTTCCAACAAATTTAAGATTACATTGCTTCACTACTAGTTTTGATGCCTCCTGTTCAAGGTAAGCCATTGAAATTATACATTTTAGCTACAAGAGAAACATTAGGATCTATCTTAGCACGACATGATAATGTTAGAAATGAGAGAGAAATCTAAAACATCATTAGCACATTAGTAGTTTATGAGCTTCATTACACCTAGTGAGGGAGTATATTTAGATGTTGTCTTTGAATCATAGAAGCTCTGACACTATATACCTGGTTGAATCCTGATAGCAATATCATAATTTGGTACGCTATGGAAGAAACCTCCTAATTATCACTATATACCTAATCACCAAACTAAGACCATCTAAAAAGTTGATCCATTGAACTATTTGTTGTCAAAAGAGCCACTCATTGGTTGCGTGGCTAAATGGGTAATGGTATTGAGCAATTTTGACATAGATTAAATGTATATCAGATATTATGGTATTGAGTGAGTTTGACCAGCTAGTAGAGGTACCTCTATATGATGAAAATCATCTTATATTAGAATTTCACTATGAAACAATTTTCGCTATCACACCAAAAAATTATTGGAAATCATAATTCAATTGGACCAACACCCAACATGGTTTTGTGGCAACAAAAAAACTATCCCTTCTACTTTTCCTTGCTTGTTTGGGCCCTCCTTGTGAATTGAGCTTAATGTTGCCATGATTTAGTATTGTAATGTGTTTAACACATTCACATTAGGTCTTGGGCCCTTGTTAACTAATGAACATAAATGGTACCTTTCTAAAGTGTTGTGAAGTGTTGTAACACACTTTCACACTTTTCTAAGGTTTTATTAATTAACTAAACATAATAAAACCCATTTTTAATAAAACTAAACCTTAATCATGCCTTATTTGAAGTGTTGTAAAGTGTTGTAACATACTTTCACACTTTTCTCAGTTTTTCATTAATAATTGGGATTTATTATTCTTTAATTGGCCCTATTTTGCATCCACAAGCCTCATTTGATGCATTTTTTTGAGGATTATCTCAACACAAATCAATAGCCAATCATAATTCAAGTATTTTTAGGTTGAATGTGTTGGTGTTTTTTTTTTTCCCACATAGCGATTGCAGTTTTCTAAGAGGTAACCAACCTCTATTGTGGATAACTGCAAAGGCTAGGGGCCAACTAACAAGACTCAGTTATAGACTGACCTCCCCTACACTTTTGGCTCTGTAAGACCAAGGCGGGTAAACCTGAATGTGTTCATAAGAATGCCTTGTGATTGGTAAGAACACTTCCTGTATACAGATTATAATCCCTACACACTCAAGGGGATATTCATTATTCTTGGTATTGGCAGACCAAAGAATAATTACAGTCACCACAGTGCAACGGAATTGACCAACTCAAAAAGGAATTACTTCCCGTAGGAAGACAAGGTTTTAAATGTGGTTATGTTCAGCATATGGATCACTACACTTAGAACTATAGTCTTATACCAAAGAGAAAGGTTACAAACACTACTCAATGCCTCATCCATTGGGCAACGGAGTCATACAAAGTATAATTCTAATATTATGAACTTATCTTCATGTAGCCTTACTACCATGACATATTTCAGTATATTAAGACAGTGCTTCTTATCTAATCCTGTGGGTATACAACCATGAACATGTAATTTATCCTTTCAAGCATTTGATTAACTCATTAAGTTAAAGCAAGAAAACAAATTACACTTTCAATTAAACATTGAAACTGAAGAGAGAAACCCTTGATAAATCCATTCATAATCCATGGCACATACACAGGAGAGCAAACCATCTTAATTTTTGTAGATTTCTTTTGATATCAATAATTAAAAGCATAGCATACTATCTTCGTACAGATCCCCATCCGGGATGATTTTTTGAATAATGTTCACAACATTTTAACATTAAAGCTAACTGTACAGACTCCAAGTTTTTAGACCCAAAATTTTGACTCTACAATGAGCCGTGAAATCTCCTTTATATAGCAGGAGAGCAACAAGCATTAGGCTACATTGTTAGTACAAAATTGAATTTCAACTCAAAGTGAAATTCAAATTTTCATTCCTTATCACTCAATAACATCATGTATGATCGAAGGAATAAAAAAACGATTACATAGTAACTAGTCGGAGAACAAAATTTTGTGCAAAGCATGTGCACGTCCACGTCCACATGATGAAACAGCAGGAGAAAAACACGTCCAACGAACCCACCACTGGTAACCATCAAGAAAGCACACAACCCTGGTACAAGCGACCGCTTTGAGTCTACACCTGAGACAGCGACATAACCACCTTCTCCTTACTAGCCAAGTCAACACAACACCTAACAAAAGGACTCGGTACCAATATAGTTATAGGTTCAATTTCCAGAACCTCCTCATTTACTCCCAGGAGCTCAGTTAAAGTGGCCAACATTGATAATTTGAATCGGTGTCAGATTCATGATCACCGAAATCAGATATGACAATGGGAGATGAGCAGCGTACTGGCTTCTTTCCAGTATTTTTAGTAGTACCCCTGAGCACTATAGGAGTAGTAGGCTTAATCAGGATTGGCAAGCTTCGGGCTCCCAGCCTCGCACTTCTGTGTTCAGTTGATTTATCCATAGAGAAACCAAAGCTTAACAATATATTGGAGAAGAAACCTTCCTACACAAAAACAAAAGAAAATGCAATGCTAATTGCACGTAACTTAGTTAGCATTTATAGAATGGCCTAGTGTGAAGGATACAATTGCTTGAAAGCAATTCAAGCACTTGATCAATTAGTAGCTAAGACAACCATGAGTTTCTTTTGCAGGGTAGTACTGTTCGCACGTTGGAGAAAATTTCAAGAGGAGATCCTCTGGAAAAGGAAAATTCGTTCCATTTATACCAGGAGCAACAACAAGGCCATATATACCACATAGACAAATAACACACCCTTCCTTGGAATGTGAACCACCGATTTAGAACACACCTGGCAGAACGGAGGGTTGAGATCAAGTCAATGTGTATTGACAATCCACTTCAGCGCCTAGGAAGAGACGTCCAATCAAAATCCTCGAAGACAGGATGTCTGAACCATACAGTGGGGCCTGCATAGACCCAATGGCTAAAGAAGTAAGGCCACATGTCACACCCTTGCAGACCTCACAGTATCATTAAGAACAGTTACTCCGATCGTGCGAGGTGTGCGAGAAATCTTAATTATCTCGGTTATTAATGACCATCGCCAGTGAAGAGACGGTCACACGTCACCACCAACACCTCGGGAAAACCCACATATTAGTTGATGTGAGATGCAAACACCTCGCAGACCTCACACCACTCTGGTGATGCTAGCAGGAAAACCTGCGAGATCGGTGAGAAGCGGTCCAGATTAGAACCTGCGATCGGATGGTTAGCCACACCTCAGATGAAACATTCAGGTGGGACCGGCCAGTGAAACTCCCGGCGGTACAAAAATATAAGCTGTCATGGCAAAAAAGACCAGAAAACCAAGTGAAAGTGGCTGGTAAAAGCATGACCCGAGAGGGATAAAACATCACTTAAGTGACCGGTTACCCTCGATAGTAAGTCACAGTTGAAACATAACAAGAGGGTTTCCAACAGTCGATAATTAAAATCACCATGGGTAACTTTGAAACCTCAAAAACCAGCTCACATCACTTTTAAAATGAAATTCCCATCAATGGCTCCGACTGGGGATGTATGCCCCCTATGGAAATAGCAAGAATCCTGAATCTCTAGTTTCGCAGACCAGATTACCAAATTGTACAAGCCCCTCAACAAATATATTACCTTGTTCTGTCAACTGGACCTGTGTACACAAATTTGGTAGCCCCAGGCCACCAAACAAGAGAAATCGGGGTCTGCCTCTGTCAAAAACAAAATTCTCCATTTTCTAACACCAAAATAGCTTGCATTATTCACTATCTGATGTTTCAAACTCAGGAGATAACCAATACCTTTGAGACTGCTATGGTGATTACCAATACTCTACCTCTGTACTGATTTAGTTAATGCTTTGCCCCACCATTTTAAGAGCAACATATAACCATGATAATACTTTACCTTATCCTGCTCCTGGTCATATTTCATAGGATGGTGGCTTAGCTGTGCCAGGAAATGGAAACTTTCATAACTTGCCTGGTCCATAACATCATCCATTCTAGTATCATCAGTTTGCATATTGAACTGAAAGTTGTCATGGGTGATCCCACAAAGATGGTTTACAATATATGAGAGAAACTAATTTTAGCTGAAATCACATATTTTTAGAAAATATAATGATTTGAGCCTTTAAAAGTTTCATTTTAAGGATTCCAATTGAAGAGGGTTTGATCAAACCACCTTAGATCAAACCCCTTTGGATAGAACCTCGCTAGTTTTAAACCATACCTATAAATGAGTCTCCTTTACACCTATCAAAATGTTGATAAAAAATCACTTTTGATTTACCTTTTGGGGGATCAAATGAATTCATTTAAAATTTATTTCAAATTATTATGGTAGTCCTTGAAATGAGCTATCCAAAAAATATAGTTTTAATATGTTTTTGTTTTATTATGTATGTTTTTTTTTAGTTTTATTAAACATAGGTTTTTCACAGAAAATCAAGCTCTCTATTTTGCACATGTGGAAAAATAGAATATTTTCAAAATATTTTTAGAAAAAATATGTTCGTGCTAGGTATTGATGTCCTTGATCCATTAAAAAAAAAAAAAATTGAATTTTGATACATACAGAAAAAGTTATGTTGTATACAGTCCACCTATGTCTAAATTGCAATTGGTTTGACTTTGAAGCTCTATTAAGGAAAAAATATTCAATAAAAAACTATGAGACCAAATGAAAGTCCTAGATATCATAGTTAAAATTCTAAATTCGAAAAAAATAGAATTTTAGCCTTCATACAAAAAAAGTTATGTTGTATACGATGATCGTCACTTTTTAAAAATGTTGTTTTATGAACAAAACCAGTTTTCGTGTGAGATGGAAAAAGAAGTGCAATCTTATTTCAAAAAATTTGAAAAAAATATTTTTAGAATCTATAGACAAAATGTGATGAGACTCTAGTTTTCATCATCTTCAAATTCCTCACGGTTTAGCTGCTATAGGTGCCCGAATGTGAAGATTTAGTTAAAAATAATAATTTCAGTGTCCAATTTGGCCAAAAATTGTAAACCACTATTGTGGGGTCACCCTCATATAGAACAATGTGCATAGTATCCTTACTTTCATCATCTAACAAAGATGATACATAGCTCCAGGAATTTCCCTCCTGGAATTTTCTATTCACGTTTGGTTGCCACTCTATGAAATTTGTCAATTGGGAGTACACTAGGACATTACAGAATTTAGCAGTATTGGCCACATCAGTCTTCAAGGAATGCATAAACACACTCATCTCTAGCCACTCCATACACATCCTTTCTTGTACCTCTTCATCCATTTCTATATTAAAACTTTCAAAGATAGATTTAAAAGCATCAATTTCACCTTGATCAGAAAAGATAGAACAATACGTATTGGCTTCCTTGTACTCAGCACTACCTATTGAATATGTTGATTTATAAGTGAGTATTTCAGCACAATCTGAAAACCTTTTATTGATCACATCAATGCCGGAGGGCAGTAACACCTCCATCTCCACTTCACATAGATAATCAGGAAAAACCATAGTACCAATGTGTTCATTACTATAATCGCTACCTCCAATTGTACTCTTCTGATCACACACATCAATGTCCATAGATTGCTCAACGTTCATACAACTTCCCTATTCCACTGTTAATATATCAGGGGCACACTCCAAATAGACATCATCTAATAATTTTTCCTTTGATTGGGAATAAACCTAGGGCTCCTCACTCCCACACAACTCTGGTAAAAATAACATTTCTGTTGCATTCTTAGCACTGTAGTCATTATCCTTAAAATCATAATCACTAGCTTGCAATAGAATCTCAGTGACGTGAGAATCATAATTAGGATTAGGAAACACAATATGTGCCTCATACAATCCTTCATCATTTTGCCCCTTAATTTCTTCAGTATTGATGCAAAACAATTGTAATAAATGTGCACTACTCGTATTTTGTGTAGATGCATTCCTAGTCGATTCTTCAATCTCTATCCATTGAATCACTTGAGCCAAATTAGCAAGCTTCAATTCCTCTAGTAAATAACTCAATCTTGGTTCATATAGTTCACAAAATAAATCAATGCATTCATAATCATTAGGTCTTTGATCTATAGGAATTTGTATTAAGATTCCCAAAAATCTCAAGAAAAACTCATATGGTGATTCCTTATCTTGCGTCCTCATATCATACAGTTCTGATACACAAGAAACTTGATCAACTTCACTCAAATTGGAATGGGTTTCAACTTGAGTCTTGTTATCATCAAACTGCACTAGTGGACTTATAACAGTTCTAACAAGAATTTTATCATCAGTTTTGTGAGTGGCCGGCTCTGACATTCTATTAACACTGGTTAGGCTAGGGTAATCAATCCCTGCAGCTGGATATCTCTTCATCATTGAATATTTCATATTGTTTTCAATTTCCATAGCCAATTGGTATGCTTGGTGCAGAGTAGTAGGCTCTTTGTCCCTTAATAGAAAACTCATCTTCTTGTTGAAAGCACCAAGATACACAACCAAGCTCTCAGCCTCATTTGGTCTGATTTCTTTAGGGATTTCTTTTAAAGCTCTTGAAAACCTGAGATTAAAGTACGGGAGTAATTCCTCCTCTTGTATGTGAATTCCCATAAATCCTTTTCTTAATGTGCTGGGATTGACCCTTTCACCGAATTGTTCCATAAAAGCGATCACCAACTAATTCCATGAATTAACAGAAAAGGCAAGTAGATAAGAAAACCAATCCCTAGCATCACCTTTTAAGGATTGCACAAATAGTTTCATGACAACATCCTCATGACTGATTTCATAATCACCCATTACATCTACAAAATGTTGTAAATGCTTAGAAGCCGATTCTGCAACTTGCCCTGTGTATTGAGGCAAATACTTCCTAATCTTCTTAGGAATTGAATTAGGGTAATCACTGATACCAAAAAATATAAAAGGCATATACCTTTGAGTTATAAAAATCCCCAAAGGGCTTGATACAACATGTTCTTTTGGCATGTTTATGTCTGATCTTACACATGAGAGACTACTCAACGACATATAATTATCAGGCACATCACTTGTTATCTCAAGCAAAAGTTTATTAATGACTGACAATAGCATTCCTTACTTTCCAAGATTTTATGCAATACAAACATTTTTCATAAATCCTTTTACATTTTATACTACTAGAAGTATGGCAAAAACCAATCATTGTTTTGTTTTGTATTCTTGACATATAATTTGGAACAATTTTTATCCTTAATCAAAAACACCCATTATCATTAGAAATAGTGAACTATTTTAGTTTTGATGAAATACCTGGTAGTTGTCTGTAGCATGTATCAACCTCTTTCCTAGACTGTAAATAGCACCAATCTGGAACTATTTCTTCATTTATTCACTGGTTCTTCAGACAGAGTCGCCACCTCATCAATAGAGGACAGTATTTTTAGAAAACTTTGACATTTTGTTCTCTAAATCTTGCTAGATTATGGGTTCCATTACCCATTACAAAGTTGCACTATACCATCAACAATATCTTTCACAATCATAATCCATTACCAGGGAAGTCTAACACTTATCTTTAGGTTGAATAACAAGTTCTAGATAAGCACCTCCAACCCCTATAGTTCCTCTATCTTCCTTCTCTCTCTCCTTTTCTTTAAATTTCTCAGAAGTTATCCCCAGTAAAATCATCCTTCAATGAATAACTTTTGGAACTCCTGAATCCTTTGCTTATAAGAAACCATAGACCATAATATTATCAGGATTATTTTAAACTACCTCCTTCCGCTTCAGTTAAAAACATTCACTGTGTAAATTTAGAACATCATATCATGTAATATGACTCTATACCAGCACCGTCTGCAACTGGAGATTCAAAATCTTCCCCAGTAGAGTCACCATTCTGTTGGTGACTCGGATGGGAAAAATAATTCAATTATGTGCAACCTCTAGTTACAAAAATAATTCAACACTTTAATGAATCTACAGCAACACCGTTTGCAACCAAAAATTTTGAGTTCATAACCAGTAGAGTCGCCATTTTGTTGGTATTTTTTTTCCCACATAGTGATTGCAGTTTTCTAAGAGGTAACCAACCTCTATTGTGGATAACTGCAAAGGCTAGGGGCCAACTAACAAGACTCAGTTATAGACTGACCTCCCCTACACTTTTGGCTTTGTAAGACCAAGGCGGGTAAACCTGAATGTGTTTATAAGAATGCCTTGTAATTAGTAAGAACACTTCTTGTATACATATTACAATCCCTACACACTCAAGGGGATATTCATTATTCTTGGTATTGGCAGACCAAAGAATAATTACAGTCACAACAGTGCAACGGAATTGACCAACTCAAAAAGTAATTACTTCCCATAGGAAGACAAGGTTTTAAATGTGGTTATGTTTAGCATATGAATCACTACGCTTAGAACTACAGTCTTATACCAAAGAGAAAGGTTACAAACACTACTCAATGCCTCATCCATTGGGCAACGGAGTCATACAAAGTATAATTCTGATATTATGAACTTATCTTCATGTAGCCTTACTACCATGAGATATTTCAGTATATTAAGACAATGCTTCTTAGCTAATCCCGTGGGTATACAACCATGAACATCTAATTTATCCTTTCAAGCATTTGATTAACTCATTAATTTAAAGCAAGAAAACAAATTACACTTTCAATTAAACATTGAAATTGAAGAGAGAAACCCTTGATAAATCCATTCATAATCCATGGCACACACACAGGAGAGCAAACCATCTTAATTTTTGTAGATTTCTTTCGATATCAGTAATTAAAACCATAGCATACTATCTTTGTACAAATCCCCATCCGAGGTGATTTTTTGAATAATGTTCACAACATTTCAACATTAAAGCTAACTGTACAGACTCCAAGTTTTCAAACCCAAAATTCTGACTCTACAATGAGCCATGAAATCTCCTTTATATATCAAGAGAGCAACAAGCATTACGCTACATTGTTAGTACAAAATTGAATTTCGACTCAAAGTGAAATTCAAATTTTCATTCCTTATCACTGGATAACATCATGTATGATCAAAGGAATCAAAAAATGGTTACATAGTAACTAGTTGGAGAACAAAATTTTGTGCAAAGCACACGCACGTCCACATCCACATGATGAAACAATAGGAGAAAAACACATCCAACGAACCCACCACCAGTAACCATCAGGAAAGCACACGGCCCCGGTATAGGCGACCGCTTCGAGTCCGCGCCTGAGACAGTGATGGAACCACCTTCTCCTTACTAGCCAAGTTAGCACAACACCTAACAACGGGACCCAGTACCAATGCAGTTATAGGTTCAATTTCCAGAACCTCCTCATTTACTCCCACGAGCTCAGTTAAAGTGGCCAACACTGGTAATCTGAATCGGTGTCAGATTCATGATCATCGGAATCAGATATGACAATGGGAGACGAGCAACATACTGGCTTATTTCCATTATTTTTAGTAGCACCCCCGGGCACTGTAGGAGTAGCAGGCTTAATCACGACTGGCAAGGTTCGGGCTCCTAGCCTCACACTTCTACGTTCAGTTGATCTATCCATAGAGAAACCTTCCTACACAAAAACAAAAGAAAAGGCAATGCTAATTGCACGTAACTTAGTTAGCATTTATAGAATGGCCTAGTGTGCAGGATACAATTGCTTGAAAGCAATTCAATCACTTGATCAATTAGTAGCTAAGACAGCCATGAGTGTCTTTGCAAGGTAGTACTGTTTGCACGTCGGAGAAAATTTCAGGAGGAGATCCTCTGGAAATGGAAAATTCGTGCCATTTATGACAGGAGCAACAACAAGGCTGTTTATGCTACACAGATGAATAACACATCCCTCCTTGGAATGTGAACCACCAATTCAGAACACACCTGGCAAAATGGAGGGTTGAGATCAAGTCAATGTGTATTGACAATCCACTTCAGTGCCTAGGAAGAGACATCCAATCAAAACCCTCGAAGACAAGATGTTTGAACCATACAGTGGGGCCTGCATAGACCTAATGGCTAAAGAAGTAAGGCCACATGTCACACCCTCGCAGACCTCATAGTATCATTAAGAACAGTTACTCCGATCATGCGAGGTGTGCGAGAAATCTTAATTATCCCGGTTATTAATGACCATCGCCAGTGAAGAGACGGTCACACGTCACCACCAACACCTCGGGAAAACCCACATATCAGTTGATGCCAGATGCAAACACCTTGCAGACCTCGCACCACTTTGATGATGCTAGCAGGAAAACCTGCGAGATCGGCGAGAAGCGGTCCAGATCAGAACCTGCGATCGGATGGTTAGCCACACCTCAGATGAAACATTCAGGTGGGATCGGCCAGTGAAACTCCCGGCGGTACGAAAATATAAGTTGTCATGGCAAAAAGGACTAGCAAACCAAGTGAAAGTGGCCAATAAAAGCATGACCCAAGAGGGATGAAACCTCACTTAAGTGACCGGTTACCCTCGGTAGTAAGTCACTGTTGAAACATAACAAGAGGGTTTCCAACAATCGATAATTAAAATCACCATGGGTAACTTCGAAACCCCAAAACCCAGCTCGCATCACTTTAAAAATGAAATTCCCATCATAATGGCCCAGATTTAGTGATTTGGGACTTATTTTCCACCTTGGGTGAATGAGTCCCACCCAAGTTTTTGGGTCCAAAACCTGGTTTTACACCTTTCTAAGCATTTTTTGAATTTGGTCCCATAAATTATACCTAATGGGACTCATTTTCCACCTTGGGAAAATGAGTCCCATTTGGCCCAAAATCAAAATAAATTCTAAATTTTAGCAGTACTTTATCCTCCTAGATCTGATGTCATCTTTTAGTGTTGTAATTTCGAGAATTCTTGCATAATGAAGCAAAAATACAAGTTTATTTCACTCATTTTACATCTAGCAAGTTGAATGAGAATTCTAATAGCAAGTTTGAGCTCACAAGAGAATTCAAGCATTCACAAGAGCATTCAAGAGACTTCAAGGGTATATTATCAAGTATTTTAGAGTAGCATTCAAGCATCAAGCATCATGTCAAAGATTTCATGCATCATGTTTGTTTTTGAGCTAACAACTGTGATGTAGGGTTTCATGATTCAAGCTAGCATTTCATTCAAGATCTCACCTTCAAGCAAGAGTCAAGATCTACATCCATTGGAGCCAGCTCATACTTCATTTCTTGGGTATGGTGAGTTGTAACATCTCATCTTGTTCATTCATCATTCTCCATTCCTATAGGTTTGATTACCAAAAAGGGGTTTGACCAAGCAAACCCCTATCCACTAAAAAAACAAAATTTTCCCCTCTTTAGTGTGTGATTTTCAGGTTTAGATTGAAGACATATTGAAGAGAAAGTTGGAGAAAGTTGTCAGAGTGCATAAAAGTTGTCAAAGTTGTCATCAAGCATTAGAGAACATTGGAGAGCACCTACAGGTTGATTTTTAGAGACTCGAATTCAAAAAATTGAAGAAGCAGATGAGTAGACTGTGAAGAGAAAATTTAGATCCTAAAGTTTCAAAAAACCCTAATTGTTCAGATTCACCACTTCTAATGAATGAGTTCCAATTCGAACCAAAATTTAGATTTTTGCAGATTCAAATACCTATTTGCCAGATTCTTGTTCCCACATAGAAACCCGGATTTTGGACTGATTCACCCAGCCTGGTGAATGAGTCCCATTCAACATTAAAGTCAAATTCTCTAACATTTTAGAGCTCCTTCCAGGAATCTTCAAATTTCCAGGTGCACATATTCCATCTTACAACTTTCTATTTTGTTTCATTTACATTTCTATGTCATTTTGTAAGTCATTGCATTGAATTAGGTGTTAGTGTTGCTTATTGCATTGCATTTTTCTTTCCAAGCTCTTTCTTGGTGGTGAACCCCTCATTAGTTTATAATCAGCCCCTAGGAAAACCCTATTGCAAGATCTCTTTCTCTTTTACATTGAGATCTCTAGGGTTATCCTTGAGTGGAATAGTTGAAAGTGGGTGTGCTCTATGTCCTAAACCATATGATAGCACTCCTATCCTATTTTCATCGGTTCCATTTTTGTGAACCTACATTTAGAACATCGTAACTTTGGTTTGGAGTGCATCATCGTCCTAGATCTTGCTTGTATTGAAATTGCATTAGGATTTTCATTAGTTAATTTGTATTCTAGGGTTTCTAATCTTGAATTAGTGAAAGTTCATATAGCTTGCATTTTTTCATCTCATTTCACTAAAAATTGAAAATAAAATCTACGTTTGCACTTAAAATACATATCATACAAGATAAAAAGCATAAAAATCAATTAAATATTTTTGAAAATTTTGAAAAAAAATCTCATTAGGACTCATTTTCCACCTTGGGCGAATCAATCCCAATGCATATTTTGCATTGCATTTTTTGGCATTTAAAATACTATTTTTGAGCTTTGTTTTTTGTTTATAGCTTTTTGTTTCAGTTTCAAATTTTTTTGTTATAATCATTTCATTGTTCTTAGCTTACATTGCATTTGCATTCATCTTGCATTTAGTAGCCCTTGTATGAGTATTCGGTGTCCTATTGCTAATACTGTAGTGAGATGAAGTTTGAGACTCATGCCATCCCACAATAGCACAATCATTGTGGATCTTGGGTTGTCTAGCTCTTTCACTCCTAGTATTGACACTAGTACACTAGGTATGGACAATACCCTTAACAACTCTTTACCTTGAAGTAGTGTGATGCAAGTTGAAACAAGAATTGATAATGTCCTACAAGAAAACATAATTCAAATTCATGAGGAATTAGCTAACCTACAACATCAAATTCAAAATGAAAACACTTCAACCACTACCATCCCTATTATAGATAACATTCATCACATGCTTGAAAGTGAAGATGGACATGAGCTTGTGAAAAACATAGATCAAATCTTTGGAAAACACCTCACCCCAACCATTAGTGTTATTTTACCTACAAGCAATATCAAAAGCCAAGGAGGAAATCAAATCCCTTCTCCCATAACAATTGCCTCAATACCTACCTATACCAACCCTCAAGTCACAACAACAATGCAACCAACTAGTAATGTGATTCCTTCCTTGGATATTTCCGCTAGCATCCCTAGTACCTTTTTGTTATCACATGTTATATATCCTAATACCTTACCACTTATAAGCATTCCATTCAATTGTACCTCAAACACATACACCACCTCACCTTTTTCACCTCCATCTCATAACACAAGCACTGACCCTCTCATAAATCAACTCTTCCAAACCATTTCATCCCTTCAAAAACATATTTTCACCATCAACCAAAATCAAAATGGTCCACCTACATATTATGTTAAAAGCAATCCATTATCCT
The DNA here is from genome assembly GCA_007115665.2 of Sequoiadendron giganteum. Lineage (NCBI taxonomy): Eukaryota > Viridiplantae > Streptophyta > Pinopsida > Cupressales > Cupressaceae > Sequoiadendron > Sequoiadendron giganteum. Next base: position 406,603,056 of record CM021108.1, read on the forward strand.
TGGAGATATTGTGAACACCGATGCCACAAGGTGTAGAAGTTCCTAGATTCAAGAAATATGGAGGAAAGGGATATCCTTCTAACTATGTTAATACATATACTACCTTATGTAGTGACTTTGTCCTTGATGGTAAAATTTTGGCTAAGCTTTTTCCTAGGTCCTTGAAAGATTCTACCTTGGAATGGTTTTCTTGTTTACCAAACAACTCAATTCATACATTCAATGAACTTGTTGAGGCATTTTAAAACAATTTCCAAGTGCATATGACTCCTAAGATGACCTTGCATGATTTGGTGATATGTAATAAAAAAGAAGATGAAAAGGTAACTGACTTTATCTCATGCTATCAATCGATTTATTCCCAAATCGATGTCAAGGTCCTCAATCCTCACCTTCAAAAGATGTTCATTGAAAATTTGCAAAGAAGAATACAAGATAAGCTCACCATGATGAAATTATCATCCTTCATGCACTTGTGTACTACCCTCCATGATTATCAAAATTCAATTAGTAGTCATAATGCAAAGTCCACTTCTAACCAAACTAAAAAATTTGATCCTACAAACCAAAACAATGCTCAACCTTTTAGAAAATAGAATAAAGGGTTCCTTCAATTTAATCCCCCTCAAAAAATAACTCAGAGTGTCAATAACCAAGTAGATTCTATTAAAGTTGTGATAACCTTTAGCTATAGAGACCCGAAAAGATGATTCACTCCCTTACCCGACACCCTTCATAACACAATGACCCAACTTTTAGAACAACAAATGATTACCTTACCTCCCATCAAAACACCCGATCCTAATAAGCCTTTACCTCTAAGCTTTAGACCAAATGCTTATTTCTATTACCACCGAAAAAATGGACACGATATAGAACATTGTAAGAATCTTAAACATATTGTGCAAGACCTCATTGATTCTATTCATCTTTCCATTGGAGGTTTCTAGTGATCAAGGAAATAAGTTTTTTTCCCCTCCTAACCAAAACTTGCAAATATTTACCAACCCCATGCCAAACATAGTACTTTATTTGTCAAATCCAATGAAACTACTAAGAATTATGTGATGAATTTTGATATGGATGATGATAATAATGACACTATTCAACATGATTCTATAAATAATGATCCTATGGATTACATGGTAGGAGTGATAGACATCATTCCTCGTAAGGGCTGAAATAAACATCCTCTTAACATTTCTTTCTCCTCTAAGGATATACTTAAACATGCACCTGATGGTCCTATTTACATAGCCAACTATATCTGTGACAAGACCACTAATTGGATACTAATAGATACCGTCTGTGGAGAGAATGTGATCACCGAGGAATTCTTACTTTTGCATGAGCTCTATCAAGATACATATGATAAACTGAAAGCATGGATCAAGACACATAATGGTTTTTCCTGCCCTGCGATGGGATCGATCAACCTTCCTTTGAAAATAGGACAAAAAAATAGATATCTCATTCTCCATCATCCCGTAGTTAGACCAATTTCATGTGAAGCTAGGCTATCCATGGCTTCGCTCTATGAATGTAGTCCCTTCGATTGTGCATAAATGCTTAAACTTTCCCTTTGACAATGCAATCTTCACCATCCACCATAGTGGCTTTAACCCTTTGTCCTCTTGTGGAAAATTTTCCTTAGATTTCTTTTGGTTCGAGCCTATAGAACCTATAAAACCACAATAAGACTTCTTTTTCATATCCTATCAAAAGTTCAAGGCAAAGAAAATAGTATAATTATCCCTCTGAAACATGCCTCCACCTACTACCAAGCCTACCATCCTTGATGAAACCATGATTGAGCCTACATAAATTCCAAACAACCAAGACCAACCTAGGATAAAACCTTCACCTCCTTCCTACAAAAGACCAAGAGATAACAAAAAAAATCCTATCACGCCTCCTAGAATAAAATGAGTTTACAAATTCAAAGAGAAAGTGGTTGAACAACCTCCCACATTTTCTTTCATTCCTCCCCTTAGGGAAGAAAAGAAACCTATGGTTGATCAACCTGCTCCTACACAAACACAACTTGAAAATTGAACTAAAATAAAGAAAGGTGCTAGAGAGAATAGGTGTAGACATCATTCCCTTGCTCACAGGTTACATGAAGAATTAAACAATCAAAATCAAAATCCAAACTTGACTGAAGTAATGCATGATGAATCTACCCCTGCCCCCAAAAAAATCAACCCAATACAATAACCACAAAATAAGTTGAACCCTTCCTTGGATATTATCATTCAACCTCCTATTGTAATTAACTTAGATGACGATGAGGAAGTTGCTAAAATTGATGAAGAGGTGCATAGTGAATTGAATACATTATTTTCCTCTACCATGAGCTTAAACGAAAATTATCCTAAGAAGAGTGTTGAACCTAGTGATGGTCCTAGTTCAACACTTTATATTGTCCCTTTGGCTAGTTGTCCTCCTTCGATATACAATGAACATGATTAGGAGGTGGATGACCTGCTTTAGGTTGACTCACATTTTCCTTACTCATCTTTTACATTTTATTTTGTGTGATTGCATGTGCATGATATTCCTCTATTTGTACCTTTCATTCTTCTCTATGTCATCAATCTTTTACTCTTCGCTTTTTATCTTTTATTTGTCTTGTTTTTTCCTTTTGGGGATGACGCGAGGTGTCAAGACATTCATGTCTCTTCAATGTTGACCTAAAATATTTTTTTATTTTTTATTTGTCTTGTGTTTTTCCTTTTGGGAATGACACAAGGCATCGAGACATTCATGTCTCCTCCATGTTGACCTAAAAGGTTTTTCTTTGGTTTTCTCTCCTTGTGTCATTCTTCTAGTTCTATGTGTATTTGGGGAACGATGACAATTCTGAGCTCTCTTAAAAGCATTGTAGCAAGAATATACTGACCCCAAATCCATAGATCCCTTAAATGTGTTTGGTGTTTTCATTTTGGGGGCGACCCCCTTTTTCTCTTTTCTTTCACATGGTGTAGCTTTACTTGGAAACATATGACTTGGCATAGGGCTTTCCAAGTAAGCTCTCATGTCTTTATTGTTTGCATTTTTTGTTTTCTACTTTAAAGTAATTGCTCACAACATGGTGTTTAACAATTTCTTTAAACTGGGACCATACATTGGCATTATTCTTTTGCATTTTTCCTTTTCATGGTTCATTGTGCAATATTTTTACTTTATATGATGCATCTTTAACTTTGTGGATGAAATTGTCTATGGTGTCCTTCAAGAGCATGATCTATCTCAGCATATTACATTCCTCTTAGTGGCTTGATGTGACAAATTGCATCCCCCAAGTTGTGAATCTTTTATTCTTTGATTTGTCCTCTCTTGGAGACATTAGGCACAATGTTCCCTAAGTTAAGACCTCAAATGAACTAAGCAAGACTCCTTTGAACATTTCTTATTGTTGCATTTTCATTTTCAATTATATGGCCACCTTACATAACACAACTTGCATTCCTGTAGAGCCATCTTGTTTATTCATGATCTCCAAGCATACAAAGTTCACTTTTGTGTGGCGCCTTATCAAAGTTATCAGGAGGTATAAATTTGGTATGGTTTGACAAGAATCTGAATGAAGGCATGACTTTCACTTAGCCCCTCGCGTGTGTGAGAGAGAACATATCGGTCATAGGTGTTATGTATCAACTTATTGGATTTATCACCTAGTGGACAGCTTGAAGTTTTGTTTCCTCAGAGTGAGTATGCATTTTTCAGACAAACAACCAAGATCTAATCCACATCGTGATGGACAAACGGTCAAATATTGATCCACCCTCTTTCCTTTTTTATATTTCATTCTCTGTATTTCTTTGATAGTGCATGCTTGTGATTTATTGTTTCTCTTATATCAATTTCATGTGTGTTCTTTTGTGTCTATGTTGGTTTTCCATAGGATCTTCATCCTAGGGGCTTGATAACCCCTCTTGATCATTGTCATTCTATCTTACTAGCATGGGCACAATTGCACCCCTCTTGATGTGTGTTGGTATACTTTAGTGCAATTTTCAAGAAATTTCATCCTCTCACTAAAGTGAGGGCTAAATGTAGCAACGAAAAAAGTATCGCTTCTACTTTTCCTTTCTTTTTTGGGCCCTCCTTGTGAACTGATCTTAATGTTTCCTTGATTTTGTGTTGTAATGTGTTTAAAACATTCACATTATGTCATGAGCCCTTGCAAACTAACGAACATAAATAGTACCTTGCTACAGTGTTGTGAAGTGTTATAACACACTTTCACACTTTTCTAAGGTTTTATTAATTAACTAAACCTAACAAACCCCTTTTTAATCAAAATAAACCTTAATCATGCCTTATTTGAAGTGTTGTACAGTGTTGTAACATAATTTCACACTTTTCTAAGGTTTTCATTAATAATTGGGCTTTATTATGCTTTAATTGGCCCTATTTTACATCCACAAGCCTCATTTAATTCATCTTTTCAAGGATGATCCTGACATAAATCAATAGCCAATCATAATTTGGGTGTTTTCAGGTTGAATGGACCATATTTAGTGATTTGGGACTCATTCACCAACTTGGGTGAATGAGTCCCAACTAGGTTTTTGGGTCTCAAACTTGGTTTTACAGCTTTCTAAGAATTTTTTGAATTTGGTCCCATAAATTATGCCTAATGGGACTCATTCGCCACCTTGGGTAAATGAGTTCCATTTGGCCCAAAACCAAAATTAATTCAAATTTTTGGTGGTATTTTATCCTCCTAGATCTGATGTCCACTTCTAGTGTTGTAATTTCGAGAATTATTGCATAATTAAGTATAAATACAACCTCATTTTACACCTAGCAAGCTGAATGAGGATTCTTATAGCAAGTTTGAGTTCACAATAGGATTCAATCATTCACAAGACCATTCAAGAGCATTCAAGGGAAAATTATCAAGCATCAAGCATCATGTCAAAGATTCCATGCATCATGTTTGTTTTTTAGCTAACAATTATGGTGTAAGGTTTCATGATTCAAGCTAGCATTTCATTCAAGATCTCACCTTCAAGCAAGAGTCAAGATCTACATCCATTGGAGTCATCTCATACTTCATTTCTAGGGTTTGGTGAGTTGCAACATCTCATCTTGTTCATTCATTATTCTCCATTCCTATAGGTTTGATTACCAAAAAGGGGTTTGACCAAGGCAAACCCCTATCCACTAACAAAACAACATTTTCCTCTCTCTTTAGTGTGTGATTTGTAGGTTTAGATTAAAGACATATTGAAGAGAAAGTTGGAGAAAGTTTTCAAAGTACATAAAAGTTGTCAAAGTTGTCATCAAGCATTGGAGAACATTGGAGAGCACCCATAAGTTAATTTTTAGAGACTCGGATTCAAAAATTTGAAGAAGAAGATTGAGTAGACTGGGAAGAGAAGAGAAGATCCCGATGTTTCAAAAAATCCTAATTGGACTGATTTGCCACTTCTAGCAAATGAGTCCTAGTTCTAGTCGAAATGTAGATTTTTGCAAATTCTAATACCCATTTTCCAAATTCTTGTTCCCACACAGAAACCTAGATTTTGGACTAATTCACCCAGCTTGGTAAATGAGCCCCAGTCAACATTAAAGTCAAATTTTCTAGTATTTAGAGCTCCTTCTAGGCATCTCCAGATTTTGAGGTGCACACAGTCCATTTTATTACTTTTTTTTTTATTTCATTTGCATTTCTATGTCATTTTATAAGTCATATCATTGAATTAGGTGTTAGTGTTGCATCTTGCACTATATTTGTCTTTCAAATTTCTTACTTGGTGATGAACCCGTCATTAGTTTATAATCAGCCCCTAGGAAAACCCTATTGCAATATATCTTTCTCTTTTTCATTGAGATCTCTTGGCTTATCCTTGAGTGGAATAGTTGAAAGTGGATGTTCTTTGTGTCATAAACAATATGATAGGACTCCTATCCCATTTTCATCAGTTCCAAGTTCAATGTTTGGAGTTATTTCAATGACTCCTCATGGTGATTTGATTCCCAAAGGATATCATCTAGCATTTACATACACCAACAATATTGTTGAGTATGAAGCACTTATTATAGGACTTAGAATTGTAATCTAGTGTGAAATCAAAGAGGTACAAGTATATGGAGATTCACACCTAATTATCAAACAAGTTAATGATGAGTTCCAAACAAAGGATGATAAGTTGCTACCATATAAGAGAATGGCCAAAAGTGTCAAGCAATATTTTTGCAATATATCCTTTGAACACATATGGAGATTGAAAAACAAAGCTACAGATGCTATGGAAACTATTGGATCTCTTCTACATGTTGGATCAACTTTTGATTCTTGTATTTAATGTTTGAGAGTAGGAATTTGTGTTCAAAATTGTTGATCTTGATTCCCCGTGGTATCACAATATTTATGCTTACGTTCATATAACTACCATTCCACCCAAACTAACTAGTAATCAAAATAAAACCTTCGTACTCTACTCATCTTGCTTCATAATTCTTGGTGATACACTATACCAAAAGAGTCTTGATTGTACCTTACATAGATGATTGAACCTGAAAGAAGGTAAAATTTCCTTATATGGGGTCCATGAAGGTGTTTGTGGCTCACATTCTAGTGGTCCTACCTTGGATGAGAAATAACTGAGAACAGGTTACTGTTTGCCTTCCATGGATTTGGAGGCACATCAACCTGCAAAGAAATTCATTTAGTGTCAACATGGAGATCTAATTCATGCTCTAGCTCAAGAGTTGCAACAGATTACTAGTCCTTGGCCCTTTTCACAATGGGTACTTGACCTCATAAGTAAAGTCACCCCCACCTTATCTAATGACTGCAATTTCATTGTCACTTCCATTGAGTGCTTTATGAAGTGGATAGAAGCCATTCCATTGACCTATATCATCAAGAAACAAATTAAAAAATTTATCTGTAACAACTTAATTTGTTAGTATATATTATTCCATACAAAATTATTGCAAAGAATGGTACACCTTTCAAAAACCAACACATTCATAGTCTTTGGAAGTAATTTGATATACAACAATTTTCTACTCCATATTACCCTTGGGGAAATCTTCAATCTGACTCGTCCAATAAAACCACACTTAAAATTGTAATTAAGGTAGTCAATGAGGTTGGCGTGTGATTGACACCTTCAAATTAGCTTTGTGTTACGGGCTTACCATAGCAATATCCGAATAGCTATGGGTGGTACCCCATTATTCACTAGTATTTGGCAACGAAGAAATTTTTCCTATTGAGGTAAAACTCTATTCTTTAAGGGTATCCTTGCAATATCTTATTGACAATGAAGAGTACCAAGTAACTAGACTACCCGAGTTAGAGTTGCTCAAAAAAAAACTTCTCAATGTATTGAATCATTTGCAAGCTAAATGATTAAGACCCAAATATTTGAATTATATGATTTGGTTGCCTAAAATGATTCAAACAATCAACAAGACTAGGAGAATAAGGGAAGGATTGGGCCAAATAGGTTAGGACCATTTTCTATGAATTGGATTATCGATTTAGGAGGTACATATTCCACCTCACAAGTGATATCTATGATTACAAATATAATTCTTATGTTCATGAAACACTTCATATTTCATTCATTGACTATAAGGAATTCATTTGATTAAAAATATAATTCTTATGTTTTATAGCCTTTTGTGAGTGGGGTTCTTCCTTCTTAGATTTGAGATGTGGTTCACATAATTCTATTATATAGTCTTTCCTAACTTGTGTTGTTTCTTCTTGGTTTTTAGGATTTAAGCACACTTTTGTACTATTCTAGAACAATATCTATGTGGAGTTCAAGTTAGGATAAGTGGGGAGATAGAACAACTTCACTTTTTGTGATATTTTTATTTTGCACATAAAACTAGAGAGGATTTTTCATTCATAATCTTGCATGTTTTAGTGACATTTTTTGGTTGAAATATAAAAGGTAGTTTAATGAGGTGGTGAAATTTCCTCCAATGTAATAACACAATTTTTTATTCATGCTAACCTTGGGAGGGACCAAAGTGGTGTTGGAATGGAGAATGAGCTATAGGAAAGGAATTTAGGTTGAGCTTGAATAAAGAGGGGAATTTATATAAAGGGAATGGCAACTACTAATACATAGATTGATATCTTTATTGATAGATATATGCCAATGTGTAAGGGTTAGCTATTTAGGAATTTATTGGCTATGGTGGAAAATGTAACTAAATAAGTTTGGTTAGAAAAATAAATTTAAGTGAATAGAGTTTAGATTACAATCTAGTTATGACCCTACTTGGCTAAAGATATTACTATTTCTATAAAGTAGACAATGGATAGAAAAAAACCCCATGTAATAGTCTATTTTCTATTACATCTTGGAGGAAAGATAAGGACACAGACCTATCTATCCTCTTGTAGTTAGAGAAATGGATGTAGTTCTTGAAAATGGGATGGTATAAATCAAACAACCTATGAGTAGTAAACTATGTTTTATATTTTTAACCTAAACCTTTCTTGGATATCAACACTCGGGAATCTATTCCTAGAAACACAATCCCTAATTATATGATATATGGATAAAGCCCCATATTTTGAATATTTTATCTTCACCCTTGATTCATGCACTATGTTTTTGTTATGTTTCAATGCTCATTTGTTTGGATGGTAAGTTATTCATTAGTTTTGCTTTTTGAAAGTTGAATAGATTTCATGCAACTATCAAATAGGTCTTGTGAAGTATTTGGTTATCTGCAAGCATCTTTATGATGCTTTAGGAGGTACATATGAATGCCATCTTTCTTTCACCATGTTCTCTAATTCTAATTTAATGGTAATAAGTTCTCAAATCAAGCCTGGAGAAAATATTAGCATCTTCCTAGGACAAAGACCTATTTATCCCACTACAATTAGATAAATTGGCATAGGGCTTAAATTTATTAACTTTTTTGTTAATTTTAAAGTTTATTAACTTTATTTTTAAGTTTGGGGTTTAAACTATCATTCCAATTCTTCGTGGAAGGTGATGGGCTTGATCTTTAGTGATTTTTTTTTGTTACTTTTCATAAGCTTTTAGACACTTTTTCTATGTTTTATAAGTATATTTCAGACATAAACTTCCATAATATGCTATCCTATTACGACATACCTTGCAACTTGAAACTAGTTTGAAGAATATGAAATATGGTGATATTCATAGAAATTGCATAATTTAAATGCAAGAATGTATGAATATAAATAGAACTATGTGATTTAATTATGAAGATTAGTTGTATATGTATGTTGTATGGATTAACCACTAAAAAACTCAACACGAGGTAACAAGAATATAGCATTCGTAGCAAGAATTGAAGCATTGAAATAGGGGACCATTGAAGTACAAACTACCTAAGATGTAGGAAGTTGTGGAGTTGGACATGAACCATCATGGAGGAATAAATACTGAAGGAAGATACTTGGTCTAGAACTTTGAATGGTTGCTTATGTGTTTCACATGCAAGCTATTTCATTTAAGATCTTTGTTGAATAGGTCTTTCTTCCTTTTTTAGTTTGAATAATTGAGCCAATCTTAATTTCATATCCTTGTATCTAGGGATGAGATTAATCGTTGCAGTTAGTTAGTAGTTTAAATAAGTCTCTCCCTATTTTGTATAAAGTTATGGGAGGAGTTCGTGGCTAAGTTAATTGGTTGTTACAAGTTATTAAGCAGTTAGTCATAATAGTTTTTATCTAGAACATGTTGTTAAGATGCCATTATTGAATACAATTTAAAGAAGGATTTTGTTTGATATTTGGTGTTATGTAATTAATGGAGTCATATGTTACATGGATGCATGAGATTCTAAGTTAGATTTGGTTCTTAGTTCAGTGAGACAGTCTCCAGAGCTGACCACTCGAGGTACTACCTTTCACATTATTCACTTATTCATTTATTTATGAATTATTATTAATAATTTTTTCGTTGTTTCATAATTACATTGCAAGTAAGGTAGAAATAGTTTTTATGGTTGATTTCATCAATCGTTGTTCATGAACAATTGTATAATTAGTGAATCTTACTATTCCAGAGGTTAGATTTAATTGCTTTATTATTCTAAATAAGTTTTAGATTGATTATGTACTTACTTATTATTAGCAATCACCTATAGCCTATGTTGAAGGTACTTGTAGCCATTAGGTTATGTAGTTTTCAGCAAAGTAGAATAGTTGAATGAGTTTACGTAGGATAATCTAGGTGTACGTGAGTTTGTGAAGGCACATATTGTGTAGTACCATCATAAGCTTATGCACCTTGGTTGGTGATTTAATGTAGTCTTAACAATGTGAAGTGGACTGTTCAGGTAGTTAACCCTCTGAATTGAGTAGATTTTACCAAGTTTACAAACACATTAGTTAGACTCTACATTTTTGGCACCGTTGTTAGGGATGGTGCTATCTTCAAAGACTTGTTTTTACAAGTTTTCTTAGTTAATTTTTCTTTTAAGCATTAGGACTGATAGACACCACTTTTCAACACCAAGCTACTAACATTATGTAGGCCTAGTACATTTAAAGTCATATTTTATGTATGTGGAGTCGAAGAGATCCTTTGGGTAGGTTCCTTCCCGCTGCACGCCAAGAACCTATTACAAAAATTGGTGAACCTAGTACTCAGAGTGAAGGTACCATTGAAGAATAAATTTCTTTTTCACCAACTTCTAGCATACATACAAAAGGAACATACTGCACTATGGGTGATGTAGTAGATGATGATGATGCTCGACCAACATTTGGGTTTCCTATTACTAACCAGCAAAGGGATACAATTCTAAAAAACATCCCTCCTTCAGTCTTGCTAGTTTTCTATGGGTTAATCACTAAAGACCCACATACATTCCTCTTTGAATTTGATGTCTTATGAAGAAGTTATGATTATACCTTTTTTGCACATAGGTTGAAATTTTTTCCTGCCACTCTCAAGGAGGCATCTTTGAGATGGTTTATGTGATTAGGTAAAGATGTTGTTCTTGATTGGGACACCATGAAGACACTATTCTTGGAGAAGTATCAAGATTACTATAGAGGACATGACAGGAGTAAGTATGATATATTTTGAATGACACAAAAGGATAATGAATCTTTAGAAGATTATGTTAAAAGATTTAAGTTTTCTCTTAAGAAAAGCCCCTATAACAAGTTGTCAGAGGAGTCTCTCAAGCTAGTTATTTTGAGAGGAGTTTGTAAGATGGGGAAAATCAAATAGTATTAGATTAAGTGACAGCCAACACTTCTAAACTATAATCCCAATCTAAACAAGAGAATACAAACAAAGAGAGCAATCAAAATGAAAGCAAATGAAACAAAGCACTCCCCTTTGAAGTTGATTATTTCTTTTGTCTCTCCTATTTCTTCTTATGCTAATATTGCCCTCAAATTTTTTGTTGAAGTTGTGCAAATACCTGCAAATAGTAAGCAAGAAAGTTGGAGATAATTAGTTGTTAAAATGAAAATGGAGGGGAAGGGTTTCTTTTATAGACAACCATTCAAATGGACGGACAAGATTGATCTTCCAGAAAGATTCTAAGATCAACGGATAAGGATTCATGAGAGGGAAGTTACGAAATGGATGGCCAAGATCTAGTTTCTAGAAAGATGCCAAGATCTATGGTTGAGAATTTATGCAACCAGAATATGCCATGCATGGAAAAGATATGATGTCGATAGCTATGACGCCTGATGGCTATGACAGACATGCAGGACATGCAGACTATGACATGAAATAATGACAGGGGATCTTTGACCAAAATAGAGGGATAAATAATTTATTTTAAATTATTTATTCGAAAATGGAAGGGGATGACAAGTGGAAAATAAATAATTTATTTTAAATTATCTATTCGAAAATGGAGGAGAAGGACAAGTGGCAAATAAATAATTTATTTTAAATCATTTATTTGGAGGAAATGAAAAAGGAGATTTAATTAAATTCATAAATTTAATTAAAGGAGGAGATATAAATTAAATATGGATAATTGATTAGGATCAATTATTTAAAGGAGAAGAATAACACATAATTAAATAATTTCGTTAATTATTTAATTATAGAAAAATAAAAGGTCAAATAATTATTATTATCTGACTATAGACATGTGATAAAAGATAAATAATTAATAAATAATGATTTATTTAATTATTGAAGAAAGGGGTATTAGTGACGCAATTAAATAATTTTAATTGATCAAGATAGAAATGAAAAGGTGAATCAATTAAATAATTAAAAACTATTTAATTAATAAAGGAATATGATCGAACATAATAGAATAATTAAAATTATTCAATTATTGAAAGATGATGACTAGGAAAAATGTTGCTTGTAGACTTTAGGACATTTTTCAGTGTCTACAGAATTAATGAAGACTGTATGCATTCCCTCAACCTTATTGGAGGAGGAGACATCTCTTAAATGACATATGAAGAGATTTTTAAGATATACAAAAACTACTCCAAGACCTCACAAAGAGGCCAAGAGAAACTAGAACATAAGTTCTTGGTAAATCATCTATTCAGGTTTCTAAGGTTGAGTTGAGAAATCTATTCTATAAAATGAAAGAAGGCATAATTTTTCATTTGGAACACAACTGGATGCTCTCCACATCAATAAGAAGAAGGAGGAAGCAAAGGCTATGCTAACTAAGTATTGTCCAAGTTGTAGGAAAATAAAAGCAAGTTGTAAATGTAAAAGAGTGGCCAACATCCAATAAGAAAAAGTTGAGAAGCCTGACTTTCAACCCATTGAAGGAGATGATGTAAAAATATTTTATATAGCACAAAGGATACCATGGCAGTAGAGACAAGGTATGTCGCAAGACCCCCTTAGCTTTAATTCATCTCTTCCTATCGACAACCAAAACTTTTTTCTTTGGAACTCTCAGCCCTGACAAGCAAATTAGAACCAATGGAAAAATACCCAATGGTCAAATCCTTAACCTAGTTGGAACTAGCAGCCAAATACTTGGCCACAATAGAACTTTAAAGGTTCCAATTACAATCCACAATTGCCAAACCAAAAAAATCATTGGCAACCTCAATGCTAGAAAGGCTAGCAATGGAAACAACAAAATATGAACTATCAGCAACCTATGCTCCCTCCCCCACAACAACAACAAGCACTAATTCCACCATCTAATCCTACATCCCAACCACCCAAAAAGAAAATACCTGCCCAAACTACACCTAACCCTAATACTAAGCCTATTCAGGGGGCTTATACTAACAAAGATATGCAGTACCCCACTTATGGTGTAGAGGTGAGTGATGTCCACCTCAGATCAGGAAAACAACTTGTTGGGCCTTCATCCCTCCAAATCATATAAATAGAGGATGATGAAGCTACACTTGAGGCTTTTGATAAACCACCTTTGGAGCTTGAACAAAACTAGGTACATGTAATGCCCCGCTAAGTAACCCTAAAGGAAGTTGTAATTAATGTCTTAGGCGAACCAATTTTTTTTTATAAAGTGCATTTAACATACACATTCACTTACTAATTAACAACAACCTCTAAGGTTACAAGGTTAGGATTACTTAAACCCACACAATACAAATTACATATAACCATAGCGTTATAAACTTAATGAAATAAACATCATACATCATAAAAATACCACATAATATAATAAGATAAACATTCAAGATACAATCTCATAAACATTAACTTAATCCAATAATTACATCACTCATTCCCAAAATGAGACAATAGTACAAATGTATTACAATTACATAACTCCACCTCATAACAAAAGAGGGATAAAATATCTTATACAAATTGAAATATTACAATGCAACAAATTACAATAAGAACCACGAGCTGTCCATCTGGATGTTTCGCTACCAAGTACTGAAGATAGATGGGGACCCAACGGTTTTGGTGCATGTTCCACCCAACCAATGTGGTACCCGAAGGCCCACCCCCCATGCTAGGAGATAGTAACCAAGTAACATGGACAAAGATTTACAACCACTAACCAAAAGCAGACTCATGTTGACTCATACTGATATAACCAAATATATGAACTAACGAGTTCAACTCAATCACCAAACAAGTACAAATCAAGTACAACATTCACATCATTGACATAGGTCACATTGCTTCCAGACATAAAATAGATCAAGTATGTTCAAAGAACCATACACATAAAACAATTAACAACAGTTGTCCTAGATAGTGTCATCGCAAGGTTTGTCATGAGATCTCCTCTGGGCATTTTTCATAGGCTCCGGCACAAGTAATCCTAGTGGCCTCAATCGAATCCCAGTACTCATACTCACTCATATGGAATCAACTATCTCTCGTACGAATAAGATAGTTGATCTTACCATTCCAAGCCTTCCCACTCATCCCAAGTCTAAACAAACCCTTGTGTCTATGAGTGAGGTAAAATTATCTTGATTAGTGAGAAGTTAGTCCTAATCTTCTAAGTACATTACTTAAATTATCACTTGTTTAAATCACTCCTGAAGGTTATCCAATTTACCTCTTTGGGCTCTGGCGCCTAACAGAAGCCACTCTTCTATTTGACAACACACACCCAAACAATCCACCAAGGGAACCACAAGTGCATACCAACTAGGCATCATAATCCATTCCAACACAAGGAGGATACAAATAATAGAACCCACTCCAAACATCTTGGAGGCAACAAACACATAGTCCACTCCTTTCATAGGAGGCAACAAGATGAAACCACATAACAAGGTCACTCCATACAAGGAGACACAGATCCCATAATTCGCTCCTAAACCAAGGAGGTGCAAACATCCCCGTTCATGAAAATCGGGTAAAACTGAAAAGACGTCATGCACTACCCAAGGGAAAACAAGTGGATGGCATAAAGATTCAACAACCCTTATCCTCTAAGATCTTCTAGAAGACTTATAATTTAGGACTAACACTAGATCCCAAAGCCAACAATACAACTTGACGACATTGCAACAAAAACATTCAAGTCATCAATCAAACCTAATATTTGGATTTCCTAAATCCATACTCATTCAATAGGTATTGTTGACAAAGTCAAAGACACAATAACTAGATCATCTAAAATAATCATAACCCCTATTTCCCTTTTCATTACTGGAAATCTAAAACAATTAAACTTACTTCCCTTTACTAAATACAGATAATTAAATCCTTTAAGATAATCATGAGGAAGATACTACTTTTGGATATACTAAATCCATATCTCTTTCATAATCCAATCACAATGATTCAATTAATCTAAATAGAAATAAATAAATAACATAATTGATTACCTCATCAATAAAACAACTTCTTAATTTACTTTTAAATTAACACAAATCAATGCAAGTAAACTTTTTCCATTTCCTAATCAAATCTTACCTTTCATTCAATTTCTTATTTAAAACATGCAATCACTTTAATATAATAAAATATCTTTCTCTATACATTTTCTACACATACTAATCATTTCTTTTAAAACACTAATAATAATACCCAATTTGCAAACAACAGAATAAAATAAGATAAAATATTATTTATTTTTTCAAATAGATATATACCTTCACTATATGTATACTAAATATAAATTAATCTATTTAAATATATTTAATCATTAACATATCTTCTATTCTTTATAGAATATCAAATTGATTAATTCAAAATAAAATATCATTTATCATCAATATTCCAAAATATAAATATATTTTTTCAATTAAATCAAATTAATAATTGAACCTTTTACATATGAATTTAAATTCTACAATTAAATTATAAATTATGCATTCTTTAAATCAAATATTTAACTCCTTCAATTAAACTTTAACATGTCATTAAAAAAATAAACAATAATTTCCCATACGTTTATAATTTTAATTCCACTAATCTAATATACAAATTTTATTTAAAATAATATAAATAAATATAATATTTTAATATTATAAATTATAATATAAAATATTATTAAATAATATTTTAATATTATAATAACAATACATAAAATATTAATATTTATAAATATCAATTTATTATTATTTTATTTTCAGAGCAGTCATAGGAAAATAACTTAAGAGTAGTCTCATGTTTCAAGCATAACTCAAAAACTACAATCTGGGTATTTGCGATTTTTGGACAGGAGTAAGAAAATTTCAAAATACAAAAACCCTTTAAATTTCCTGACAACCCAGTTTGTGAAAGTGAAGTTATAGGCGACGCAACCAGACCATTTTACCATAAAAATATAACTATACTACAGATTTTAAAATCCGTTTTTTAATAATAAACAGAAAGTTTCATTTTCTAAAAAAATTATAAATGCATTGTTCAATATCTATGTTTGATTTCAATAACAATATAATCAATTTCTCCAAATAATTTAAATTCAACTAAAGTTTTCACAATTTTCACTCAAGAATTTTCACAAGCAAAGGCTGTAAATTTATTTAATTCTTTTCTTCTAATATCAAGTTTGTTTTCTAAAACAGATTTAACAAACAAATCTTTAATCACTACTATTTTTAAAATAACAATCAAGAACAATAAAACACAAAGAGGAAAACCTGGTACAAGAAGCTACAGGAAGAGATGAATTTCTGATGCAAGCCTCCTCCAAGGATTTCCTGAATTTTCTTCAATCCTCCAATGAATCCAATCCAAAACCAAACAAATGCAAACAATCTTTCTTTTAATCAATTCTACAATCAAAACTTTCTTCAAACCCTTGTGCAAATTTTCCAAAATTTCTTTCCTACTGTAAAAAATGTATTTTTCTAAAAAATTTCTGCCCTAAAATTAAAACATGCATTCTTTATAAATCAAAAATACCTAATACAACCCTAATTCACTTTACATGCAAATTAGATATTTCAATTTCAATTTCAATTTTTATGACCCTAATTCACATTGCATGCAAATTAGATATTTCAATTTCAATTTCAATTTCAATTTCAATTTCAATTTCAATTTCAATTTCAATTTCA
Organism: Sequoiadendron giganteum; assembly: GCA_007115665.2. Taxonomy (NCBI): domain Eukaryota; kingdom Viridiplantae; phylum Streptophyta; class Pinopsida; order Cupressales; family Cupressaceae; genus Sequoiadendron; species Sequoiadendron giganteum. The sequence continues at coordinate 406,619,995 of CM021108.1, forward strand.
AATTTCAATTTCAATTTTAATTTCAATTTCAATTTTAATTTTAATTTCAATTTCACTTTTCAAAAACCCACTTTCAATTTAAAATGCAATTTCAAATAATAAACTAATTTCCAAAATTGCAACCAATTTCTCAAATAAACATTTAATTACAATTTCTAATTTAATTCCCACACTTTGAAATTAAATTCTAAAATTAATTCTAGTTCTTTTATTTCCTTTCATTCTCTTACATCACGTTTAATTAATTAATTTAATTATTTAATAACTAAATTCAACCCCCTTGGATTAAATTTAATTAATTAAATAATTTAAATATAATTAATTAATTTAAATATCAACTTTTATCCACATTGCATTATTTAAATTAAATAACCATCAACATGATTTAAATGCAATTATTCTAAATATCTATTTTTAAATCAAGAATGCTTCAAAATTAAATAACATCAAAGCAAGACATACAATGATTCGACACACACAATTGATGACACACTAAGGCTAGGGTGTAAACTTGACACATGTTACCTAGCTACTATCTCCCATTCAACTTAACCATTGGATCGACACGCTCAAACCTGTGAAACCAGGTGGAGTCGATGTCATGTACCTGCAATCCTGCAACCAAGTAAACAACATCATACAATATATCCAGCATATAATACACATCGTGAAGAAGAAATTACGGATTCGCAGGGCGCTCGCAAGCGAGTGATGCGAAACCATCCTTTTCACCAATACACTCATCGAAACTGACACTTCCATCATAATTCCAATAATCTCATAATAATATCTCATATTAACTCTACAACATCATTAATCCATAATGCATGTGAAACAATAATCAGATAACTACATCCCACAATAATAGTTGTTGCTCAAAAGTAGCGATCAAAACATCATAACAAAATATATCCAGTATCAAAGTAACTGCAACCAAACATAGCATAAAGCAAACCAAACAAGAAGCAAAATGGAGGGGTATTACAATACACCAAACTATCTCAAATCCCAAGCCACCTTTTCCTAAATTCCTAGCTCTGCAAAAGCATCACACACATGGTGAGACATACCATTTAGGGTAGTTGAAATATGTTAACGTCAAAATCCCACTTATCCAAGCTATCAAATACATTCCCATCTATACTAAGATAGTAAGGGATCTATGTCTTAAGAAGCCAAATAGAAAAAGGAAAGATCCGCAAACAGTTCATGTTTTGGGGAATCTTGTAGATATCATGTTGGGGAACATTACAGTCCCTAGGTATACTGATCTTTGTAAGTCTAATTGTGGATGTTAAGATCAATGGGGCACTCATTAAAAACACTTTGAAAGACTTGGGGACAGTCATCAATGTCATGATAAAAGAAACAATGTAGTTGCTTTAGTTGATCAACCTTAGGCCCACACAAGTTGTCTTGCAATTACCTAATAGGTCTATGGTTCAACCTGAGGATATTATTGAAGACCTATTTATTTCATTGGATTCTTGGGAATACCCTACAAAAATTTATAGTATTACAACCCAAAGTTAATCTTCCAGATTACCCACTTATCCTAGGCAGGCCTTGGTTGGCAACAACCGATGCATATATAGGTTGTAGATTTGGTAAAATGATAATATTCAATGGGAAAATCACAAAGAAATTGATTCTTTATCACCTTTGCAACCATATGTAGAATTGGAGCACACCATTTGGCCCAATTTGGGTGAGGAGGAGGAAGATATCTATTCTCTTCAAACATTGATGACTATTGAGTGCAGCCCATTATTGGATGATCAGGATGAAGATGAGATCATTGCTCATATAATCCTAAATGATTGTGGAAAGATCTCATAGGAGATAGATTGTCTCATATGCCTATAAGACCCCTTGCAAAGTATTGTACCTACTAATTCCACAGAAAAAATATCACTATTTCATTCATTACTCCCTCAACAATGTTTACCTATTATACGAAGCCTTGATATCTCATCAGTTCAAGAGTTATCAAAGGAGTTGGAAATTATTCTAAGGAGGATGTTAAATATTAATAGTGCCTTGACTGAGGAATAACATAATTCTTTGAAATTAGTGTTATAAGCACACTCAACCGCATATGCATGGGATTACCATGATATAAGATGCATTGATCTTGATCTATGCATGCAAAGGATTTATATTAATGATGACTAAAGACCTATAAAACAACCACAAAGACACATGAATCTAGCTTTAAGAGATATAGTCAAATCTGAACTGAAAAATCTTTTAGATGTCGGTTTCATATACCTTATATCAGATAGTGACTGGGTTTCACCTTTGGTTATAGTTCCCAACAAAGGTGGGAAATGAAGATTTTGTGTTGATTACAGGGAATTAAATTCTGCCACAAGGAAATATCACTTTCTACTACCATTTATTGACTAAGTTCTAGAATCATTGGAAGAAAATAAATATTTGTTATTTCTTGATGATTTTAGCGATTATAACTAGATCAAAATTACACCAAGAGATCAAGATAAGACCACATTTACTTTCCCCTAGGGAACCTATGCACATTTTGTTTTACCTTTTGGCTTGCGCAATGCTCCAGATACCTTTTAAAGAGTAGTACTCAACATATTTTCTAATTTTTCACACAACTAAATGGAGATATACATGGATGATTTCACCACTTATGGTGAAAGTTATGAGGAAGCTTTTAGTAGCCTAGATAAAGTGTTAAAAATATGTAAGGAACACAATCTATCCCTCACCAATGAGAAGTGTTTCATGATGATGACACAAGGCATTGTGTCAGGACACTTTGTGTCTAGTGAAGGAATACAATTTGATCCAAAGAAGATTGAATTATATCTACCCTACTTGTACAACAAAAAAAAAAAGATTTAAGAAGCTTCCTTGGACATGCAGGTTATTATAGGTGATTCATCCAAGGTTTCAGTAAAAAATTTGCATCTTTTTTTATTTTGTTAACAAAGGATAGTGAGTTTCATTGGACTAAGGGTTGTCAAATTTCATTTGAGAAATGGAAACTCTAACTCATGAACCAATTCTAAGAGGCCCAAATTGAACAATTCCATATCATATACACACTGATGCATTAAACTTTTCCATTGAAGCAGTCCTAAGATAGAAAGAAGGGAATAAGTAATATGCAATCTATTATATTAGCGAAAACCTCCAAGGAGCAGAGTTGAACTACATTGTGATAGAAAAACAAATGCTTGTAGTTTTCCATACCATTAACAAGTTTAGATATTATATAACAAACTATCAAGTGTTCATATATACAGATCATACAACCATTAGGTACTTGATGAACAAACCAGTAGTAGAGTGGAAAACTTGTAAGGTGGTGATTTTTGCTGCAAGAATTTGACATAACAATAGTTGACAAGCTTGGAAATGTTAATGTGGATGTTGATTTTCTGTCTAGATTCCCTACCCAATCATCAGAAGGAGTGGTTGATGATTCTTTCCCTAATGAGCATCTATTTTCTCTAAATATACACACACCATGGTATGCTGACATAGCTAACTATTTGGTGTCAGGGCAGATTCCAGGTTACTTTTCTCCAAGAGATAAAAGGTTGTCGATTCATAAATTCTTCCCTTATTCTTGGATTTTTGGATTTTTGTTTTACAATGGTCCAAATAACATCATGAGAAGGTGTATTAGGGAGGATGAAGTGTTTGAAATATTGAAAGCATGCCATGATGAACCCTATGGTGGAAATATTTTAGCCAAGAGGATAGACTTTAAGATCTTGACAATAGGATATTACTAGAAAACCCTACATAAATACTCTATTAAGTATACTAGAAGTTGTGACCACTACCAAAGGATGGGAAGACCTACAAGTAGTGATGAAATTCCTTAACAGCCCTAGCTGGCACTAGCTCTTTTTGATAAATGGGGGTTAGATTTTATTGGACCTATCTCTCCTAGTTCAAATAGCAAGGAATACATATTAGTCTACACTAACTACTTAACCAAGTGGGTAGAAGTAAAAGCATTACGGTTTTCCAGAGATGGCAATGTAGAAAAATTCTTATATGAGGAGATCTTCACTAGGTATGGTGTACCTAAAGAGATAGTGACTAATCAAGGACCACAATTCACATCAGACCTAATTGCTAAATTGATAGAAGAGTATCAGATTAGGCACAAGAAATTTACTCCATATCATCCTCAAACTAATGGAAAAGTAGAGGTTACCAATAGGGAGATTGAAAATATATTGACAAAAATAGTGTAGCTTCATAGGAGAGATTGGCTATCTAGATTACCAGAAGTTGTTTGGGCATATAGAACCACATGGAAGACAACTACAGGTTTTACCCCTTATGAACTAGTTTATGGAAAAATAGTATGCCTATAGAATTTGAATATAAAACACTAAGGACAATAGTAGAGTTAGACATGGATTTAACAAAGGCACAAAAGTAAAGGTTGCATTCTTTGAATGGGTTGGATGAAATCTAAATGGAAGCAATCCATCATATAGAGGTGATAAAAAAATGAAATGGCATGATCAGTTCATAAAGGCAAAATAATTCACTGAAGGAGATTGGGCTCTGCTATATGACTCAAGGTATAAGTATTTCAAGGGTAAATTCTAGTCTAGGTGGTTGGGCCCTTATGAAATTAGTAAGGTTTATCCAAATGGAGCAGTGCAATTGCATACTATTGATACAACTCGATTCTCACTTCATGTTAATGGACATAGACTCAAGTTGTGTAAGAAGCCAATGCAACAAGATGAATTCATTTTTTCACTAATCCAATAATATGGTGCTCATAGTGAAACAGAGACAAAAATAGATTCACAAAGTATTACATCTGTACTAAGGGACATACCAAGTGTGTTTGGTGATCCAAAGGCTGACTTACACAAGTCAACCCCTGAAATGACTCGGACATAATTTCCTATGCTTTAAAACACATGCACACACAACACAATATTTATGCACACACTACACACTTTCCATGATGTATATACTCTACTCTAGAGGGCCCTTTTATCTATTTATTCAACATCCATTGGTATCTATTTTTATAGGGACCTGCAAAGTTAATCTGTCAAATATAGATGGGCCCTATCCTTCAAGTACTCACAAAGACACTTGTTGTACCTACACCTACATTACCTTGGAAAAATCAAATTGTTTTCCCACGCATTCCGCTCATATCACATTCCTCATTCATTTCCCAATAAAGTGCCTGTAGCTAATTTCAATCAATTAAATGCCAAAATACATCTTTTTCTGGTTCCAACTTGTTCCATGTGATCATTTCTATTACACACGTACAATAGGTAAATTCCATAATTAAATTAGATTTATTTTGTATGCATTAATATTCTCAATTTAAGTTATGCATGCAACAGATATTTTACTAGTACTGTTCATTATTCTCCCATCACCCCTATCGCATCATGCATGAATTGAGGTTACTTCAATTTAAGCTAGGGGGAGGGGATTATAGTTATGATTATTCTTGGTTTTCACCACTTTTCACCACCTAAGTTTGTTAAACATCATTTTATGCCATCCTTTCAAAACTCCCAAACATAAAATACCTCTTTGTTAATTCTAATAATATAATTCCTGACCTAAAATAAGCTAAGATAATAAGATTTTACACTTGATTGAGCTAAAAGGAAAGAGGGATTGTGAGTTGCAGTATTAGGTATAAGGGAAGGTATTCGAAGAAACAGTAAATTAAAGGGTTTTTAAAGGTGGTGAAGGAAATTTTTGATTAGAATTTGAATTCTAAAAGGTTGTAGAACAATAGGACAATGGGAGGAGATGTGATACATAGAGAACCATCTACACACAAAGAAATATTAGAATATTTGATGGTTTTACCTCTCTTTACTAGAGTAGGATGGTTGGAATACTTTTTGAAGTTGAAAGAGTATGATAATGACATAGCAAGGGATTGTGCAGCAACATTACAATATGACGAACCAACAATGAGAGGGTTGGTGGTAAATTCTTCAGAGCTAGCAATTTATCAAGTCACAGGATTGCCTTGGATGGGGTCTAAATACCCAGATCATGCAGATGCAGTGGCAGAAAGGGAAGAGTTCTATAAGCGAGGTGAAATTCTAAACTCCACATCTCAAGGTACAAAGTAACTTTCCTTTCCATTCTTTTGGGGAAATGCGCTAGTTATATTATTAAATTTTTTACTTGTGATGGCTGCTACAATCTCCTATACACTATTCATTTTAAGTTGTTAACTCATTTATGACATGAAAAACTAGTGAATGTACCCAATTTTCTATATAACATGTTGAAAAGAGTGGAAAATGAATATCAGAGGAAATGGGTGGACACCACTTTGTCCCATCATTGCTTGATAATTCTATTGGTTAAAAGAAGTCTAAGAATTCAATGCCCATAGATTAATTAGGATGATTTCAAGAATTCTAAGAACATCAATCAATTGCTTGAGGTACTTGAATCATAGGATGAACCTCAACTTGGGTTTGAACCAAAAATTGAACACGAGCAAGATGAACCTGAAGGAGGAAATTCTCCTATTACACCATTGGATTCACCTACCTGCAACCATAGTGGGTTTGAACAACATGATATATCAAAGCATATGTTGATGGAAACATAATATCCTTCATCATCCTGAAACCCTAGAGCTAAAAGAGGTACTGCATCAACATCATCAAAAGGGAAAAAGAAGAAGAAAGGTGTTGAGAGGCAGAAAAATGTTGTAAAGGAAGGGGTAGAGAAGAAAAAGGGGAGTGAAAGGAAGAAGAATAGTAAAGCTACATAGGAAACTATTACTCCTTGATGCTCGGGAAGGTTGAGAAGGAATAATGTTGAAAAGAGAAGCATGGGAGAGAATGAGCAGGAAGAAAGAAATGAAGGACAACAAGATAAGGATGCAACGATGATAGATATAGACATAGATAGGGAAAGAGATGTCCCTAGTGATGTTTTTGTTGATATTCCTGAAAAAATGTTTATGTACCTATTAGTAAAAGAAGGTATATTGCTTCTTCCTCTAACTCTGATTCAGAGGATATCTTTATTGCAAATAAAATAAGAAAAATAGCCCCCAACAACCGTAATAGGGAATTTTTTGATATTTCAAGGGATGATGATGATTTGGATTTTGAAGAAAAGGAAGAATTGTCGGAAGATAGAAAAATAAGAAAAGAGCTTCAAGAAGCTCTGGATAGAATACAACAGCTTGAAGCACAAGTGAAAAATTTTGAGCAAAGAGACAAAGAAAAGGAAATGAGAATTCAGGAGTTGGAAGAAAAGATACAGACCTACGATCATGGAGCTAAGTTAGATCTAATAGCACATATAGATGAGGAGAAAATAGGGGTTTAGGAGAGTGTAGCATTAAATCCACAACCCCTTGTTGTAAAAACACCAACACATCATAAAACTTTTCCTCTAGGGTAGGAACTGATATAAGTCACTAATCAATTTAGAAAAGAAAAAGAAAACTGGGAAAAGGAGAAACATATTTTGAATGCATCACTGGAAGGTAAGAACTTGAAACTGAACAAATTGGAGGAGAATTTAACTGAAGTGGTAGACAGAGCCATTCAAATTATTGAATGTAGGCCTGCACCAAGAGTGTATGCATTGTTCTTGAAAGAGAAGTTTCTCAACTTTTAATTTAATAAGCTCATTAATGATCAATCATTTTCTTTAAATAAGAGGCATAGTTTTCTTAGTTTCTTCAATACAATAACTTGGAGGAGCAGGACCAGTTGTGTGAATATTATCTCCACAACTATGTGATGGCAGAGGACATTGATTGGAATCCCTTGATTTATGTTGTGGATTTACAAGTAAGAGCCCTAGTACCCTATTTCATAAATGAACAACTTTGAGGGGAATTAATGGAAAAATATGAGGAACAAGAGAAAAACAGTCTCGTTGCAGCTTAGGAAAGAAGTAACAAATCCCAATAGATTCATTACTCAATTTTTGACACTTTTCTCAATGGGGAGTGGGAAAAGTAATTGTGGACTTGAGACTTTGGGACTACACAAGGATTCGGCAGCTTGTAGAGACAAGCCTCTAGGATTGCCTAAAGTATGTAGAAAATAGGTGGAACAGCTTGACTCCAAAGTTACAAAGGAAAGAGCCTCACTCTTTCTCTAATTTTATGAGAATGTTTGAGAGATTGTGCAAGTATATCAAGATTTCAGGATTGAGATGAGTGGAATGGATTCCACTTACCTACCACCCTCATATTCTACTTCATCCAGTACCACATTGGACAGGGGAAAAGAAAGATCAATGTGTAAATGTGGAATCAGTTAAGCTAGATAGGCTTGAATGATATAATGGATTTTATCTCAAACAAGGACATGGATTCAATGTAGTCATGGATCTTAGGTAGATTTCTTTATATTATAATCTTCTTCCCTAGGAGATTTTAGTTAAGTACTTTTGCTTGAGGACAAGCAAAAAGATAAGTTGGTGGGAAGCATGGGCTTGATCATTAGTGATTTTTCTATTACTTTTCATAAGATTTTAGACACTTTTTATACGTTTTCTAAGTATATTTCAGATAGAAACTTCCATAATATGCTATCCTAGTATGACATACCTTGCAACTTGAACCTAGTTTGAAGAATATTAAATATGGTGATATTTGTAGAAATTGCATGATTTAAATATGAGAATGTATGAATATAAATATAATTATGTGATTTAATTATGATGGTTAGTCGTATATGTATGTTTTATGGATTCACCTCTCTGTAGTTGAGCACGAGGTAACAAGAACAAAGAATTTCTAGCAGGAACCGAAGCAGTGAAACAAGGGACCATTGAAGTACAAACTACTTAAGATGCAAGAAGTTGTTGAGTTGGACATGAACCATTATGGAGGAATAAATAATGAAGGAAGATACTTGTTCTAGAACTTTAAATGGTCACTTATGTGTTTCACATGCAAGTTGTTTCATTTAAGATCTTTGTTGAATAATTTTGTCTTCCTTTTTTAGTTAGAATAAATGAGCCAATCTTAATTTCATATCCTCGTATCTAGGGATGAGATCAATGGTTGTAGTTAGTTAGTAGTTTGAATAATTCTCTTCAAATTTTTGTATAAAGTTAGGGGATGACTTCATAGCTAAGTTAGTTGGTTGTTACAAGTTATTAAGCAGTTAGTCATTCCAGTTTTTATCCAAAACATTTTGTTAAGATTTCATTATTGAATACAATCTAAAGAAGGATTTTGTTTGATATCTATTGTTATGCATTGAATGGAGTTATATGTTACATGGATGCATGGGATTCTAAGTTAGATATGGTTCTTAGTTAAGTGAGACAGACCCCTAAGCTGGCCAATCGAGTTACTACCTTTCACTTTATTCACTTATTCATTTATTTGTGCATTCTTGTTAATAATGTTTTCATTGTTTCATAATTAAATTGCAAGTAAGGTAGAAATATTTTTTACGATTGATTTCATCAGTCGTTGTTCATGAACAGTTGTATAAATAGTGAATCTTAATACTTCAAAGGTTAGATTTAATTGCTTTATTATTTTGAATAAGTTTTAGATTGATTTTGTAATTATTATTAGTAGTCACCTACAACCTATGCTAAAGGTACCCATAGCCATTAGGTTCTGTAACTAATTTTACTATTTTTGCAATTCTGTCATTTTTAGCAAAGTAGAATAGTTGAATGAGTTTACATAGTATAATTTAGGTGTACATGAGTCTGTTAAGGCACATATTATGTAGTAACATCATAAGCTTACGCACCTTGTTTAATGATTTAATATAGTATTAACAATGTGAAGTGGTCTGTTCAGGAAATTAACCCTCTTAATTGAGTAGATTTTACCAAGTTTACAAACACATTAGTTAGACTCTACAAAAGGATTAAAGAGAAAAAAATCATTGACAAAATGAAAATTATAAGATTGATCCGAATTCGTAGAATCCCCCACTTTGTTTGGTTGTCTCTAAACTTCTCAAAACAATTGGAAATCATAAAAAAAAAAAATTCTAATTTACCTAATTCATTCATGTGGGTGGACTCTAAGGATGGTAACTATTCAGTTAAGTCTGGTTACAACATTTTGTCTACTCTTTTGGTTCCTTGTATCAATTGGATGAAGGTTTGGAGGAATTACTCCTTTCCTAAGGTTCAATTCTTCTAGTGGATAACCTAGCATGAAGGAATTCTCAATATGGATAATCTATATGAGAAGGGGAGACACGTTGGAAAAAGGTGATTTCTATGTGAAAACGAAGAAGAAACAATTTCTAATATTTTATTTTGCTACTCCTACTCTTGGCATGTCCATCAAACCTTTAGTCCATGTTCAAGGTGAGTTGGGTCTCACAAAAAATATATCAAGAATGTGTTGGAAGGGTGGTCCTCATTAGTGCCTCATCCTTTTCTCATTGATCTATGGTGGAAATCTCTATTTTTTACAAGTTGGGCGCTTTGGAAAGAGTGCAAAAATAGGATTTTCAAGATTAAAAAAGTCCCTGGAAGGTTGTTGAAAATAAGATTATTCACCAGATTATTGAGAATGTTAAAGCAACCTCTTGCAAACTGAAAAAAATCCTTATAATCTGGAGTTCTCCATTGCCTCATCCTATAACTTATTTGAGGCACTTAGTTCTATGAGCTCAAGCATCCCTATGGATAGAAATAATATTCCTTAGTCCCCATGGTCTCGATTGGCTCAAGCTTAAATTTGGAGGCTTGGCCAAAGGGAATTGGGGTTGGGCGGGTGTGGGTGGCATGATTTGTGACCATCATGGGAAGTTGTATCTAGCTTATACACCATCTGACTTTGAATTGAGTTTCTCAAACTCGGTGTTAGTTGGATTTCATACAAGCTTTGGTTTTAAATTGAGTTTGAAGTGAATAGGTGAACATTGATTATCGATTGTTAAAATTGGGTTTGGTGAATTTTGATTATAAAATAAGTTTTAAATGATTTTGGTGAACTTTGATTATTAGTTTAGTTTGGCACAAAATTTAATTTTCAATTGAGTATCGCAAACTCTAGTTTTCCATCAAGTTTCAATTGAGTTTGGGGAACTTTAAGTTTCAATTATTTTCAATTAAGTTTCATGAACTTCATTTTCAAATGAGCTTAAATATAGTTTGGAAAAATTTGAGTTATAAATTAATTTGATAGCCTTCAATGGAGGTTGGTGAATTTTGATTTATAATTGAGTTTGGTGAACATTGATTTTCAATTGATTTTGTTGAAGTTATATTTTTGCATTCAACTTTAATTGAATTTGGTCAATGTTGATGCCAAAAGTTGGCAAGGTAAAAACCCTCTATGGGAAACTCATTTTTAGGGGGGGGACCTATTGCGCCAAACCGAGTAACCTCTAGATTTTTAAAGAAGTCGGATTCTTCTATAACTGGGATTTTGAATGAGAAAAGGAAGCAGATATAAAATAAAGGATCTAACTAAGGTGATGCACCGAGATTTAGATATTAGGCATGATGAATCTATCTTAGGGATACGACTTAAGGGCCTGCTAGGTAGTCTGTTGTGTTCTAGAATGGTAAAACAAAGATAGAATCCATAATGATTCACTATATATGACATAAAATAAGCTCCATACACATTTTCTAGAAAGAAGAGTCCAAGACATGATCTAAACCAACAACTTGTATTAATTTATAGAAGTCTGAGAATGATGCATCTAGTACAACAATGGCACAGTAAAACTTATCAAATATCGAAGAAAACAAAAAGACGAAACAATTGCACATTATGTGAGTTCTTGTATAATAATCTAATAAATCAAATAAAGGCATGGTTCTTCTATCTATTCTTCCACCAAAATTTGAACAAAATTTGGAACTCTTGGAACTCCTGCTTCTAAGAAAGAAGCAGTATTTATAATAAAAACTTGGCTTGATGAGCAAGCAACAAGAAATATTCTTCGATCATGAGCAATGATTTTCCCTGGCCGTTACAACATAAAAGATTCAGGCTATGAACGAGGGCATCCAAAGTCTAGATGCATCCCCTACGAATGATGGTGGTGGTCCCAATAGACCAGCACTTGGACACTTGCAATTCACTCATGGTGGCAGTTATAGAACATGGCAGTTGGTGATAGTTGACTTGCTTGGTTTTCCTTTGTGATGGAGCCCTTGGAAGATCATGTGCCAAGCGGTCAGGACCCGACACTCATCATTTCCCTTGATTGGTGAAGAACTTGTGCTTTGAAGACATGTGGAGGTCTATTGTATACTGCGCTAAATGGTCGGGTCCACCAAGAAATGTGCGTGAACTGAAGCTATGTGGAAGGTGGTTGAGACTTGAAAGGGAAGCGATGCAAAGAGGTTCAAAAGTTTGTGAATGGCTGACACGTGGAAGCCCATCGCAAGCTTTAGAAAAGAAACAAGATGAGAATCCTATGAAGGGCGCTCGGCTGACAAGTGGCGGTACTGGCACAGGCTTGTGTGAAAGGGAGCCCGACATTACCTTTTCTCAAAAGGGTGCATGGTTGATACTTAGGAAAAATAAACTCACCCGAAGGGAGCTTGGGAAATTTTATGTTCACAGTCAAAATTTATTTTCAATTGAGTTTAATGAAGTTAGATTTTGCATTGAGCTTTATGTGAGTTTCTTGAAATTTGGTTTTCAATGGAGTTCGGTGAACTTTGATATACCTTTTATTTTCAATTAAGTTTGGCAAAACTTTATTTGAACTTGAGTTTGGTGAAGATCTATGATTGATATTGGTGAACTCCGAGTTTGGTGAGCTTTGAGTATCAATTGACATTGGTGAACTTTGATATTTAATTGATTTTAAATTGAGTATGGTTTTAGTTTCATGAATTTTAGTTTTCAATTGTGTTTGGTGAACTTTAAAATTTCATTGATTTTCAATCAATTTTGCTGAAATGTGATTTGAAACTGAATTTGGTCAATTTTGATCTATAATTGATCAATTTTGATCTATAATTGATCAATTTTGATATATAATTGAGTTTGGTGAATTTTTATTTTCTAATGAGTTTTAATAAAGTTTGGTGATCTATGATTTAGAATTGGGTTTGGTGAATTTTGATCTAGATAGAGACACATAGAACATTCATTCAGTACACTTTAACTATTTCTTGTGACATGATATCAATTACTAGTAGAAAATTAGAACATTGCTATACAATTCTAAATTTTCTTCATTGAATGAAAATTACAAATGCTAGATGGAACAGTAATTATATTACAACAAATTGTATAGTTACTTTCATTAATACAAACACTAGAACGGTGTCAAAATCATACACTTGATAATATATTTTTATCTCTATCTAATATAGGGTTAGACTATAAATCAATCCCCAAATTCAAAACAAATATTAAAAATTAAAAACTATAATATAAATTTATGAAAAATTTAATAGTATAATTTTTTTTCATTTTCCTTATTGGGAGGGGATGACAAATAAGCTTGGAATGTCCCGACCATGTCCCCTCATTTGTGTGTACATGGAAATAGATTATCCATCCCACAAACCTCTTTTGAGATACATTTTGAACAAACACATTAATAGAAATTATAGATCAACACTAATAACAAACCCATTTGTCATACCTGCAAACTTAAGGTATATAATGTGGGTAGTAATGAACATAGAATAAAATATCCCAAAAGTAGTGTGTTGTGTAAAACAACACAACTTCATAATATATTTCTATATTTAATGATATATAATGCACTTGTGTTAAGAAACACAACTAAATAATTTAATTTGTAACTTAAAAATACAAACACAAATGTATATTTAGAGAGAGTTAGAAATATGCACAAACAATTCTATATAAACATATAGTAGTTGTTACAACTTTAACTATATAGATAGCTATATAGCTAGCCATATATACAAGTATATATAGTTGTATTCATGCATGTACAACTCTAAATTTTACATAGGGAATTGTATATATTTAGACAAATATGTATAGATAAATGATTTGTCAAAAAATCCATAAACGTAAACACTATAAATAAGATTTACATCTTTGTGTATTAGAAGGTACATACAGTTGGATGAAGTGTAGTATCCCTTTTATAGAAATCACTTATGTCTCCCTCTTTGAACTTAAGTTTATATGTCTAGTTGAAAATTAGGGGGAAATTACATACAAAAGAACAAATTTCCCTAGATATTTTCATGCCCAAAAATCCCCTAAGAGAATCCCATCCCCGAAATGCATCCTGCCATACCACTATCCCCCCATACCAGAAACTTGGAAGAACATCTATTACAACTTCTTTTGATCTTTTACTCATTCAACCATACTCCTATTACATTTATTCTTCCAACTCTTGTCAATGATGCTAGAGTCAAATATAACAAGGCGAGTTTACAACAATTTCTATTTCTTTGTCTATGATGAGATTATAGAGGTTTTTTTTTTTAAGCAATTTCCATACGAAGTAAAGGAAAAGCACAATTTTTGAAGAATTTTTGTGTTTGTTGAAGGTTTAGAAGAACTCGCATCTAAGTGTGTGTGAGAATGAGAGAGAATGAAATTTCATGTAGAAGAGAAGCTTTTTCTAGAACAAATTAAGATAGGAGGAGACTGATTGCAAGGAAAAATAAAGAGGATTTGTTAAAGAAATTAGAAGATAGAAGGAGTATAATATTTTGTATTTGTGTGAATAAGGCCAACAGAGCCAACTGAAGTTAGGATCTGCAAGCACCAATAGTGTGGCTCAAATGGAAGGTGTTGAGGAAAGAAAGGTAATGACATCTGAACTTACAATGGACTGGTGACAGGAAGGCCAAAGCTCATGGTTAGAGCATCCCAATAGAAAATTGGGATTTCCTAGGTTTGATCCATACAATTTGAAGACTATAGATTCTAAAGCATCAATGGATAAGATTAAGAAAGTTATTGGAATTCATAATTGACATAAAGGGGGTGATGGAAGTATAATCTCAACTACTTCATTAACTTCACTAAGTAAAACCATTCATGTCAATGTCCTCCATATTAGCAATTGATCTCAAATAGTCTTAGCATTAAAGACAAAGATTTGGATAGATTTCATAGTAGTTCCTCCTATCTATCCTCTATTCCATCAATAGGTTTCAGACATTTTTTGGGTGCTATGAAATATGTTATTTTATTCTATATTGTCGATCATATGTACTTGCTTATTCTTCTACATAGTAGACTAGTCTTTTTGTTAGCCTTACTCCCAAATGGACTCTAGCTCCACAGATCTGTAAGGTGTTAGAAGTTGATGTTTATCATTGAGTAGTAGCTCCAAGAGTTGGAAGACTCAATTTAATAGAAGTATGGTTGAATGAGAAAAATATTAGAAGTTTTAATGGTTGAATGAAGGAATATATTGGTGTCTATATGAATAAGCAACAACTCAAAATGTTGATGTAATGATTTATTAGGTTAATATAAATTTCAATGTCTTCTTTTTGTTTGTTTTTGTTGTATCCTCTACTTCTCAAATCCATCATCTTGGAATAGTGCATTAGAAATAGTCTAAGAATATAAATGCGGGGTATCTCGAATTATTCTTTGTGGTTTCATTATACAATAGATAAGTGTTCTTTCGATATTCTTTGTGATGGGGCTTAAGACTCGACAGGTGATTGACAGTAAAAGATGTTCTAGTACATGCATTTCCACTTTTTCAAATGTTGTTATAAGGTCGTTGAGTCAAGTGGAGGCTATGGTTGCTTTGTCCACTGATTATGGGAATTGGAATATGTTGTGTGTTTTGGGGAAATGAGATTACCACGCCAACATTGATGTGGTGATAAAGGTTTAGAAACCTTGATAATGGGTTGTGCAAAATTAACAGTTTGGAAATTTATGCCTTGAATGGTAAATGTAGCCAAAGAAACAAGAGAAAGTTCAATATTCAGGGAAAATTTACAAGACCAGCACAAGTATGCATTCCCTTAGGGTAGATCAAATATCCTCTTAGGATAGTTTGAAACGTTTGTTAACTATTTTGCTGATATTAAGCTGCCATGATCTTGTTTCCTTAAAATATTTAACTCAAAAATTACTCAAATTTTGATACTCATTTTTTGCTATCTTTGATGACACAAATGATCAAACCTCTCTTGTTTTCTATCTTTGATGAAATATGAATTCTTCTACTTGAACAATGTTTTGAGCATACCTGTGATCTTCTTCCAACTTGGTCCATAGACCCATCCAAAATCCATTCTTATGCATCCTGTCATTGATTCATTCTTCCAATATTTATTCAAACACATTTTCTCAGAATGATTCTTTAATCCACATATACTACAAGGATGTAAATTCTGACACTTGTCATTTGTATGACCTTTCCTATTATAATGTGAGCAATCCAAACTTCCATTTTCATGAAATGAATTCTTAATGCTTGTAAAATCATTTGTCTTTTATTTATCTCTATACCCAAGACCTTCATACTTCGGCCTCATAATTGGATCAATTGACTCTCTCATTCCTTGTTCATGTTTTCCTAATCCTTGACTTGTGCAACCCATTCTTTTCATAATTTTTAAACCAACATTTTTTCAAAACAACTAGTAGCTCTGACAGAATTAAATATATTATCACAACTAGCAAGATTTGAAAACTCCTTAACATGTTCAATGTGACATCTTTAGCACCAATATCTTCAGAAAAATCAAACTTACCAAATGAAGAACATAAATCTTATGTTCCACATGAAACATCACAAATTGAAGGCTTTGACTTCACACATTCATTGCATGCTCCTAATTTATCATTCTCTTCTTTTAATTTTGTGATTTCCTTTAGCTGTAAGTTATTTGCTTCTTCCAATATCTTTATTTTTTCTTCCAATTCTTCATTCTTTTTCTTAACCTCATCAAAAAAATTTACTCTTTGTTCAAATTCTTCATTTATTTTCTTAATCTCTTCAAATGATTTTAGCTTTTCTTCTAACTCTCTATTTTTTTCTTTGACTTTGCCTAATTCTTTCTCAAGATCATAATTTTCATCTAATAGTTTACACTTCTCTTTTTGCATCTCTTTTTTTTTTTCAAAATAGCATCTATTATCCTTTTTAACATTGTTCATTTCATCTTTAAGTCTTATTAATTCTTCTTCCAAGAAATTATTTTCAACCACTAAATTTCCATTCTCCTTTTTTAACTCATTTTCCAATTTTTCCCATTCATAATAGAAAATTTCAGCTTACCTTACTTGATTTCTTCTACAACAATTTATCTTACTCTAGAAGCTTCGTGTGCCTTCACTCTTCAATATAT
The DNA here is from genome assembly GCA_007115665.2 of Sequoiadendron giganteum. NCBI lineage: Eukaryota > Viridiplantae > Streptophyta > Pinopsida > Cupressales > Cupressaceae > Sequoiadendron > Sequoiadendron giganteum. The sequence continues at coordinate 406,637,248 of CM021108.1, forward strand.
TCCCTATCATATTCTTTAGAATTTCTCTTTTCTTTCCTTTCTCCAAGATCTTCTTAGTCTTCTCCCAATTTCAAACACCGGTGGCTCAGTTCTATGATGACTTTAATAACTGGCTTTCTTTTTTAAGTCCAGATCACCTCTACTTCAAATTTACTTTCACCTTTAATACTTGAAACCTTCACAACATCCTTACCACTTTTCTCCACTCTTTTATCTCATTATCTCCCTATAGACTTTAAATTCAACAAGGTATAATATTCCTTCTCTGACATATTTAGATCACAAAATGCATTCTTAATCTTTTCACAGCTTCATAATCTACCTATTAATGAATGGGGCAGTTTTGACTGTGAGTGGTTTCCTTTTCCTTCAACAGACCCTTGATTCCTTCTCGATGGATTTTCCAATCTAATATAAATTTTCTTCAAGTGATATTCCTCTTCTTTGTTGACAAACTCACAATTTCTCTTCTAGCGGTGTACTTCCTAACAAACCCTTGATTCCTCCTCTATAAACTTGAAGATATCTTGATAGAGATCTAACTTCGAATGGTGAAAACTATCTTCTCAATTTTTTGCAATTTCTTTAATCTTGACTAGACTGAGATCTCCTTCAAGAGTTCCCTTCCTTTACCAAAAATCACTATCTTTTCTAACAAATATCTTACCAACAAGCATCATCGACCTACTCTGATACCACTTTGTACAAATAGGGGTTGGAGCAGATACAAAAATAGAATTGAAAAAAAACTTGAAATTTAATATTACTCAAACTTGAAATATTACATAAGTTTTTCATGTGAGCTTCAACTCATTCATAGACATAATTATATTAACTAAAAAATCTTACAATAGACTCATATTTTCACTAATCGCTTCAAACAACACTCTAGAGCTCTGCAGAGTTGGACTCTACTTCAAAGAGAATAACAGTTATCAACTCATTACAATATTAAAATCTAAACAACTACGATGGAGAGAGAGAAGGATAAAATAATATTATTTTGCAACCCATAAGTGTGTGGAACAAGTTGAGAAGTTAATGCAATATCATATCAAATCTTTTCCAAAATCTATCTTCAAGATTTTACTTTAATGCTGAGATTTGTTTGAGTATATGGAGGACAAAGATCAAATGGAACAATTAATGAGGTGCTTGTGATTACTATCTCCAACAATCTACATGCATATTTTCATTGAAAGCCTCTAAATCTGCATTGAAATCCTCGAAACATGAAACCAAAATTTCTTGATCTACAATGGAATTGCCCAATTTTTAAGGTGTTATATTCTTATCTATAAGGAAAATGTCTAAACTACCAAGAAACATGTTTGAATATACATCCAGAATGTTCTAGTTTTCAATTGAGGAAGTCAACCCAGATCTAAAATTAAAAGATCAACATTTGAAAAGGAATTTTAATTTGAATTTTAAGGCTTTAGATTCTAGATTTAGTTTTAATTCTAGCTTTTAAATTTAAGTTTTGATTTATTAACTTTATTTTTGAGTTTTGGGTTTAAGCTATCGTTCCAATGCTTTATGGAAGGATTGAACAGAAATGAAGCATTGATAACAAAAAAATTACGCGTCATTACTATTTTTTACAATGGGGCACAAGCTGATAGCACCACCTAATATTTGGATAATATGGATGGCACAACCTAACCAACTCTTTTATTTAACAACTTTTACTATTGAATATGAAACTATGATATAAGAGGGATTCATTGCTCATGGGTCTCTTTATTCTCAAGAGATCACTAGGGAACGAACTACCCTTATACACCTCAACTTTTACGAATCGATGAAACTGTGAAGAAAAGTGAGAAAGTAGCCTTAGAACCCGAGAGAGAAAGACTTCTAGGTCCCCACCTCTAGCTAAGGAGCTCTCGGCCAACAGATGTCAGAACGGTTTCAGGATGCCAGCATGACGCACTGTCATCTACAAGATGTGTTGGCATCCTAAGCCGTGAAGATCTCAGGAGCTCAAGCAGGTGAAGCTGAATCTCACTTCTTGACTCAGGCCAAAAGCTTGAAAGACCAAATAATTGACAGAAGGCTAGAAATTAAAGGGACACACAAGAGAACATGAAATAAGAATACATGTGTGCGTTCGAGTCTTTATTCCAAGCTTCCCTTTGTAACCTGCACACAAAAGATCAAGGGGAAAAGGTTGGAGTTCTATAGGGACCTTAGTCAGACCCCCATTTTGGTGTTCCCACCTCCATCAACAGCCAAGCTTGGAAAGGAGCGTAAAAGAAGTAAAAAAAGTGTGTGGTGAAAACCAAACTTGCTTCGGAGTAGAGCCCACACCACAAAGTAGTAAAAGAACTAATAAGAAAGACTGATAGGGAGAGAGAGAGAGAGATAGTTACCCACAGGTCAAGACCCTCTTTCTAAGCACATGAGTGCACCGCTATGTGCTTGCTTGAGAGCTGGTAGCTGCTTGAGAGCTTGTATCTCCCAAAGGGACCTCAGTCCGACATGGATTTTCCTATAAAAAGTGCTTTTATTCAAGGATAGAGCTTACCCAAGATTAGAGCAAGTAGTGATAATGCTTCAACAAATGACTTCCCAACCCCAAAATGAGAGCCAAAAATGGGTTTTCATGCATGCAAGGGTGGCACGGAGCTATTTCGCTTGAGACCTAACTGCCAAGACATGTTTTGCAAGGGTCGTGGTTCTAGATTCATTGTTTCAGACTTCAAAAAACCACCAAGATGCTAGCATGCCGCGTAGACATTCGTGCACCGTGCAAGCATCCAAAGCGTAGGTTTTCAAGAAATGCCTTGTCAGGCTTCTATCGTTTCGCCATGTGTCCACATTGATTCAGAATCATGAAATTCTGACTCATGGGATTTTCCATTAATGTTTCTAAGGTGTCATAAATGCTAGGCAAGATGCGAAAATGTGGAATTTACCCTAGGTGCAATTCTGTGACATTACATTTTTCCCCCAGTTTAGTGGGCTCAATTTTGGAAAAAATCAGCCTCATTAAAGTAGAGAAAAAAAATTTCACCCAAATTCTAGATTTTACGGAGTTGCGTGGCAGAGAGAGGGACTACGGAGGTCACTGAGGTTGAGCTAATTGGTACCGAGGATGCCCTGAACTTCCAAGCTCAACAAACAACAACACAATGGTCACAAAAATTTGTTCAAAACTGTATCTTGCAAAAACTAAAATTTTGAGTCAGCTTCGAAAGATCGGAAGAAACTACCAGGAAGAGAAGAATGATCAAGAAAAAGTCGTCGATTCAGAGGAAAAATATGATCAAGAGGTGACTATATGCCCTCCTAATTTTTCCCCCAACATGGTGGGGTAAAGTGAGGAGAAACTGAGGGGCCACAACCTCTAGGAAAAATGGGCCCAAGGGGGCCTATATATACCTGGGTGGGCCCCTAGAAGGGTCATTTTCACTATTCACTACGAGAAGATTGTTGACTTTTGTGAGAGAAAAGTCAAAAAAATGTTGAGCAGGAGAGAGTACGAGGCCCCGAGGCTAGAGAAGCTACACGAGGACATCGCCGAGGGTCCCGAGGCGGACCAAGTAGGCTTCTTAGCCTAGATTTTCATGTATTTTAGTTAAATTTTTGAAATTTTTCACTTGTCGAGATGCACATGCATCTTAAACCCGCGCTCGCGTCCTCTTTTTGCGTTGTCATCCATTACATGCACTGGGGTCCCGGATCCGCACTATCGTCCTAAGGATGCACTGGCGTCCTCCGGGAAACCATGGCAATTCGGGACGTATATGTGGCACACAAATGTCTGTGTCATGCGCATGTGTCCCTTTACATGTTTTCTTATCATGATGATGTTTCTGACTTAGATATTTTTCCATTCTTTTAGGAGTATCCCGAAGGGCGAGAATTCTAACTCGTCTATAAGTAGAGGGATTGCCTTTCGTAGGATGAGATCACACACTTGGAGTAGGTCAGTCTCTAGTATGTATTCACTATTCCAGAGATGTGATATCACAAGGGGATGGTCGCCGCTTTGATGGAGAAGTGGGACAATACTACATCATCTTTCTAGCTTCCATGTGGAGAGATGACTATCACTTTTGAGGACGTCTATCGGATCCTCGGGCTACCCATCCACGGATGACAGGTAGCGCTAGATAATACCCAGTCAGTGCAAGCGCATAGCGAGGTCATTCTCTATTGCATAGGGAGGATACACGACAGCGACGACACTGGTCACATCTACACTCACTAGTATGACCAAGCGAGGACTACAATGTTGTTGTTACACCAGGTGATGGTAGTCACAATTGGCTTCTGCATCACCATAGACGAGCGAGGCTCACACCTGCACAGGGGCCTCATCCCTATCATCAGAGAGATGGTTGAGCATAGGACTATTTTTTCTTGGGGGCACAACATACTGGTGCACCTATACGAGGAGCTTGGGTGGTATGTTCATTATGAGTATCGCAGTCTTACAACATGCACACTTTTGCAAGTGTGGGCTTTTTCCCACATCATGTGCACCCAGTTAGTCAATTTTCCTCAGTGACGACCATATCAGGTCCCGATGGCCCATTGGTATGACATGACAGGCCAATTTCATTTTGGGGACCTATAGTTTTGGAGGCTAGAGTTTGATATTATTGTCATGGGAGAGGTTTGCTAGAGACCCCACTAATCTTTCAGGTGGGTCGATGACAACAGGTTCCTTAGGAACCTACATTGGGACCGTTTTTTGGTTGGTCACCATGATTATATTATTGTTCCCTATTATTGGAGTCAAGTCATGCGGCAACACGACCGTGTTCAGACCATACCACTCGACATGCCCACATACACCAAGGCACACCATAGTACAGTGAGGGTAGGTGATCGCCCTTGCCCTTCCATTACAGACATCCTCTTCTTGGACGATGATGAGACCGATCATGATCTACCGGCCATGGCGGCGATAGACAATGTCAAGGTAGCAGCAGATTACATGCGGTGGTCGGGGAGGCATCATCCCGCTCTATTTTTTAGCAAGGGTACCCCGAGAGGGGACCCTAGCCCATAGGAGGATGCGCCCCACCAGCCTCCATAGGACAGGAGAAGAGGCCACCAGTAGGGTGGCACAAAGGAGGAGGCGCTTGTGAGGCCGAGGCGGCAGAGGATATCAACTCCCTCCAGTTACCCCTATCTCATCGATGCCACTAGTTTTCACTGTCTCAGTAGTAGCAGCATTAGCATCGCCATGGTCTTCCACCGATACCAGCACCACAGGCCCTAGTGTCAACTCACACTCTGATCCCACATGGCAGCCAAGGTATTTTGGTATACATAGTACATTATTTCTATTCTCATGCTTTCCATTTTTCTATTTTATGCTTATGTATCTACATGCCATATGATATTGATTCCTATTTATCTCTTTGTGATTGCAGAGGACACATAGGGATGGACTTGGCTTATAGCTCAGTGTATTTCGGAGGTGACCCCTATCATGCTGATCCAGGGGACAGTCCTTGAGGACTACTAGCTGGTTTTAGTAGGAAAGCATGCCCCCACTTTTGAGCTGGTAGCGTGTCTGAGGACTATGTATGAGGAGCGGGGTGCAGAGGTCATGCAGCTGATTGTAGAGCTGACGTCCATGTAGGGACAATGAGATCAACACTTGGCGGAGTTATAGACGGTGCTTGCCGAGCAAGATGTGGTAGTGAGGAGGGTCAATGTCATCGAGGTGGCATGTGACACTCTTCTGAGCCACATCAATGAGCTCGAAGCATAACCGATAGCTGTGATCCTGATAGATGTTCAACGGCTGCAACAAGAGCTCATCCAGGTAAAGATGGACATTTGTTCACTGCAGGGAGATCTCAGAGGGATATAGGTGGTTTATTTGCATCACGCACACACCAATCTCAATTGCAGAACATCGTATAGCCTCCTCTGAGGGTACCAGAGCGACCACCAGAACAGAGGGCTCGAGGAGCCATGCACCATGGGGATAAGAGTCCCTCTTTTGTATATCACTTTTGTAGCCAGATATAGATACACATATATACTTGTAGATATTTTGTAGACACATATTCAACAACCACTCATTTTTTGTAGCAGTGGCCCGATACATGTACATGACATTTGATTCATACATTGGACATATATACATATATATACATCGGTTTCAGTATCATGGCTTTGTTTATGTGTATGTTTTCCATTTTCACATATGTTCATGCTATGGATTCTATTTTCTTATATGGATGTATGCTTTCATTAGATGTTAATCATGATTTAATTCAACACATTCAGTTATATGTTAATTTAATTCTATGATGATGTAATTACTTTAAAAGGATGTAATGTGATGTATGGATATATGGCATAGTCAGACACACATATGGTCATGTCATAAAGACAAAAAAAATCATGATGTGGAAATGAGTAAATGTTAACATATGTAGTATTACTACCTTTCAGGGAGAACACCACAACATATGTGACACATTAGGACACTATGAATAGTATCGACGAAGATGCATCACATTAACAGGCTCTTTTCAAGGTGTTCCATCCATAAACGATAATCCATAGGCACCAAAACCATACACAAAAACCACGATGTAAGAACCTAACCGGTTAGGAATAAACATCCCTCTCTGATCAGGTGGCGCGTTTACATTCCGCTGATTTTTGTATAGAACTAGGTCTTCTAACTTAAAGGTCCTAGGAAGCACACCCTGATTGTACTATCTAGATAGTGACCGTTGATAAGCTTTAAGATGATCAAGGGCCTATAAATGGCGTTCATCAAGCATCTCTAGCTGATGCAGATGGTTAATTCAGTGGGTCTCATCATCAATTAACCCTCTAAGGGAAACCCACAAAGATGGGATTTTCAACTCCAAAGGCATGATAGCTTTGGTGCCATACACGAGTTTATAAGGTGTCGTTCCCGTCGTCGTATGAAAACTCATGCGATAAGCGCACAAAGCATATTTTAATTGAATATGCCAATCCTTACCGTGTTTTTTAACTATTTTATGAAGAATGTGTTCAAGTGTTTTATTAGAAGCTTCTGCTTGGCCATTGGATTGTGGATAGTACGATGTGGAAAACCTATGTTGGATATGAAATTTCTCCAAGAACTGCTTTACTTCCTTTTTTTTAAATGGTGTACCATTATCAAAAATAAGTGTACCAGGCAAATCCAAAATGAGAAATGATGTTGTTCAAGAGGAAGCTATATATAGTTTCAGCATTCATGGATCGGAGTGGAACAACTTCAACCCAGTTTGTGAAATAATCTATAGCAGTAATGATAAAGTTATGTCCTTTGGAAGAAGGAGGTGATATCTTTCCAATAATATCCAACCCCCATTTTGCAAATGGCCAAGGAGAAGTTTGATTCTGCAACTCTAGAGTAGGAGCATGGATAAGATGGCTATGTTGTTGACATTCAAGGCAATTCTTGACAAAATCGAAAGAATCTTTTTCCATCATCCGCCAATAGTATCCCATGTGTACCAGCTTCTTCACTAGGGATCTACCACTAAAATGTCCACCTCCAAAGCCTGCATGGGCTTCTTTAAGGGCAAGGGATATTTCTGCTTTGGTGAGATATCTTAGCAACAAGCCGTTATCTAATTTTTTATAAAGAACATCGGATAAGATGACATAATGGGCCGAAAGCTTTCATATACTAGTGCGATCATTTTTCATCACATCATCGGGAAATTTTCCAGTCTTTAGGTAATTGTAGATACAAGAGAACCATTATCTCAATTTCACATCGAAGCAAGCTAAAGCCTCGTGCTTGGGTTGGTCGAAAACTGTCGAGGTTCACGTAACCTGAACCACAAAGTGATATTCCTTCGTGTCCTCTTCTGAAGGTACCAAGAAGGAAATGCTTGCCATGGCATCTGCATGTCTCTTTTCTCTCCTAGGGACACTTTTTTATTTTGAAAGAGGAAAAATGACTAAGCAAAGACAAAGTGACATCGCAGTAATAGGACAATCTACTTTTTTAAGCTTGATAAGTTCTTGTGATTTGATTCACAATAAGTTCAAAGTCACCAAGTATACAAAGATGTTTAATCTTTAATGCCATCATGGCACGCAAAACAATGATAAGAGCTTCGTACTCAATGATATTATTAGTGCAAGGAAAATCTAATCAAAAGGATAGGGGAACCTATTTTCCTTCGAGGGATATCAGGGCCACACCCACTCTAGAATCGGTCTGACATCTCGATCTGTCAAAGTACATCTTTCATTCAAGGTCATATTCAATCGTGAAAATATTCTCATCAGGAAATATATCCAACCCAGGGAAGGAGCGAGATGAGGGAGTGTTTTCTATTTGATCAGCAACCGCCTGTCCCTTTATCGATTTCTGAGTGAAAAACTTTATATTGAACTTAGAAAGAAACATAACCTACTTCGCTAATCTTCTCGCCAGGTCAGCGCTAGAGAAAAAATGTCTCAAAAGATTTGTTTTCACTATGACATGAGTTTCAACATGGAGGAGGCAGTGCCTCAACTTCTACGTAGCGAATACAAGTGCAAGGCATTGCTTCTCCATGGATGAATAATAGGTTTCATAATCGACAAGGACATGGCTAATGTAGTAGACCACTCTTTCCCTTCTTCCATCATCATACTGGGCTAGAAAAGCTGCCAAAGCATATGGCAATGCAGCAAGGTAAATTAGGAAGGGTCTATCTTGCATAGACGACATCAATACAGGAGGGTTAGTCAAATAAGCTTTGATGGATTTGAAAGCTTTCTGACACTCTTCATCACATATGAAGCGAACATACTTTTTCAGTAAATGAGTGAAAGGGAGGGTACAATCAGCCAACTGAGATATGAATCTATGAATTATCTGAATCTTCCATTGTAGACTTTGCAACTTGATGATGTTCCTTGGTGGAGGCATGTTAACAATAGCATCAATCTTATTCATGTCAACTTCGATTCCATGATAAGAGACTATAAACCCAAGAATCTTTCCAACGTCTACGCCGAAGACACACTTATGGGGATTGAGTCTCATCTTGCAGAGTCACATCCTTTCGAAGATAAGATGAAGGTTCTTCACATGATCTTGACGATTTACAGATTTCACCAAGATGTCATCAACATAATCTTCTAAGATTTTGTGAATGAAATCATGGAATATCAAGGTCATCGTTCATTGGTAAGTCAATCTTGCATTCTTTAACCCAAAGGGCATGACCACATGTCAGAAGGTACCCCAAGGGGTGGTGAAGGTTGTCTTATACTGATCGTCCGGGTTAATACGGATCCGATTATAACCCAAGAAGCCATCCATGAAAGATAACAATGCATGGCTTGCAGTCAAGTCCACAATCACGTCTATATTAGGTAGCGAAAAATCATCCTTAAGAGAAGCCTTGTTAAGATCTCGAAAGTCAATACATATACGAATACGGTCGTCAGGTTTTCTAATAGTGACTATATTCGAAATCTAGGGAGAATAGTCAATAGGACGGATAAATCCTACCTTCAATAGCTTTTCTATCTCAGTCTTGACCATCAAGGCTACCGTAGGATTGATCTTTCAAATTTTCTACTTAACCGGCTTGGCATCGAGACATAAAATGATATTATGGACCACTATGGACTCACCAATACTGGGCATATCCTTATACATCCAAGAAAAGATATCAGGTCAAGTACATAAGAGAGCAGCATGTTCATTTGCTTCCTTAGAAGAGAGACACTTCCTAATATTGATTACCTTTCCTGAAGATTTAGGATCCATGAGAATTTCGATAGTATCTCCTTCAAGGAGAGAGATGTGGTCCTTTGGATGAGATATCATAACATCATTGTTGACGTTAGATAGAGGGTCTTCCTCATCAATTCTCAAAATGGATTATCCAAAGTATTCTTGTCTATGTAAGTGATACGAGAATCATTTCTTGTGATGATAAGGAGGTAATGGAGAGTAAGCACCCATAAATTCTCCTAATGCTTCATCCAAAGAGAAGACATCCACAGGAACTTTTTTGACTTGTCCCGTTTCATCTATCAACTTAGGATGGACCAAACTCAATGGTTTGTTTGAAATCATATTAACACTCCACCAAGGTTTTTGTCTACACTATTCAATAGAGCATCCGAAACCCAGATAGCATTGTCATTGCTTAAACTGGATGGGGACTTGTATCCCTTGCTCGATATGTCCTAGGCCTTTCTACCCATAGCCATATCGGGAAGCGAGTTCATAACCAATAACGAGATTGTAGAACATCTGGTTCCACCAATGGATGTCAAAATTTTCTACGAGAGTGGTCCTACTTCCCTTACTCGGTTCAAAAAAATTAACCCCCTTTACGGGAGTGGATTCACTTTCCCAGGGAGGAGCGGTCTCATGAATAGGATCACACTTCTCTTCCTTAATGGGAGGGTCACTCACCCTCATGTTAGAAAAACCTGGAAATTCTATACTGGAGGGGTCCGACTTATACTCTGCTATGAAGAATTTAGAGAATTTCAAGGAACCCGAATCATCACCTAAGAGACCATTCAATCGAGGGTATGAGGGAGAAGATAGGGGAGATTTAAGATCTTCTGCTTTAGGCGGTTCATCTTGGTCGATACTTGCTTGGGGGATAGTTTCCACAAAGGGTATCAATGAATAACATGCCATAGCATCAACAGTTAAGGAGGGAATACAATTATTGAGAGTGGATGTGGCCAAATTACAACCGACAATGGTTAGCAAGCAAAGGTGTACGACCTGTCGATCTGCTTTAACCATAACCACCCGATTGTTAGCAACAAACTTTAAGGAATGATGTAGGGTTGAAGTTACCATGCCCATATTGTGAATACAAGGTCTCCCTAAAAGGAGATTGTATGGTAACGGGTCGGGCACCACATAGACCAACGTAGGCAAGGTAACAGGACCCAATTGCAAAGGTAGCATTATCGTACCTAGAGCTTGGCTACCAGTGTTATCGAACCCACGAATATACAAGGAAGAAGTTGCTAAAGAAGATGATTCAACTTTAATTTTAGGCAGTAGGTCTATACCACAAACGTTGAGAGTTAAACTAGTGTCAATGAGGGCATGCCTAATACCAATGTTGTTAATGTTTACTATAATCATCAAAGGTTCTTCTTATTTATGCACATTCAGAGGCAGGAGTTCTTGCAGGTGGAATGTAATATTTGGTAAATCTACTCAAATATGTTCCATCAACGCATCAACGTCTATAGGCCTAGCAGAGGCAGGCAAGAGAATATCTTGTAAGGCTTCCTGGAGCATCTCTTGATAAATCGGAGTGGTCTAAAGCAAATTCGAGAGTGAGATCTTAGCTGGAGTAACACAAAGTTGCTCAATAAGATGATAATCACCCGATGCTTTTATTGCGTGTTTACGAGCTAAAGGAAGGCTAGGTTGAGACAGTGGTAAAGAAGTAGGAGTTTGTGTAGGTTGTGACAAGAACAAATGCTTGTTGTTCCATGTTGTTTTTGTTTCTTCTTGTAGGGTACGTATGCCTGACAACATTATAAGAAGTAGAGTCATTAGCTTTCACAAATCTCGAATATAAATCTGATGGATTGCTATGACATGAAATCCCTTAGACATGATAGTCCTCTCTAGGGAATGGCTCAGTGGGGGTCACATAAATGACGGGTTTCTTAGGGCTTGGAGGAGCCAGAGAAACTACTACCACATTTATCGACTCCTCGGCTAGCAAGGAAGGAGTTTATTTAAAATATTTACAGATAGGGGAGAGTGCTTATAAGAAATCATCTAGAGCATCTTCCAACATATTTAAATCTTGTTCAGAAAAAATACTTATTATAACTAGACGACATTATGAAAACGAATCTAATGGTTCATGTCGGGTTGACCAAAATGTGATATAAGAGGGATTCATTGCTCACGAGTCTCTTTATTCTCAAGAGATCACCAGGGAATGAACTGCCCTTATACACCTCAACTTGAACGAATCAATGAAACTATGAAGAAAAGCGAGGAAGTAACCTTAGACCCCAAGAGAGAAAGACTTCTGGGTCCCCACCTCTGGCAGAGGAGCTCTCGGCCAACAAACGTCAACATGGTTTCAGGACACCAAAGCCACGTGGTGTCGTCTACAAGACGCATTGGCATCCTAAGCCATGAAGAACTCGGGAGCTCAATCAAGTGAAGTTGAATCTCACTTCTTGGCTCGGGCCAAAAGCTTGAAAGACCAAATGATCAACAGAAGGCTAGAAATTAAAGGGAAATGCAAGAGAACTTGAAATAAGATTACCTGTGTGTATCTGAGTCTTTATTCCAAGCTTCCCTTCATAACCTACACATGAAAGATCAAGTGGACAAGGTTGGGGCTGTATAGGGGTCTGCCTCAGTCAAACCCCCATTTTGGTGTTCCCACCTCCACAAATAGCCAAGTTTGGAAAGGAGCGTAAAAGAAGTAAAAAAAGTGTGTGGTGAAAACAAAACCCGCTTTAGAGTAGAGCCCGCACCACAAAGTAGTAAACTAACTATTAAGAAAGAGTGATAGGGAGAGAGAGAGTTACCCATGGGTCAAGACCCTCTTCCAAAGCACACGGGCACACCACCATGTGCTTGCTTGAGAGTTGGTAGCTGCTTAAAATCTTGTAGCTGTTGGAGGGACCCCAGACCGGCTTGGCTTTGCCTGTAAAAAGTGCTACTATTTAAGGATAGAGCTTACCCAAGATTAGAGAAGGTAGTGACAATGCTTCAACTGATGACTTCCCAACCCCAAAATGAGAGCCAAAAAGGGGTTTCCATGCATGCAAGAGCGGCACAAAGCTGTTTCGCCTTATACCTAACTGCAAGGACACGTGTCGCAAGGGTCAAGGTTCTAGATTCACCATTTTCGACTTCAAAAAACCGCCAAGATGCTAGCGCATCACGCAAACATCTGTGTGTCACGTAGGCGTCCAAAGCCTAGGTTTTCGGGAAATGCCTTGTCAGGCTTCTGTCGTTTCGCCATGTCTCCACATGGAGTCAAATTCACAAAATTCTAACTCATGGTATTTTTCCATTAATGTTTCTAAGGTGTCATAAATTCTAGGCAAGATGCGAAAATGTGGAATTTCCCCTAGGTGCAATTATGCAACATTACAGAAACATCAGTCAACCATGTAATCAAGAAATTTTTGTAGCAAGAAAAAAGTGGTGTTTGATAGTTTTTATACATGTATTCAATAGAAAAAATTATTTATTTATTCCAACACTCCTTAATTTTGATCACACATGCTTTCAGCATTTTCATTCTTCAATTTTATCTTTGAAAATTCTTCTTGTCAATTTTTTCACTCTCATGGTTGCAACAAAGTCTTCAGACTTACTCAAATGATTCCTTCAAAATATCTTCAATCGTTGCAAATATTCCCTCAAATTTCTCTCTAACTATTACAATAGTCCTTCAAACTTTATTTAACAAACATTTCTTTTAGCATGCCAACATTTGGGCCTGTACAACCTTTTAAACATATTTACAACTTTTTTCCAACTGGATCCATAAATTCATCCATAATTTATCTGAAAACAACCTTTCATAGATTTTTCATTCCACTCTATGTTCCAACATGTTTTTTTTGTCCTTCCTTGTGACAATGAGAACATTGCATAAACTCCATGATATTATCTTATTTGCATGAACTTGTAACACTTACAACATCATTTCCATCTCTCTCAACATATCCAAGGCCTCCATTCTTCAACCTCACAATTGGTTGAATGGGCTCTCTCATTCCTTGCCCATATTTTCCCAAATATTTTCCTACATAAACCTGTGCTTTCCAAACCAACAATTTTCTGAAACGAACCTTTGTTATTAGCATCACAAGAAAACAAATCATTTGTATCAAATGAGGCATCACAAATGGATGGCATTATAATCAAACAATCATTTTCATTTTCGAACAATTTTTGCTTTTCTTCCAAATATTCATTCTTCCTTTTAACGTCATCAAAAAACTTTAATTTTCTCATAATTCATTATTTTTTAATTTAACATTCTCCAATTCTTTTTCAATATTCTTAATTTCACAAAAAATTCATATCTTTCTTTTCTAAATTTCTTTAAATCTGCTATCAGCTCTAAATAGATGGATAGGGGAATAGGGGTTCCCCTTGCTTGATACCATCAAAGGCTTAGAAGTGACCCTGATGAGAACCATTAATGATCACAAAGAACATAGGAGAGGTAACACAATCTTTGATCAGATTTTAAAAAATTCTCAGAAAAATGAATCTGCATAAAGCTTCTAGCAAAATTACAAGAGAATTTATCATAGGGTTTGGAAATGTGCAACTTGAGGGGCATGCTTTTCTTATTAATTTTGTTCATAGAGTAAAGGGTTTTATGGACCAACATGACAACATCAATGATTTGATGCCCTGTACAAAATCTTTGGATCATTTTATAAAGGGAAGGTTTAATATGGTTGACCAATAGCTTAGATCAAATTTTGTAGAAGGCATTACAAAGGCTAAAGCATATTAAACTAGATAATTTATTGGCACCAACTTTTTTCAGAATGAGGACAATTAAAATATTATTAAACTCCTTCAGAATACTGCTTGGCAAGAGGAATTCCTTAACAACAAGAATAACATCTAGGCCAAGAAGATCCCAAAACATTTTTAAAAATAAATGAGGTTGGCCATTAGGCCTTAAATGGTTTAAGGGTAAAAAACCTCTAATTTTCTTGTTTGAGGCTTTTTCGTTCCATAAAAAAAAAATTCTGAAGGAGTGATTGAGTGGGGAATCACATCCAACAGGTGTTCGAATGCAAATGGGGGTTGAATAGGAGGTTATGAAAGAAATTCACACCTTCCAGTGAAATAGCCTCCTCGAAAGTCAAAATAATACCACCAAAGCAAATGTTTTTAGAATTGATAAAAAAACAGCTTTCCAGTTTGGCGGTGATGGTATCCCCAAGGAACAAGGGAAAAGACAGGTGGAGACCCACAAGGCTTGTGAAGACCATTGGGGGCACACCCTGTCTGAAAGTTCCACTGAAATCCTTTTTCACTGGAGGATAAGAACCAAGAGATTCTCGCCCAACGCCAACATCCCTCGCTACGCTTATTTTGACTTGAAAATTTATTATTTCAATTTATTTTTGGTTCAGTTTGGAAAAACTTTGATTTATGCAACCCACGAGCTCTAAAACATTCAGAACTTGTGTGCAAGAGCCATGTAGCACTAGTAGGCATTACACTTAAAGTATGTAATTCGAAACATTTGGGGGAGTGTAGTGTTGCAGTTCTTTAGGAGGTCAAGGCAGCCATCCCACGAAGCATACAAAACAAAAAAATTTAAGCACTGGTGATCGCCAGGCTTAAGATGAGGCTCTCCAATCCACCTTTGAATAAGAATTTCTCAAAGTGTGTAACATTTTGTGTTGGCTTGTACTCTACTCCCGTACTATTTTGAGATCTACCCAAACAACTACCACACCAACAATGTGCTAAAACATAGATGATCCATAATTAAAACATGTAGCTACCTTGGTACTCTAGAAGCATCATTCCCTTGACCTTATTTATAAATAATTTGTGCAAAATCCTACAAGCCGAGGAAATTAGATGAATCAATTTGGAGGATTTTTTTATTCCATTTTACAAGCGTGGTTTTCTAGAGCGTATGTTGTTGAATTTGCTTCCTTGTAGCATTGTGTGATTGTTATTGAAGCGAAACCCTATAGGAGCTCCCAAACTGATTTCAATATGTAAGAAATGGTCCATCTGTTTTCCTGACAGTTTCTACAAGCATTGATAGTATTTAAAGAATCTCCTTTTATGTGAATATTTTTGAGTTGCATGGTGTGTGCTAGGTTTACACTTGATAAGAGGCCATGCACCTCTATTGCATTTTTAGTGCCCATAGGTAACCTTAGAACCAAACCCTTTAAGAACTCATATTTTTCATTGCAAATGACACAACCTAGCCCAGAAAGTCTTGGATTACCTTTAGATGTGCCATCAAAATTTAATTTCACGATATTTGGATGTGGTGCGTACCATTTGATACTACTTCTATCAACTTTTTAGGCATTAGAATGTGCTCCTTGGTTTGGAACCTTCAAAAGAGACCAATTATTTAATATTTCATTGTCCAAGCTTGAGAATGAATTGCATGAGTTTAGTTTTTCACTACCTCTGCCATTACTACCTCCAAACTATTCCTTTCCAACTTATTGAGAAAAAAATTCAAGTCTAATAAACTGTTTGTGAAAATTCTTGTATTTCACTTGAGCCAAATGTTGCATACTTGTAAAATAATTCCAAAATTGTGTAGAATGCATTGGAAAAAAAAAAAAAAAAATATGTACACATGATTAATCCTCCTAACATAATTTCTATCCAAACTTCCCACATGTTAAAAATAAAAGTTTACACGTACATTAGGAATATTAGTGTTGTTGACGAGGCCGTAATTATATATCAAAGAAAGTGAAGGAAAGGGTTGGTGAGGTCCCTTTAAAGTGAGGTTTGCAAAAAAAAAAATCAATTTAGTTTTGGAAAATGTTGATTTTGAATTAGGTTTGTTGAATATTTATTTTAGGTGGATTTTCGCAAACTATGATTTCCAATTGCATTTGGAAAACTTTAATTTTGAGTTGAGTTTCATAAACTTTAATTTTTTAATGAGTATTAGTTGGGGTTTGCGAACAATGATTTTTTAATGAGTTTCAATAGAGCTTTCTTTGGAAAAGCTTGAGTTTCAATTGATTTCAATGAATTTTGATTTTCGATTGATTTAGCTCAACTTTTATTTACAATTTAGTTTGGTGAACTTTGAGGATCCATTGATTTTAAATTGATTTTGGAAAGCTTGAATTTTCAACCGAGTTTCAATTAAGTTTGGTAAACATTCATTTTTTATTGAGTGTGGTGATCTTTGATTTTCTCCTTTTTTTTTTTTAAATAAGCTTTAGTGGACATTGATTTTTTGACTAAGTTTGACAAAGTTTTAGTTTAAATTCAATATGATGTTTGATTTTCAATTGATTTTGTCAAAAAATATTATTTTTTGTGGCTTTCAATTTATTTTAATGAACATTGGATAAGTGGAAAAAGATGGTTCCCAAAAAGGGGGCTTATGTGGCCACTTTTAATTCTTCTGAAATCAGAAAATACTGACCTTGGACATGAAATCGAGGATAGTTACACTAAAAAAAATTAGATGGAACAAAAACAAGCATAAAAGTGCTCTGAGTCTACTTTCTAAACTACTAATTTATTTTGAAAATGGTTGAGATTAAGGAGTTCAAAAGAGGGACATACATAAATTGGTGTTGTTTTTGTCAGAAAAACATAACATAGCAACTCTTGTACGTCCCTAGCACAGTGAACCTTTTCTTAGTATTTTTAAAATCGCTTCAGTCAAAAATTAGCTAACAGTATGTAGTTGATGCATTATTTTTATGATAATTTTTTAATGAATATTTGATTTTTTACTAATTTTCTAAGTGGACACTTCCTAAAAAATAGAATTTTGGTTGTGCTACCCCTACAAATTTTGGAAACTAATTCAATTTATTTTTTATTTTTTATTTTTTATTTGTAGAATCGAGTCTAGTTTCTAAAACTTTAATTTATTTGAAATTTTGATGAACGGTTAATTTATAACAAAAAAACACCAAACACTATTTTTTGCCAAAAAAGAAACACACAAACAAAATAAATTATAGATGAAAGGCTTAACATTGTCAGAAAGTGAAAAAAAATACATCGTTGGATAGCTAAGAGAGAACTTAACATTACCTAGGTGTTCAATTTTTTTTACATTGAACCACGTGCAATCCTAACGGTGAGCACGAACCCGATTATGTGAAATATTGTAGAATTTGCAAAAAATGCATCTCTGGTCGTTGGGAATGCCTTCCAAGCCTTTGGGTTGGTATTCCAAGGAAAATACCAAACCCAAGGCTTGGGGATTCCCAAAGAAAGATATAATGCGCTCACATTATATCTTAGTTTTTACATGGCTTTTGTATTTTGTGAATGCATTGACAAAATGTGAGCGCGTTATAATATTGTGCTCACATTTTGATCCACATCGAATTTATTTTTCTTCTCTTTTTTTTCTCTCTTCTCGTTATCTTTGAGAGAAACTATATACATGAAACAAACATTTAAGTATAAGTTGGCATTTACATATAGATGTTTACTTTCTTATACTTTAAGTTATATTTCATGTATATAGTTTCAGGATATATGAGAGTGGTTTCGGATCTCTAGGTGTTATAATGCAAATTCTAGTTTTTGGAAGATCTCACAAATTTTAGATTTAGTCAAATTTTAATAATCAAGAGGTCAAATTTCAGTAATCAGCAAGTTGTATTATTTCTCTCTCTATCTCACTCATTTTTATCCCTTACACTCTAGAACTCTCTCTCACTATCTTCATCCCTTTATCTGACTCTCTCTCCCTTGATCTCAAGAACTCTCTCTCTCTGTCTCTTTTTGTCTCTCTATCTCTTTGTCTCTCATTTTCCCTCTAATTCTCTCTACCTCACTTCTCTCTCCCTCCCTGCCTCCCTCCCTCTCTACTTATCTCTATATCCCCCTCTCTCTCTCTACCTACCTCTCCATCCATCACTCCCTACCACTCTCTCTATTTCTCTCTACCTCACCTCTCTCTCACATCCCTCTCTCTCCCTCCATACTTCTCTCTCCCTCCCTTCTTCCCTATCTACTCTCTATCTTTCAATCCCTCTTTCTACCTACCTCTACATCCATCAAACCTTACCACTCTCTCTATACACCTCTCTATCTCATCTTTATCTCCCTCCATACCTCTCCCTCCCTCATTCCCTCTCTACCTCTCTATATCTTCTCTCTCTACCTCTCCTTCCATCTCTACTTATCCTTATCTCCTCTCTCCCTCTCTCTACCTACCTCTCCTTTCACCACTCTATTTCTCTCTATCTCACCTCTCTCTCCCTCACTACATCTCCATCCCTCTCTCCCTCCCTCTCTACTAATCTATATCTCCCCTCTCCCTCTACCTAGCTCTCCATCCATCAAAATCTATCACTCTCTCTCTATTACTCTCTATCTCACCTCTCACTCCCTCCATCCATACCTCTCCCTCTCCTTCCCTCTCTACTCTCTATGTCCCTAATCCCTCTCTACCTACCTCTCCATCCATCACTCCCTAAAAATCTCTCTACAGCTCTCTATCTTGCTTCTCTCCCTCCCTCATTCCCTCTCTACTTATCTCTCTCTAACTCTCCTTCCCTCTAATTATCTTTATCTCCCCTATCCCTCTCTCTCTCTCTCATTAGATGTCTCCCTCCCTACCTTTTCCCCTATCTAATCTCTATCTCTCCTCTCCCTCCCTCTAACTCTCTCTCTCTCACTCTCTCCTCTCTATCTCACCATTCTCTCTTTCCCTCTTTGTAACTCTCTACTTCTCTATATTTCACCATTCTCTCTCTAAATATCTTTATCTCACCTATCCCTCTTTACCTCTCCTTTCCTCCCCTCTCACCCACCATCATTCCTTCCCTCTATCTCACCTATCCCTCTCTACCCACATATACCTCCATCACTCCCTACCACACTCTCTCTATTGCTCTCTATCTCACCTCTCCCTCACCTCCCTCTCTCTCCCTCCATACCTCTCCCTCTCCTTCCCTCTCTACTCTCTATCTCCCTAATACCTCTCTACCTACCTCCATCCATCACTCCCTACCACTCTCTCTACACCTATCTATATTTCTTCTCTCCCTCCCTTATTCTCTCTCTACTTCTCTCTACCTCTCCTTTCTCTAATTATCTTTATATCCCCTAGCCCCCTCTATCACTAGATGTCTCCCTCCCTACCTTTTCCCCTATCTAATCTCTATCTCTCATCTCCCTCAATCTACCTCTCTCTCTCTCTCTCTCGCTCTTTCTCACTCCTACCTCAACCTCTTTCTCTCTCTCTCTCTCTCTCTCCTCTTTATCTCACCATTCTCTCTTTCCCTCTTTGTAACTCTCCACTTCTCTATATGTCACCATTTTCTCTCTACATATCTTTATCTCACCTGTCCCTCTTTACCTCTCCCTTCCTCCCCTCTCTCACCCACCCTCCCTCCTTCCCTCTATCTCTATCTCTCTCTACTTCTCTCTATCTCACCTATCCCTCTCTACCTGCATATCCCTCTATCACTCCCTACCACACTCTCTTTATTTCTCTCTATCTCACATCTCTCTCACCTCCCTCTCTCTCCATCCATACCTCTCCCTCCATATTCCCTTCCTTATCTACTATTTATCTCTCATGTCTCTCTACCTCTCCTTCCCTATCTACTTATCTTTATCTCCTCTTTCCCTCCCAACCCCCCTCTCTCTCTCTCTCGAATCCCTCCCTCCCCCTCTTTCTCTCTCCCCCTATGAGGGTTGAGGGTGTAAGGTTTAGTGTTTAAGGTATAGGGTTGAGGTTATAGGGTTAAGTGTATAGGGAATAGGGATTAGGGTTTAGGATATTACGTATAAAGTTGAGGGTATACGGTATAGGGATGAGGAATGAAGATTTAGGGTTTAGGGTTTAAGGTATAGGGTTGAGGGTTGAGGGTTGAGGGATAGTGCTTAGGTTTGAGGGTATAAGGTTAATAGTATAGGGTATATGGATTATGGTTTAGGATATTGGGTATATAGTTGAGGGTATTGGGTTGAGGATATTAGGTTTAGGGTTGATGGTTGATGGTTTAGGATTTATGTATAAGTTTGAGGGTTGAGGGTTGAGGGTTGAGGTATAATGTTCAGGGTTGATGGTATGAGGTTAAGTGTATAGGGTATAGGGGTTAGGTTTTAGGGTTAAGGGTATAAGTTATAGGGTTAAGGGTTGAGAGTGTAGGGTTTGTCATTTAAGTATAGGGTTGAGGGATAATTTTAAAGTTTTAGGGTATAAGGTTGAGGGTGTATGGTATAGAGATGAGGCTTGAGGGTGTAGGGTTTAAGGTATAGGGTTGAGGTTTGAGGGATAGTATTCAAGGTTGATGGTATAGGGCTAAGTGTATAGGGTATAGGGATTAGGGTTAGAATAATGGGTATAGGGTTGATGGTATTGGGTTTAGGGTTTAGTGTACAAGGTTGAATCTAGGGTTTAGGGTTTAAGTATAAGGTTGAGGGATGGTGTTCAGGACATAGGTTATAAGGTTGAGGGTATAGGGTATATGGATGAAATTTGAAGGTGTAGGGTTTAGGGTTTAGGGTTTAAGGTATAGGGTTGAGGGTTGAGGTATAGTGTTCAAGGTTGGGGGTGTAGGGTTAAGTGTATAGGGTATAGGGATTAGGGTTTAGGATATTGGGTATAGGGTTAAGGGTATTGGGTTTATGGTTGACGGTTTAGGGTTCAAGGTTTAGGGTATAAGGTTTAATGTATGATTTAGCATTTAATTATAGGGTTAAGGGTTCAGGGATAATGTTTAGGGTTTAGAGTATAGGGTACAGGGATGAGGGTTGATGGTGTAGGGTTTATGGTTTAAGGTATAGGGTTGAAGGTATAAGGTTAATTTTATAAGGTATAGGGATTAGGGTTTAGGATATTTGGTATAGGGTTGAGGGTATTAGGTTGAAGGTTTAAGATTCATTTTATAGGGTATCGGGATTAGGGTTTAGGAGAGAGAGAGAGACTTGAGAGAGGGTGAGGGGGTGTGAGGGAGAGGCATGAGAGAGAGAGAGTATTCTCTAGTTAGGGTGGGAGGGAAAGGATTGAGACAGGGGGAGGAGGTGTGAGGGAGAGACCTAAGAGAGAGGAAGAGAGAGAGAGGGAGGGGGAGAGAGAGAGAGATGGCCCCCATTTCTTGGACCCATTTTTTCAAATAGGCCACTACATTGCCAATTTCGTCGAATTGGCAAGCCAATGGGCCCAATAGCTTTCCAATTCAATGAAATTGGCAACCTAACTTGCCCTATTTGAAAAAATGGGTCCAATAAATGGGGTCTCCCAATGATGTAATTCTTGGACCCACTTTTTCAAACAGGCCACTACATTGCCAATTTCACTGAATTGGCAAGCTACTGGGCCCACTAGCCTACCAATTCAATGAAATTGGCACCCTAACTTGGCCTAATTAAAAAAATGGGTCCCAAAAATGGGGTCTCCTAGAGATTTACATCATCGAGAAACCCCATTTCTTGGACCCATTGTTTCAAATAAGCCACTACATTGCCAATTTCACCAAATTGGCAAGCCAAGGCATCCACTAGCTTGCCAATTCAGTGAAATTGGCAACCTAACTTGGAATGTTTGAAAACAATGGGTCTAAGAAATGGGGTCTCCCAGTGATTTACATCACTAGAAGACCCCATTTCTTGGACCCACTTTTTCAAATAGGCCACTCTATTGCCAATTTTATCAAATTGGCAAGCCATGGAATGTTTGAAAACAATGGGTCTAAGAAATGGGGTCTCCCAGTGATTTACATCACTAGAAGACCCCATTTCTTGGACCCACTTTTTCAAATAGGCCACTCTATTGCCAATTTTATCAAATTGGCAAGCCAGTGCACCCACTAGCTTGCCAATTTAGTGAAATTAGCAACCTAACTTGGCTTGTTTGATCACTGGGAGACCCCATTTTTTGAAATAGGCCAAGTACCAATTTAACCAAATTGGAAAACTATTGCACGCACTAGCTTGCTAATTTAGTGAAATTGGCAATGTAGTGGCCTGTTTGAAAAAATGGGTCCAAGAAATGGGGTCTCCCAGTGATTTAAACTCTCTACCCAAGTAAACTCTATCCTCAACCCTCAACCCTCAACCCTTAAACCCTAATCCCTCAACCCCTATACCCTCTACCCTATACATTGGAGCCTCAACCCTAATCCATCAACCCTATACCCTCAATCCTCTACCCTCAACCTTAAACCCTCAACCCTTAAACCCTCTACACTCTAACCTATACATTTAACCCTCAACCCTCAATTCTCAAACCTCAACCCTATACAATGGACCATCAACCCTAATACCTCAACCCTATATCCTCAGCCCTCTACCCTCAACCTTAAACCCTCAACCATCAACCCTTAAACCCTCTACCCTATGCATTAAACCCTCAACCTTCAATTCTCAACCCTCATCCCTTAATCTCTCAACCCTCAATCCTTTAACCTTTAACCCTCAACCCCTATACCCTCTACCCTATAAATTGGACCCTCAACCCTAATCCTTCAACCATATACCCTCAAACCTATACCCTAAACCCTAAACCCTCTACCGTCAACCCTAAACCCTTAATCCCTCTACCCTCTACCCTCTACCCTCTTTTTCAACCCTTAAACCCTAATCCCTCAACCCCTATACCCTCTACCCTATACATTGGACCCTCAACCCTATATCCTCAATCCTCTACCCTCAACCTTAAACCCTCAACCCTCAACCCTTAAACCTCTACCTATACATTAAACCCTCAACCCTCAACCCTTAATCCCTCAACCCTCAACCCTTAAACCCTTAACCCTCAACCTCTATACCATCTACCCTATACATTGGACCCTCAACCTAATCCTTCAACCATATACCCTCAAACCTATACCCTCTACCCTCTACCCTCAACCCTCAACCCTAAACCCTTTAACCCTAAACCCTTAAACCTTATACCCTCTACCCTCAACCCTAATCCCTCAACCCTATACCCTCAACCCAATACCCTAAATCATCAACCCTATAGGTCCTCCACCCTAATCCGTCAACCCTATACCCTCAACCCATATCTCTTCCTCTCTATCTATACATATCACCTCTCTCTCCCTCCCTCTCTCATACCCTCTCTAATTGTCTTTATCTACCCTATGGACCTCTTTCTACGTACCTATTTCTCAATCAATCCCTACCACTCTCTCTCACCCCCTCTATCTATCTCTCTCTATCTCCCTCCCACTACCTCTCCATCACTCCTCTCTCCCACTCCCTCTTAGGGTTTAGGTATTAGGGTAGAGATTTTTCTTAGGTTTAAGGGTTTAAGGGTTGAGCGATTATGGTTGAGGGTAGAGACCCTCAACCCTAATCCCTCAACCTAATACTCTAAATCATCAACCCTATAGGTCCTCCACCCTAATCCCTCAACCCTATACCCTCAAACCATATCCATTTCTCTCTATCTATACATATCACATCTCTCTCCCTCCCTCTCTCCTACCCTCTCCCTCTTTCTATGTACCTCTTGCTCAATCAATCCCTATCACACTCTCTCACTCCCTCTATCTATCTCTCTTTATCTCCCTCCCACTGCCTCTCCATCACTTAGCCTGTTTGAAAAAATGGGTCCGAGAAATGGGGTCTCTCGGTGATCTACATCATTGGGAGACCCCCATTTCTTGGACCCATTTTTTCAAATAGGCCACTACATTGCCAATTTCACCAAATTGGCAAGCCAGTGGGCCCACTAGCTTGCCAATTTGGTGAAATTGGCAACCTAACTTGCCTTGTTTGAAAAAATGAGTCCAAGAAATGGCGTCTCCTGGTGATTTAATCACCAGGAGACCCCATTTCTTGGACCCATTTTTTTCAAATAGGCCACTATATTTCCAATTTCACCGAATTGGCAAGCCAGTGGGCCCACTAGCTTGGTAATTCAATGAAATTGGAAACCTAACTTGCCTGTTTGAAAAAATGGGTCTAAGAAATGGGGTCTCCCTGTGATTCACATCACCAGGAGACCCCATTTCTTGGACCCATTTTTTCAAACAGGCCACTACATTCCCAATTTCACCGAATTGGCAAGCTAGGGTAGAGGGTTTAAGGGTTAAGGGTAGAGGGTTAAGGGTTAAGGGTAGAGGGGAGAGAGATAGAAGGAGTGAGTGAGTGGGTGAGTGAGTAAGACTTGATAGAGGGAGAGGGGGTAGGAAGGAGATACTTGAGAGAAAGAGAGAGAGGGAGGGAGTGGGAGAGAGATAGAGGGTAGAGGGTAGAGGGTTTAAAGGTTTAAGGGTTAAGGTTAGAGGGGAGAGAGATAGGAGTGAGTGAGAGAGAGATAGAATTGAGAGAGGGAGAGGGGGTAGGAGGGAGATACTTGAGAGAGATAGAGAGTAGAGGGTTTAAGGTTTAAGGGTTAAGGGTTTATGGTTAAGGGTAGAGGGGAGAGAGATAGAGGGAGTGAGTGAGTGAGTGAGAGACCTGAGAGAGGGAGAGGAGGTGGGAGGTAGAGACTTGAGAGAGAGAGAGAGAGAGAGTGGGAGTGAGTGGGAGAGAGATAGAGGATAGAGGGTAGAGGGCCCACTAGCTTGCCAATTCAGTGAAATTGGCAACCTAACTTTGCCTATTTGAACAAATGGGTCAAAAAAATGGGGTCTCCTAGTGATTCACATCATTGGGATACCCCATTTCTTGGACCCATTTTTTCAAATAGGCCACTACATTGCCAATTTCACCGAATTGACAAGTCATTGGGCCCACTAGCTTGCCAATTTAGTGAAATTGATAACCTAACTTGCCTTGTTTGAAAAATGGGTCCAAGAAATGGGGTCTCTCAATGATGTAAATCACTGGGAGACCCCATTTTTTGGACCCATTTTTTCAAATAGGCCACCACATTACCAATTTCACCAAAATGGCAAGCCAGTGGGCCCACTAGCTTGGAAATTTAGTGAAATTGGCAACCTAACTTGCCTGTTTGAAAAAATGGGTCCAAGAAATGGGGTCTCTTGGTGATGTAAATCAGTAGGAGACCCCATTTCTTGGACCCATTTTTTCAAACAGACCACTACATTCCTAATTTCACCAAATTGGCAAGCTAGGGTAGAGGGTAGAGGGTTAAGGGTAGAGGGGGGAGAGATAGAAGGAGTGAGTGAGAGAGAGAGTGAGAGAGACTTGAGAGAGGGAGAGGGGGAAGGAGGGATATAATTGAGAGAAAGAGAGAGGGAGGGAGGGAGTGGGAGAGAGATAGAGGGTAGAGGGTAGAGGGATTAAGGGTTTAAGGGTTAAGAGTAGACGATTAAGGGTGGAGGGGAGAGAGATAGGAGTGAGTGATAGAGAGAGAGATAATTGAGAGAGGGAGAGGGGGTAGGAGGGAGAGACTTTATAGAAATAGAGGGTAGAGGGTTAAGAGTAGAGGGTTTAAAGGTTTCGGGTTTGAGGGTTTAGGGTTAAGGGTAGAGAGGAGAGAGATAGAGGGAGAGGGAGTGGGAGGTAGAGATTTGAGAGAGATATAGACAATGAGAGAGAGGGAGTGAGTGGGAGAGATAGATGGTAGGGGGTTAATATTAGAGGGTAGAGGGCCCACTATCTTTCCAATTAGGTGAAATTGGAAATCTAACTTGGCCTTTTTGAAAAAAATGGGTCTACGAAATGGGGATCATCGGGGGACCCCATTTCTTGGACCCATTTTTTGAAACAGACCACTACATTGCCAATTTCATTGAGTTGGAAAGCTAGTGTAGAGGGTTTAATGGTTTAAGAGTTAAGGGTAGAGGGGAGAGAGATATGAGTGACTGAGAGAGAGAGAGATAGAGACTTGAGAGAGGGAGAGGGGGTAGGAGGGAGAGACCTGAAGAGAGAGAGAGAGAGAGAGAGAGAGAGAGAGAGAGAGAGAGAGAGAGAGAGAGAGAAGGAGAGAGAAAGAGGGTAGAGGGTTTAAGGGTTAAGGGTAGAGGGGAGAGAGATAGAAGGAGTGAGTGAGAGAGAGAGATACTTAAGAGAGGGAGAGGGGGTAAGAGGGAGAGACTTGAGAGAGAGAGGGGGGTGTGAGGGAGAGACCTTAGAGACAAAGACATAGAGAGAGAGATTGAGTTCTTTAGTTAGGGTGGGAGGGAGAGACCTGAGAGAGGGAGAGGGGGTGGGAGGGAGAGACCTGGGAGAGAGGGAGAGAGAGAGTGGGAGAAAGAGAGAGAGAGAGAGTGTGTATGTGTTTTCTATAGTTAGAGTGGGAGGGAGAGACCTAAGAGAGAGAGAGAGAGAGTTATCTACTTATGGTGGGAGGGAGAGACTTGAGAGAGGGGGAGGGGTTGGGAGAGATAGAGCTAAAAGAGAGGTAGAGATGGAGAGAGAGAGAGAGAGTTATTTATTTACGGTGGGATGGAGAGACTTGGGAGAGGTAGAGGGGGTGGGAGAGAGAGACTTAAGAGATAGGGGATATATATATATATATATTTCTCTAGTTAGGGTGGGAGGGAGAGACCTAAGACATGGAGAAGGGGTTGGAGGGAGAGAGAGGGAGAGGGAGAGAGATAGATATGGAGAGAGAGTGAGAGTGAGGGGGTGTGAGGGAGAGACCAAAGGGTGTGTGTGTGTGTGTGTGTGCTCTCTAGTTAGCGTAGGAGGGAGAGACTTGAGAGAGGGGGAGGGGTGGGAGGGACAAACCTAAGAGAGAGGGAGAGAGGGAAAGAGAGGGAGAGGGAGAGAGGGAGCAAGGAGGGAGAGAGAGAGTTCCTGAATAGTGGGAGGGAGAGACCTGAGGAGAGAGAGAGTTTTCTAGTTAGGTCGAGGAGAGACTCTAGAGAGGAGAGGAGAGGAGAGGGAGAGGGAGAGGGGGTGAAAAGAGAGACCTGAGATAGGGGCTAAGAGGAAGAGAGAGATCTCAGTTAGGGTGGAGGGAAAGACTTGGGTGAGGGAGAGGGGTGGGAGGAGAGAATTTGGAAAAGAGGAGTGGGAGAGAGAGAGAGAGAGAGAGAGAGAGAGTTCTCTTGTTAGGGTGGGAGAGACTTGAGAGAGGGAGAGGGGACCTAGGAGGGAGAAACCTGAGGGAGAGAGAGAGAGATAGAGGGAGTGAGAGATATACCTGAGAGAGAGAGGGAGTGAGAGATATACCTAAGAGAGAGATAGGGGTGGGAAGGATAGAAGGAGGGATATACCTGAGAGAGAGGGGGGAGGGAGGGGGTTGTACCTAAATCCTAAGCCATAAAACATAAAGCCTAAACCTTGAATACTAAACCTTAAACCCTAAACCATAAAGCCTAAACCAAAGAGAGAGAGATGGGGGAGGGAGAGAGTGTATGAGAGAGAGAAACACAAAGGGAAGGAGGAAGGTTGGGAGAATAAGAGAGAGGGAGATAGGGAGGGAGGGAGAGGGAATGCAGGAGGGAGAGGTAGAGAGAAGTATATAGGGAAGGAGAGATAGAGAGGGGGGAGGAGGGAGGGAGAGAGATAGAGAGAATTGGAGAGGGGAGGAGGGAGGGAGAGAGGGAGAGAGAAGTGTGATAAAGAGAATGAGAGAGAGAGGAGGGAAGGAGGAAGGTGGAGATATTGAGAGAGAGAAGAGGGAGGGTGAGAGATAGGCAGAGAGGGATAGGTTAGATAGAGAGTAGAGAGGGAAGGTGGTTGGGATGAAGAGAGATAGAATGGAGGGAGGGAGAGAGAGAGGTAGAGGGAGATAGGTTAGATAGATTGAAGTAGAGAGGGAAGGTGGGTGGGAAGAAGGAAGAGAGAGAGAGGGGGGAGATAGAGAAAAATAGAGAGGGAAGGAGGGAAGGAGGAAAGGAGGGAGGGATGGAGGGGGAGAGAGAGGTTAGATAGATAGAAGTGTAGAGGGAAGGAGAGAGTGTGAGAGAGAGGTCTAGAGAATAAGGGATAAAAATGAGTGAGATAGAGAGAGAAAGATGATACAACTTGTTGATTACTAAAATTTGACCTCCTAATTACTGAAATTTGACTGTCTGAAATTTTTGAGATCTTCCAAAAACTAGAATTTGCATTATAACTCCTAGAGATCCGAAACCACTCTCAAACATCCTAAAACTATATACATGAAATATAACTTAAATTATAAGAAAGTAAATTTCCATATTTAAATTTCAACTTATACTTTTTCATATATATAGTTTCCCTGAAAGATAACAAGAAGAAAGAGACAAGAAAAAGAGAAGAAAAAAATTCAATGTAGACCAAAACGCATGCACATTATAATGTGCTCGCATTTTAGAAATGTTTTTTTTTATTTCAAAAAATACGCATTTTTTGAACTCAAAATACTTGTGGTTTTTGAAATTTAAACCATAACGCGAGTGCGTTATAATGCACACGCACTCACATTATGGCTTGGTAATGACCGATCCTAGGCTCGATCATTACCAAGCCATAACGTGAGCGTGTTTTACTATAACACACTTATGTTTTTGCTATTTCGAGATGAACAAGTAAATTGGCCACAAATTGGCTACCCATCTTTTTGCACCCACCCCATTATTTTTGCATTTCATTTCTATTGAGTTTGGTAAACTTTTAAGTTTAATTGAATTCCAATTGAAATTGGTGAAGATTGATTTTTGATGAAGTTTTTTTTTTTTTGATGAATTTTCAGTTATCTATATTAAAAGAGATAAATTTACAAAATTCACAAAAAAGGGGTGGGTGGTAAGAAAGCACACCCTGAAAGTCACATGGGCCCAGCCCATCAAAACCAACAGATCAATAGTCACATGGGCCTAGCCCAGAAATAAAATATTGGTTTTTTATATGTTTGATGAAGTTTGACAAACATTGGGCTTTTATTTTTGGTTCAGTTTGTAAAATATTTATTTTTAACCGATTTTTAATTGAATTTAGTGAACTTATAGTTGAAATTATGTTTGGTGAACTTTGATTTTGAAAATGAGATTCACTACAATTTAGAAAAAAATAATTTTAAAGTGGGTTTGGCAAAGATTTGGTTTTTGAATTAAGTGTGGTGCACTTATAGTTTCCATTGAGTTTGAACTATGTTTGGGAAATTTTGATTTTTCATACATTTTCAGCCGGGTTTCGTATAGTTAATTTTTTCATTCATTTTGGAGAACTTTGGTTTTGAATTATATTGGTCAAAATTTGGTTTTATATTATATTTTTCAAACTTTGGTTTTGAATTATATTTGTGAAAGTTTGATTTTTAGATGAGTTTGAACTTTAGTATTGTTAACTCTCAATTAGGTTAGATGAAATTTGAATTTCACTTGAGGATGAAATGAATGAAGCCAAATTTATTTATTAATTGGTTTTGGTGAACTTTGTTTTAGAATTTATTTTCAATAGAGTTTCAATAGGGTTTTCCCAAATTTAATTTGGAATTGATCTTGGTGAACGTTGATTTTCAATTGAGTTTGAAAAATTGTAAGTTTTAATTTATCTGGCCGAACTTTTTTTTTTTAGTTGAGTTTCACCAACTTTTATTTTTAGTTTAGTTATGTGAACTTTGATTTTTCAGCAATTTTCAACTCATTCTAGTCAACCTTGTTTTGGGAGGAGATCTTTGAAATCAAAAAGATAAGTGTTATCTATAGTAGAATCTATCCATAATAGTTTGTGCTTCATTGACACATCCATAGGCATAAGTATAACAATAGATTTGATGAATACAACAATATTTTGATGTATTAGAAATTCTATAATGGTATTTTCCATTTTATACTTAGATTAATGCAATTAAGTGATGGTATTTTGATTATTTATTTGTTACACAATCAATGGGCATCGATGCTAAATATTGGTGGTTTAATATTATACTAATGATCCATAAGCAGTGTAAGAATTCAAGTCCTCTTCGATTTTTTCGAAATGTTTTTTCTATTCAAGTCACCCTTATCTCTAAAAATCTTGACTAGTAGTTGGCAATGTAGCGACCTTATCTGATGTATCCTATAGAAATAGGGGAGAGAGGCCAATAGTGGGGATAGAAGTAGTCCTTAGTGGGCCCCATAGTGGAGCACCTTAATATTCAATTGCAAAACACTTTTTATCCATAAATTACATAAATTGACAAATCATGTGATGCCACATTAATGCACCAATAAAACATGACTTAGTGCACCACTATCGGTCTCACTCTTTTTTTGGGCCTTTTTGGATACCTCAACAAAAAGCATGTTGATGTGGCATCATATTTGATGATGTGGCCCTAAAACAAAATATAGAAGCATGTGAGTTGCCAAATAAGCTGTTGTACAAAATTGGAAGTGATTTGAAATTTTCACATAGGATTTTGAGAAATGTGAAATTAGGGTGCTCCACTATAGGCCCCTCTTCCCTACATGGGATCTAACTCTTGATGCAGATACATTTTGAAGCATCAAGGATCAATTACATTTCTAGTGCATGATAGAAGGGGGGTTTCGATTCATTTTGGAGGGTAACCATTTAATTTTTATGGGTATTTTGGACAATTTAAAAGAAGAAAAAAGGTAGAAAGGGGTTCAACCAACTGATAGAAGGAAGAAATTATAATTTTGAAGGTTTGTAATTAAATCCTAGAAATACAATAAAATTGAGAACATAGGATAGTAAGTCAATGTGTAAAAAAATTTCATATGTTGTGATTTGATTTATGTTTAACAATACTTGATTTTTCAACTTTAATAGTATTAGATTTTTCCTGTAGATTATTTGATTCAATATTGCAACTATGATCAGTATTACATGGTTGTGGTTGTCAATGTAAATTTTAATTTGAAAATTGTTCTATATTGAGTGGTGTGTATTGGATGGAGTTATTCGCTGCTGGAATTTGTAGTCCCATAGGACCCCTAATTCCTATCTACACCAACGGGGCATGCCAAAATGAAGAGGACAATTATGATTACTAAAAATAAAAAAATGAGAATAAATCAAATAATAAACCACTTTCAATAATCAAATAACCTACTTCAATAAGTGTGCACAAACACATGAACAAAAATCAAATTAAATTATTTTACTTCCACCAATGTGCCTCGTCTTACTTCATTGTATATGATAATGTTGTGATAAATATGTGAATTTTTCATAAATGTTAGCATAATCTTGATAGAAAAATTGATGCAAAA
The DNA here is from genome assembly GCA_007115665.2 of Sequoiadendron giganteum. Lineage (NCBI taxonomy): Eukaryota > Viridiplantae > Streptophyta > Pinopsida > Cupressales > Cupressaceae > Sequoiadendron > Sequoiadendron giganteum. Next base: position 406,668,922 of record CM021108.1, read on the forward strand.
TGGATGCAAGATTTATCAAATTTTTTGGATGGATTGAATGGATAAATGATGGGTGTTTTATATCTTTTACAGTTATCAGATCAACAACAATAGATGAGATTAGTTGAGATATCATACCAAATGTACAAGTGACATATGTTAGGATAAAAGGGTATGATGGGGAGTTAAGTGGTTCATGCATTAGAGGATTAGCTACATGGGTGGATGTTAGTGAGAGTGAAGAAGCCCATAAAAAATGCAAAAAAAAAACATATCAAAAAAACTATAGCAATTTTTCATTTCAAAATTGATCTTGCGAACCACCAAAAACACCTGACACTACAAGATAGTGTGCATTTAACATCACTAATTATGTCTATAGATTTTCAAGGTCAACACTTCAATTAAGGAGGAATGTGGATCATTCCATCAAGCCTTCATCATTACATTACTCTACCAAGGGGTAGACCAGAATACTAACAACTATAACATTACTATAGAAGGTTTGAAGATCTGAATTCTTGGAACTAGAATCTTCACATCACAACCAACTTATCTTTTGAAACAAGGGACAAAAAATCATTTTGAGGGAGGATGCAAACCAAAAATTCCATGACTCAGTCACATGTAATCATATTAGAACATGTTTTCCAACCTCTTGATCACACTCAGGTCACCACTTTTCCTCATATTACACTACAAACTTTGACCAACTAATACCAACTAAAGAACAACTCTCTCTAGAGTATATACACACTTCAACATACACATTTCACATTAGTGACAACACCTATTTCCAACAAGATAACCCTTGTTGTAGGTCCCCAAAGCATTCAAGGATTCAAGCAAGTGAGTTCCAAATCCTTGAGGTTATGTGTATGTCTTCAGTCATTTAAGGAATCTATTAAAGGGTTACGAGTTGCAATAGTTTGTGTTTTCATCATTCCTTCCTTTCAATTATCATTTCTATCATTGAAATTTACTGAGGCAAACCCCTATATGGCCCAACATTTTCCATCTCTTTTGAATGTGCATGTTATAGGTTTGAAGAGGATTAAAGGAAGATTGAAGGCAAGTTGTCCATTGTTTCATTCAAAGCCTTAAAAATTTGTCCAGCCATGGAAACTCACCTACATAATTATCTAACAACTATGCAATTGGGAATCATAAGCTCAAATCTAACATCAGAGGACTACAAAAATAGTTTTATGATCTCCTATAAAAGATCCATACATTTCTTGTTTCATATTATGTCATATAGTCTAATTAGGTTAATCATTCCAAATCATTTCTAGTCCATTCCTAAGGCCCAAAAGAAGGAGGTCCAGGTCTGATTGGCTCACCTTCATGTTTGATAGTTAATCTATTGACCTTGTTGATCCCCCTCTTTAATGAAACTTCAAAAAATGAAACCAGACATCCTCTAACCAATTCAATCCTATGTTCCATACATGTGGACCTAGGGGTCTCTTTTTCTTTGATTCAATTGCTTATGATAAAATTACACTTTTCATGGGTAGATAGGCACTTTTAATGTAAATTTGCATGAATGATCAACATAATAGTGCAATTGAAAAATCGGGCCATGTAATTGATTGACGAAAAATGTAGTGAGTACCAAAAGAAAGATAGCAACAAAGGATGAAGATGTTGCAATTAATCATGATGTGAGAGATGTCGAAGTTAAGGATGATGTTGCAACCATGTAGAAGACAAGGTAAATCTTATTGTATTCTATGAATTAATTCATTTTCCTTTGTCTTCTATTGAAGAGCATGGAGAAGAGTTAATTGAAATCTTTAATTTCCATTGAGTAGTAGATGTAGATTTTGGTAAGGATGTTGTAGGTGGTATTATGCATGGTGAAGGATTATGGTCATGGTGGTCAGTTTTGGTGGGTCAAAACTCACATAAGATGAGAATATTGGTGATTTTGTTTAGGGGTGGAGCACAGACTATGGTGGACATGGGTCTATGAGAGGGAAGAAGAGTGTAGATCATATTTGCGAGAGGATGGTGATAGTTGTTCCAATGAAGAATGATGGAAGAAGAGGAAGAATAATTAACTTTGAGCACAATATTCAATGATGGAGTTTGTTGCAATTTGGTTGCAACTTAGAAGAGTAGTTCAACTACTCAACTCCACCTTTGTGAATATATGCACACAATCTTTGTACTCAACATGTCTGATGCAAGTGCATCCAGGTACAAAAAAAATTTGCATCGACTAATTTTTTATTTATTTTGAGCTTTGTTTCAGGTAAACAAGAGTGGGGGGTGAGAGTTGCGGATATTCAAAAATCCAAAAACCTCCTCAAAATGTATCTCCCTTTAAAATTTGAGCCCAAATGGACATTCAAGTCAAAATTTATGACCTTTAGAAGTCCCTGCATCATTCTCCTTTGGTTGAAAAGATTGTAGCTCCTGCGATTTATTGTCTTTAAATTGCTTCCTCTTATTTTTTATCTAGCTTCTTCAATTTCCATTCTATAATCCAAAAAACTATTCATAATGTATCTCGCTATAAAATTTGAGCCCAAACAGACATCCAAGTCAATTTTATGACCTTTGAAAGTCCCTGCATCATTCTCCTTTGATTGTAAAGAATGTAGCTCTTGCAAGTTATTGTTTTGAAAGCACTACCACTTGTTTTGATCTAGTTTCTTCCTTTCCCATTCTATAATCCAAACAACTCTTGTTAACACATCTCCCTATAAAATTTGAGCCCAAAAAGACATCTAACTCAAAATATATGACCTCTGAAACTCTGTGCATCATTCTCCTTTGGTTGAAAAGAATGCAACTACTATGATTTATTATCTTCAAATTGTTGCCACTTGTTTTAATCTAGCTTCTCCAATCCCCATTTTTCAATCCATAAAACTCCTTGAAACATATCTCCTTGTAAAATTTGAGCCCAAACAAACATTTGTCAAATTATGACCCTCAAAATTCCTTGCATCATTCTCCTCTAGTTGAAAAGAACACAACTTTTGCAAGGTATTATCTTCAAATTGATGACACTTGTTTTGATACAACTTCAATTCTCATTCTCAAATCCAGAAATTTTTACCCCAAACATACATCCGAGTAAAACGTTATGACCTCCAAAATTCCCTACATTATTCTCCTCTAGTTGAAAAGAACACAATTCATGTGAGTTATTGTCTTCATATTATTATCACTTGTTTTGATCTAACTTATCCAATTCTCATTTTTCTATCCAAATAGCTCCTCATAATGCATATCCCTATAAAATTTGAGCCAAATGGACATCCAATTCAAAATTTGTGACCTCCAAAAGTGCCTACATCATTATGCTTTGATTGAAAAGAACATAGGTTCTACAAGTTATAGTCCTCAAACTACTACCAGATATGTAGAAAATTACATTTTTTTACTAAATTTGATGTCTCTTGTTTATAGGTTTAGAAAATCAATCATTTTTTATAGTGGATGACTTTAACTCAAGTATTTTATCTAATTCTTGTATTATGTAAAATTACCAATTTGAAGGGTTAAAAGCATATTCTTTACAAATTTTTCTTGTTAGTGAGCCCTACCTAAAAGGATTTGTTATGGAAAGCTTGTAGCTGAAAAAAAATTCCAAGACTCATGAAATAAATACGAAACTATAATCTAAGCACAATTATGTGTATCTTTTAAAAATTTGTAAACTTGGTTGTATTCCAAGGCACTTGTTTTAACATTAAAATGCATTCTTATTGAACCTATGCTACACAAATTTCTTACTTATTAGAGGTAAGTTACTCTTTCTTATTTTTAACTGAAAGCATGTCAGTGTTTCCCTATATGAATTTGTAATATGGTTGGAAGGTACTAGCAAGGTAGCTTGCTACAATGTACCTAAGGATGAAAATGCCTTTTCTTTTGATATAATTAAAAAATATTTTATTTCACTTGGGTAGAATGTTGAATTCTTAACATCGATTTGATTATCATTTTATTTTTAGGGTGATTTCCCTTAACATGAATAAAACATAAGGTTTTGTGTGAAATTTATGCTAGAGTGTGTGTTTTTTTTTTGGATAATTAAGTCCAATTGTTGTAGCCTTTTCAACTCCTCAACTTTTTCTTAGACCTCCTCCAATATTTAAAAAGATTCTCTAAGTTCATGGACCTCTTGCTTCTTTTATGTCGGCCACAAATTAATTGAATAAATGGTATACTCTTCAAGAGCAGTGTCACCTTTGGCTTTATCAAAAGAGGGAGTAGTAATATGTGCAACCCTATTATTAGAATCATCTCTAACAATTTTAGAATGAACTTTTTCCCTTTTATATTCCCTAAGCTTATTGATTTTAGACAATAATACCTCAAGGCTAGGAGCAACAACCTCTATGATTGGTTTTGGATACATTTTCTCTTTTAACCAATCAAGTGCACTAGATTTCTCAACATTGGGTTATGCTTCTTGCTTTCGATTTCTTTGTAAAGCTTGGTCCTCTTGACCCTAAGTCACTTCTTCCTAATGAGCCTCTTATTGATCTTGTTGTTCTTGTTTCTCTTGTTGTTCAACATCATCTCCATTGGGTTCAACTCTTTTATCATCATCATGGGTATTCTTAGCAGGAATTTCCTTGGGTTCTTGTTTTTGTTGCTCAACATTAACCTTTACGAATTTTGGCACTATATTTTGTTCGTACATTTTTTTCTCCACACGGGGCACTTTTTAATTTTTCTTGTTTCTTCTTGGGAGGCTCCTCCATTGTAGTCTTTATTACTCTCCTTTTCTATGTGGGCTTCCTATCATGGGCTTCTTTCTTCTTCTTCCCCTTAGATTTTTTCACCTCCACATGATTTTCTTCAGAACCCTCTTCTTTAACATCATGAATTTCAACTTCCCTTCTTGGTTCTTCTTCCTCAACCTTAGAAGAATGAGATTTTAGATCTCCCATTAGATCATAAGTGAATTGTACTCCATCTTCAATCAAATTTGAGGTCTTATAATCCACCCACAACTTGGTATACTTTATTCTGCATTGGATCAAATAATTCATCTAACTCAATAACCTCCTTCTTTGCCAAATTTTGGAGGTGGAACATGGGTCTATCTTTCACTAAATCATAAATATGGTATTGAATGTAGGTACAAAGAATGGTCTATAGACTTATCATCTCTACTGACATCCTCAAATATCTCCTTTTTCTAATTTCAAATAACGCTCAATGTGAGGATTGTGTTTGTATGATATTTTGTTTGCTTTCTTAGCCATGCCATAAGTATCAAAGTTCCTTCTAAAGTTATGAGTTTTCAAATTATAAAATTGTAGCTCCACGTCTAGTTTTTTTTCTCCAATCATTGTTGGACAAGATTCTTAGCTACCTAGCATGACATGGAATTTATGTCCCACACCTATTTTGTGCATAGATTTCAAAATCTTGTTGAAAGCTAACAATTGTCTTCTTACCTCCAAAAGTACCATTTTATCTATTGGATATCTTGGCAATCTATATGGTCTTCTGGAATAGCCTTGTATTCTAATAAATGAAAACTTGGGAAACTAAATGTATCATGACCCATACTTCTTGACCAGGTCCATGGCTCCCTGTGACAACCTAATATTTAGATATCCTTGTAAATTTATCACAATATACATTAGGAAAGCACCATTTACTCTATTGTAGTGAGTGGTGTTGGAAAGATGTAATCATGGATAACATTCATACATATTATACTACCATGGTGTTGGAAAAAAAAAATTGTCCCAAGATATAAGCATTGTAGACCATGCACAATATTTTTTCAACCTTTTCCTAAATTTTCTAATCATCATATGCTAGTGTAACTAAAGAAACCCATAAAATATACAAAACAAAGCGTTTTTGACAAGCTATAGCAAACTGTAATTTCAAAAACTAATCCTATGGACCACCAAAAACACCTGACACTATTTGTAGATATGCAAGGCCAATGCTTCAATTTTGGAGGAATGCAAAGCATTCCATGAAGAATTCATCATTGTATTACTCTGCCAAGGGGTAGACTAGAATACTAACAACTATAAGTTTTATTGTAGCAGGTTTGAAGATCTGAATTCTTTGAACTAGCATCTTCACAATAGAACCAACTTATCTTCTGAAACATAGGACAAAAAAATATTTTACGGAAGGATGCAAACCAAAATTCCATGACTCTGTCACATGTTGTAAGCATATTAGAACATGTGCTTTATCCTCCACATCACACTCAGGTCATCACGTTTCCTCATACTACAGTACACACTTGGACCAACTCATATCAACTATACAACAACTCTCTTTGGAGTATATACATGCTTCACCATACACATTTGACATAAATGACAACACCTATTTTTGAAAAGCCGACCCTTGTTGTAGGTCTTGAAAGCTTTCAAGCAAGCAAGATCCACCATTGAAGGGTGGTGAGTTACAACACTTTGTGATTTCATCATTCCTTCCTTTCAATTATCATTTCTATCATTGGAATTCATGACTGAAGCAAACCCCTGTATGGCCCAACATTTTCCATCTCTTTGAATGTTCATGTTATAGGTTTGAAGAGGATTAAAGGAAGATTAAAGGCAAGTTTTCCATTGTTGCATTCGAATCCTTAAAATTTATCAATCCATAGAAACTCACTTCATAATTATTTGACGATATTTTGGCAACTCTACAATTAGGAATCTTAAGCTCATATCTAACATTAGAGGACTACAAAAATAGTTTCAGGACCCCCTATCAAAAACTCATATGCCCCTAGTTTCATGTTAGGTCTTATAGTCTAATTAGGTTAATCATTCTAAATCATTTCCAATCCATTCCTAAGGCTCAAAAGAAGGAGGTCCGGGTCTAATTGGCTCACCTTCATTTTTGATAGTTAATATATTCACCTTGTTGATCTCCCTCTTTAATGAAACTTCAAAAACGACACCACACATCCTCTAAAAAATTCAATCCTAGGTTCCACACATGAGGACCTAGGGGTCTCTTATTCTTTGTTTCAGGCACTAATGATAAAATTACACTTTTAATGGGTCGATAGGAACTTTTGATGTAAAGTTGCACAAATGATCAACATAATGGTGTATTTGAAAATTTGACCACAATTGATTGACGAAAAATGTAGTGAGTACCAAAAGAAAGATAGCAACAAAGGATGAAGATGTTGTAGTTAATCATGATGCGAGAGATTCCAAAGCTAGGGATGATGTTGCATCCATGGATAAGATAAGGTAAATCTTATTGTATTATGTGAAGAAATTAATTCTAGTTACACCAAGCAAGGAAAACAAATTTTATCTTATTTTGAAAAAATATACTTATCTTTATTCACAAGTAAATGAACTCTCCTACTCAATTTCCATTTATTTATTTCTCAAACTACATTTACAATTTCCAAGTTCGAAATTTGAAAGTTCAAATTTAGAAGGATTTATCATGAAATAAAATAATAGAAATAGAACCAAATTAACATCATACACAAGGAAACACTATATTTACGTGGAAAACCCAAGATGGTGGAAACAAAAATGAGGATTAACTCACAATATAAAGTAATATCAACATTGAATACAATAGGGCTCACTATCAAAGGGCTCAGTACCCAAAAAAAAAAAGGCTCACTACGAAAGGTTCATTGCCAGAATAGAAAGTTTCACAATCAGTATGAAGAATTATAAACACTTTCTACTCACTACATTTAGTAATATAACACATGAAATATCGCACTACACTTCTCAAATTCCCACCCTACAACTCTACACTTTTCATCATTTGCAATACTCATCTATCTTATGATCCTTCAATAACTCAACACTTATTTATATCATCTTCAACCTTGAAAATATTCTCCAAGGTCGGCTATGCACCTGAACTATACAAATTCAAATTAGGTTGGCACCAAAACATTCCTATAATGGAAAGGAATGTAGGTGGACAACAAAATAACTTAGCTATGACCTAAATTCACTCATACATGCCACACCACACTTCCACAAACATCAAAGAACCTTCACAATTAGTGTAAAAACCTAAGGTCAGTCGAACCTGTCTTAACACCATTAACACATAAGTACATTCTTCCTCAAACCCAAATATGATGCATGGAAACCACATTACACTTGAACATGATCTAGAATATTCCAGAAACACTTTGAAATCCAAAAAGTTTCTTCGCAACAACTTTCACTTAAAGAATGTACAAACCTAGTAGACTCAAATAGCTCTGTCATACACTGTAACTTAAGAAACTAGCTTCCAAAGAACCAAACCATAAAAATCATATAAAAAAAGATACACACACTATCAACACCCTTCCAGATCCGCAAGACCTAAAACCACTCTATAGAGAAATGCAGAGCAAGAAAATTTGTCCTAGACACCTCTACAAATATATAGTTCAGACACTAGTGAACACGCCTTCCTTTGCACAATGATTCAACACACAAAATTTTGAATGAAATAGCTAAACAAATATGATAAACATAACAAAAATGCACAAGTAGATATTCAACCTAGAATAATTGTGGAGGCAAACCAGAACACTACTTTGTAACACAAAACGTACCGCAACACATTGTTTCCTCTTTTTATTCAATTTTCTCAAAAGCACTTGGAAACCAAGCACTAGAAATGTGTTGCAAGAAAAAAGATCAGCCTTTGCATGGGATTACCATGACATGAAGGTGATAGACCCAAAGAAGGATGAACCCTTCAATCTATTATATAGTTAAATTATAATTACAAAAATTGCTTGATGAGGGATTTATTTATCCCATCTTTGATAGTAAATGGGCGTCACCACTAGTAATTTTCCCTAAGAAAGGAGGAAAGTGGAGAGTTTGTGTAGACTATGGAGAATTGAATGCCTCTACTAGGAAGGACCACTTTCTACTCCACTTCATTGACCAATAATATGTTCTTCAAAATGATTCTTCTACACATACTTAGGAGTTTTAGGAACCTTTTCCAGAGCTTCTCTCTCTTCAATATGCACTTCTTTTTCCTTAGCTTTTTATTCTTCTCTACAAGTAGAATCATCTGATTCATATCCATCAATCACCACTGAATTAGTTTGTAGGTCTTCATCAACTTTGACACTTGCAATCTCAACAATGTTTCTTAGCCTCCTGTTGTAGCACTGGTAAGATTTTCTTTTTGTAGAATATCCAAGGAAGATAACTTCATCAGACCTTGCATCAAACATTCCTATTTTTTCTTCATCTCTCCTGATGTAGCATTTTCTTCCAAACACTCTAAAGTATTTAATAGTAGGAATACTTCCATACCATAGCTCATAAGGAGTCTTTATGTTGTTTTCTCTTTATTGCACTCTATTAAGCATATAAACAATAGTATGGATTGCTTCTTTCAATTAGACTTCTACTAGATTTTCTTCTTTCATCATTATCCTTCCAGCTTTTTGAATTGTCCTATTATTTCTTTCAACCACTCCATTTTGCTGAGGAGTTTTAGGGGAAGATAAATGGCTCTTTATGCCATTATTCCTACAAAAGATATTAAACTCATTGGAGGCAACACCTCTAAACAACTATGATCAACATATCCAAACCACACAAGTAGATATTCAACATAGAATAAATATGGAGCCAAACCAAAATACTACTCTGCAACACATTGTTTCCTCTTTTTATCCAATTTTCTCAAAATCACTTGAAAACCAAGCACTGGAAACATATCATCAAAATCTTCAATACCCTTGCATTACCACCAAGCCAATTGCAACATAACAACTCAACCACACATTCATAGATATAATCTTATCAATGAAACTCTAGATTTTGACACCAATAGCTTACTAATGACAACATAATGAAACTAATCAAAGCATCATTAGAGACAACACCAACTCAGTACCAACTACACATCCTTGCAACAAACTGCTCATATAGTTGACATCAATGACAACACCGAGGCTTGTTGACATCAATGAAAACACTAACTACACATATTTGCAATAATATTCCCCTTTGTCATTGATGGAAACACATGATTTGAAAACCCATCAAGAAGAAGCACAACAAATTTGATCCTCAATACTCTACTTCATACCAATTTATTATCTCTTTTTCTTTACTTTCTCCCCCTTACACAATTAACTCATTACTTTCTTTCTCATGTCTCTCTCCCCTTTTCTCAATTGAACATTTTTCACGTTATTCTCTCTCCCCATTAGATATTTTTTCACATTACTTTCTCTCCCTTTGACATCAATGGAAAAGGACAACATATTTATATCATTTATTCTCCCCCTTTGACATTAATCATACTATTTACCACTACTTTGAAACTTCCTTTTCTTTACTGTTCTACATACTCCCCCTTAGGAGCACACTCCAAACTACATCAATCAACAAATTCTACAAAATTAAAATGCTCACTCATCCTAACTGCAACAATCATTAATGCCACTACCTACTCCACTTGAGAGGTAGCCATCAACATCAGTCCAAACCAAAGCATGAATCTTGAGATCCATTGGAATGATGCATTTCCTTATGCAAGATATGATCCCTACCAATTCATTTGAGTCAATTTCCCAAATATTCCACAATTTGTGAACACACCAATACGTTCCAAACATAGCAGGACTTGACCTATCATCTATCTAAACAACATCATTGACCTTAGAGATAATGTTGGATAAAACATTGAATGTTAATAATCAATTGAATAATATACAACATACCTCAATGATGAATGTGTTGCAAGTAGACACATCAAACTTTGCATGAGATTACCATAACATGAAGGGGATAGACCCAAAGGAGGATAAACCCTTCATTCTATGATATAGTTAAATCAAAATTACAAAAATTTCTTGATGCAGGATTTATCTATCCCATCTTTGATAGTAAATGGTTGTCATCCCTAGTAAGTGTCCCTATGAAAGGAGGAAAGTGGATAGTGTGTGTAGACTACAAAGATTTGAATTCTACTATTAGGAAGAACCACTTTCTACTCCCCTTCATTGGCCAAGTACTTGATTCATTAGTAGACAAAAACTAATTTTCCTTTTTGGATGGATTTAGGGGCTACAATTGATCTAGGTGGATCTTTAGGACCTGAAATTGAAGTGTTCTAGTTTCTCTCGGAAGTAGTGCCATTGTGTAGAGCACAGAATTTTGAATCCGGCGCAACTTGAACGGGCGAAAAAGGAGTCCGTTTGCTCAAGTTACGCGTAGTCAAAGTTCGGTCAAAGGTTGGTCAACTCAGCTATCAGGGACAAGAAAAAAGGTGGAAAATTCATCATCACCAAATTGGTCGAAGTTGACATCATCATGAAGAGCTCGTCGTCACGATTCCAATGGTGTTCGTTTTGTGCAAATCGGACGTTGTGTACGCGAGTTAGAGCCAGTCAAAGTTTTTGGTTGACCGAGGTACAAGTGGTATGGTTGCTGATGTCAACATGACGTCATCGTGCTGATTTGGCAGATGGGCCATTGTACGGATGATGGCGTGGACCAATGTGGTCTTGACATGTGGCAGTCCGTACTATGATGACATCATCATTTCCACTACGGCGGATGACATGGACCAATTAGGTGTGGACACATGTCCACTCGATGATGTGGCACGATGACTGGATAGGTGACGTGGAAGGCTAACTGGGCAGCATGGCGGACCATTCCACTCTTGACACATGGTAGGCGGATGATGTGGCATGGTGACAAGACACCGACGTGGCAGATGATGTGGCTCCATCTGGCGGTGAGCTGATTTGTCCGTTTGTTGAAAATGTATGGGCGAGCGTTTTGAACCGCAGACCTCCGATTTACATGGTAACCGCCAGCCGTTATGCCATACACTCCGACCCAAGTATGTGCACAGTGGACTTTTTCTTTGTTACAATTCCGTTGGAAATTGTATGGCCGGCAGGAGTTGAACCCGAACCGGTCGGGTTATAAAATAATTGCCCACCAATAAGCCACCGAAAATGGTTAGTATGTACGTAGCACGGGTTTTATATAATGAGTTGTTAGGCCCGAATGCCTAAATAACCAATTATTGGTTATTAAAAACAAACCCCTAACCTCAATAGCCCAAAAATGATAAAGAATGAAGGGCTTAGAATATTTAGAAAGGGGATTTTGTTTTTATTTTGCTTTTATTGGGAGATGGAGTTGTTTTTAGGAGATATGGGGAAATTTTGTAAATCATATGGTTTTCTACCATATCGGGTAAACTTCAAGTATAAAAGGGAGGAGTCTTGGAGTGTTTTTCATCATCCATTAGTTGATCATCACTTCCTAAGATGATCCATCAGTTGATCATTCTCCATTGTATTCCATTCTCTTGGTCTTTGAGAGGCTTTTGTGAGAGAATTTTTAGAGGGAATTAGGAGAATATTTGAGTTGTGATGTATTATTGATGTTTTGAGTCTTGTAGTAGATCCTATTAGGCAAAGTCAGTTTTCTTCCTCTTTGTTAGTCATCCCTAGCCTTGAGAGCTTTTGAGAGGGGTGTGAGTGAGAGACTTTTTATATGACTTTGTGGAAAGGCTACAAGATATTGTAAAGCAGTGTTACAAGAGGCTCGTGGAGATTGTACTGCGTTTCAGAACATTTCAATACATTGGTCACTCGATTGAGCTCGACCCGGAGACGTAGTCACGTTGTGGCGAACTCCGTAATCAAATTGGTGTCTTCTTGTCTCTCTCTTGATTCTATGTTTTGAATTCCTTCTGATTAATGTTCCTGCTACTTCATTGTTGATGTCTTTATTCCTTTGTTCATAATCACTTAAGCAACATTTGTCATAGATCCCTTCCGCTATACGGATCAACAATAAAATTATGATAGACCTAGAGGACTAGGGAAAGATAAATTTTACATACCCTTGGGGTACATATGCTTATTCTATCTTGAAATTGGGGCTATTCAATTATTGAATTCACCAACCACCTTCTAGAGAGAAATATTGAACATATTCTCAGACTTTTCACATGATTCCATGGAGGTTCACACATATGCTTTCACAACTTATGTGAATACCTATGATGAAGAAATTGGAAATTTAGAGAAGGTACTAAAAAGGTGTCGATAAAATAACATACCCCTGATTCATGAGAAATACTTCATGATGATGAATTAGGGGATTGTATTAGGACATTTTGTGTCAAATGAAGGAAATCAAGTGCACCCCAACAAAATTGAGGTTATATCAACACTCCTTGTGCCTCAAATACAAAAATATGTTAGAATTTTCTTATGACATGTGTATTACAAGAGACTCATCCAAGCCTTTAGAAAACTTGCAACCCCACTATTTGTCTTACTATCAAAAGATGTTGAATTTGAATGGACAATTGCTTGTCAACATTCCTTTTAAGCACTCAAGGTAGCACTAACCAAAACCCCTATATTGAGAGGACTAATTGGAACTTACCTTTCAATATCTATACAAATGCTTTTGATTTTTCTATAGGATCTATGCTTTCACAAAAGGAAGGAAAGAAAGAGTATTCCACATATTGAATCAACACAAATCTACAAGGGGCAGAACTCAACTATATAGTGACAAAGAAGGAGATGTTAGCAGTGGTTTATAAAATTAAAAAAATACCAAATACCAACTCGATCAAAAGAAGTTGTTGTTGATGACTCATTGATAGATGTGTTGAATCTCTCTTTTACTAATTTTTCCTTGATGGCAATATGTGTTACAGTCTGACATCTTGGTGAGTGTTTACTCAGTTGAAACTGCTTCGATTCTAATTGGCATGTTTACTTCATTTATGATATTATTTTTAGTGGCACCGATCCCTTGATTCCATGTGCAGATCTCGGTTAAGGAATTTTTGGTTAAAGGGTTATGTTCCATTGATCGGGTGAAATGTTTTCATTTTGTCAATTTGTGCTACAATGATTCACTTGGTTATATGATACTGGCATGTTTATTTTATAAAAGTTTATATGTTTTGGCTTGATCAGTTTCTAGCATCATGAATTTGATAATGTTTTTGATCTTCTTTAGAGTCATATTACTCTATCCTCATTCAGGTAACGCTCTCTGGTTCTTGATTCTTGGGTTTATAAGATGCAGTTGGCTTTCTATTTTAAGAAAACCCTATCGGGTTTCCTTAATTAACTGATAATGGTTTGGGCATATGACGTAAGATATTGTGTCATGGGCTCATGGCTTTTTTGATATTCTGAATTTGGCATGGGTGAAAGGCATTTTGAATTTAGCATGAATAATAGCCTTTATCATACTTCATAAGTCTTTGGGTATAAATGGTATTTTAATGGTGGAAATCAATTTTGAACATTGGCAAACATGTGATCATTCCTATGCATATGATTCAGTTTCTTGGTCAACACTTTTCTAGGCCTTAAGGCCGACATCAGGTATTTGGTTTTGATGAGTTTTAATAATGTCACCATGGAAGTGACTTGGGAAAATTATTTCTAAAGCATTCGACATTTTATGTGCAATAATGTAAGGCATTATTTAAGTCGACATTACACATGCTTTATCACTTGGTCAATAGTTGATAATGAGAAAGATTTTTGGTCGGCATGATTATCTTTGAACAGGTCGTGGACTTCAAAAGGCATAATGAGTTTTTGATTTACTATGTCAATCCTTTCGGACTTCAAACTCCATCATATTTTGTAAAGTATTTCGGTTGTTTTCTTTGGAAGTTTAGGGAAATCTCTTTAACATTTTCATTGCTCATGGGTTTCTAACCCTATTCTGGCCGCCACCATGAAACCTGCTCACATCTGTTTCACTGTGTTATTTGCTGGCTTTCTGACCTTCTTGGACAACATATGGGGAAGTTTGGAAGACCATTACAATGGCCGATTCATTTATCAGTTACCTAACATAGGGTAAGAGCCCTAAATAGGAAGGAGCTCGGGCTGCTCAACTGCTCTGCAGGTCTAGTAATCTACTCATGGCAAAACATATTTTGGTCTTCTTAGGTAATCTTCTTGTAATTCTATTGTGCATAAGCGTTACCTCTACTAGCAAGGTTAACAAGGGATATATGCTTTTTATTCAATATATAAAATGGATAAATCAAATGGGTTCAGTTGTTTTGTGAGCAAAATTTGTACCTGACGATTTCACTTCTCAAAAATGCATATAAATTTATTTTATCATTTTAAATCTGCTCCTACATTTAAGGGATGGTGATTTTTGTTTGTGGGTAATCATAAAATCTTTGAATCTCTTCATATCCTTACTTGGAGTCTTTGGTAACTACTCTTGAAAGCATGATTATATGATTTGGTTATAGAGCATTTTTTTTTTAGTTACTTAAAAGTTGCAGTTGTTTTAGTGGCTATTGTTCATGAGATATATTTTGTTTTTGATGCTGGTTCGTTGAGAAAAATCTGTGCAGGCTACTTGTGAAGAATCCGTTCAGTCTCCTTTCTATATTCACATACTGCTTTTCTATTCTTGTTAGAAGAAAAGATTTATCTCTCAAGGACACAGGAATATCTAGCATGGGTTGCTCGATAGGAAGTGGGTAACCTGATATTCACCTCTGATTTATTTTTTCCAAAATTGTAATTCGAGCTTAAGTTGTAACCTTCTATTAATTGTAATGATGAATCTATAAATTGAAGAAAACATAGATATTAGGGCTTTAATATTACTGAAAAAAAATAAAAAGACAACAAAGTAGAGATGTACCGTGAAAAATTGCATGAGATACAAGGTCATTATTTTTGCTGTAAAAATTGAAAAGACAGTGTTAACTGTTTGGAGAGAACCATGAAATATGTAAGAGAAAAAGTGTGAAAAACTAGTGTGAGAACATATCATTGTGAATGTATTAAGGAGAAGTTGAGCATTGAGATTGAAAATAATATATATGAGATATTTCCTCAAGTTGTCTTAAGGCTTGACAATGGGTGGAATTTTGAAGTGTCATTCTTGACATTTGAGAATTGTAAACATTGTCTGTCAAGAGGCACTTGATAGAAATCAGGGAAACAGAGAGATCCTTTGTATCATTGTATGTTTTACTGAAAACAGAAAAGAGGTCGGTGCTCCTTGAGATTGGTATCTCTAAAAAGAGTGGTTGGTGCTCAGAAATCAGCCTATGAGGCATTGTCAAAATGATTATTGAAATGAAAGCCTGAAAAAGGTAGTAGGTTAAGGAGTGATTTTTCTACCCCAGGAGGGTTTTCCACTCGGCATATCTTGTGTTTATTTGAGTATCTATGGTTCATTTGATTTAGTGCTTGAATGCTTTAAAATGCTATGTTTCCCTATTCTCATTTTAGTTTATGTGATTGCATTCAATACATGAATGAGTTATCATTGATAAATGAGAGCATACACTTGGTTTATTTTAGTTTTAGTAAAATTTGTCAAAACGGTTAATGACACTGATTCAACCACACCTTTTCACTCCAACAAAATGAGCATTTATTTACTCTATCTTGCACCCACGTTGGTATATAGATATTTCCAACTATCTTGTAGCAAGATAGACATCACTCCATTTCTCACCAAGAGAAAGAGGCAATTAGTCCACAAGAGTTTTCCTTACTCCTAGATAGCTGGATATTTATTCTACAGGCCCAAACAACATATTGAGAACATGAATCCAAGAAGATGAAGTGTATGATATCCTCAAAGAATTTCATGATGAACCCTATGGGGGACACTTTGCAACAAAGAGGATATCCCTTAAGATTCTAAATACTGGATATTATTTTCCAACGCTTCATAAAGATGTAGTGAACTACACTAGGAGATGTGATAGATGTCAGAGAATGGGAAGGCCAACATAAACAGATGAGATGTCATTACAACCACAAGTAGCAATAGCACCATTAACAAATGGGGATTAGACCACTTAACAAGTAGCAATAGTACCAAGAAGCATAGTGCAATACTATGAGAGGCCTTGCAATACTTCCAAATAATTGGTTGAAGAATAAAATGATTAGGTTACAAAAATATCTTTGCACATGGGTAATCTATATCGGTGATTTCATGTATTGAGGCTAATAAGACATAATGTATAAAGAGAGATCATGTGTCTATGTGTGTGAAACAAATTAGTAAGAAATAGATACGTGTGATTATGAAATAGATGTGAAAGATTTAAACCATTACTCTAGAAGAATAGACGAATGTGTAACCTAATGTATGGATAGAAAATATTGTAAGAGGAGCAACAAAAACCATAAAAGGAGTAGGTATTTTAGGAGAGGATAATTTTGAAATCTACATTACAAATGTGTATCATTTATTTTTTTAATTGGATAAATTAAAAAAATAAATGATACACATTTTTTATTATTTGGATAAATTAAACAAATAAATGATACACATTTTTTTTAATTGTATCAGTTATTATGTGTTTCAAATACTATAGTTTTTTTAATTTGGGAAAGGGCCATCACCAGTAATGTTTTCTTTATACAAAAACATAGGAAAGTACAAATAAAGGAGATTGTTTGAATCTTCTAAGGTGTGGGTATAGTTGATGGAAAATATTTGAGATCAACAATAGATACATCAAAGAGAGCTTACATGGTGTGCTTGTTTTTCTAATAGAAGAAAAAATACTATAACATGGAGCAATTTGAGAGCAAGAAACACGTTGGATGAGCTAAGATTGTTTAATATGAAAAAGAATTACAAGGATGCATATTATTTAGATTAGATAGAGTACATGGCTCAAGGGAAGTAATTTTCCATGAAATCATACAATTCTGAACTATATAAAATTACAATGTTCATCCAAAGAAGAAATTTTTTGTGATGTACAATCTCGGTTAAAGGAGCCACAAGTTTAATACATGTATTATTGTTTTCCCAAGTCTTAAAATCTTGATATAGTAGAAGCTAGCTCATACACTTGGTGAGTGGAGAGGAATTCGTAATGGGTAAAAGTATAAAGTGTCACACTTTTGTCCAATTCATCTCACAAGTGAATTTAACAATTTCAAATATAGCATCAGTTTCATGTTGTTTTTGTTTGATGTGTTACAACTGTAATTTATGAAGGAGAAAGTTAAACTTACTTTGGAGACATTGATTTTGTTTTGAGTTTTGAATTTCATAAAGATGGGCTCCAAGAATATGGTTGCAATTAAGTTGGAATATGATGTCTAAGTTTTAATTCTTGTATGGGGCTCTCGAAAAGTGGCTTTATGATAGCTTGATCTTGTACATTTCCTCAACATTGTGGACTTCTATAACGTACTCATTTTCAACTATCAGAACAATTAGAAATTGCACTTAAATGCATTATGTATTTTATCTGTTGTGTAGCGAGAGGTTGACATTTTTTTTGCGATTACCAAATACTCTTGTCATTCGTTTTCCTTCTACAGGGATTACTTAGAATATGAAAATATTAAAATTATGTTGATTGTAGTGTATTTATATTGTTATGCCCTTAACCCTATAGTATGTGTTAGGTTATAAGTAGTTGGATCGTGAATGTGTTAACTCTTAATGTATCTATATGATTATTATTATTGTATTATTTATACATTTTATATATTTAAGTCATTTTCAACAACCTTAAACATTTGAGTAGGAAAATATTCACTTTTATGAAACTGTAAACTAAAAGCACAATCATGCAAGAATATACAGATATCACAACATAAATATTCATTACAATATTCCCACATGGAGTCTCATTAGATATAACATGATAATTGATTTGTACAATGGGTGATATTATGGCCTTTCAACATCTAACCATGAGCTTGATAAACCATTGCCATAAGTTATTTTATAATTACAATAAAGTAAAAAGGTATAATTCCTCTTATGGAGCTTTCAAGATATATGCTAGTATGTATCGATAGTTAGGGAAGTATTGAACCAACCATTAGAGAAATTCCTTTTCCTCCCCATCCATCAATCAACGAAAATGATACTTTTTTATAAACTAAAGCTATGAAACTCTAAGATTTATTTTTAATTCAATCTTTTAAATTATTTTGTAGCATATAAAAACATCATAAATCTGAAAAACATGAATACACAATGTAGAGT
This sequence comes from Sequoiadendron giganteum, assembly GCA_007115665.2. Taxonomy (NCBI): domain Eukaryota; kingdom Viridiplantae; phylum Streptophyta; class Pinopsida; order Cupressales; family Cupressaceae; genus Sequoiadendron; species Sequoiadendron giganteum. The sequence goes on from CM021108.1 coordinate 406,687,890, forward strand.
TCACAAAAAAATACTTATTAATGTATTTACACATCAAAGAATCATTTCATTGTAATTGTGTTTCCTCAACATTAGAGATCACAACATGTAAACTATTATATACACACATAAACATAAAAGCATTAAGAATGAAATTGCATAATACAAGACCAAACAATGAAAGAAAGTATAAGGAGTACAATATTTGTATATAGTCACAAATATAATGCATGATTCAAGTATATTAATGAAAATAACATAAGGAAAGATGTGATAAGAGTGCAAACATACACCTGACCTCCATTGTAAGTCCCATAGCAGACGAAAAAACACATCTCCCAAATGGTAGTGTACCACCATACATATATCAAGTAAAGAAAACAGATCTTGACTGAGAGAAAACATAAGAACCTTTACACCAAACCTTATTACATGGAAAATTGTTAATACTAAGCTGAGCTATAGGACTTCATTTGAAGATCTCCTAAGTTTGGTGAATAAGTTGTAAACAATATGTGCTACTCTATAGCCAATGAATTGTTTTCATATTAGAGCACTAGAAAATAAGTGTTGTGATTCCAAAGATGAAATCAAAATCTCCAAAAATATTAGTAAGGAAGAGAGTGTCTTCAAGTGTATTGAACACTAGAGTATGAAAAAGTGGTGTTTAGATGATCATCATAAACTATATCATAATCAAGTTTATTATGGTACCTATATAGAATCTAATGTATGCAAAGCAATAGGTGAAGAGAAGCAAGGAAAAGTACTTCCATTTATGCTTATAAAGTTACACCTTATACACAAATAAATTCTCGTAAGACCAACATTCACTAGATTTATGTGCAACTAGGTTCTAAAACCACCCACACCATCCATACAAAATTACATGAAAATAGTAATTATTGTTTTCTATGTTCTTCCACTACGATCTGGAAATAGAATATAACTATTATGTTATGATAGTAGCAAATATTTTCAAGATAAACCATTGATATTCCATACTCTATAATAAGAATTGATGGTGCCACATAAAGAGGAAGGCACAAAAATGATGTTTGGACAAAGAACAAAGAGAGTCACTCAAATGAAGGAGTATAGTTTAGAAGTGAAGATTCATTTACATTAGTTATCAAGTTTTCTTTTGGAAATTAAAATCAAATATATTGTACTCTTGTAGAACCTTTCAAATTTAATATGACAAAGATATCCTACATTGCAACATCATGGTGTGTATATCACACCTCTAACAAGTTATTTTAGAGTGAGATACATCTTATAGCTAGATCAAGAATGTGTATAAGAATATTCTACCTTAATGACTTCTACAGTCAACAATGGGGAAATTCTAGCTATATTTTGGTTGCTAAGTAGATGTAGCTGAAGTTTTGAAAAAATAATTTATTGTATTCGATAAAGACCAAATATATGGGACATATGCTAGCTGGAAAATTAGTCCATTTTGATTATATTTTTCTAAAATAGTGTTAGTACATCTTTGTGACAAGACATAGGTCAATTCAAGGACTAATGATTGTAAAGAATAAAGTTGACATGTGACAATAGATTTAGTTTAAGAAAGGGTAACTAAATATATCCTGATTTGATTGAAAAACTAAACGAGTATTGTAATACTTATGGAGAAAGCAACCAATGGTGGTGGAAGGTAAGTCTAATATTTCCACTCTCCTTTAGAATGAGATGATATGAAGGCATTTCAAGTACCAAAAATCATGTTGCAATAGTATGAGAGGCCTTGCAATACCTCCTAATAATTGGTTGAAGAATAAAAGGATGAGGTCACAAAAATATCTTTGCACATGGGTAAGCTATATTGGTGATATCATGTATCCAAGCTAATAACACACAATGTATAAAGAGAGAGGGTGTGTGTGTGTGAAACAAATGAGTAAGAAACTGATGCATGTGTTTATGAAATACTTGTGAGATATTTAAACCATTACTATAGAAGAACGATTGAATGTGCAACCTGATGTATGGATAGAAAATGTGGTAAGAGAAGGAGAAACACAAACCATAATAGGCATAGGTATTTTAGGAGAGGCTAATTTTGAAATATACATTACAAGTGTGTATCATTTATTAGTTGAATTTGATAAATTATTTTCAAATAGTATAGTTTTGTTGAGTTGAAAAAGGGCCATTATAAGTTCATATATATATTTTGTATCGAGTAGTGTTTTGTTAATACAAACCATAGGAAGGTATTGTTGGCCTTGCCATTGCACCAAAAGATCAACCTTTTAATGCTCGATACAAGGTAGAGTTAAGATCCATGGGAGGCGATTAAACCATGTCATGAATCTTGAGCACCACACTGAACAACCAAGGAGACCAAAGGTGCACACCTTGTAACAATCCCCCCAGTGCAAGCAAGGGATTCGAACCTGTGACTAGCTCTGATATCGATTGTTGGCCTTACCGTTGCAACAAAAGATTGACCTTTCAATGCTCGATACAAGCCAGAGTTAAGATCCATGGGAGGCAGTTAAACCATGTCACGAATCCCGAGCGCTGCACTGAACAACCAAGGAGACCAAGGGTGCACACCTTGCAATAGGTACACATAGGAGATTATCTAAATCTTAAGTATAGGCATGGTTGATGGAAAAGCTTTGGTATCAATAGTAGATGCATCAAATAAATCTTACATGGTGTGCTTGTTTCTATAATAGAAGAAAAAAGACTATAAAATGAAGCAATTGGAGAGAAAGAGACATTGGATGAGCTAAGGGTGTTTGATATGAAAAGAAATACAAGGATACATATTATTCAGATTAGATAGATTTTATGGCTCAAGGGAGGTAACTTTCCATGAAATCATACTATTTTTCTATATAAAATTACAATGTTCATCCAAAGAATTTCTTATCTAAAATCTTTATTAAAGGAGCCACAAGTTTGATACATGTATTATTGTTTTCCCAAGAATAGAAGATAACCCATACACTTGGTGAGTGTAGAGAAATTCCCAATGGGTAAAAGTAGAAAGTGTCACACTTTTGGCCAATTCATCACTCAAGTGTTTAAGAATTTCAAACTGAAAATTAATTTTGATGAAACATATATTAGATTGAATTTATTTATTTTAATTAACAATTCAGATGATTTATGGTCAAATTATGATTCATTGGTTTGAGTTATCATATTAAAAATAATAATTTAATTTTTTTTTGGTTTCATAAAAAGAATCAAATGTTTCAATTAAAAGTGGATTTTTACCTCTTATTAAAGGAAAATGGGTATCATAAAACAATAAATTCTCTCCTTTTTCATCCCATCACAAATTCACCTATGTCAATAATCATGTAGGAAATCACATAGAAAATGTTTAATCAAACAAACCATCAGAATGAACACTTAACTTATCAAATCTCATTTTAATAACACCTACTCGCACATTCAATTAATGTAATCATCTAATAATCACAACATCACTACCCCTAGAAATAATCATTTGAAATCCATCATATAGTCAATAACCTATCACAAATAAATATTTTGAACTCATTAAATCTCATCTTCACCAACACATACTTACTCATTGAAAGTGACTCATCTCACTATCATATAATAACATGACAACAAACATTAGTTAGCTAAAGTCCCTTAATTAACCATAATTCCAATAATAACCAAGACAACTATAAGAATACCATCTATACATATAAAACAACTATCATTCATAAAACTCTTGTATAATGTCTAATCATAGAACACATGAAAAATTCAAACAAGAGACATGATATCATAAAAGAGACATGGCATCAAAAGATCACTAAAAAGGGGGCATCTCACACTTATAATGCTTTTTAGTATAGTCCTGCAAAATCAAGCTATTTTCTTTCAAGTTTTGGAAACTCTTTAATAGATGTGACAAATCATTTGTTCAAGATTAAGTTACTTATTTACTTAGTACCATTCTAATTTATTATTCTTATGCTTTTTCTCTTCATTTCTAACATATCTCTTTGTGTAGATTGTAATATGATTTTTTGAACTTTGTCTTTACAAAATTCTCTCTATAAAGGGAAATAATATCTTTGTGGTAAAAATATACCTTAATATTAGTAAGTCATTCAATTGAGTTTTCACTATGTGAATTACCAAAATAAGTACATAAATCTACTCTTTTATTATACCTCTTGTTTTTCATCGTTACTATTATTCAATTTGGGGTTCATAAATTCTTTCCATTTTCCTCCTCTACACATCCAACTAGACTTGAATATTGGTAATCTTGGTGAATATTTTTGGAATTCAATCTGCAACAAAGCTTCAACCTTGTGCATAAAGAATTAGTCTCTACTGATCGTTTTAAGTAGCAAATTTAAGTGTGATGGGAACACTGAATTTTGATAATCTACTCACAATGAGTTCATCACTATTAATCTTTCAGTCTCTAGACCAAGCCTTCATGATTTATTTTTGTAATCCTCTAGTTCTTAGATACAAATTTTAGTTTCATTAACAAATTATATTTTTCCAATGCAATGTTGCTACTTTATTTAATAAACTTTAAATTTCTATGTGACAATCCACCATATTCAAACTAAATTCTTCTCTCCTAGAATCCCAAAAAGAAGACACCATAATTAATGCCACACAACATACTTTGCCAAAGTAACTCAAAGAAGACCACATTAGTTGACTCACAATCAGTCTTGATCATGTGCAAAATACAAGTCACACTGCTCAACCATAAGGCATAATACCGATCATCACTCCCACAAGTGTGAGGCAAGTCAATCACAACCATGTCTCTAAAATCTGCCAACCAAGAAATGCTTATACTATCACCACCTTGAATCATCACATCAATACTTAACCTCCCAGAGTCAAATGGAAGGCCCCAAGAACTCCAAAGCAACCAAACCAAATAAATCATTAAACTACCATCTAAAATCATACATGTAATATCCATGAAGTAATTGTAGTGACCATCGCTCACCAAAGGGGAAGCAATCAAAGAATGAATTGTGTCTAGGAAAATACTTACAACTAACTGCCCCAATTATGCCAATGTTGAACAAAAATCTACTCATGAAAGGATGTCAATTATATAAAAAAATATATAAGGGCATCAATGACCAATCTGAAATCCAATAGAACATTGGAGAAATGAGTATGGAAGTAGCAACATGAACATCTCCTATGGTCAAATTACCGCTGCCTTCCAACCTTAGCCAAGAACAGTTTAGTTGTCAGGTTGAAAAGACCATCCAACTCATTTGTGGATCAAGATCTAAAGTCATGTACAAGTTGATATGAAAGTGGGCATAAATACTAACATTGGAGGTTGACTCACTACTCCAATCTTGAGATCTTCATTACCCAATTGAAACAAAATATTATCATGAGTTAGATTAGCATCTATCTCAAATAAAGGATCAACAACACTTTTCTAAAGGTTAGATCCATCCTCTTGCTGGTCCAAACTCCCACTATCTAAATGTGCCAGATCAAATTTCTCTCATATGCAATCTAGCTCCCTGAATTGTTGAGACTTATAGAATTGATCACTTTCCTCTAGAAGTGCCTCTTGGACACTTTCGAAAGGAAGCTTTTGATATTTAAGCTTACCAGTGAGCTCACCATCTTCTCTCCTTAATTGCTTAGTCATGGGTAGGGCCTCATCTACAAATTTGTTAGCCATATCTCTATCATATATAACATGTGTAAGAAATCTATTTTTATTTCCTCCATGGTTTCCTTCATTAATTGCAAATCAACATAGGCAACACTAAGCTCATTTTCATCCCTTGCAACAGTTTGAATGATGCTTTCTACATGCATGTGTGTATTATCCAATATTGATAAAATTTGCATTTCATTTTTAATAGACACCAAGAATTGTGTTCCACAATGTACTTCATGCATGTCATGTTTTTGTAGATCTAATGCACTATTTTATAATGCATGCAAGAATGAAAACCTTCTTCATACCTATCATTAACCTCATCATCATTGTCCCAAATCTCATAGACATCCCTTTGACCAACTTGATGAAAATGTGTAGCATCGGGTTGAGGATCCACATAACCAAGGTTGTCTTGTCTGTGCTTATTATCATGGCTTCTATGATTTTTCTCAAAATAAAGAGTACTATATCTTTGTTTAAAATCAAATCTCCTATTTCTTTGCTCAAAATCAGCATCAGGCAACAATAAATCAAATTTGTGATCAATATCATTAATATACCTTGCAAAATTATCTCCACCAATGGCATCTTGCATGCATGATGAATTAAAAACAACATTGGAGTGAAATTGAAATTCATCCCAAGATAGACCCTCTTCACACTTATATCTTGGCACACCTTGATCCCAAGTAAATGAGAGTTGAATGTTGCGATTAAGGTCTAAGTGTCCATTGTGCTTCTCATGTGTGGTTGCCTTTTTGAGAGAGTCATTCTCCATCTTCCTAGGATTGAAATGTCCCCACCATGTCCCCTCATTCCCGTGTACCTGGAAATAGATTATCCATCCCACAAACCTCTTTTTAGATACATTTTGAATAAACACATAAATTAAAATTACAGATCAACGGTAATAACAAACCCATTTGCCATGCCTGCAAACTTAAGGTATATACTATGGGTAGTAATGAAGCGAGAATAAAATATCCCAAAAGTGGTGTGTTGTGTTAAAAAATACAACTTCATAATAGATTTCCATATTTAATTATATATATAATGCACTTGTGTTAAGAAACACAACTAAATATTTTATTTTGTAACTTACAAATGCAAATACAAATGTATATATAGAGAGAGTTGGAAATATGCACAAAGAATTGTATATAAACATATAGTAGTTTTTAAAACTTTAATTATAAACATATAGTAGAAGAGAAGCTTTTGTTAGAACAAATTAAGATAAGAGGAGACTGACTACAAGGAAAAAGAAAGAGGAGCTATTAAAAGAAATTACAAGATCGAAGGAGGATAACATTTTGTATTTGTGTGAATAAGGCCAACAGAGCCAATTGAAGTTAGGATCCCCAAGCTCTAATAGTGTGGCTCAAAAGGGAGGTATTGAAGAAAGCAAGGTTATGACACTTGAACCTACAATGGACTGATGACAAGAAAGCCAAAGCTTGTGGTTAGAGCATCCCAACAGAAAATTGGGATTTCCTAGGTTCGATCCATACAATTTGAGGATTATAAATTATGAAGCATCAATGGATAAGATTAAAAAAGTAATTGGAATTCATAGTTGAGATTAAGGAGTGTTGGAAGTATAATATCAACTACTTCATTAACTTCTCCGGCTAGAACCATTCATGTCAATGTCCTCCATATCAACAATGGATCTTAAATATTCTTAGCATTAAAGACAAAGATTTGGATAGATTTCATATTAGTTCCTCCTAGCTGTCCTCTGTTACATCAGCAGGTTTCAGACATTTTTTGGGTGCTATGAAATATGCTATTTTATTCTATATTGTCTGTCATTTGTAGTTGCTTACTCTTCTATATATTGGACGAGTCTTTTTGTTAGCCTTACTCCCAAATGGAGTCCATCTCCGTAGAGTTGTAAAGTGTTAGAAGTTGATGTTTTTCATCGAGTAGTAGCTCCAAGAGTTGGAAGAATCAATGTAATGGAAGTATGATTGAATATGCAAAAGTTTTAGAAGAAGTTGTAATGGATGAATGAAGAAATATAATGGTGTCTATATGAATGAGCAGCAATTCGAAATTCTTAAGTAATGATTTATTTGGTTAATATAAATTTTAATGTCTTTTTTGGTTTTTTGTTTTTTTTAATCCTCTGCTTTTCAAATCCATCATCTTGGAATAGTGCATTAAAAATGGTCTTAATAATATAAATATGGGGTACATTCGAATTATTCTTTGTGGTTTCATTATACAGGAGACAAGTGTTGTTTCGATATTCTTTGTGATGGGGCTTAAGACTCGACAGGTGATCAACAGTAGAAGATGCTCTAGTACATGTGTTGTGTTTCCACTTTTTCGAATCAGAGGCTTTGTCCACTGATTATGGGAATTGGAATATGGAAATGAGATTAACGTTGAGGTGGTGATAAAGGTTTAGAAACCTTGATAATGGAAATGTATTCCTTCAAGGGTAAAAGTAGCCAAAGAAACAAGAGAAAGTTCAATATTAAGGGAAAATTTACAAAACCGACACAAGTATGCATTCCCTTATGGTAGGTCAAATAGCCTCTTAGGATAGTTTGAAACGTTTGTTAATTGTTTTGCTGATATTATGCTGCCATGATCTTGTTTGCTTAAAATCTTTAACTTGGAAATGACCCAAAATTTGATACTCGTTGTATACATACATGAAAACCTTAGGATCTGCAGTGATAGCCTCAAAAATTAGAACTAAAATTTATAGATCTATATGCATATTTTTCATTGAAAACCTCGAAACGTGAAACCAAAATTTGTAGATCTACAATGGAATTGCCCAATTTTTAAGGCGTTATATTCTGATCTGCAAGGAAAATGTCCAAATCGCCAGGAAACATGTCCGAATATACAATCAAAATTTGTTCTGGTCTGCAATTGAGGAATTCAACCCAAATCTAAAATTAAAAGATCAACACCTGAAAAGGAATTTTAATTTTGATTTTAAGGCTTTAGATTTTAGATTTAGTTTTAATTCTGGCTTTTAAATTTAAGTTTTGATTTATTAACTCTATTTTTAAGTTTAGGGTTTAAGCTATCATTCCAATGCTTTGCAAAAGGAATAAAGAGAAACAAAGCATTGACAACATAGAAATTAGGCGTCATTACTATTTTTTAAAATGGGCCCAAGTTGATAGCACCAGCAATCAAGCAATTTAATTGGGAGCTAAATATTCCCCCCAGCAATTGCATCCGCCAAAGTTTGAAGGTTACACAGACGTATTCACTCTTCTCCCTTGTCTAGAAATTAATAGGAGCATTGTACTGGTAAGGTAAAATTCATGGATTGAAGTAACTTTATCAGAGAAGAAAGAGAAAAATAAGTAGCTCCATGTCGTTTTGTATTGAGGATGGAGCAGTGGCTAGGTAGAGAATAGGAGGTCCATCGTACTTCTTCTCATAGTTTAGGCATTGCTCTAGTCAGCTTTTTTACCTTTCAAAAGTTTAGGAAAATGATTTGAGAGGAAAGAAAAGTAGAAATGGAGAGTGTAGGAAGATTCATGGGTACCTAATTTTTATTCTCTCTAATATTTGGAGAATATGGCTGGCACAATCTAACCAAATCTTTTTTCTAACAAGTTTTACTATTAAATATGAATCAGTCAATCATGTAATAATTTGCGTTTTATAGTTTTTATTCATGCAGTTAATAGGAGAAATTATTTCTTTATTCCAACACTTCTTAATTTCAATTTTATCTTTGAAAATTCTTTTTTCGCAAATTTTTCACTCTCTTGGTTGCAACAAAGTCTTCAAACTTACTCAAATGATGCCTTCAAACTATCTTCAAGAGTTGTGAATCTTCCCTCAACTTTCTCTCCAACTACTGCGACAATCCTTCAAACTTTGTTTGACAAACATTTCTTGTAACATGCCAGCATTTAGGCTTGTACAACCTTTTAAACATATTTGCAACTTTTTGCCAACTGGATCCATTAATCCATTCATAATTTATCTACATACAATCTTTCATAGAGTGTTCATTCTACTCTTTGCTCCAACATGTTTTTTCAGAGTGATTCTTCAACCCAAAAATTGTACAAGGATGAACGTCACAACACTTCTTTTTTATATGTCCTTCCTTGTGACAATGGGAACATTGCATAAACTCCATGATTTTAGCTGATTTGCATGAACTTGTAACACTTACAACATCATTTCCATCTCTCTCAACATATCAAAGGCCTTCATTCTTTGGCTTCACAATTGGTTGAATGGGCTCTCTCATTCCTTGCCCATGTTTTCCCAAACATTTTCTTGCATATACCATTTTCTTCGTGCTTTTCAAACCAACACTCTTTTGAAACCAACCTTTGTTATTAACATCACAAGAAAACAAAGCATTCGTATCACATGATGCATCACAAATGGATGACATTATTATCAAACAATCATTTTCCTTTCAAACAATTTTAGTTTTTCTTCCAAGTCTTCATTCTTCCTTCTAACCTCATCCATTAATGATTTTCTTCTGATTCAAATTTATTTTTTTTTGTTTCGTTCTCAAGTTCTTCCAGTTCTCAGTTCTGGAGATTTTCATGTCTTAACGATTTCATTTTAGGTATTCCATCTAGTCTGGAAATGATTGTTGTGGAGATGGGGTCACATGAGGAGGACAGAGGCAGAGAATGGACGAAAGAATCGCAGGAATGGGTTGGCATTGTTGTAGTTTGTCGAGGAACGAGCTAGATGTTTTTGGCTATAGGGCAGTGTGTGTGCCATGAAATAGATCCAGATATGCAGGTTTATCAGGCTTTGAGAGAAGAGACATCATTAATAAACAATGTGTGGCAGTTAAAGGATATGCTGGCAAAGGCAAGTCAGTATCATATTAGGTTGGTCTATCTAGGTTTAAAATGTTTTCGGATGAGAATGCCAAGGGCCGTAGAAAAGATTCCGGAAATGCACTCTGGGGAAGGCCAGGTGGTCGTGAGTTGCCACTTTACATAAGGAAGACAGAGAGCTGACTGGGGCCGCGGTGAAGCCAGTGAAGCCGCGCTACCGTGGAGCATAAAGAGTGAGGTTGTGGTGTGGCAGTAAACCGCGCCACCGCGGTTGACTAGAAAATAGGCCATAGTTTCACGGTGGACACCGCGATACCATGAGCATTAAGAAGCTCGGTGGCAGAAAGGCGGTAGACCACCCAACCACGGGGAAAAATCCTGAAGGTGAGGTAACGCGGTGAAGGTTGGAGAGATAAGCCGGAGTTGGGAGAAATTCCAACACTCCCCTTTGATCACAAATCCTGCATTCTTTTACACCCAGTCGTTCCCTTTGAAAAATGAAAGTCTCTTTTCCAAGTGCCTTTGTGAAGATCTCTGCAACTTGATCCTCTGACCTGCAAAACTCCAAAGTAATCTCCCCAATGTTGATCAACTCCCTGATAAAATGATAGCAGGTGTCAATATGTTTGCTCCTCTTGTGGAAAACATGATCTTTTGAAAGTGCGATTGCTGAATTATTATCACAAAAAATACTTGTTGCTTCCAGCTGTTCATTTTGAAGTTCTTTCAAAACTCTCCTTATCCAGGCTGCCTGGCACGATGCACTCGTTGCAGCTACATATTCAACTTCAGCTGATGACAAAGTGATAGTTGGATGCTTTTTCGAAGCCCATGAAACTACTTCAGTGCCAAAATGAAAAACGTATCCAGACGTGCTCTTCCTGTCATCAATGCTCCCAGCACAGTCACTGTCTGTATAACCAGTCAACATGAATTCATTTGATCTTGAATACTGAATCCCATAGTTCTTTGTTCCACTTATATACCTCAAAATTCTCTTCCTAGCTCTCGAATGTGTGTCTTTAGGAGTTTCCATAAATTTGGAAATTAAACTAAGTACAAACATTATGTTTGGCCTTGTGGTTGTCAAATACATAAGACTCCCAGCTAGTTGTTTATACAAGGTTGAATCAACATTTGAACCTATATCCTCTTTGCTCAGCTTCAAACTAGTCACCATAGGAGTGGGTGCAAGTTTACAATTCATCATATGAAATCTTTTCAAAACATCACATGCATACTTAGCCTAGGAAATAAAAATACCTTTTTTATCTTGATTTACCTCAATACCTAGAAAGTATTTCATTAGACCCAAGTCTGTCATTTTAAATTCTTTCACCATGGCTTCTTTAAACAGATCAACTGACAGATCACCAGTGAAAATTAAATCATCAACATACAGGCATACAATCAAGATTTCACCTTTTTCATTCATTTTGGTATACAATGTAGGCTCACTGTTGCATCTGATGAAGCCATTCTGTATAAAATAACTGTCAATCTTGTTGTACCAAGCTCTTGGGGCTTGTTTAAGACCATACAATGCTTTCTTCAACTTGTAGACTTTGTCTTCTTGGCCCAATAACTCATACCTAGGTGGTTGTTCAACATATACTTCCTCTTCAAGATAGCCATTTAAAAATGTTGATTTCACATCCATTTGATGAACTAACCATTTGTTTTGTATTGCTATGGCCAGTATCATTCTCACTATTTCAAGATGTGCTACAGGTGCAAAAGTCTCAGTATAATCAATTCCAGGTTGTTTTGAATAACCTTTTGCAACTAATCTTGCTTTATGTTGCTGCACTTCACCATTTGCATTTAGCTTGGTTTTATAGACCGATTTGACTCCTATTACATACTTGTCTTTTGTAAGACTAGCCAAATCCCATGTCTGATTATTTTCAATTGCATCAATCTCTTCATCCATCGCACTTATCCACTTATCTTCTTTAATTGCATCTTCAAAATGAATTGGATCTTCAGCTTGAGAATAAAATGCAAAAAGTGTAAACTGTTGTGAATTATTTTCGCCTTCATTTTGATTGTAGATATCACTTATGTTTTTGATTTTTTGTCTTCTCATGCTTGCCAGTGTTGGATTTGACAGATCACTTGAATCTGCAAAATGTGGACTTGATGGTCTTGCGCCAGAAGTTCTTGTTTTAGAAGGCGTATGCAGTCCTCTTGTTGTTGATCTCACATTGGATGATGACGTCACTTGTTGGCCACTTGCTTGAGCTTGAATTGGTATAGGAGAGGTCACAACAGTAGCAACATTTGCTGGAACAGAAATTTCATTTTCCTCTTGAGGGATACTAACAGATACATTAATTGTGCTTTCTCTACTTCCATCCCATGCTTCATCTTCAACAAATTGTACATCTCTGCTGATTATGGCCTTCTTAGTTGTTGGATTATAAAGCTTATACACTTTGGATTCATCACTATATCCAACAAATATACATTTCTCTCCTTTATTTTCTAACTTCCTTCTCAATTCATCAGGTACATGTGCATATGAAACACATCCAAAAATTCTCATTTGTGATACATTATGTTTTCTGCCAGTCCATGCTTCTTCAGGAACAATATTCATAACACTTTTTGTTTGACACATGTTCATTATATATGATGCACATCATACAACTTCAGCCCAAAATTCATTTGACAAATGTTTAGCTCTCAGCATACTCCTAGCCATTTCAATGATAGTTTTGTTCTTCCTTTTAGCTACCCCATTTTGCTGAGGTGTATATCTGGTAGTGAACTGCTTATGAATACCATGATCTCTACAGAAATGTAAAACTCTTTTGAAATATATTCTCCTCCTCTATTCATCCTCAACACTTTAATATAATGACCACTCTATTTTTCAACAAGAGATTTGAACTGACGGAAGAAATCAAACACATCACTCTTATTCTTTAAAAACTAAACCCATGTCTTCCTTGAATAGTCATCTATAAAAGTCAGTAAATAAACACTACCACCTATTGAAGGTGTTTGCATTGGAACACACAGATCTGAATGAACAATCTCCAAAGGGGCTTTTGCTCTAGTTGACTTCCCTGTTGGGAATGACTCTCTATGTTGTTTCCCTAAAATACATCCTTCACAAACTCTCTCAAGTTTTTCAATTAGTGGTAATCCCTTAACCATACACTTCCTATGGAGAAAATTTAAATGGCCAAATCTCAAATGCCATAGCCAATTTTCATCTTTTACTTCTACCTGAAAGACTATCTGCACACCAGTTGTAATTTCTTGTGCTTGTGCATAATTTGTACTCAAATCTGGTTGGATTCTCAAGGGAAACATTATGTTGTTTGTCATTTTGATCTTAGCAATAAGCTGACTACTTGGGTATTTTTCTAAAATTGTGCACAGACCATTCTTGAAGGTTACTCTATAACCCTTTTGAACTAACTAACCAACACTCATTAAATTGTGTTTTAGACTTGGCACAAAATACACATCTGAAATATACTTTTGCTCCCATTGCTTAGTTAGAATATTGGCATTTCCCTTTCCTTTTACTGACACTTTGTTGTCATTACCTAATGTAACATCAAACTTAATATTTTCATCTAAACTTGTGAACAATTCTAAATTTCATGTCATATGGTTGCTATAGCCTGAGTCTAAAAACCAAACATCTTTTTCACTAGTTTATGCTACATTACAGGCCAGAAACATTGTACTCTTATCTAGTTTTTGGTTTTGATTCTCTTTTGTAAAATTTGCATTTTGTCTACCAAAATCATACTATTTCTTCTTGCACTCATTCATATAATGTCCAAATTTTTTACAGTAGTGGCATTGGACTTGAGACGTTTCATACCTTTGACCTTGAGGTTGATTTTGAGATGGGTTTTGGCTGCTGCCTCTTCCACTTGAACTTGACAGGCCGCTTCTTCTACCTCTGTTGAAACTTCTTCCTCTTCCTCTGAAATTTGATCTTCCTCTGCCTCTTCCTTGATTTATTGAAGCTTGTGACTTGAAAGCATGCTCCAATGACATATTAGTTGTTTTGCTCAGCCTGTGCTTGTGAGAAATGAGTGAAGAAAAAAGCTCATCAACTAAATACTGGGTGAGGTCCTTTGTTTCCTCTATGGTCACAACAATTGTTTCAAATCTTGTGGGTAAACTTCTTAAAATCTTCTCAACAACTTTGACATCTTCAATTGTCTTGCCATGTGTTCTAATTTGGTTTACCAGTCCAATTATTTAGGTAAAGAATGAATCTACAGATTCATTATCCTTCATGTACAGAGTCTCAAACTCCCTTATCAGTATTTTTAACTTTCTCCATTCCTTGATATGCAATTTGAAGTATGTCCCATGCTTGTCTGGACTTGGTTGCTGCTGAAATTCTTGGAAAAATGCTCTCATGCACTCCTTGTAGTATAAAAAAGAGAGCTTCTGAGTCTTTCTTCTTATTGTCTTTCAGTAAGTCTTTCTCTGCTTGTGTTAAGGCATTGAATGTTGTTGCATCTGCTGGCTCTGGAAAACCATTCTCCACTAACTCCCATAAATCTTGTGAACAAAATAATTCTCTCATTGTAATTGCCCAATAATCATAGTTCTTCCCATTCAATTGTGGGATTTGGGGATTAGACAAGCTTGTGCTTGTTGCCATACTTGCAGAGACACTTTAAAATAACACTAGTTATGAAGAACCTGCTTTGATACCATGTGAAGGACAGAGGAAGAGAATAAAATACTTAGACAAAAAAAATTCACACACAAAAATAGATTATATTATTATAAAAATTTCTCACAGAACAACTACGATATTTTTGCTTCTTCTGAGCAATCTTAACCTTCTTCATAAAAAATAAATCCAAAATATATAGGTTTATATCAAACTTCCATGGCAAGAGAGAAAAGACATCATTAATAATAATATTAATGGAAACTAAAGATATTATAGCAAAACACGTCAATATCATATTAAAAGTTGTCCTATCGATTTAAATATTCACCAGATGAAGCCATAAAGAACCGTCGCCAAAAATATCCAAAACCGCACTAGCATGGAAGAGAGAGAAAGGCCCAGCGGTACCGCGGGGTACCGCTCTACCACAAGGAGGCAAGAGGGAGACCGCGGGGCCACGGTGAAGCCGACGAAGCCATGCTACTGCAGAGCAGAAAGAGTGAGGTCGTGGTGTGGTGATAAACCATGCTACTGTGGGCGACTGGAAGATAGGTCGCGGTATCACAGTGGACACGGCGGTACCATGAGCATTAAGAAGCTCGGTGGCGGTAAGGCGGTAGACTGCCCAACCACGAGGCAGAATCCTAAAGGTGAGGTAATGCGGTGAAGATTGGAGAGATGAGCGGGAGTTGGGAGAAATTCCAACACTCCCCCTTGATCACAAATCTTGCATTTTAATTCGCCCAGTTGTTCCCTTTGAAAAATGAAAGTCTCTTTTTTGAGTGCCTTTGTGAAGATGTCCGCAACTTGATCCTCTGACCTGAAAAACTCCAAAGTAATCTCCCCAATGTTGATCAACTCCCTGATAAAATGATAATGAGTGTCAATATGTTTGCTCCTCTTGTGGAAAACTGGATTTTTTAAAGTGTGATTGCTGAACTATTATCACAGAGAATTCTTGTTGCTTCTAGCTGTTCATTTTGAAGTTCTTTCATAACTCTCCTGATTCAGAATGCCTGGCACGATGCACTCGTTGTAGCTACATATTCAACTTCAATTGATGAAAAAGTAACAATTGGTTGCTTTTTTGAAGCCCATGAAACTACTCTAGTGCCAAAATGAAAAATGTATCCAAATGTGCTCTTCCTGTCATCAATACTCCCAACACAATCATTGTTTGTATTACCAGTTAGCATGAATTAATCTGATCTTGAATACTGAATCCCATAGTTCTTTGTTCCACTTATATACCTCAAAATTCTCTTCCTAACTCTCCAATGTGTGTCTTTAGGAGTTTCCATAAATCTGGAAATTAAACTAACTGAAAACATTATGTCTGGCCTTGTGGCTGTCAAATACATAAGACTCCCAACTAGTTGTTCATACAAGGCTGAATCAACATCTGAACCTATATCCTCTTTTCTCAGCTTCAAACCAGTCACCATAGGAGTGGGTGCAGGTTTACAATTCATCATATGAAATCTTTTCAAAACATCATATGCATACTTAGCCTGGGAAATAAAAATACCTTTTTTATCTTGATTTACCTCAATACCTAGAAAGTATTTCATCAGACCCAAGTCTATCATTTCAAATTCTTTCATCTTGGCTCCTTTAAATAGATCAACTAACAGATCACTAGTGAAAATTAAATCATCAACATACAGGCATACAATCAGGATTTCACCTTTTTCATTCATTTTGGTATACAATGTAGGCTCACTGCTGCATCTGATGAAGCCATTTTGTATAAAATGGCATTCAATCATGTTGTACCAAGCTCTTGGGGCTTGTTTAAAACCATACATCGCTTTCTTCAGCTTGTAGACTTTGTCTTCTTGGCCCAATAATTCATACCCAGGTGGTTGTTCAACATATACTTCCTCTTCAAGATAGCCATTTAAAAATGTTGATTTCACATCCATTTGATGAACTAACCATTTGTTTTGTGCTGCTATGGTCAGTATCATTGTCACTGTGTCAAGATGTGCTACAGGTGCAAAAGTCTCCGTATGATCAATTTCAGGTTGTTTTGAATAACCTTTTGAAACTAATCTTGCTTTATGCTGCTGCACTTCACCATTTGCATTTAGCTTGGTTTTATAGACCCATTTGAATCCTATTACATCCTTGTCTTTTGGAAGACTAGCCAACTCCCATGTCAGATTATTTTCAATTGCATCAATCTCTTTATCCATTGCACTTATCCACTTATCTTCTTTGATTGCATCTTCAAAATAAATTGGATCTTTAGCTTGAGAATAAATTGGATCTTCACCTTCATTTTGATTGTAGATACCACTTATGTTTCTGATTTTTTGTCTTCTCATGCGTGCCAGTGTTGATTTGACAGATCACTTGAATCTGCAGAATGTGGACTTGATAGTCCTGTGCCAAAAGTTCTTGATATAGAAGGCGTCTGCAGTCCTCTTGTTGTTGCTCTCACATTGGATGATGGTGTCACTTGTTGACCACTTGCTTGAGTTTGAATTGGTATAGAAGAGGTCACAATAGTAGGAACATTTGCTGGAACATAAATTTCATTTTCCTCTTGAGGGATACTAACAGATACATTAATTGTTCTTTCTCTAATTCCATCCCATGCTTCATCTTCAACAAACTGTGCATCTCTGTTGATTATGACAAAGGAAGAGAATAAAAGACTTAGACAAAAAAAAAATTCACACACAAAAATAGATTATATTATTATAAAAATTTCTCACAAAACAACTACAATATTTTTGCTTCTTCTAAGCAATCTTAACCTTCTTCATAAAAAATAAATCCAAAATATACAAGTTTATATCAAACTTCCACGGCAAGAGAGAAAAGACATCATTAATAACAATATTAAAGGAAATTAAAGATATGCCAGCAAAACACGTCAATATCATATTAAAATTTTTCCTATCGATTTAAATATTCGCCAGATCGAAGCCATAAAGAACCGCCGCTAAAAACCTCCAAAATCGCACTACCATGGAAGAGAGAGAAAGGCCCAGTGGTACCGCAAGGTACCACTCTACCAAAAGGAGGCAAGAGGGAGACCGCGGGGATGTGGTGAAGTCGCGCTACCACGGAGCAAAAAGAGTGAGGCCGCGGTGTGGCGGTAAACTGCGCCACCGTAGGCGACTAGAAGATAGGTCGTGGTATTGCGGTGGACACCATAGTACCGTGAGCATTAAGAAGCTCAATGGCAGTAAGGTGGTAGACTGCCCAACCGTGGGGCATATACCCAAAGGCGAGGTAACGCGATGAAGGTTGGAGAGATGAGCGGGAGTTGGGAGAAATTCCAAGATCCCCTTGCTTGATACCACCGAGGCTTAGAAGTGACCCTGAGGAGTACCATTAATGATCACAAAGAACATAGGAGAGGTAACATAATTTTTGATCAGATTTAAAAAATTTGTCATAAAACTGTATTTGCGTAGAGCTTCTAGCAAAAAAATACAAGAGGCTTTATCATAAGGTTTGGAAATATGCAACTTGAGGGGCATGCTTTTCTTATTACTTTTGTTCATAGAGTGAAGGGTTTTATGGACCAACATGACAACATTAGTGATTTGATGCCGTGTACAAAATCTTTGTAGGTTGAATGGATAATTTTATCAAAGGGATGTTTAATAGGGTTGACCATTAGCTTAGAACAAATTTTGCAGAAGGCATTACAAAGGCTAAAGGATATTAAATCAAATAATTTGTTGACACCAGCTTTTTTCTGAATACGGACAATTAAAATATTATATAACTCCTTCAGAATGTTGCTAGGCAAGAGGAATTCCTTAACAACAAGAATAACATCTAGGCCAAGAAGATCCCATAAATTATTTTAAAAGAAATGAGGGAATCCATCAAGCCTTAAATGGGTTAGGGGAAAAAACCTCTCTAATTTCCTCGTTTGAGGATTTTTCGTTCCATAAACAGAATTTCTGGAGTGATTGAATGTGGAATCACATCCAACAGGTGGTCCATCACAAATGGGGGATCAACAAGACCCAGGTTTAGGAGGTTATGAAAGAAATTAACACCTTCCAGTGAAATAGCTCCTCAAAATTCAAACTAAAACCACTAGAGCAAATGTTTTTATAATCGACGCAAAGATCTTTCCAGTTTGGCAGTGATGGTACCCCTCGAGGAACAAGGGAAAAGACAGGTGGAGACCCACAAGCCCTGTGAAGACCATTGGGGACACACCCTATCCGACAGTTCCATCAAAATTATTTTGCACCAGAGGACGAGAACCAGGAGATTCTCACCCAATGCCAGCATCCCTCGTTGTGCCGATTTTGACTTGCAAACTTTTCAAATGATTTCAATTCAGTTTTGGTGAATCTTGATTTTGAGTTTGGTTTCTTGAACACTTATTTTTGATGTAGTTTGGAAAACACTGATTTTTGTAACCTGTGAGCTCCAAAAAATTCAAAACTTGCATGCAAGAGTCATGTGGCACTAGCAAGCATTACGCTTAAAAGTATGTAATTTGAGACCTTCTTTGAGGGAGGGCAGTGTTGCAGTGCTTCAGGAGATCAAGGCAGCCATCCCGCAGACCATACAAAACAACTTTTGTTAAGCACTGGTGATTGCTAGGCTTAAGATGAGGCTCTCCAATCCACCTTTGAATAATAATTTCTCAGAGTGCATAACATCTCGTGTCAGTTTTGAGACCCACCCAAACAACTACCACACCAACATTATGCAAAAACATAGATGATCCATAATTAAAACATGCAGGTAGCTTGGGACCCTAGAAGCGTCGCTCCCTTGACCTTATTTATAAATAATTTATGCAAAATCCTGCAAGTTGAGGAAATTACATGAATCAATTTGGAGGATTTTTGTTTCCATTTTATAAGCATGGTTGGATAGAGTGTCTATTGTTGAATTTTCTTCCCTATAGCATTGTGTGATTGTTATTAAAGCGAAACCTTCTAGGAGCTCCCAAACTGATTTCAATATGTAAGAAATGGTCCAGTTTTTTGCCTATCAATTTCTGCAAGCATTGATAATGTTTAAAGAATCTCCTTCAATGTGAATATTTTTGAGTTGCATGGTGTGTGCCAGGTTTACACTTGGTAAGAGGCCATGTACCTCTACTACATTGTTAGTGCCCATAGATAACCTTAGAACCAAACCCTTTAAGAACTCTTCTTTTTCATTGCAAATGACACAACCTAGCCCAAAAATTCTTGGATTGCCTTTAGATGCGCCATCAAAATTTAATTTCTTGACATTTGGATGTGGCGCATACCATTTGATACTAATTCTATCAACTTTTTGGGCATTAGAATGTGCTTCTTGGTTTGGAACCTTCAAAAGAGACAAAATATTTAATATTTCATTGTTTAAGCTTGAGAATGAATTGCATGAGTTTATTATTTTCACTACCTCCGCCATTACTACCTCTGAACTATTCCTTTCCAACTTATTGAGGAAAATTTTCAAGTCTAATAAATTGTTTGTGAAAATTCTTGTATTTTTCTCGAGCTAGATGTTGCATACTTGTAAAATAATTCCAAAATTGTATAGATTGCATTGGATAAAATAAAATAAGAATATATACACATGATTAATCCTCCTAATATAATTTCCATCCATTCTTCCCACATGTTGAAAATGGACGTTCACACATACATTAGGTATATTAGTGTTGTTGAGGAGGCCATAATTATATGAAAGAAAGTGAAGGAAAGGGTTGGTGAGGTCCCTTTAAAGTGAGGTTTGCAATTTTTTTATTTCCATTTAGTTTTGGCAAATGTTGATTTTGAATTGGGTTTGTTGAATATTTATTTTAGGTGGAGTTTGACAAACTATGATTTCTAGTTGCATTTGGAAAACTTTAATTTTGAGTTGATTTTGACGAACTTTAATTTTTGAATGAGTATTAGTTGAGGTTTGTGAACAATGACTTTGTAATGAGTTTCAATAGAGTTTTCTTTGGAAAACATTGAGTTTCAATTGATTTCGATGAATTTTGATTTTCAATTGATTTAGCTCATTTTATTTACAATTTAGTTTGGTGAACTTTGAGTATCCATTGATTTTAAATTAATTTTGGAAAGCTTGAAGTTTCAACCGAGTTTCAATTAAGTTTAGTGAACATTCATTTTTTATTGAGTGTGGTGATCTTTGATTTTCTCTTTATTTTAAATAATCTTTGGTGAGCTTCAATTTCCTACTAATTGTCTTTATCTTTATATAGCATTCAATTTGAATTGAGTTTGATGGACATTGATTTTTTGATTGAGTTTGACAAAGTTTTAGTTAGAATCAATATGATGTTTAATTTTCAATTGATTTTGTCAAACAATATATTTTTTTGCGGCTTTCAATTGATTTTGATGAACGTTATTTTTGCATTCCATTTCTATTGAGTTTGGTAAACTTTTATTTTTAATTGAGTTGCAATTAAAATTGGTGAATATTGATTTTTGATGAAGTTTGACAAACACTGGTTTTTTTATTTTTAGATCAGTTTGTAAAATATTTACTTTTAATTGAGTTTTAATTGGATTTGGTGAACCTATACTTGAAATTGTGTTTGGTGAACTTTGATTTTGAAAATGAGATTCACTACAATTTAGAAAAAAATAATTTTCAATTGGGTTTGGCAAAGATTGGGTTTTTGAATTGAGTTTGGAAAACTTTAGCTTTGAATTGAGTGTGGCACACTTATAGTTTCCATTGATTTTAAACCAAGTTAGGGAAATTTTGATTTTTCATACATTTTAAATCGGGTTTTGCATAGTTTTATTTTTTCATTCATTTTAGAGAACTTTGCTTTTTAATTATATTGGTCAAATTTTGGTTTTCTATTATATTTGTCAAACTTTGGTTTGTAATTATATTGGTCGAATTTTGGTATTATATTATATTTGAAGATCTAAATTCTTGGAACTAACATATTCATAGCACAACCAACTTATCTTTTGAAAAACGACACAAAAAATTATTTTGTAGATTGATGCAGACCAAAATTCTATGACTCTATCACATGTTGTAAGCATATCAGAATGTGTTCCAACCTCTGCATCACACTCGGGTCATCACTTTTCCTCATATTGAACTGTAGAATTGGACCAACTCATATCAACTATACAACAACTCCCTTTGGAGTATATACAGACTTCATCATACACATTTGACATCAATGAAAACACCTATTGCCAACATGCTAACCCTTGTTGTAGGTCTTTAAAGAATTTGAGCAAGAAAGATCCAAATCCTTGAGGTGATGTGTATGTCTTCAATCCTTTAGGGAATCCATTGAAGGGTGGTGAGTTGCAACACTTTGTGATTTTATCATTCCTTTCTTTCAATTATCATTTCTATCATTGACATTGACTGAGGCAAACCCTTATATGGCCCAACATTTTCCATATCTTTGAATGTTCATGTTATAGGTTTGAAGAGAATTAAAGGAAGATTGAAGGAAAGTTTTCCATTGTTGCATTCAAAGCCTTAAAATTTGTCAAGCCATTGAAACTCACCTACATAATTATCTGATGATATTCTGAAAAATCTACAATTGGGAATCATAAGCTTAGATCTAACATCATAGGACTACAAAAATAGTTTCAGGACCCCTATCAAAGACCTATACATCCCTAGTTTCATATTATTTCATAGAGTCTAATTAGGTTAATCATTCCAAATCCTCTCCAATCCATTCCTAAGGCTCAAAAGATGGAGGTCCAGGTCTAATTGGCTCACCTTCATGTTTGATAGTTAATCTATTCACCTTATTGATCCCCTCTTTAATTGAAGCTTCAAAAAAGACACCACAGATCCTCTAACCAATTCAATCCTAGGTTCCACACATGAGGATGTAGATTGGCACTTTTAATGTAAAGTTGCACAAATGATCAACATAATGGTACAATTGAAAAATTAGGCCACAATTGATTAATGAAAAATGTAGTGAGTACCAAAAGAAAGATAGCAACAGAGGATGAATATGTTGTAGTTAATCATGATGCGAGAGATGTCAGAGCTAACAATGATGTTGCAGCCATGGACAAGACAAGGTAAATCTTATTGTACTATGTGAATAAATTATTATTCCTTTGTTTGCTATTGAAGAGCATGGAGAAGAGTCCATCTAAACACTTAATTCCCATTGAGTAGTAGATGCAAATTATGGTAAGGATGTTGTTGGTGGTATTATACATGGTGAAGGATTATGGTGGTGGTGGTCAGATTTTGGTGGGTTAAAACCCACATAAGATGAGAAGACTATGGTGGACATGAGTCCATGATAGGGAAGAAGAGTGTAGAGAAGAGTTTCGAGAGGAGGTTGACAATTGTTCCGACAAAGCATGATGGAAGAAGAGGAATAAGAATTAATTTTGAGCACAATATTTAGTGATGGAGTTCACTACAAGTTGGTGGCAACTTGGAAGAGTAGTTCGACTACTCAACTCCGCCTTTGTGAATACACAATCTTCATACTCGATGTGTCTAGTGCAAGATCGTCTGGGTACAAGAGAAATCTACATCAACAAAAAATGTTTCATTTTGAGCTTTGTTTTAGGTAAATGGGAGCGGGGAGTGAGATTTTTGTATATTCGTCAATCCAAACAACTCCTCATAATGAATCTCCTTATAAAATTTGAGCCTAGATGGACATTTGAGTCAAAAGCTATGAAAAGAATGTAGCTTCTGTGAGTTATTGTCTTCAAAATGATTCCTCTTATTTTGATCTAGCTTCTTCAATTTATCTTCTATAATATAAAGAATTAATCATAATGCATCTCCCTATAAAATTTGAGCCCAAATAGATGTTCAAGTCAAAATTTATGACCTTTGAAAGTCCCCACATCATTCTCCTCTGATTGAAAAGGACACAACTCCTGTAAGTTATTGTTTTGAAAGTATTGTCACTTGTTTTGATCTAGTTACTTCAATTCCCATTATGCAATCCAAAAAACTCGCCAAAACACATCTCCCTGTGAAATTTGAGCCCAAACAGACATCTGAGTCAAAAGTTATGACCTTTGAAAGTGTTTGCATCATTCTCCTCTAGTTGAAAAGAACGCAACTACTGCAAGTTATTGTCTTGAAATTGTTGCCACTTGTTCTGATCTAGCTTCTCCGATTCCCATTTTGCAATCCAAAAAACTCCTTGAAACATATCTTGTTGTAAACTTTGAGCCCAAACAAACATCTGAGTCAAAATATGACCTTTGAAATTCCTTACATCATTCCCCTCTGGTTGAATAGAACGTAACTTTTGCAAGCTATTGTCTTCATACTGTTGACACTTTTTTGATACAACTTCTTTAATTCCCATTTTGCAAGTTATTGTCTTGAAATTGTTGCCACTTTCTTTGATCTAGCTTCTCCAATTCCCATTTTTCAATCCAAAAAACTCCTTGAAACATATCTCGTTGTAAACTTTGAGCCCAAACAAACATCTGAGTCAAATTATGACCTTTGAAAGTCCTTAATCCATTCTCCTCTGGTTGAATAGAACGTAACTTTTGCAAGTTATTGTCTTCAAACTTTTGACACTTTTTTGATACTTCTTTAATTCCCATTCTCAAATTGAAATAACTCCTCATAACACATCTACCTGTAAAATTTGAGCCCAAACAGACATCCAAGTCAAAATTTATGACCTCCAAAATTCCCTGCATTATTCTCTTTTGGTTGAAAATAATGTAGCTCTTACAAGTTATTGTCTTCAAGTTATTGCCACTTGTTTTGATCTAGCTTCTCCAATTCTCATTTTTCTATCCAAACAACTCCTCATAATGCATCTCCCTGTAAAATTTAAGCCAAATAGACATATGATTCAAAAGTTATGACCTCCAGAAGTGCTTGCATCATTATTTTTTGATTGAAAAGAACACAAGTTTTGCAAGTTATTGTCTTCAGACTACTATTGATTTGCTAAATATTATTTTTTAGTTAAATGTCACTCGACTATCACAAACTTTCATTTGTAATTGACTTTGCTTGACTTAAATTTTTAACTGACTTTAAATTGAATATGGTGAAATTTAGTTTTCGATTGAATTTGTCAAATTTTGATTTTCAATGGAGCTTGTGAAACTTATTTTGAGTTCAGTTTTACATAAGCTTTGATTTTGAATTGAGATTCAATTGAATTTTTTGAACAATATTTTCTCATTTATTTCCAATTGAGATTGGGTAGCATAAATTTCTGATTGAGTTTCAATTGGGTTCAACAAAATTCAAATTTAAACTGAGTTTTAATTGAGTTTGACAACCTTTGAGTGATAATTGAGTCTAAGGATCTTTTATTTTTTATTGAGTTGTAATATCGAGTTTCAAGAACTTTAAATTTCAATTTAATTTCAATTAATAGAGTTTGGTTAACATCGATTTTCAATTTATTTTGACTACCTTCAATTGATGTTTGTGAATTCAGATCTTAACTCTAGTTTCAATTGAGTTTGGAATATCTTTGGTTTTTAATTGAGTTTATTGTACCTTGATTTTGTATTGAGTTTGGTGAACTTTGGTTTTCCATTGATTCTCAATTAAGTTACCTGAACATTTACTTTCAATTAATTTTTGTGAATTTTTAATTTTGATAGTGTTTTAGGTAATTTTTTGGTAAACTTTGGTTTTCCATTGAGTTTGGAAAACTCTAATTTTCATATGTTTGGAAAAAAAATATTCTGATTCAAGTTTATATTATGTCATTTTGATTTTTGATAGAGTTTTTTGAATTTTTTTTATTAAGTTTAGATATAGTTTGGTTAACTTTGATTTTTCTTTAATTTTCAGCTAAGTCTGACAAGGTTTGATTTTCAATTGACTCTAGTGATCGTTGAGTTTGAATTCAGTTGGGCTAAATCCCTTGGCGAACCAATACCTCTTATGAAGTACATCTCAAACTAGATAAAAAAGAACATATATTACAAGACAACAAAATGAAAATTTAAATAGCATAACAATTGTAATAAATCAAAAGACGGTAATAATGGAATAAATATCAACTTTAACTTGATAAGGCATTAAATTTCAACCAATTTTTGATTGAGCTTGGCAAACTGAGTCCCTATTGAGTTTGGGAAACATTGGTTTTTATTTTTATTTAAAGAAATGTTTGTAAAATTAAGGGTTTTGTAAAATTTAATATTCTCATTTTAATTACATTTTATAAAATTAAAACGAATAAAATATAATTTGACAAACTTGGTCTTTCAATTATGTAGAGTTTGGAAAACTTTTATTCTCAGCCAAGAATAGATTTAGTGTTGTGAGCTTTCATGTTTAATTAAGTTTTAACTTAGCTTGGTGAGCTTTGAATTTCCATTTATTTTTTATTGAGCTTGGAAAAGATTTAATATAAGTTTCAGTAGTGTTGGGAGAACTTGGTTTTAAGTTCGATTTGGACAACTTGGTTGTCAATTGAGTTTAGCAGTCTCAATTTTAGATGAGTTTCTAGTGATTTTCAATCGAGTTTGGCGAGCATTAATTCTTAATTGAGTTTGGTGAATGTTAATTTTAATTTGAGTGCGAGTTTCAATTGAGTTTAAAAAACTCTAATTTTACATTAATTTTCAATTCAAACTTGCTTTTTAATTAAGTTTCATAAATATTGATTTTGGCAAGCATTGATTTTTTATCGAGTTTCGATTGAATTTGGTGAATATTGATTTTAATTTGAGTTCAACGAAGCATTGATAGCTAATAGATTTTGGTCAACATTTATTTTCAATTTTCATTTGAGTTTGGAAAATTGAATATTCAATCTAGTTTCAATTGAATTTGGCAATCTTTAACTTTCATTTGATTTTGATGGTGTTTAATTTTTCAATTGAGTTTCATTTGAGTTTTGTGAATTTTGGTTTTCAATTGAGTTCAGTGAACTTTGATATCCTTTTTATTTTCAATTAGTTTGGAAATGTTTAATTTGAGTTTGGTGTACTATGATTTGTGATTGATTTTGTAAACTTTGAGTTTCACTTGAGTTTAGCAAACTTTGAGTTTCAATTAAATGTGGTGAAGTTTAATATTTAATTGATTTTAAATTGAATTCCATTTGACTTTCATGAATTTTGGTTTTTCAATTTTGTTTGGTGAACCTTGATATTTCATTGATTTTCAATCAAGTTAGGAAAATTATGATTTGAAACTGAATTTGGTCGATTTTGATATCTAATTGAGTTTTTAATTTTATATTGAGATAGGTCAACTTTGAGTTTGATCAAGTTTGATGAGCTTTGATTTGAATATTCTTTGTAGAAATTTTTCTTTCAACTTAGTTAGGAGAATCATTTAGAAATAATTAGTGGCATTTGTTAGGTAATTCACACTTCACTTTGAAAAAAATACAAAAAATATAATAGTGGTGTATCTCTTTCATTTAGTTAGTTCATTTTCATTCAAGAAAATGCTAAGATCAAAATTTCTTGCTAACATGTCTAAGGCACTCAATAATTTGAACAAAACAAGTGCAAAATTAACTGCTACGTGACCTTGTATTTTAATCATTTTTTTAAACCTGAAAATGCATCTCAACAAACAACCTACTTTGTAATCATTTTTTATAATATTATCTTCCTTTTCCTACTCAATCTCAACATAGCTAATCAAACTCTATATGTTCAAATATGATACCATTCTCCTCACACATCCCTACCGCACAAATTGGGCTCTGATACAACTTGACATAGTCAAGACCAAGGTTCCTAAATAAGAAGCCTAATGTCCTAGCTATGATACAAAATTGAAGCAACTACTCATATAACAATTTTTTATTTTATTTATTTAGAAATTGGTAGCAATAATTATTTTATAAAATATAAACAAATTTTCTTCTTTACCAACGTCCTAATGCTACTACACTTTTCTAACAACATCCCACCTCCCGAGCGCTCTCTTTATCAAACTTACATGGTGATATTTTTGTTCATGGCTATTGTACCCTCCATTATATTCTTCCTTCTCTATTCCAACTTCTAAAATTTGTTTAAAAGAATTGTTAGAACACAATGATATAATGAGAGGGGGGTGAATTAGTATATCCCACAAATTTATCCAATTCAACTTTATCAATGAAAACTTCTTACTATCTTAAATAAATGAAGTATTAAATGCAATTCAAAAGCATAAGAACACAACCATAACACCAAATTTATGTGGAAAACCATAGAAGAAAAAAATCTCGATGAATGAATTGCTTGGGGATACTATCCAAATATAGCCTCACAAACAAAAATAAGATTTATAATAAGTTTTATGGGCTGAAACTTAAAGGAAGCTACAACTCCCTACAAATAAGGACACTTATAAAATCAGGCTAGAACCTCGGTACAAAATACTTGACACAATATATGTGAAAATAAGAACTTTGGAATAGGGCATGGGAATCTATTAGAAGTATAAGTTTTTTTTAGATGTTATAGTTGCAACTACCCTTGGAAGCATAGAGAAGGGATGTGAATTGTTTGGAAAAATACATCAAAAATATTTGTCCATTTATTCTACATTGATTGCAAGGTATGCACAATGTTAAATTATTGAAAAGGTTTTAGAAAATTTCAAGAAAAAGTAGGGAGGATGCTGGAAAATGTACTTGATTGTAGTTTAAGTGTGTTGATTGCATTAAATTTGAATCCAAAATTTGGAAACATAGACAAGATAGTGAACTGATCGATCAAAAGCCTGATAGAAATGTGGTCTCATGGAATGTGATGATTGCAAGATATGTAGAAAATTACAATTTTTTACTAAATATGTTGTCTCTTGTTTATAGGTTTAGACAAGCAATCGTTTTTGATAATGCATGACTTTAACTCAAGTCTTTTGTTTGATTTTTTCTATTATATAGAATTACCAATTTGAAGCATTAAAATCATATTCTTTTCAGATTTTTCTTATTGGTGAGTTGTATCTAAAGGGATTTGTAATGGAAAGTTTATAGCTAAAGAAAAATTCCAAGACTTGTGAAATGAATATGAAACTACAATCTGAGCACACGTTTCAATTGTGTTTTGAGAACTTTAGATTTCAATTGATTTTTAATCTAAGCACTATAATGGATGTAGCCATTATAGTGAACCATGTAATCTTTGTGTTTTTACGTATATATGTGGTGTTTCATTTGGAATTATAAATCTGGTTTTGTATTTATTTATCTACACTGTATATCAACAATTGCTACCATTGCTTGTCAAGAAGCTGAATCAAAATTTGTGAAGAAATTCTATGAAGATAAAAGAGGAAGGAAAATGGAAAATTGAAAAATTCTCAAGGATATGGAAGTTATAGTTGTGAGTTCTCCTAATCTTGAAAGATCTCTCAATTTTGTAAGAGGGGAAGTTGAAGAAGCCATAAAAAATGTTCGATGAGGATTGAAACATTTTGGATAGTAAGGTTGTAGCAACCATTATTCTTTCCCTTTCCAACAATGTATTATTTAATGTTCCTAGAACCTATGCATTATGCTAAAAAATATAGAAGCATCTTCCAAATGGTCTTCAATAAAGGTGGAATCTACTGAGTGAGAAAAAATATTTTCCACCAAGTCTTGAAACATTAATATCCACATTTTCTTTACAAACTATTTACCTGTTAAGGCTTCCAAAAAGGCAATGCATCCATCATAAATTTTATTCAAAGCATTTCCTATTCTTTCTCTATCAATTAAAGCCTTCTCCATTATCTCTTTTTTGAAATTTAATGAATGCAACCAATATTCAGGTTCTTTGGCAATCACAATTTTCTCCTTGATCAAAATGTATTGTAGAACACCCATTGACATACTTAGTCTGAGCTTTGTCTTTTCATCTGAACTTATACAATAAGAAGTTATATTTTGCACTTTCTGAGAACAACTCTGAGTACTTATGTAAATATGTGTCAATTCATCCAACATTGGGAAACCTTTATCAAACACACCATAAATCCACTTGTGAGTTACTATGGTAGAAGTGTTGGAAGTTTGTCATATATTCTCATTGATGTCACCATGTTGGTCTGGTACTGTGTACCAATGTGAAGATCATGCTTATTCTATCCGGTATTTGATTTGGTATCTTTGGTATGTTGATCCAGATATCTCCTTCAGTAATTTGTATGATATGAGGTTTTGGAAAAGGGCTTATAATGGTTGGAAGCGTGTATACATGTATTTTTAGATATGATCGAGTAATGCATTGGCATCGGTTCTTGAAATTGCATTTCGGTATCAAGCTAGTTCTAGCCAACATGATGTTGCACGAAATGGATGAATTACTCTTGATATGAAGCTGACCTAATCAATACATGTGGATACATCGGGTATTTATACAAGATAGCTAGAGGATAAAAAATATGGATATGGTGAAAAAGCAATAAGGGATAAGTAATGTGAATGCGAGAAGAAGAGAAAGTGTATGTATGAGCGAAGTGTCTAAACAGTGGTTGAAAATCAGATCATGTGAGTGAATACTCTGAGCATCAAAGGAACTGAACCTGCACATGTGGTGTCTTCTCAATTCAACTCTAGCAGTTAGCCATTTTATGTTTATTTTTCTGCAGGCAGCAAGCCTCCATTTTGGACAATAAGTCCTTGTAAGCAATGAGCTTTTGTATATTGCAGTGAGCCTCTTATTACCGACACTGATATAACTTTATATACTGTGAGTTAATCCTCACTTTGGTTTTTCCCTCATTGGGTTTTCCATGTAAAATATGGTGTTCTTGTGTTATGAGACTTAATGTTAAAATGTTACTTTAATTTGCTCTATGGTGCAATAAATTTGTAAGTGTTTGTTCAATGAGTTTGTGTGGATATTGATTCACCCCCCTCTCAGTATTCGATTTATTCAACAATTGGTATTAGAGATTTGGTTCCTCTTGAGAAGTTTAACAGCTTGAGGGAAATCTTGTAGATTGGACAAATGGATAAAGAAGAGCTCTGGACTACCCTTGAAGATCTTGACAAGGTTGAAATTGAAATCAGAGACCTAAAGGAAAATCTTGATGAAGTAAATGAATGTATCCAAAAATTGAAATAGCAGTTAAAGAAATTCAAGGAAAGATACAAAGAAGTGAGTGAGGAGTTAAAGCAATAAAATGATGAGAATACAGACTGAAGTTGAAAATAGATGAAAAGAAGAAAGTTGAATAATGTTTGAAAACAATGATACAAAGAAAAGCTAACATTTGCCATAGGCTTGAATAAGAAGTGATGAATCTAAAAATACAACTTGAAAAAGAAAAACTCTCTGAAGAAAATTTTAAGACAAGCTCCATCAAGCTTGATGAATTAATAGTAGGACAAAAACCTTCTAAAGACAAAAGTGGCTTAGGAAATGAAGCTAATGAAAAGATGCAAAATTCAAATACAGTAGAAAAACGAAAGCATAAAATAATTTTTGGAAGGAAACCACCTGTCAGACAACCAAATGCACAAAGGTACTCATCATTCAATGGTGTTTTTTTTTCATGTAAGAAGTTTGGTCATAAGGAAACTATGTGTAGGAGTAGGTTGAATCAATTTTCTGGTCCCTTCTTAGGGCAATGTTATACATGCAAGAAGATAGGACATAAAGCTACTGAGTGCAGATCTTCGGTAAAGATGATGAATGGGTTCAATGGTTATTGTTATAACTGTAACATGTTTGGACATAAAGAAAATCAATGCAGAACAAGGATGAATGGAAACCAGACAAGTCAAAGAAATATAGTCTACTATTATTGCAAGAAACCAGGATATATCTCAAAAGTATGTAGAAACAGAAAAGGGGAGCAGTCTGCTCTAGTGGAAGATGATAAACCGATGGAAAAGATTGATAAGGAAGAGGTTAAGTAGGAAATGAGAAATATTTGGAAAAAGAAAGAAGAATTAGAGTCTACTGATGCATCTATACCCTCATTTGGTGTAGATGAATCCTTCAGGAATTAGACCTAGCTTGGTCTTAGGGGGAGCTTTATCAGAAAACTAATTAAACCCCAGAAATACAGTGTGTCAAGTGTTGGAACGTGGATATGCTGTAAATAATGTTAGAACAAAAGTGATGCAAAAGAAACCAAAAGAAAATATGCTAGCATGTTCATTTGCAAAGTAAATTAGGGTTTCTCAATGTAGATTAAAGGGAAGTTTGTCAATTTTTGCAATTAATGCGAATTAGGGAAAAATGATGAAATATAAAGGAAATCTTGCAAATCATTTTGATCATCAAATGCATTTGAAGAATTTTTAGAAGCGCTTGGAACCTTCTTGAAGCATCTTTGAAGCGATTTGAAGACCCTCAAAGAAATCATTGTGGATACTCGATATAGGTGACGAAGATTTACCATCTCACGAAAGCAAAGGAAAGATAATTGAAGAGCTTTATTTTTAAAATTTTGAGAGCTATAATGGAAATTTCTAAAAGGAATACCCCTCTGAAGATGAAAGAAGTTGAGATGGATGAGTTTGATCATCAGAAAATAAAGAAATTGGAATTAGGGTTGGAACTGAATGATTTACTGAATATACAAATCCTAGGTTTGGGTATATGGGGAGAATTCCCTTGGTTTGCCAAAAAAGAATTTATCTTGTTCCTTCTAGGAAAATTCAAGGATGACAAAATTATATTGGACAAACCCTATCTCATTTCGAAAGAAGCAATCGAAGTGGTTACTGGACTGTGCGGCATCAGAGAACTTCCTGGACGAAAAATAATAAAATACAAGCGGACGAAATGACAGGAGTTGGAAAATATCTTCGTGCACTGTTGATCGATACTATTGGTGATGCCTCGTTTAGGTATGTTGCATACGAAATTTCTTATAAAATCTTTTTCAGAAATCGTGAAGGCTCTACTTCAGCCATTGCAGTTTATCTGGCGCATAAAATGGTAAAAGAGAATGGACAATTTGATCTATGTAAGCTAATTATTGAAAATCTTACTGAGAATATACAAATGACACTATGAGAAGGATATCCATTCCGTTTTGGATCCTTGCTTAGATGTTTGGTGATTCATTTTCTGAAATCTCTATCGGGACAAAAATATGTTTAGTGGGAATCTGGGATTCCCATTGCAAAATAGATATTCAGGCACTTGGAAAGCTTGGAGGATAAAGCAAGTGCATGCAAAAAGAATTTCTTATCGTTGCAGAATATGATGAGTTCTGGTGAAGTCATGGTGAGTCTATTTGAGGAAGGTTCTTCCTCCGGGATGAAGGAATTGGAAGTAATCACTAACGATTCCCCTCCGAAATCGAAGAAAAGAAAATTTGTCTCTGAAGATTTTATTGCTATCTCTGAAGAAAAGAAAGAAGAAGGAGAATGTTTGGATGGATCTGAATCTTCCAATCCAGAAGGAATCCGGTCCACGATAATACAAGGAAAGATGAAGAAAGTTGGTGATGTATGGAGTATGGCTTCACCCATTGACAGACTTAAAATCGATGATATGTTAGTTGATTATCTACTTCGTAAAGGTATTGATGTATCTGTTGTTTTTGAATTTTTACCTGAAAAAATTAGTTGAATTAGTTGAAGAAAGAATGTTGGTTGAAGGTCCGGGAGGACGTAAATTGGAATTTTTAGTTGAAAAGAGGTGTTCAAAGGAAAAGCAAAGGTTATTTGAAATAATTGCAAAGACAAAGAAATGCATGAAATAAATTACAGACACATACAAGCATTGTCTTTGATGGCCTGCTGAAGTTGACAACTTTTGAAGCAAAATTGAAGCAAGAGAAGATGAAGTGAACAATATTGGGAAGAAATTTGATATTTTTGAGGAAAAATAAGGGAAGCAAAGGTTGAGAATTGGTGAGCTTCAGGGTGAAATGATCATTGTACAGAGGAAAAGGGATGATGTAGTGAAGACTTTTTGGCTTCTTAAGGAAGTGGTTGAGGTTTGGTTAGATCATCTTTCTGGAATACTCTCTGATGCAGAAGACTATGAGAAACAATGTTCATCCACAGATTGGTCATCATCCTTCACACTATTGGTTGTATTGGATAGTGTGTGTGTAAGAATGGATTCAACAATACTGGAATGGAAGAAATTGCTTCCTGTGATCAAAGAAAGGTACAAAAAGGTGTCCCAAGTGAAAACAATTTTTATGGTTTGAGAAATTAGATACTTTAAAGTTTTAAAGTTTTGAAATTTTGAATGAAAATATTCAAATGTTGGATGTCACCATATTTTTATCTTCTTTTTTTGGCGCCCTTTTCCATTGATGTCAAAGGGGGGGATATTTGGAGAGATTTGGAGAGAATTGGAGGAGAATAAGGAGAATTTTGAATCAAAATTTTTGCACATTTTTCCATCAATGAAAAGGGGGAGATTGTTGGAATTTTTTCATATATTGTCATTGATGTCACCATGTTGGTCCGGTATTGTGTACTAGTAGGGAAAACTTTAGTGGCGAATATTCGCCAATTGGCTAATAATAGAAATTAGGAGCTCCAAAAATGGTGAATAGTACAAGCTAAAATGAAGACTGAATTGCCAAGGTTTCACGAAAAAATAATTTTGTCTCGATTAATTCGCCATGTAAATGATGCGTCATCAAAACTGATTCACCGATAGTTTATACAGTAGCTAAAAAATTTAATTATATTCGCCAGTAATATTATATTCCTCCAATTAATTTTGGGGCAATATCGCTAATAATAAAATACTATTTAATTTTAGGAATATTTTCTTTTATCTATTGTCATAGATTAATTTTTTAATCGAACGGTTGCAAGTTGATTCCGGGCCCTAATACACATGTGCCTTTTTAAAGGCTTGTTGAGGCCCGAAATTTGTTTTGGGCCACACGATTAGATTTAATTGTGTGGCCCAAAACAAATTTCGGGCCTCAACAAGCCTTTAAAAAGGCACATGTGCATTAGGGAACATAATGAACTTGCTACCATCCTCTGTTCTATCGGTGGGACGCCAGATAATGTTTCCCCGATGCGAGATTGTGATGGGGGTTTCGACGATGAAGCATTGTTAGGCCGATGGTATTGAATTTTGTTAGGAATGGGGGAAGATCTGCCCCTCGACCCTGCCTGTATCATGATAGGAGCGCACCGAGATTCACTAGGATTCGCCACTATGATTATTATTTTTACCAATTATTCAGTAAGATTTTCCAGGATTTTACAATTTTTTTAATACTGTGCATAATATTTGCTAGGAAAATTAATATATTTTTTCAAATAAAAGGAAAGATTCACCAGGATTTTACACCTTCGCTGAGGGGGGGTTTCTTAAAGTTATCCCTATGTACCAATGTGAAGATCACACTTATTCTATCTGGTATTTGATTTGGTATCTTTGGTATGTTGATCCGGATGTCTCCTCCAATAATCTGTACTATCTGAGGTTTTGGAAAAAGGCTTATAACCGTTGGAAGCACGTATACATGTATTTTTAGATATGATTGGGTAATGCATTGGCATCAGTTATTGAAATTGAATTTCGGTATCAAGATAGTTCTAGCCGACATGATGTTGCATGACACCGATGAATTAATCTTGATATTAATCCAACCTAATCAATACATGTGGATACATTGGGTATTTATACAAGATGGCTAGAGGATGAAAAATATGGATATGGCGATGAAGCAATCAAGGATAATAATGCGAATGCGAGAAGACGAAGAAGTGTATGTATGAGTGAAGTTTTTGAATAGTGGTTGAAGATCAAATCATGCGAGCAAATACTCTGAGCATCAAAGGAACTGAACCTATACATGTGGTGTATCTTCTCAGTTCAACTCTGGCGGTTAGTAATTTTATGTTTATTTTTTAGTAGGCAGTGAGGGGACAGTAAGTCCTTGTAAGAAATGAGCTTTTATATATGGCAATGAGCCTCTTATTACCAGTATTGATATAAATTTATATACTATGATTTAATCCTCATCGTTGTTTTTCCCTCATTGGGTTTTCCATGTAAAATATGGTGTTCTTGTGTTATGAGACTTAATGTTAAAATGTTACTTTAATCTACTCTATGGTGCAATAAATTTTTAAGTGTTTGTTCAATGAGTTTGTGTGGATACTAATTCACCCCCCCTCTCAGTATCCGGTTTATTCAACAACAAGTCTTCATTTTCTCCAACTCATTAATATATTCCTTAGACAACACTCTTGGAGGAGTTGGCGTTCCCTCACCTTGTTGCATAGGATTGACCAAGTGTCTAATGTAGCTCTACAATTCATCCACTTTTGCATTCAACTGTTATTTTTCTTTAACCTCCTCCAATGTTTAGACAAGTGTTTCCAAAGACTAAGTTTATGGACCTCTTGCTTCTTTGATGTGTGCCCCAAATTAATTGAAGAAATGGTATACTCTTCAGGAGCAGTGTCACCTTTAGCTTTGTCAAAAGAAGGAGTAGAAATTTGTGCAGCCCTATTATTAGAATCATCTCTAACAATTTTAGAATGAACTTTTTCCCTTTTATTTTACCTGTGCTTATTGATTCTAGACAAAAATACCTCAAGGTTAGGAGCAAAAACCTCTATGATTGGTTTTGGCTATAGTTTCTCTTTTAACCAATCAGGTGCAATAGACATTGAGTTATGCTTCTTGCTCCTCCTAACCATAATTCACTTCTTCCTAATGAGCCTCTTATTGATCTTGCTATTGTTCTTTTTCCTTGTGTTTTCAACACCATCTCCATTGGGGTTAACTCTTTTCATGGGTATGCTTAGCAAGAATTTCCTTGGGATCTTCTTTTTGCTGCTCAACATTAACCTCTACCAGTTGTGGCACTATATTTAGTTCTTACATTTTTTGCTCCACATGGAGCATTTTTTCCTTTTGCTTGTTTCTTCTTGGGAGGATCCTTTATTGTAGTATTTATTACTCTCCTTATTTTCTCTATGGGCTTCCACTCAGGGGCTTCTTTCTTCTTCTTCCCCTTAGTATTTTTCACCTCTGCATGCTCTTCTTCAGAACCCTCTTCTTCAACATCATGAATTTCAACTTCCCTTTTTGCTTCTTCTTCCTCAGCCTTTGAAGAATGAGATTCTATATCTCAGATTAGATCATAAGTGAATTCCACTCCATCTTCAATCAAATTTGAGGTCTTATAATCCACCCAGAACTTGTTATACTTTAGCATTGGATCCATTAATTCATCTAACTCAGTAACCTCCTTCTCTACCCAATTTAGAGATCAGACATGGGTCTTTCTTTCACTAAATAATAATTGCGGTATTGAATTTAGTCACCATCATCATCCACCTAGTCAAGTATGAAGAATGGTCTATAGTCTTATCATCTCTACTGAAAACCTTGATATCTC
This sequence comes from Sequoiadendron giganteum, assembly GCA_007115665.2. Lineage (NCBI taxonomy): Eukaryota > Viridiplantae > Streptophyta > Pinopsida > Cupressales > Cupressaceae > Sequoiadendron > Sequoiadendron giganteum. The sequence goes on from CM021108.1 coordinate 406,725,202, forward strand.
ATTTTTCTAACATCTAACTCATCATGGAAATTTTCACAATAATCCTCAATGTGATGCTTGTGTTTGTATGATATGTTGGTTGCTCGCTGCCATGCCATAAAGATCAAAGTTCCTTTTAAATTTACAAGTTTTCAAATTATAAAATTGTAGCTCCACGCCTATTTCTTTGTTCCAATCATTTTTGGACAGGCTTTTGAGCTACCTAGCATGACAAGGAGTTTATGTCTTACACTTGTTTTGTGCATAGTTTTCAAAATCTTGTTGAAAGCTAACAATTGCCTTGTTACCTCCAAAAGTACCATTTTATCTATTGGATATCTTGGCAATCTATATGGTCTACTGGAATAGCCTTGTATTCTGGTATATGAAAACCTGGGAAACTAAATGTATCATGGTCCATACTTCTTGACCAAGTCCATGGCTTCTTAGGAAAACCTAATAATTAGAGATCCTCGCAAGTTTATCACAATATACATTAGGAAAGCACCATTTACTCTATTGTAGTGAGTGGTGTTGGAAAGATGCAACTATGGATAGTAGTCATATAGCTTATACAACTGTGGTGTTGGAAACAAAATTGACAGCCCTAGATGCAAGCATTTTAGACCATGCACAATATTTATTCAACCTTTTTCTAAAGTGTTTGATCATCATATGTTGACATAATTAAAGAAACCCATAAAATATACAAAATAGAGCATTTCGACAAGATGTAGAAAATTGTCATTTGAAAACTGATCCTACGGACCACTAAAAACACTTGACACTATCTATAGATTTGGAAGGCCTACACTTCATTTCTGGAGGAATGCAAAGCATTCCATGAAGCCTTCATCATTGTATTGCTTGGCCAAGGGCTAGACCAAAATACTAACAACTATAAATTTTACTGTAGAAGGTTTGAAGATCTGAATTCTTGGAGCTAGCATCTTCACAACAAAACCAACTTATCTTCTGAAACACGTGACAAAAAATTATTTTTCAAAATGATGCGGACCAAAATTCTATGTCTCTATCACATGTTGTAAGAATATTAGAACATGTGTTCCAACCTCCACATCACACTCAAGTCATCACTTTTCCTCATACTACACTGCAAACTTGGACCAACTCATTATATCAACTATACAACTCTCTCTAGAGTATATACATACTTAATCATGCACATTTCACATCAATAAAACTTATTTCCGATAGGCTAACCCTTGTTGTAGGTCTTCAAAGAATTCAATCAAGCAAGATGCAAATCCTTGAGGTAATGTGTATGCCTTCAGTCCTTCAAGGAATCCATTAAAGGGTGGTGAGATGCAACACTTTGTGATTTCATCATTCCTTCCTTTCAATTATCATTTCTATCATTGAGATAGCCATTGTGGATGTGGAAAGACTTACATGGAAATTGAGAATCATAAGTTTAGATCTAGCATCAAAGGATTGCAAAAATAGTTTAGGACCCCCTATGAAAGACCCATATGCCCCTAGTTTCATATTAGGTCATGTAGTCTAATTAGGTTAATCATTTCAAATCATTTCCATTCCATTCCTAAGGCTCAAAAGAAGGAGTTCCAGGTTTGATTGGCTCACCTTCATGGTTGATATTTAATCTATTCACCTTGTTGATCTCCCTCTTTAATGAACCTTCAAAAAACACACCACATATCCTCACACCAATTCAATCCTAGGTTCCACACATGAGGACCTAGGGGTCTCTTTTTCTTTGTTTCAAGCGTCGGTGGTAGTATTACACTTTTGATGGGTAGATAGGAAATTTTAATGTAACATTGCATAAATGATCAACATAATGGTGCAATCAAAAAATCGGGCCACAATTGATTGACAATTTGGTATAATTAAAACTTTTGGTCGCATATGATTGGGGGTTTGGTGCAGCTAATAGAAAATTAGGTTTTAAGAAGAAATAGTTGGTGATGTGTTTGTTATTTTTACAAGATGACTTAGATTTGATCATGTCTAAAGAGCGTCATCCTACTACAATGTTACTCAAAGTTGGGTTGGCCAAAGTAGAGCAAGAGTTTCTTGATACGGTGGGATTATGGCATATCATATACATGCTTGAGATGTGGCTAATAGTTTCAGAATTATAGTTTCCTTTGAGGTTTCTTCAAAGAATTATGTCTGGGGTGAACTAAGTATATTTGATAAAGGATGGGGATAACATCATGAAATGAAAATAGGTAATTCTAGCATTTTACCTTCTTCTAGGAAAAAGGAGCATTATTGTTAAATTTGACTATTTTCCCTTTGTTAGCATTTTTATACAAAAATTTTGGTGTATAACCACTTCTTGCAACAAGACATATTTATGGGTTAAAACTAGATTAGGATGCTCTATATCTTATGAGTGTTAATTATGTTCTATGTATTGATGAGAAATTTTTTCTTCAAAATCATCTTTGAAGTCACTCCTATAGAGAGTCTTAGGCAATTTGGAGAAATGTTGTCTTCAAAATCATCTTTGAAAACACTCCTGAAGAGAGTCTTAGGAAATTTGGAGAAATTTTTTCTAGGATACTACATCCATTTAGAATTGATTATCTCTAAACATTTCTCAAGTCCTTATGTGTAGATTCCTTTGGCCTCCTCCATTTTAACTAATGTCATATTCAACCAAAGCCTCTTGTATTAAATTAGCCAATATTTTTCCATCTAAGCCTATGATTCTCCTTTGATCATATCTATGATGTTTTACACACTCCACAATTAGGCCAAGACCCTGTATTAAGGGAGGAAAAATTATTTCTTGTGCAATTCCATTCTTCACCATCTTCTTAGCTAGCTCTGAAGGGTTAGGACCATTCATTCTCTTCTTGAACTCGTTAAGGTCAATGTGTCCCAAGTTTGTGTCACCCACATTGATGTACCATGAAACAATATTTGTCTCAGGGAGCACACCCTTGAAGCCAAATTTTATTTATTTTGTCCTAGATAGCTTCTCTTCTTTTTCACCTTTCTCAACCTGCATATGTTCATCAAATATAATCCAAATTAATTTCAGAGAAAATTATGGAAAGAATGAACAAATATCCCTTAGAAAATTAAACATATCAAATTCATAATAAAATCTAAGGAAAAAGAATTTCATTCTCCAAATTTCATCAAATATTATCATATCTAACTCATACACAAGAAATCCCACCTTTGAAAACACCAAATTCAATCTTTAAATGAACTTTGGAGTTTTCAGGATGCTATGAATTCTAAACATTTGGAGTGTTTTTTAAGTTTTTGAGTTTTAAAAAAGTCATGGATTTTAGTGAACTTAAAATTTACCAACATCTCTTCTCTTTTGGTCTAAAAATCTAATTCTTGGGGCTTTCATGAAGACAGGAAATCTATAAGAAGTGGCTCTTTATACATGTCGTGATGGTTTGAGAAAATAAGAAGGTTTATGTGTGTTGCAAGTATGTGCAGTTTGGGTTGTCATTGATGCCATAAGAAGGTTTATGTGTGTTGAGTTTTCTATAATGCATTTGGTTTAGTGGTGATGAGGAAATTTTGAATATGATCAAAATGTGTTTGCGACATTTTTTTTTTAAAGTTCTTTTGAATTTTTTATTATAAAAGAGGAAACAATGTGGTTGAGAGGTGTTATGTATAGAAAAAGAGTGATCTAGTTTTGCTTCACATTTCTTTTGTGTTGATGACTTGGTTATCTGGTTTAGATATGTTGATCAGAGGTATTCACTGGTGTTATAGCTAGAGTTTCAGGTTTTGAATTGTTGTGCAGAGAAAGTTGTGTTCACTAGTATGTGAATTGTGCATTGTAGTGGTGTTTGGGGGAAATGGTTTTGCTCCAAATTTATTCGTAATTTGGTTTTTGGTTTTGAAATTATGAAGATGTGCTTATATTGATCATATCTATCTTCAGTCTAAATATTTTAAATTTTGATGCTCCTGAAGGTTGGATTCATTTGTTATAGTATGAGGCAGGTTAACTGGGTATGCAAGATGAGTGTGTTCTTTAGGTGAAAGTTGGTGTGAAGGAATTTGTTGAATTTCAAGGTGTATGGAACATTCCAAATTGTGTTCAAGTGATGCTTGTTGTTAATTATTCATCTTTGAATCAAAGGAAGCGTGTACATAATTGTTTAATGGTGTTTACATAGGTTCAACTGACCTTTGGTGTTTACACTAATGGTGAAAATTATTTGGTGCTTGTGGAAGGATGCAATGGTGTGGTCCGCTTTCATTCTTTTCCATTGTAGGAATGCTTAGTGCTAACCTAATTTGAATTTTCATGGTTGAGGTGAATCATCAACCTTGTGAATTATTTTCAAGGATGACGATGATATAAATAATTCTTGAGTTGATGGAGATTTGTGTGATGAAGTGTGTGATGTGAAGTGTAGAGTTGTCAAGTGCAAAATTGTGAAATACAATTTGAACTTTAATGTGTTACACTATTGGAAGCAGTGAGTAGAAGGTGTCTACATTCTTCAAATATGTACTAAGAATGTGTTGGTGATGTTGTGGTGGATCCTTTTGCTTCTTTGAGATGGATTTCTCATTGTAAAATTCTTCTTCTTCTTTTTTTGTAATTTGGTAGTGACCCCTTATTTTCTTTTGGGCAGTGAGCCTTTTGTATTCAATGTTGCAATTACTTTATATTGTGAGCTAATCTTCCCATGGTTTTTCCCTTTTTTGGTTTTCCACCTAAATCTGGTGTCTAATTGTGTATGGTGTTGTTGTGTTTCAGTTTCAATTTACATGTTAAATCATTCTAACACAATTAAAGGCTAGTAATATTAATATGGATGTAAATGTTAATGAGGTTTTGATGTTTTAATGTACAATTGACTCACCCCCTGCCCCTCTCAATTGTCATGTGCATTCAACAATTGGTGGTAGAGAAAGGTTCCTTGGAAGAAAGCTTAATTTCTTGAGGTAGATCTTGGATGGCACACAAGAAGGAGGCTCCTTTGTTTGATGGATCTGATTATGCATTCTAGAAGACTAGGATGGAAAGTTTCCTTGTTTCACTAGGATTTTGGAGTTTGGAAGTTTGATGAATCTAGATATATTGTATTGGAAAATGGTCTAAGCACTTTTGATGATATCAAGGCTTATGAGAACAATGGAAAAAGAAAGGTATGCTCTTTTGAGAAGTCTTTCTAGTTCTAAACTTGTGAAAGTCATGAATCTTAAATATGCTAGCGAGATCTGGAAGAAGTTGGAATGTGTTTATGAAGGAGATCAGTATGTCAAGAAATCTAAGATGTAGAACCTAAAAAGATCAAATTTGAAACCCTGCAGATGTCAGAGGAGGAAGATATTACAAGCTACATGTAGAAAATGGATGAAGTTGTCAATTCTAGACCAAAGGTCTTGGTGGAAAACTTGATGAAGATGAGGTGGTAAAGAAGGTACTGAGAACTTTTCTTAAATCCTATAGTCATAAGGTTTTTGCTATTGAGGAATTTCATAATTTGAATAATTATTCTAGAGATCAGTCACTTGGTACTTTAACTACTTTTGAATTCAGAGAATTTGGTCCAAATGATTCAAGAAAAGAGCCCGCTTTCAAAGTTGGTAAAATTGAAAAGAATGAGGAATCAGATTCAGATGATGTTGATGATGTAGAAACAAATTTTGTGAGAACATTGAAAAAGGGTACTCAAAATATAGAGGTAAGTTACCCTTCAAATGTTTCAATTATGGAAATATTTGTCATTATGCTTCAAGATGTCCTATCAAAGCTTCAAAAAATAAATATAAGTAGAACATAGGAAAATTAGCTAAGAAAATATATTATGTTAAGGAAGGTGGTAGTATATTCGATGATTAATGTGATTACCCTAAAGATGAGGATAATGAATTCTTTTTCATGGATCTAAATAATGGAACTAATTCTGCTAACTCTGAGAGATGTATGAAGACAAGTACTTTGGGAACATGAGAAATGGTGACTGCTCTTCATGATAGGAAAGAGAAGAATAACTAGATCATTGATAGTGGATGGTCAAATCACATGACAGGTGATAAGAGTAAGTTTGTTACACTTGAAAATTTTGAAGGACTTTTTAAGTTTGGTGATGATACATCTACTAAGATATGTGGAAGAGGTTCAATAATTTTTTATGACAAGCATAATAAAAATGATTTTATATTAAGGTTCTTTCGCATAAATTTCTAATTGTAGGACATATGTGTAGCAAATTATATAACCTTATGTTTCAGGATAATAGTTGTGAGATCAGAAAAGGGTCAGGAACTGCAGTTGTTGTAGGAAGAAGAAAAAATGGAAATGTTTATCAACTTAAAGGTGCTAATGGTATGTGTTTTATGACTCAGATTAATGAAAGTTGGATATGACATAGAAGAATGTGTCACATCAATTTTTATAGTATAGTGAAGGTTAGTTCAATTCAAACTGTGAGAGATCTACCAAAGATTACAAATCCTATCAATGTTGTTTGTAAGGAATACTAGATCGAGAATCAATCTAAAAGGAGTTTCAAAATCAAATAACAATCTTCTACTAGTCCTTTGGAGTTGGTGGATAGAAATCTTTGTGGACCTATAAGAACAAGAAGTTTTCAAGGTGACATATATTTCATGTTGTTGACTGATGATTATTCTAGAATAACTTCGGGTACTTTTATTAAAGAAGAATCAAAAGATCTAGATAAGTTTAAGGCATTTAAAGCTATGGTTGAGAATGAAATTGATATGAAAATCAAATGTTTGAGATTCGATAGAGCTGGATAGTTTTTGTGAAGAACAAGGAATAAAGAGGCAGTTGTCTGCCCCTAGGACTTCTCAATCTAATGGAGTTATGGAAAGGAAGAATAGGACTATTGAGGAAGCAACAAGGATAATGATGAAGGAAACAAATCTACCAAAAGTATATTGGAGAGAATCAATTCATACTGCAGTCTATATATTTAACAAAGTGCAAGCAAGAACAAATAGTTCAAAGACTCCATATGAGTTATGGTATAGAAGGACTACTTTTTTGGAGAGGAAGATCATAGAATAAAGAATTATTTATGAAATCTTAGGAATCCTAAGTAGAATGAAGTTGTGGAGAGGAAGATCAAGATAGTTTAGGAATAAAAAAGAACCATGATGAAGCAAACAAACCTACCAGATGTGTATTGGAGAGAAGAAATTCATACTATAGTATATATATTTAATAGAGGAAAAATAGGAGTGAACAATTCAAAGACTCATTATGAGTTATAGTATCGAAAAACTCCTACTATGAAATATTTCAAAGTGTTTCGAAGAAAATGCTATATCAAAAGAGATGAAGAAAGCTTAGGAAAGTTTGATGCAAGATCTGATGAAGGTATCTTCCTTGGATATTCTACAAAATGCAAAGCTTATCGTTGCTACAACAAGAGGCTGAATATGATTGTTGAAAGTGCAAGTGTCAAGGTGGATGAATATTTACATAAAATTTCAGTGATGATAGATGGATATGAATCATATGATTCTTATTGTAGAGAAGAAGAGAAGGATGAAGGTAAGGAAATTAAAGTACAAGTTGAAGAGGAAGAAGTTTGGAAAGAGATCCCTAAAACCCCTATGTAAGGAAGAATGATTTAGAAGAATAGATCATTGGTGACAAAAGAAGAGGTGTATTGACAACAAGAACTGTTGTTATGATAGAAAAATAGGTGAACTTATGTTTACTATCAAAATTTGAACCCAAAATAGTGGGTGAGGCATGTGTAGATGAGTATTGGATCAAGGCTATGGAAGAAGAACATGCAGATCGAAAAGAATCAGACCTAGGAACTTGTCCCAACACCAAAAAACAAGAATGTGATTGGAACTAAGTGGGTGTTGTGGAATAAATTGAATGAGAATGAAGAATTTGTTAGGAATCAAACAAGATTTGTGTGTGAAGGTTACTCACAAGTGGAAGGAATTTATTTTGAGGAGACATTTGCTTTTGTGGAAAAAATGGAAGCTATTAGGTTGTTTTTGGTTTTTGTAGCACATAAGGATTTAAAAGTTTATCAGATGGATATGAAGTCATCATTTGTGAATGGTGAGTGGGAATAAGAAGTATACATTGAAAAACCAGAAGGATTTCAGCTATCAAATAATCCTAATACGGTTTGCAGATTGAAGAAGGAATTATATAGACTATGGCAAGCTCCTCGAGCTTGGTATCCAAGATTGGATAGGTACTTGCTACAACAAGGATTCAATAAAGGTAGGTACTACAAATAGTAATCTTTACTTTTAAGTTCAAAAATATTAAATATTGATTGTGGTTGTGTATGTCGATGACATAATTTTTGGAGGTAATGAAGCAATGTGCGAGAAAGTTGTAGAAGAGATGTAGAAATAGTTTGAAATGCGTATGCTTGGGAAGATGAATTTCTTCCTTGGACTACACATCAATCAGATAGAGAAAGTTATATTCATTTCACAATCAAAGTATGTCAAGGAGATGCTAAAAATGTTTGTAATGGAAGAATGTAAATCAATATGTACTCCTATAGTTATTCGTTGCAAGTTGAGAAAAAATGATGAATCCCCTAGGCCAATCAAAGCAAGTACAAATCAATGATTTTATGACTGATATATCTAACTGTTATCAGGATATCATGCATGCACTTTGTCTTGTGGCTTGATTTCAAGAAGATCCTATAGATTCACATGTTGCAACAGTAAAGAGACTATTTAGATACTTGAAGGGCACTTCAAAACATGGCTTGTGGTATCCAAAGGACACTGATTTCTCTCTGAGTGCTTATACAAATGCAAATTGGATAGGTTGTGTGGATGACAAAAAAAGTATAGTTGGTGGTGCATTCTTTCTTGGAAAGAGGTTGGTATCTTGTCTAAGCAAGAAGCAGGATTCAGTTTCATTATTTACTACAGAAGAATAATACATTGCTACCATATCATGTTGCACACAGGTGTTGTGGATGAAGAAAACTTTGAAGGATATCAGAGTGGCATATGATGAACCCATTTCTATCTTCTGTGATAATACAAATGTTATGAATATTTCAAAGAATTCAGTAATGCATTCAAGGACAAAGCATATTTCAATTCGGTATCACTTTTTGAGAGAGAATTTTGTAGAGAATGAGGTGAAGCTGGAATATGTGCCTAGAAAGGATCAAGTTGCAGATATCTTCACAAATGTTGCTCCTAAGGATACTTTTGAGTATCTTTGGGAGAAGTTGGGGGTTATTGCCCCTCCTTTGAACTAGATGCATAAGAATACGCATCGTTCTAGTGGATCTCAACATCCATTCCTTGTTCTAGACTGATGTTGGTGGCTTCCTATCAGGGGGAGTAGGTAGTAGCATTGTCAATTATTGCAGTCAACATAAGTGTTGCCATTGTGTTGTATATAATTATTTTTCCTTTGTCAATTGTGTCAAAGGATATGTGCAGTAGTTGTTGGTTGGTGCAGTATGTTGTGTACCCCTAAGGGGGAGTTTGCAGAGAAGTAGAATGTGTAGGTGTGTATATTAGATGTGAAGAAAATAGAGTACACTAAAAAGAAAGGTAATTGTAGAGAAATTGTTGTCTGTTATAGGCGTTGTTTTTGGGGAAGAGAAAAGATGTGTTTTTTTATGTCAAAGGGGGAGAGATACAAGTGTGGTGTCTTTTTCCATTGATGTCAAAGGGGGAGAGATTAAATTGAAAAAGGAGAAAGCTAAAATGGGGAGAGTTAAGTAGAGAAGATGGAAAGTGTTGGTATAGAGCAGTGTGTTTATGATTAGAGTTTTTGTGTTTGTTGTTGATGGTTTTTCACATCATATGTTTCTATCAATGACAAAGGGGTAGATTGTTGCAAGTATGTGTATTTTGTGTTGTCATTGATGTCAATAGATCTATCTTGTTGCATTGATGTCAACTTTGGTAATGTTTTGATTAGTTGCATTATGTTGTCATTAGTAGTATCACTAGTGTCATATTCTATTATTGCTTTGACAAGAATGTGTATAGTTGAGTTGCTAAACTGCAATTGGTTTGGTGGTGATTGAAGGAAATGTTGAAGATGATGAGAATGTGTTTTTGATGCTTGGTTTCCAAGTGCTTTTGAAAAAAAATGAATAAAAGAGGAAATATTGTGGTTGAGAGGTGTTTTGTATAGTAGAGTAGTATTTCTTTTGTGTTGAAGATAGGTGCCTATGCAATTCAGATATGTTGATTAAATGTATTTAGTGGTGTTATATCTAGAGTTTTAGGTTTTAGATAATTGTGCACAAAAAATTATGTTCACCAATATGTGAATTGTGCATTGTAGTGGTGTCTAGGAGAAATGGTTTTGCTCTGGATTTCTTCATGGTTTGGTTTTTGGTTTTGTGATTTTGAGGATGTGCTTAGATTGATCATATCTATCTTCAGTCTAAATTGTTAGAAGTTTGGTACTCCAAAAGGTTGGATTCATATGTTACAGTATGACGAAGGTTAATTAGGTACATGCATGATGAGTTTGTTCTTTAGGTGAAAGTTGTTGCCAAGGAAATTTTTGGATTTCAAGGTGTTTATGAAATATTCTAGATTGTGCTCAAGTGATGTTTGTTTTCCGTGAGTTGTCTTTGGATCAAAGGAAGTGTGTACTTAATTATTTAATGGTGTTTTCATAGGTATGTTTTTAGGTCCGAGTTAAGGTGCACGGTGTGGTTCGCTTGCATTCCTTTCCACCGTGGTTATGCTTAGTGGCAACCTAATTTGAATTTGCATGGTTGAGGTGCATGCCCAACCTTTTCAATTGTTTTCAAGGTTGAGGATGATATAAATGTGTTGAGTTGATGGAGAATTGTTTGATGCAAAGTGAAGAGTTGTGAAGTGTAAAAATGTGAAATGCAATATGAGCTTTAATGTGTTAGACTACTAGAAGTAGTGAGCAGAAGGTGTCTAAATTCTTCAAATATACTCCAAGTGTGTTGGTGTTGCAGTGTTGGATCTTTCTATTGCTTTGAGACATACTTCTCATTGTAACATTCTTCTTTCTTTTTTGTAATCTGGTAGCGATCCCTTCTTTTCTTTTGGGCAGTGATCCCTCTATCAGTGAGTCTTTTGTATTTGATGTTGCAATTACTTTATATTGTGAGATAATCCTCACCATGGTTTTTCCCTTCTTCGGTTTTCTATGTAAATCTGGTGTTTAGTTGTGTATAAGGTTATGTTTCATTTTCTATTTACATGTTAAATTATTCTAACAAAATTAAAGGCTAAATCATTTTCTATTTTCCCCTCTTAGTTGTCTTGGGCATTCAACAATGTGGACTTTGGGGATTTCAAAAATACAAGAGAAATCTCTGAAAGTTGATAACTTGAGTGTTCTTTGAACATTCAAGGAGATCGAAAAATCTCTTAATGTAGACCTCTTGAATGTCTTTCACGAAATTCCAGAGATTGAGAAATCTTTGAGAGCAGATGCTTTGTGAATTTTTGAAATTTTTGAAAACCTCAAAGATTTTTGCAAATTGATAAATTTTTGAAAGTCAACTTTTTTCTTGGCCAATAGTAGACTTAAGGTTTCTTAATGGTTTTAGGCATTTTCATGGCTCAAGGATTTTGATATGTTTTAAAATTTTACACCTAAAGGATTTTTCTCCGAAAGTGATGATTTTTTGAGTTTTACGCACTTTAACCATTTTGAATGAGCTATTTCGAGATTTTAATTACCTCATGAATTTTTAAAAGTTTTGGATTTTTTCACAAAGTGCAAATTTCCATGAAATGTCAGGTTTTTCGGATTCCTTAAAAACTTCATGATTTCATGAGAAATGCATAAGACTTCTTTGCTAGCAAAAACTAGGATTTTGGACCGTTTGATTTGAAATTTAAATTTTCAAAAACCCTAAACAAGTCTTGTAAGATTTCAAATGGATTTTTTTTTTGGTGCTCCATGGGTTGGAACCTTAATTGAGTGGATGCGCTTAACTATTTTTAGAAACCCTAGAAAACACGAGTCCTAATCTAAATCGTATGAATCTGTATGTTTAAATGTTTAAATTATTTTGAAGAAAGACCTAATGTCTTGAAATGAGCAATTTTAATCCTTAAACCCTAAAACAAAGAGCATGATGACTTGCCTTTTGAATTGAAAGCCCGTACAAACTTTAAGACTTCAAACCCTATGTGAATTTCACTCAATTTTGCTCAAATGAAGAAGTTAATTGCTAGAAACAATGCGCAGAGTTAGTTCCACAAACATTTTGACTAGATCTTGCAAGAAACAACCTTAGATCAAGCTCTAGACGCACTTATAACACTTTGAATTCTCCTCAATTGATCACTTAGATACTTGGTCGTTTTACTTCACACTTCAGGTTGTAAATGAAACTAAGGTGCAAAAATAGAGTGATAAATTTACTTTTATCCCCCATCGTACTTAGACATTAATGCACTCACAACATAAATATTAAGCACTTTGTTGAACTTTTAGTGTTCTAAAAAACGTAAAGATTTCAAGGATTTTGTATAGTTTTGAAACTTTGGGGATTTTGAGCAACTTTGAAATTTCAGTGATGTCCCCGAAGAGTGAATTCCATGAAAATCTAAAACTTATAAGAAAGGCGAACCTAAACTCAAAACACCTAATGTGTTCCAAATGACCTTTACTTAGCCCATTGCTGCAAGATACTTTAAATCTCCCTTGTTAAACAAAGACAATAAATATCGGGGAGATGACCAAAAAAGCATTATTTTGAGGACCCTTTCTCTTAAGGAGAAAAGGCAAGGAACCATAAAATCAAGAGAGAAAAGGGGGTCCCCATTAGCATGAGGCATGTGTGCAAGGTTATGAGACCCACTTTTTCAATACCACAAATTTTTGTGACTTATGTGACCTTGTGTGATCCGCATAGATAGATTTTTTATTATGGATGCTTGGATATCATGGATTTTGACCTCGACATACTTGATGCTACCATAGATGTATTTTACTCATGTCCAATTATGTTGAAGTTGATGCTATTAATGTTATGGTATTAACGTCATGGGATGAATGATTGCAAAAAGTTGTTTAAATTTCAAATGCTAGAATATAGATATCATAGTGTACATTCATGCTTCGTTTTATTATGATGATGGATTAACTATTGAAATTGAGTGTGCAAGTTTAGTCCATGGCTACTGGACCCAAGGAAATATCAAGGTGACATGTGCATTTCTTGTGAAATCGACCTTAACTCATTGAAGAGGATAAGGCCTTATATGTTGTGTTCTATGTAATGTGGATAGTGTGAGTTATGTGCAAGTAATAATTATTTTATTGTTCAGTGCAGTGTCTTGTGGAAATTGATTATGGTGGCATGTTAAGTCCAAGTTTTAATGTGTTTTATTTATGTTTTAAGGTGTTTTCATGACCCTAGGTCATAAGGCTAGGGCTTGAAGATAATTTCATGGGGTTAAAAGTTAATTTTAGAAACTTTATACCCTTTTTTGAAGTATTTTTCATAAGTGACAAAATTCAAAAAGTGGATAAGGCATGGGACTCACAAGCATGCTTAAAGAACCCTCACACCAAAAGTTTGAAGGGTTGGATTGAGAGAGATGGGTGATCAATTGTAGAGGCAACACTTGTCGCCTTCACAATTGAAAATAACAATACAAGTTGTGATATTGCTACCTTTTGTGTCATTTTTATGAAAATAAGTATAGGCATTTTCTTTGTAAAGATTTTGTATTATTTGTTGTGGCTATTGTGTTGTTTTATCAAATAGAATGAACCTACCATTGTATGAAGGTTTCATCATGTGTGGGGTTGAGTGGGTGAGATGTCCATAGAAGGGGTTGTTGTAAGGGTATGTGAGATGTCCATAGAAGGGGTTGTTGTAAGGGTATGTGAGATGTCCATAGAAGGGGTTGTTGTAAGGGTATGAATACCCCTGGAAACTTTTTTTATTTGTGTGAAAAATCAATGTGATATATAGTATGGTATGGAAATGTTACATGGTGGTTGTGTGGTAGAAATATGGCTGCTATTATTTAATAAAAAAATGAGGAGATATGCGGCTATTTGTTGATGTCCCCACTTCCCCTTGTTAAGCTCTTGAAGAAGAGTCTTATGATGTGTGTAATGTATTGTCATAAACCTGTAATGCAATTTTTGTATGAAGTTTTCTGTGTAAAGTGTTGCTAGTTTTTTAAAAGGCTGCCTGGTGTTCCCCTAGCTTGGGGTTTGACTGTTGTTAGCCATATGGCTGGGAGGTGAGCTCCCACTGGTTATGGAGTCATTATTTGTTGTATTTTTTTGCAGACAATACAACTAAAAGAAGAGGTCTTGTGAGGAAAATGTTGTTGCATAAATTTTGTTACTGTTCTGTATTGAAGAAGAAAGTGAATACGAGCATGAGCTTTGTTGAATATAACTCCAATACTAAAATGTAATATGTTTGTTATAGTTGGTTTTCTGGTGTTGTATGCAAAATCCATTGAAGTGTAATATGGCTAAAAAGAGAGAGTAAAATATTGCATAGGAAACAAAGGGTCTATAGTGCTTTATTGTTCAGTAAGAAGAATTTTTTCTGTAGCTTGTTATGGTGTATTGGTTTTTATAACAGTCTGCAATATGCGTAAGGCGGAAATCTCCCTGAAAGTTGCACTGGCAATAAAATGTTCAAATTAAATTAGTAGTAAACTAAGTAAAAGAAGGAAACAGAGCATTACTGTACTTGTTTGTTCTTACATTTATTCTTAGTAATGAATGATCATACTTGTTTACAGAAATCAGTAGTGCTTTGACGATAGTGAAAAGGATGTAAAAATAATGGTTGGGTTTCTGCCTAGTACTAGTAGTTTTATTTCAGTTTCATTCCTGTATAAGGAAATCATTCAAAATTTGAGAGCAATGTTAAGGTTTCCACGTATGTATTTAGAAGTGCATAAAGTGGTCTTTGACCTACCCTATTCCTTGCATCTTGCTCGTCCTTCGAGTTGATTACAGCTGAAACAAGAAATAAACACAGTGATGGAAATGAACTAGGCATTAGGGCAAAGTATTTTAGTTTAATTATAATTATATTTAGATAATTTAATGTTAGGTATATTCCAAACCCCATTCCAATGTAAAAGTATTATTAAATATGGTTACAATACTCCCCTCTCCATTCGGGCACTGTCTATGCCGGTGACAATTTGCACCGGCTCCCATGCCCCCATCAATGGCCATCCCATGCATACACAACTGTTTTGTCTTCTCCTACAGTCGTTCCATCACCCGTCCCATCACCGGCAATCTCCAAACCGCCATCAAAGTTTGGAGTAGTAAATGGGTAAACTTCAAAGTTTGTGCGGTGGAAGAAAAACTCCAATCCTGCAAATTTTTAATTAGTAATGAGTAAATGAAATATTTTTAAAAATAATTATGAAAATATAAAGAATATAATGGCGTACTTTATTGTTTATTTTAAATATTTTTATTTATTACTAAATTTTATTAATTTTACCATATAAATATTTGAAAAAGTTAGTAAATATTTTTTGTTGAATATAAAATGATTAAATAATTTTTTTTATAAAATAAATTATATAATGATACAAGTTTTTAAATAATGTTTTATAAGAAAGTCATATAATTTGTAAAATGTTGAAAATTTTCAATTTTTTAATATATAAAATGATTAAAAGTTATTATGTTCATATTTCAATGTGTATGTTTATTAAGCATTAGTATATAAAAATTACATTGAATAAATGATAATTGATGATTAAAGTTGGAAACTTATGTTGGTTGTATATCTCTACAAGTCTTTTTTTTAATTCAATTTTAATTAAGAAACATATCTACGAGAATATAATTGGATGAAAGTTGGTTTTAGAATAGGGATAAGAGGAATAGATGAAGGGACTCTTAGCTCTCGTAAGATTTCTCTAACCGATTAGTTCACTTGTAAGTTTAAGTGTTTTAATATGTGTTTGAATGTTTATATGCTCATTTATTCTTTTATTTTAATATGATAAGATTATCTAATTTAGCTAATTGATCTATGAAATGCAAAAAATGTTTTGTTTATTTTTTTATTTTTGTTGTTCCAATGAATAAATTATTTTAATTTTACTACTTAAATTAAGTAATAATGATTAATTAAATAATTAAATTAAATTAATTAGATCGTTCTAATTTATTTAACATGATTAAATAAATAAGGGGTGGAATCATAAATGTGTGTCCTACTTTTTGATCAAAATGTGAAACTTAAATCAATATTTTTAACAAAAATTTACTTTTTCACTTATAGTAAACAAACTATTAAGAATTTAGAGATGATTTAAGCTAGGAATTTGTAATATTTTATGTGTAGGTTCTATTATATGTTTAAAATAATAATAAAAAATTTGTTACATTTTTTAACAACTTTCTTTTAATATTTATAATATTTTTAATAATTGATATTTCATGTAGTATAATTCTTTTTAGAAGAGATCACTAACATTGATTTCTAGTACATACATATATTTTTCTAGTTTTATGTTATACATTTAATTTATTATTAATTTTGAGTTTAGATTAATTATAATTTAGATATATTTTTCTACCTAGAATATATATATATATATATATATATATATATGCTTCATTCAAAAGTGATCAACAATTTTTTCCTTCCAAGACTCATTCCATCGCCTATCCCATAGTACAATGTACCTTCATTCTTCCACCATAAGAATTTTTTAATGAATAATATTGTAGTTAAATAAATTATTTTATGGGGATATTAATTTTAAAAGATGAGTTAAATTAATCAACTAATTAATTTAATTCAAAATCTATGCAACTAATTAAATTATGGAAGTAAATTTTTTTATGTTTCTTTCTAAAAATGTATGAGGAAGTATAACAAAGGAACATAAAAAAATATCTTTTTTTTTCAATTGAAATGATATATTTCTCTTTTTAAAATAACGATATCTTTTGAAGACATACTTTTAGTATGCAAATAATCAATTTAGTAGAAAACTCTTTTTAAGAAAGAAGAGAGCGCAAAAGTTTTAAAATTTTATTTATTAATTAGAGAATGATGTGTTGATTCTTTAGATGAATTAAATCACCTAAGAAAAATTCAATGCTTCCTTAAAAAGTATCTTTAAAAATTAAAATATTTTAAAAAAAATTCTTATGGAGATCCTCTTGAGATAAAAGAAGAAAACCATGTCTATGTCATAAAACAATAATTTAATTACTGTATTTTACTAAGAATGTTATAATAATAATTTAATTACTAAAAATGTTAATTGCTAAAAATAACAATAGTTATAATTTAATTAATTTAATAACTATTGTTTAAAATACAATAATTAAATTATAACTATTGTTATTTTTAGTAATTAAATTATTACTATAACATTCTTAGTAAAATACAATAATTAAATTATAACTATTGTTATTTTTAAAATACATCTATTTTTATTGTTTAAAATACAGTAATTAAACAATAACATTCTTAGTAATTAAATTATAACTATAACATTCTTAGTAAAATACAGTAATTAAATTATAACTATTGTTATTTTTAAAATACATCTATTGTTATTGTTTAAAATAAAGGAAATAAAATACATCTAATGTTATTGTTTAAAATACAGTAATTAAAATACATCTATTGTTATTTTTAAAATATTCAAATTATAACTTAAAAAATTTATGACTAATATTTATATCTTAAATATATAGTTTTAAAATAAAAAAATATCAATTTCAAATCATTTTATTTAATTAATAGTTATTTTATTTTAAGTTATTTATATATATACATTTTTTACTTTTAATAAATTCAATAATTCATTTATAAACATTGATATATTTTAATATTTGAAATATTGAGATACCAATTTTAAATTTCATCATTTTAAAAATCCATTGGAAACTTAGGTTATTTTTTATTACTCTTTTTGAAAATTACTGTATTGGAGGTGATGTGACAACCGACAAGGTGGACCGCACAGCACGGAAACAGTTAGTAGAGGCTTGCACGGATGCAGCCATGGAATAATGGCATCGGATGGCACTGTTTATGCAGGTGCAAATTGTCACCTGCATAGACAGTGCCCTCCATTCGCTGTTCGAAAGGTACAAATAAAATCGGGTTGAAATAAGAAATTTTTAGGGCAAATGTATTACGTTTTCGACAATCAACATTAATAATACTGTTATCGTAAGGGATATAATATAAAGTTTTTATCTTTTGTGGTGACGATAGAATTATTTAGCAGTAATAATACTACTATTAATATTAAGATAAAAAAAGTGTCATTAAAGAACGTACTCTTAATAACATTGTTATTATGAATAGTTAATGATCTTGGAATTATTTGAGGATTTAATATTTATGTTAATATTAACAGTAAGAGGAAAATCAATTTAGATGCTAATAGCATCAATTGATTAACAAGAATAATATGGATATTAATTTATTATTGTGGAATCATTAAAATCAAAAGGAGGTTCAGTAATAATATCAATACTTGCTATTGAGGATGTTAGTAATGTTGTAATGGAGTCATCAATATCAAATATTTTTATAACCCATATATATATATATATATATATATATATATATATATATATATATATATATATCCTTCCATATCTTGGGGGATCATTGTGAAAAACAAAATAAAATATTGAAAATATACTTTTGGGTAAGTAATAACATTGATTGTATTAATGTTAAAACCGTTGTGTGTGATGTTAACATCAACATTCAACACAAATGAATAGTTTTGGCACTGTCATTAACAAATGAGTACTAAATAGTGATGTGTGTATAATAAAATTTAAATTTAATAAAATATCTAATGTATCATTGGTGATATTGAAATGGTTATCATTTGGCACTAATGATAAGCGAGTAGTAACATTTATACGTGACCATAAAACCGACACGTGTGATTAGCATTAATATTATAGTTAAACCTTGGGTATTCAGATCACCAAACCTTGAACAACCTTGTTACGTGCCAACTCGTATATAAAGCTCTTCTCTTTCACCTGCCCTTGGATGACTTGCATTGGTGAGGCATGTAGGTTTGTGACCACATGCATACATGGATAATAGTGCACATCAGTTTTACAAGTATAAAAAAAATTGTAGCTTGTGTTCATGTACTAAAGTGTTAAATTTAGGGCATGACAAAGGCACAACAGTCTTGGTGGTCTTTTCTAGTGTTTCTACTTTTATTCAATCTCTTCTTCTTTCATGTATGCAGATTCATCTGACCAATAGTCTTCTTGATCATATGTGTTTTGATGTGATTCTTCATCAACCCTAACATTTTCACTCTCAAATATGTTCCTTAGTCTTTTATCACAACACTTGTAAGCTTTGATCCTAGTTGAGTATCCAAGAAAGATTCTTTCATCAGATCTTGAGTCAAACTTTCTCAATCCTTCTTCATCTGTTTTGATGTAACATTATTTCTAAGTATTCTAAAGTACTTGACAGTTGTTGGCCTTCAATGTGATAGCTCATAAAGGGGTCTTAGTGTTGTCCACTCTTAAATTTCATTTGTTAAGAATGTAGACAACAGTATTAACTTCTTCATTCCAGTATACATCAAACAGTTTGGCTTCATTCAACATTGTTCTTGTCATCTCCTAAACAATTCTATTCTTTCTTTCCACTACTCCATTTCGTTGCGGAGTTCTAACAACGGATAAATGCCTCTTTATTCCACGTTCTTCACAAAATTCTTCAAATTCATTTGACGTGAACTCATGGTCACCTCTATCAAACTTTAAAGACTTGATTCTAGCATTCATTTCATTTTCAAACATTGACTTGAATTCTTAAATATACTAAAAGCTTCTAATTTGTATTTTAAGAATGTAACCCATGTCATCCTAGAGAAATCATCAATGCGTAACATGAAATACCTTTCACCTTGGAGGCTCTTTGTCTTGTCTTAGTAGGCTTGCACAAATTAGTGTGAATCAATTTCAATGGCCTTGTAGAAGAATACTCCTTGGTCTTGAATCTCAGTATTGTCTCCTACACAATCTAACATTCTTTGCACATGGTGCTTGCAGGCTTGATAATCTTTGGCATATCTCTAACTTCTTGCATGGAATTGATCTTCATAAGATTGTCAAGGTTAATATGTTCCATTCTTTTATATCACAACCAACCTTCACTTGTTTGTCCTAAAAGACAACTTATTCCATTGACAACCTTTAGTTTGTATGTTTCTTTTAGTCCTAGATCCTTCTTCCACCAATATACAATATTTTTCTTTTTTGATTTCACATCCTGGATCATGAAATATGAGATTGTATTCTTTTCTGCACATTTGACTTACACTGAGAAGATTGTGCTTGACCTTCAACATAAAGAACATCTTTTGTCTTGGATTTTCCATAAATACTTATGGTTCCCTTTCCAAATCCTTGCAGATGAATTGTCTCCAAACATGACTGATCCACCAATCCACTTAACAAGATTGATGAATTCACTTTTGTCACATGTCATGTGACTTGAACAACCATTCTCTATTACCCAAAGAGTTGTTTTCCCTTGAGCATGAAATGTTGTTTGTACAACCATTGAATTTTCAACCTCATTATCTAATTCCTCTCTATTGGAAGTGTCATTCTCCTTGACTTGCTCAATAACATCTAATTTTTGAATTTTTGATTTTGCTAATAAAAATAAATGAATTTTATTTAAAGGTTGTCGTATTCTCTACTTCAAATTTCTATTCTTCTTTCCAGTCAACACCTCGTGTCCTATCAGTTAACTCTATTTCATCTTAGAATATAATTATTCCTTTATCAATTAACTACTCTTTCTTTTGGAAACTTCATTTTTAAAACTACACATAAAGAGAGAAACCTCGTGTGCACCATTGTCCATCTTTTTAAATTAAAAATTCATTATTATCCTCTCATGAGTTAGAATAGAAACTTTTCATTTTATCCTCCGCTATTAACCATCAATTTTTCTATCAAACCCTGGCTGCCGATCACACATACATCTCTTATAAGTTGGGATTGAGAAATGCATCCAAGAATTTCTTCTCTAGTTTTTTTTTTTTTCCTTGGTTTTGGAGAAATTTATTGTTGCAGGGGAGGCATACTCCATTGAAGAAAAGAGATAGAAGTTTCGGTTAAGGCAAGGGAAGGATGAAGCTTGATTCAACATAGAGGGATTCGAGATTTATCGTGTTGCAGGTAGGCTCTTTAGATTTCTTTTCTTTCCCAACTGTTTGTCCTTTCTTCTTGTGAAAGTTCCTCTCTATTATTTTTATTTGTTTCTTCAAGGAAAGCCCTTTGAATCCATATTCTTGATCTTTATTGTTTTCCTCCCCTCTTCCCTATTCAAATTCTTATTCTTATTCATGAAGAAACAAACAAAGAATACCCATTTAAATTTAACCTTCCAATATTGTTCTTTCAAAATTTTAAAAGAAAATATTTTTTTGAAAATCCTTGAACCAAAATATATTTATTTTCCCATTTAAATATAGCTCCATCAAGAAGATTTAATGAATAAAATCTTGACTTAAATCTATTATTCTCTTTAAATTTTCACACAAAGATAAATTTACCTTATTTTGTAATTATATTGGTATTTTGTATATGCATGCAATTTTTTTGAATGATTAAAATATATTTAATTCTAGGAAAAAATATTACCATCTCTTGAAACAGGAAAAAAAAAATAATAAATAAAAATATAATAGATTTTTTTTTTAATAAAAATTCAATAAAACATTAAAAAAGTTCTGAAAATTTTAATATTATAAATAATTATAACTATATACATTAAATTTAGTGTTTAAATAAAATTTTAATTTTTTAAGTAAATCAAAAGATGCTTGACTAGTAGGAAATGGGAGAGGAGGGCTCACAGTTACCCTTGAAATTTTGTATAGTTCTTTTGTTTGGATTAATTATCAGAATGACACATCATGAATCAATTTAAAGGGAAATCAAGTGCATAAGATATGGGCATGTAATTGATTGATTGACTAAATGAGAGCATGTAATCATACATAATAGTGTCTAAGTACGACTATCTTCTTAGTTACTTGGTACATCAAAATTGATAACCTTGCACATAAATACCCCTCTACCTATTATGGTAGGATATAATGAGTGGAAAATCTTTGAATGTTGGTTATCTTTCATAACAAAATTGATACCATAACTCTCTTCTACCTTATTGGAAATCCATTGTTTCTATTTGACAATATTTGGACAACCCATTATCATCATTCTGGTTTATCTAGGATTTTAATTACAAACATGATTAACATTGAATCTATTATGGTTTTCGAAGTCAGTTTGAATGTTTTAAGACTATATCCATATGTAGGCAATAAGGGTTTAAATATAGGACAACCATTTTTTATTTTGAGACATGATAGAGCCAAAGGCTTGATGAAAACATAAGGGCATATAGGTAATTTTTACTATCACAAGATTGGTGTGATTATTCTTATGAACATAGTGTAGTAGCACTTATAGGATCATTGTTTATGATTGCACAATAATGAAAACCTACTTTATATGTTTGATAATATTTTATATTTAAATAGATTTCCCATCTTTATGAACAAAACCTTGAGACCTTGATGGCAATGCCTCAATCATATGTGAGTTTTAAAGGATAAATTATTTTTCTATAGATGACTACTTGCATGTTATTCATCATGATAATACTTCTCTCATTTATGGTAGTCATTGAGGTCATGATGATTATTAATATGTTTAGAGGTCAATGTTAGAGATTGAGGATATCAAGGTCCCAAGTGCCATGATTAGCATCAAGGTATTGATGATGGAAATTTCCCCTTAATAAGGTAAGAGATTATAATAGTTTCATAATAATTTGTATATTTCTTGAATATTATTGGTTACCATGAGATTTTGACTTGAGAAGACCCATATAACACAACATACAATAATAATGTTTGTAAGATTAAGGACAATCATAATTTTCATGACCATATAAGTAACTACGTCTTATTATTATGGCTATACACTAGCCTTGAGATAATATATAGTGTAGTTTACATAAATTTAAGGCATTAAGACTTGTTGGATAAAGTCTCTTAATTGTCTTTCTAATAACATAATTTTCATCACTTGTGATTTTCCTTATTTATGAGTCTACAAAACTTGATCATGATTTTAACTATTTTCTCTATTTTCAATGAAGATTCTCTTATTTTACATTATCTAAAATTTGCATCTTTACTTTTGTTATTTGTTACTACTTTAACATCATATGTTTCAATTAGACTAGACAATTATTCACTTTAACATAGGTTACTTTAACATAATGTCCTAGTTTACCATAGTAATAATATTTTGGGCTTTTGGTCCTTCCTCCTCTTTTGTATCTCTATTATTGTGGTGAGCTCAGTAACCTCCTATAATGCAAAAATGAAAATTAAAGAGTCAAATTTGTTAATTACATATTGTATGGTAATAACAAAAACAAGAAAACCATTAGATTTATTTAGTGAGTATCGTGGAATATTACTAACATTCATATCATGGTAAGGTTGGATACCCACAAATTCCATCAACATAAGTAAAGTAACTGTAAAGACAAAATTATCCACTCAACATGGAGAAACATGGGGATTTTAACATGGGGAGTGGTAATTAGCTAGTGCATCAACCAGGGAATTTACATTGATGCTTAATTGAATTAGATATAGGCCTGTTTTCTGCCTTGTATGTGGTTTTGACAATTTTCATCCATAAAACAACCTAGCCAGAGCATACGCCAATGTAGAGTACATTCCTACAACTCTTTCTCTCTACTGCGATGACAGGATGCATAGTTGAATAGTTAGTGACCTCTAAGAATATAATAGCTCCATAAAAGGTGTCCACAATGATAAAAAGATCAACTTCATCCCTAATTTCCAACAAAGGTTTTTTTAGTTAATGAGGTAATTAGAAGTTTGTGTAGGTATTCATTGGAGGTGAAAATGAACCGCATATAGTTTAATAGTGTGTGCAACTAATTTTAGGAAAGTGAACTATCTATAATTGAAGTACATACTATTTTGTGTTGACCCTCCAAAATATAAGGCATAAATAAGTGTGAAGAAATATCTAACATTGTTATATTCAGGGCTACACCAATAAGTCCACCATTGCTTCCACAAACATGACTTAAATTTCCCAAAAAATGACTAAGAATAGAGGGTTGGAAATTAAAGATCCTTTGCTTGTGGAGATGGAGTATTGAGCTCCCCAACTAATTCTTTATTCTACCTACATTTTCAAGGAAAAGGACTGAATGTTGAGTAGTTGTTGTATGTTGGTGTATCTTCTATATGTAGATCTAGTGTGATTTATGTTTCATATGCAAAATGGTCATGGTGTTGAAATGTTTAAGAACATATATAGACTTACTCATTGAGAGAGGATTTCCTATAGTGCTCTGCAAAGTCTATCCCTAGACGAAGTTCAAAATAAAAAGAGACGTTTGATACACTTGGAATATCATGAAAATAAGAAAAAAAAGTTGGTGCCATTTTACAACCTTTCTTCTATGCAAGTCAGTTCTTGTTGCAATACCTTGTCTACAAATCCTCACCTCAAAATATTCAACAATCTTGTGAGATTTGTGGCCTAGTGGTTCATTGTAAATGACTTGTCCTCCTCTTTTCATCAAAAGTAGGTGAACCCATCAAAGAAAAAATCAGTACAAATCATTGAAACAAACAATAAATAATATAGCCTCATGATAGATATTACTTTACCTCATGAAATGTATCAAAGATGGCAATGCTAGGCCGATGAATGGTACAGACAATAGTCCTTCCAATATCAATGGTATTACAAACAATTCACATAACAATTGAAGTAGTTATTGCATCTAATCTAGAAGTGGGACCATCCATGAAAATTATAGAGGGATTTGCAACAAGCTCCATAGAAATTGTCAACCTTTTTCTTTGTCCAGTTGATAATTTAGAGACACCAGGTAGGCCTACCAATGCATCCCTTGAATTATCAATCTTCACAAGCTCCATTACCTCATTAAAAAATGCCTGCATGTTGGAATTTGATCATTTAATAATACTCACTTTGACATATATCGTTAGAATAAATAACTTAGTTGCAAAGATAAAATACATAGTTGTGGACTATATAGTTTTTGTTGTTGGAAGATGGTCAGTGCTCCCCTCGGGATTCATGACATGGACTAACCAACTCTCGTGGATCCGTTAAATCTGGCAGTTGTATCGGGCATTAACAGGTCGACCTTTTGGTGCACTGACAATTATGGGGCCAACAATTGGTATCAGAGCCAATTTGGAAGCAACTAAAGCCTTTCTTCAGTCACTCCTTGTTCCCTCATTTCTTGCAATCAAAGGAAAGACTTGTCAACCAAATCCTTCATGTAAAACAAACCACTAAAAAGAGAAATCACCAAATCAAGTAAAAGGTCATCAATCTCAAGGCTCATTTTGCATACTGGGGGCATGCCAACAAAGTAATTGAAGCTCTCAAAATACATGGTTAGTGGCTAAAATGGTAGAACCATTTCTCGTTTGACCCTTGTAGTATGTAATTCTGACTCCCCGTTACCTTTCACACCGGTTGATGAAATATTTATTCTTCTGACTTTCACTTTAGCTGCATAAGCGAACAATAAAAAATATATGGATTATGTAGTAACCTACTGTAGTGTCAAAAAAATATCCCTTTTTTCACACTTAATTTGGGAATAATTAATAATAAAATGAGCCTAATGTTGTCTTAATTTAGTGTTGTAATATGTTTTACATATTCACATTAAGTTTATGGCCCTTTTTAATAAAATGGACTTAATTGTGCCTTATTTAGGGTGTTGTAAGGTGTACCTTTACACTTTCACACTAATCTAGGGCTTGATTAATTGATTGAGGTTAATTTTCTTTAATTGGACCCTTTAATTCAAATCCAAGCCTAATTAAATGTAAATTCCAAGGGATAAAACCTGACACTCATAAATGCCATTACACAGTACTCAACTTTAGAAGATGTGTTTCCTAGGTAGGTGACCTAGGACCCATTCATCATAGGGTGAATGGGTCCTCACTTAGTCCTAAGACCCTATTTTTGAATAATGTTTAACATTGTCCGATGTGTGTCCTAAGTAAGTGGGCCTAAGATCCATTCACCCTATGGTGAATGGTGAATGGGTCCTCGCTTAGACCTAAGACCCCTCTTTTGAATATTTTTTTGATGGTATTTTAATGATTTCAAATCCATAATTCAATGTCAGCTTGTGAGGGTTGAATTTCAGGAATTAATGTTAAGATATGTATAAATACAAGGTTATTTCACTATGTTTCATCCTAAGAATCAAAAAGAAAGTTTTCATGAGCACCTAGAGCATTCAAGTGAGCATTATGAAGAGTATTTCAAGAAAATTTCTAAGGTATTCAAGGGCAGCTTTGTAGAAGATTATTGCATCAATCAAGATTCCATTGTCACGTCAAAGATGTATTGCATCATGCATGTTGTTTGAGCTAATATGTTGATATAGTTATAGTGTAGAAGAAAGTATCCATTTTTCTCATTTAATTTGGGATTAATTAATAATAAAATGAGCCTAATGTTGCCTTAATTTAGTGTTGTAATGTGTTTTACACATTCACATTAAGTTTATGACCCTTTTTACTAAAATGAACTGAATTGTGCCTTATTTGGGGTGTTGTAAAGTGTATCTTTACACTTTCACACTAATCTAGGGCTTTATTAATTAATTGAGGCTAATTTTCCTTAGTTGGCCCCTTTGATTATAATCCAAGCCTAATTTATTGTAGATTTCGAGGGATAAAACCCAACATTCATAAATGATATTACACAACACTTAATTTTTGAAGGTGTGTGTCCTAAGATAGTGACCTAGGACCCATTTTCCACATGATGAAGGGGTCCTCACTAGGTCCTAGGACCCTATTTTCACATAACATTCATATTTCCCAAAGTGTGTCCTAGTTATGTGTTAGGACTCATTCACCCTATTCCTCACTTAGACCTAGGATCCACCTTGGAATATGTTTTTGACTGTGTTTTAATGATTTCAAATTCAAGATTTAATGTCAGCTTGTGTTATTTGAATTTTGGGAATTAATGTCAAGATATGTATAAAATACAAGGCTATTTCACTATGTTTCATCTAAGCAATCCTATAAATTTTGAGTCAAGCATCCTAAGATTTCATAAGAGAATTATAGATTATTCAAGAGCATTCATAAAGGCATTCAAGGGAAACTTTATAGAAGATATTGCAGCAATCAAGATCCATTTCATCATGTCAAAGGCATAATGCATCATGCATGTTTTTGAGCTAATATGTTGATGTAGCATTGAAGATCTAATCAAGTGTTCAAGGGATTATTTCTAATCAAGTGTTGTGATCAAGATCTACATTCATTGAAGCCACTTCATGCTAGATTGTAGATTTTTCATCCAAGATTTCATCCAAGGTATCATTGTTTCATGTTTCATATTTCATCCTTCATAATTTATTATTTCATCATAAAGTTTAATTACTAAAATTCCCTAACAAAACAACATTTTTCTCTTCTTTGATGTGTGATTGCAGGTTTTAGGTTGAAGATCAATTAAAGAGAAAAATTGGAGAAAGTTCTCAAAGTTGCAAAGAAAGTTGTCAAATCATGGAAATTGAGATACAAGATTTATTTTTGAGTTTCCGACAGTGCCTGACTAGGATTTTTGATTGTAGACATTGAAGAACAAAACGCAGAAATAGATTTTCCAGATCCCTAGCTAGGACCCATTCACCATAGGGAAAATGAGTCCTGAGTGAGGCCCAAAAAAGAACTTTTTGCAATAGGTACACAACATTTGACCTTCTTAAAACTTACCTTTTTACTGGTATTTGGGTTAGGATTGATTTTTGTAACTCATTTACATAGCATTGCTTACATATTGAATGAAATAGAGTGAAAAAGAGAGGTGAACCACTTTGTTCTACATTTTGGGGACACCTCCCCCTTTTTCTTATGTTTCATTTTGGTGAGCCCAGTCGTTTGATCATTGTATTTTTCTAATTTTGGAGTCTATTTTCATCCTAGATTTAGATCTTGCATTCATTTGTATTCATTTGCATTGAATTAGTTCTCATTTAGGGTGTCTAGTTTACATTCAAATTTTTATTACATCTAGGGTCTTAGGATTGCATTGTTTGCATTCTTTAAATCTGGAAAATAAAAACAAATCAGTCATCTTACATATTATATACATCACATTAACTTTCATTTAAAAATTGAAACAAAAAATTGCATATCAAACTAGGCCTTTTAGGTCATCATTTTGTCACATTTTCAACTTGCATTTCACATTGCATTCTATAGAAAAATAAATTGAAACTTACTATAGAAAACTTGAATCTTAAAACCATTGGAAAACACCTACAAATCTATAAAAATTAGTTTCAAAACCCTAATCTAGGAACCATTTTCCCTAGGTGAATGAGTCCCTAATCAAGCTATAATCCAAATTTTTGAAAAATTAAATCTTCATTTCTATGCTTATGTTTCTTGCTTTCATATTTTTGTTACATTTTCCCGAGTTTTTGTTTCATCAATTTCATTATATTTATCTTAAATTGGTACATTTAGTGCATTGTGTGATTTAAAAATTGTATTTACAATATTTCATTTTTAGATTGCTACATAGTGTAATCAGCAAATTACCTTGTTTAGAATCTGAAAATTGCATTTACACATTACATTTTAGGTCATTGCATTACATTTTAAGCCTATTTTCATTTTGGGTTTGCACACTAAGTTTTTGAAATTTGTATGAGATTTACAACTTGGAGTCCTATTAACAATACTATTGTGAGATGTAGTATGAGACTCATGTCATCCCATAATACACCATTTGTCATGGACCTTGGGTTTTCTAACTCCCTTTCTAATAGTGTTGATAATCAACCCCCTATGGATCATAACATGCATACTTCATTTCCCATGACTTTCATACCTACAACCAATGTGCATAATGTTAACAACACTATCCCTACCATAACTAGTTGTACTAAAGCTTTGGGATATGCCCAAAGCCAAGGTGGAACTTCAATTCCTCCTTCTACAATACTCATTTCCATTCCTACATACACTAGTACTCAATTTACCACAACCATTCAACCTACTAGAATTGTCAACACTTCCTTAGGTATTTCCACAAGGAATCCTTCTAGATTTGTGCATTCAAAAGCTATATCTCCTCAACCATCCACCCTCACAAACATATAATTCACTTTCCCTCTGCATACATACACCCCTCCACCTTACACCCCTCCACCTTACAATAATAACAATGATTCCATCATTAACACACTTTTGCAAACAATGGCATCTCTTTAACAACAAGTCGCAACCCTAAATCAAAACAACAATGGTAAACCTTCACAAGACATCAAAACCAACCCATCATCCCTAGAGATATTGAGAGCACAAATGCCACAAGGTATATAATTTACTAAATTTGAGAAACATATTGGTAAAGGAGATCATGTTAGCCATGTTTTCGCTTATACAACCCTATGTAGTGACTTTATCTTTGAAGATAAGCTCTTGGCTAAAATCTTCCCTAGGTCATTGAAGAAAACTACTTTAGAGTGGTTTTGCTCCTTGCCGAATAATTCAATTGGTTCATTCAATGAGCTTATTAATGTATTTTACAACCACTTCCATATTCACATGGGTCCTAAGATGACCCTCATTGATTTAATGACATGCAATCAAAAGGATGATGAGAAAGTGACTAATTTCATAGCGATATACCAAATGCTTTATTCACAAATAAACATTAAGCTTACTAATGCCAACCTTCAACGAATGTTTATTGTTGATTTACAAAAAAAAATCCAAAATAATCTTGAGATGTTGATTTCATCCTTCACACAGTTATGTACAACCCTTCGTGATTATTAGAATTCGTCTTATGGTCATGATATGAAAAATCCCTCTAGTTGTCTTGAAAAGTCTGAATTTGCACCTTAAAATAGCTACCAACCTTTCAAGAAACAAAATAGAGGCTTTTTACAACTTAACTCCCCTCAACCAATTCAACAAGCTAATAACCAAGTGGTTGCTATAAAGATGACAAATTCATATACCTTTGTTGATAGAAATAGAAAATTTACTCCTCTACCCGATACCCTTCATAATATAATGTAACATCTCGTGGAAAGGAATATGTTTTCCTTACCTCCTTTTCGAGCTCTTGATCCTAATAAACCATTACTCGCAGGCTATAGACCAAATTCTTATTGCCATTATCACCGACAAAATGGATATGATATGGGATATTGTAAGCGTCTAAAACATCTTGTGCAAGAGATCATTCAAAATAATCTACTTCTAATTGGAGATGTGAACGATCAAGGTAATAAGTTTGTAGCTCCTCCTAACAAAAATCTACAAAAATTTATAAATCCCATGCTGAAACATACTATTTCATTTGTCAAAGCTATTGAAACAAAGAATGATCATGTCTATGTAGAGAACAAGATTACTTAATAATTTATATTTGTGCATGAACTCTTCTAATGGGATATTAATTGAGCCCTAATCAGGACCCATTCGCCATAGGGAAAATGAGTCCTCAATGAGGTCTGAAAAAACATCTTTGGTGATAGGTACACAACATTTTACCCTTTC
The DNA here is from genome assembly GCA_007115665.2 of Sequoiadendron giganteum. Taxonomy (NCBI): domain Eukaryota; kingdom Viridiplantae; phylum Streptophyta; class Pinopsida; order Cupressales; family Cupressaceae; genus Sequoiadendron; species Sequoiadendron giganteum. The sequence goes on from CM021108.1 coordinate 406,755,808, forward strand.
TAGATCTACATTTTGATAGTTAGTTTTATTAGCTTTCAGATTTTTCCTCTATAGCACATATTTTGAATGAAATAAGAAAAATAGGTGCATCAGAGCAATTCATTTTGATCCACCTCCATATTTTCCATCATTTCACCTATGTGAATTCTATCAATTGAAGTATGAATAATCTATTGCAAGTATGAAGGTGTTTTCATTGATGTCAACAGAAAGTCTATAGGCTTGTGTTGTCATTGATGTCAAATATGTGTTAAGTAAGTTTGTTGCATGTCGAGGATTTTGAGAAAATTGAGAAAAAGAGGAAAATAGGTTGTTGCAGGTTGTGCATATGTAGTTGAGATATGAAGAAAGTGTTGTGAGTACATGGAGCTATCTTTTTGTTGCAGTGTCTGGAGATGATTTGGAATGAAGTATTTAGCTAAGAAGATGTCTATGGTACTTGGTTTCCAAATGCTTTTGATAAAATTTGATGAACAAAGAAAAATGTGTTGTGCAAGTGTTCAGAATGTGCTCTGGTATTGTGCTTCGCATTTCTCATGTGTTGAGGCTATGCCTGTGCAAATTTGATATGTTGTTCATGGTTTTTAGAGGTTGCTATATCCAGAATACATAGTGAGATATTTTCACCAATGTGTGAACCGGTTTTTTAGTGATGTTTTTTATGGTTTGTGAGAAATGTATTTGCTTCACATTTCTCTGTTGTTTGGCTTTAGTTTGTGCAGATTTGGGTAGTTTCTTATAATGTTTGTATCTATCAGTATTCAAGGTTTCAGTTGATTTGGTGTAGTACATAGTGAGTTTCATATGTTAGTGTGTGAATAAGGTTTATCAGTTGTTCTGAGCTTAAAGTATTTGTATGATGCAAGTTTTTATGAAATTTTTGATGAATCTCAAGTAGTTCATGGATTATTCTAGTTCATGTTCAAGCAATTTTTTTGTCCAAAAGATTCAGATTGATTTAAGGAAGTGTGTACTTAATGTTTATGGTGTTTAACATGGGTATTGGGTGACCTTGTGTTAGCACTACATACGAGGCTTGTGATAGTGTGTTGAGGTGTGTTGTGATCTATTTGGGTCCTAATTAAGGATTTATTTGGGTTGCATTCATTCATATCCATCATGGGAATGTTTAGGTGCCAACCTATTTTGAATTTTTAAGTGTAACAGATAGTTTCTGACATTAGAGAAGGTTTTCAAGGTTGAGGTTGATATAAATGAGTGGTGATGTTGTAAGATGCAATATAGAAGCAAGATATATGCGAGTGATGTGTGTGATGAGAATTTGAGTAGAGTAGTGTGAATTTCAAGTGTTTCGATTCCTAAAGGAAGTGAGCTAAAGGTGTCCAAAATATTTCATACAAGACTACAAGATTGTTGGAGTATTATTGTGGATTCCTTGTTGCATTAAAAAAGTGTTATTTGTGTAACATTTCTTGTATATATTCTTGTATTTATTTTTGTGGTTGTAATCCCTAGTTGTGAGCTTTTATGGAAAATGTGTCATATTCTGGTAGTGATCCCTTCCATTGGTTTTGCAATTACTTATATTGTGAGCTAATCCTCACCGTTGTTTTCCCCCATTGGGTTTTCCATGTAAATTTGTTGTTCTCTTGTGTATGGTGTTGTTATTTCAGTTTTGGTTATCTCCATTTCATGTTTAATCACTTAAACAGAATAAGGGTTTAATGAATGCATGTAGATCTGATTACTGTTGAGGGTTTTGATAATCTAATTTTCTACAAGTGATTCACTCCCCTCTCAGTTGTCTTGATTCATTCAACATAATCTCTGAGCTAGAGTACTTCAAAAGATCTCTCTTACAAGTATCACTGCCATCTACAGAATATGATCATGGAAGAGACCAATTTCTTGACCTCAACACATTTAGACCTTGTTATGTACTATTTTGATGGTATTGAATTTCATTTCCATCTTCCTTGGGGATAACAGCTTGAGGTTTACCAAGAGCTACAACCAAACAAATCCCCTATTATTTCACATAATAAAAATGGATAAAGGAGAGAGCAATCCAAATAGAAAAGCATACATGTATATTTGGTATTGAAATAACTCACAATTTAGATATGCAAGAGAAAAATAAAAAAGCATATTGAAGAGTATTGAAAATCCCAACAACGAGTCACTCCTAGCCAATACCAATATCCCATTGAGTAGATGCTATGACTCTCCATCATTGCTTCAACCAAATTTGTTGTATTTCTACGCTCTGGGTAAGAACAACATTCCAAGAAACTATTCATTTTGGTGAAGGGTAAATTCCATTCAATGAAAAATCTAGCTCAATATTCCATTCAAACATGATAGGTTATATCCACCAGCAAGGAGATAATGCATGACAAAGATGGAAGACTCACAATTTTCCAACTAGGAGAAAGCATCTCATTTACATTGATAGCTTTGAATGAATATATTAAAGGTGAACACTAGTAGCCCCATATCCACCACTTCTGATAGAAATCCACCATAAAGTTAACATCAATGTGTAATGTGTATTAACAAGATTTTCTCTTTTCTAGTCTCATTTTAATGCATTATTGTGTTTGTATGTCTATAAGTTAGGATAAAATTGCCAATCTTTAGCAAGAATGAATCATCCAAGCATGAAAATTATAAGAAGATACATAATTCCTCTTAACTAGATATGATTATTACCGACATATTCCAGCAATAAGGCATAACAAGGATGATTCCATCTAATGAACTAGGAAGAGTGAAAGGAATTGTCAAAAAAAAATCTGTAGATGAATTTATGTCAGATGGAGGAAAAAAAATCTAATTAGAGGATTAGGGTTATGAAGGAATATCTAACAAGTAGACGACTTAATAATTACCTGCTAACTTCAGGGGAAAACCAAATTGTATAGTAAGTTGTTAGCACCCATATGCTAGGCTCTAGTAATGAAATTGGAATTCACAGTAAGACGGTAGGAAGAGTGAAGGCCCATGCAAGGTACAAGAGCAGTGGAATCCTAGAAATTTCATTGCTTATTCTTCATAACCATTGAAAATGTTTATGAGGAGGCCGAAAAAGAGGGTTCGAAGGTACATATTTTGCATCCTCATGAGTTTTATGACACATTTTGGAAAACAAAAAAATAGACTTACAAGGATTCCATCAAAACCTTGAATATACTATTTATGGTAATCACAAGGTCCAATACATACACATTATACACATATATAACCATAAACATAGACTTGAATACTTATGTCCACATGTATATCAATGATATGAGTATTCAAGAGTAAGACTTGTATGAAATTCTATCGAATCTTGATGAAAATTGAATATATGTACAAGATCTACAACTTTCTTCAATGCTGAAAATTTTCCTAGAAGTTTGAACTAATGAATGTCCACTTACATATATAAAAGAAGGGATATGCATATTCACAAGATTTTTAATTTTCTAGTTATCACTCACACTTCCACGTGCCTTTGCACGCCACTCAAAATATATAAATATATATGTTGCATTATTTTTCAGCTTTACATAAAGAAGATTGTGTCTGCATAGTTTACCAAATTGAATTGGTTTTATAGATCCAGAAGAAAAAAATTATTTGTCCAAGGTATTCTTCAGGAAGATATAAACCTTGCCATGATTCTCATGATGGATGGTCACTTTGATCTCATGATCTTTTCCCTTTTGCAAACCTTGTTGTTACTTGTTTCTATCTATTTTTTGTAGCCTCTATTGAATTATACTGTTTACATAGAAATAGTAAGCTTACACCATAGCCAGGTTTATGGTAAGCTTACACTATGATTGCTACACTCTATTTTTCACCTTTGCTGGAAATTCAGTCCATTGATATAATATGCAAAGATAAATGCAAATAACATAGAATTCAACAAGCATTGCAACTACTATAGCTAAAAAAATCATGCTTGTATCCAAAGTAATCCTCTAGATCTATTGATTTAGTGTTTTGAACTCATCACTGATCACTTGAAATTGGTTTGTGACGTCTCCATATTGTGAACCAATGAGCCCATACATAGTCAATGCAATAGTGCATATCCAATAGTACCAGACCCACCATTTTGGGATTCTATGCATCGAATAGAGTACTGATTAGAAGAAAAGAGTCATCAATTGCATTTTATCACTTTTTTGGACAGTGTATAGACATACAAAAATGCCTCAACGTATATCACACATCCCAAATTGTATTTTTCCATCACTGGCATCATTTCCATTAACATCCTTGCATTCACTTCATTTGCATCATTAATTCCTCTTTTAACATAATTTTCACCAATTAACCCTATTTCTCTCTATTAATTAAATAATCCTGAATTGTTTGATTAATTCATCCATTTCATCACTAATATTCCCATTTATCATCCTAATTCAATAATTTTAGTTATTTAATTACTATCATCTATATTATTCTAGTCCCACATTATTAAAGAATCTTAACTATTTAATTATCTTACCTTTTAATCTTCTTGTCACAAGATTAAATAATTCCTAATTATTTAATTATTCTATTTTCCCTCCACAAAGCATATTTTTGAAGAATATTCCATTTTAAAATATCTTGACTAACTTGTCTCAACCATTTCTAGCCCTTGATCTTAAATATCATAACCATTTTCTTGAAATGGTGGAGCAATCTTGAGTTCTAACTAATGTGATCTCTTGATCTCCCTTGAGTCACTCTTCTTTGTGGGTGTTGAGGATCAATCTCAACCCTTCTTTGTGGGAATTTAAACTCAATCCTATCCCTTGATCTAATTTCTCCAAATCTATAAAAAACCCTTCATCCTTCACATTTATCATCTAGATAATTTGTAAGGAGATCATGCCCAAATGATTCTTGAGAAAATTTAAGAGCACATATCTTGTCATCTAGAACATCATTCATCATCAAGATTTTGCAAGTTATCATGGAGGTTTTGAGTTGAAACAATCCAACATACATTTCAACCAAAGTTACCCAACAATGGGATTGGTAAGGTTCTTTCATGTTTTGAATTCATGTTTTTAATATCATTGATCTAATCCTTGTTTTGGATTCATTTGTGTAGAAATATTAACCTCATTGGTAGGTGGGTTATATCCATTATTTTTGGATTTCATTGCTTGAATTCATTGTTGTCTAGTCATACCACTTTTAACCTTTAATTTTCTTGGCATGGATTGTATTTTACAAGGGTGATTTCCATGAACTGGGTCATTGTCATTTCAAAACTTAAGCGCGGTCGTCTCATTTATAGGTTGTTATTGCGATAATTTGGCAATAATTCGGCCACAATTGTTCTTTTATCTCCAAATTTTAACAAGGTTTTTCATTTGTGTAGCAACAGGTTCACTATCGTCTCAGAAAGTGGCCACTAATGTAAAAATTGGCTGCTATAGTAAAAAAACCGATTGCTATTGTAAAAATTGGTTGCTATTGTCTTTTAAGGAAGGTTGTTTTTGTAAAAAGGATTGTCGCTATTGTCTCAAAAGAAGGTTGCTATTGCAAAAAGATGATCACTATTGTAAAGAAGGCCACTATTGTGTTTTGATGCCTTTCTCTAGGGTTTAACTTGCATTTTTTTGTTCATCAGGTTATAGGTTTGCTACTGTATTAATTGAAGTCCTTTTTTGCGCAATCATGATGCTATCGTCACTTTGGTTTGTAGATTTTTAATTGTATTTTTTATTGAGATAACAGAGCCGCTATCGTCCTAAATTTGAGCCACTATCATAGAATAAAGTCATTGTCATTGCAAAAATAGGGCCACTATTACAGGTAATAGGGCTACTGCTGTACCTTTTCCTGCTTTTTTTGTTCTTTTACAACTTTTGTTTTTTAGTTTTGTAACCCCAACCTTAACCTGACTGCTATTTTTTCATTGATTGAGTTTACCTACTTGGTTTATGCAACTCTTGTAGGGTGAAGATGAAGCATTCATAAATTACTAATCAATTGGATTGTATTGTTGTCAAATAGTCGAAGACATTGAAGAATACAAACTACTAGCAATTTTCTTGCAGCTGCTTCTTCAAGGATCATTTATTTCAAAGAATTTTGTGTGTATGTGTGTGATATCTTAAACATTTGGTTTTGTGCTTTAAAACTTTAATTTCTATCTTGAACACTTTGTTTGGTGCTTAAAATCAAATTGCAATAAATTATCTTCCATGTCTTTCGTGCTTGGAAAGTTGGATACGATCCTCTCCCTTCAAGCCTAGTGCAATCTTGGGCGATGAGAATCATCTTGGGCTTTGCATTTTGGGTCACCAAAGGTGTTTTGATATGTATCCTCCCCCTTGCATTATTTGATGATCCTAGGTGATGAGAAATATCAAAACACTAAGCCTTTCTTTTTTATTAGAGAGACCTACCTTTGAGACACATCCCGTAATAGAGAACTCATTAGGATGACCTTAAAACACATATTCTTAGGAAGGCTATATTAAAGGGGTGAAGGAAAAAACTAGTAACTCAATCTAGGGACGTTATACCTTGCATGCTAATATTGGTGTAGAATAACTAACCACATTCAATTGATTAGAGACTTAAGCTTCTCACATCTGAAGTATACTTCAGGTGTTCATTGTGTCGTTATAAATCTTGTATTTAGAGGTCAACAAAGATTTTCAAAATGATTATTCAAAGTAGTGCACAAGAATAACATTGTTCCCAGAAGTTACTTACCATTTCTGGTCTATGGTTGAGGCATAAGGCGTCAAGAGTTCATTCTCTTTTATAAAGCCAAAAGTAGGTGGTACGTGACCTTGGTATTTCCTACTTGACCCCTCCATACATATAGATTACATCACTCTTTCGAGGGTGAGGTAAGCCTACTTCAAAGAAATGTACCTTTACTCCTTAGGTTGTAATTGATTGATCTTGTTCAAGCTAGACTAGTGAACCTCATGGAAGAAGGTTTACGAAATATCCCCCTTTCCTCTTGAGTCAGTTATTTGCATACTTTTATCTGCTATGTGTATCACTTTCTCTCAAAAAAATCACCAAAAACATCAAACCAAAATGTTCAAAGTTTCAAACTTGTCGAAAAATATCCTCAAAACTTGAAACAAGGAAATAGAGTTGCCACTGTGCATTTCACCACTTTTGTCTCAGCATCCTATCGCTATTGTACTGGCATCTGGTCGCTACTATGCATCTATTTGCTATTGTGATTTTTTCTTACCTAACAGTCATTTAGTTGAAATAGAGTCACTCTTGTTAAATACTGTCGTAGTTGCTTCATAATAAGCTTGTTATTTTCTCATTTTATACCGTAGTTGTTAAAAACAATAGCTGCTATTGCATTCTTGTTTATCTCAGGCTTATCAAACTACTTTCAAACATTATCGTAAGATGTTGCTCAGCTATCATAACGTTTGTCACCATATACTTACACTTTCACACAACTACTTCACACCATGGAACATTACCATCTTATATTTCAAACTTGGTTTACCCAAAGTTTGTACAAAAACAATAAATCAAACATCCACCTAGCCTTTGGACATACATTGAACAAAGCATATGAAACCACATCATCTTGCTAGTGTTTTTATCGAAACACCATATCATCTAGTAGATTTGTCAAAATTTATTGGACATTATCCTCTCCCTAGGATTCTATACTTTTAGCATCCACCTTTTCTTGCAACTCACAAATCTAGTTCAAGTGAAAAAATTAACATATCCTCCACCATTTGAGACATAGCAAAAAAATCAAAGAAATCTTGTCCATCCTTGTGTCCTTAGACTAGCATCATTTTTGAAACATCCAAAATTCATCCAGATTCTCATCGTAGGGTTGAGCATCCAAAAACATAGCATCATTTTTCAAACAACATCCAAAATATGCTCATCTCTTTATCATAGGGTTGAGTAGAAAAATCTTGTCATTCTTAAACATCCAAGAATCCAAAACCAAACTTGATCATCAAACTATCCGAACATCAACATCAATCCATATCAATCAATCAACATCTTTTATCAAAAGGGTTTATCCATATTCCCTTTGTACATCGTAACTTCAAACCAAAACATCACAACACACAACCATAACATCCCAACATCATGCAATGCTATCTCACCCGTTCATTTGTCTAATCTTGAAGTCAGGAAAAACACGTCAATGCCAATTTATTACTCGAATCAATTAGGTCAATCAATCCTAGCTTGGTTTTAAAAAAAATCCCAAACATATCATTGATAGTGTTGCATATCCATATACGTTCGTCAACATCATGCAAAATATATTAAAAAAAATCATAACATCTCAAAAGGTTGAAAACATCAAAATCAAATGAAAAATCCTAAACAGATCTAAAACATTTAAAAATTAAAAAAACATAGTTTGAACTACGTTTTCTCTACATGTATAACATAGGCAAGGCCATCATTGATGAGCCACTAAGGCACTAGGTTGGGCCCCTTAAGTCCCCCTCTTAGTCTCTAAATCTCTCAAAAAATACCCTAAAAATATGAATATCCTAAAAATGTCAAAAACAACATCAAATAATCTCAAAAGCACAAGAACATTCAAAAAATCATATCTTTGTTATCACCACAATAAGCTATCGATCCATAACAAACAAATCATCATCCTTGCCCTTTGAGAAAGCAATCAATAAGAAAATCAAACACCGACATCCAAAACTTCCAAGAAAAAATGGCAAAGAATTGATTGTTATTAGATTAAAACAATGCCTATATGTTAAACTACCTACCTCTTGGAATCATCACCAACATCTTGATATGTGTCTTAACAAATAAAATAGTCCTACAATAGACATAATAAATAGATAAAATCCTAAAACATCAAAAAAAATATGGTGAGTGATACAACATCATTGTTTTATCTTTTGATCTTATCTTATTTGTCTCATTTGTAGGATCTCTCGAGGATTTCCATAAGGATTTAGAAAGGAAAGAATGGGGGCATTGATCATCAATTTAATTTTTCTCTATTTTTTAGATATTTTTTCAATAGTATGATGGTGAATACTTGCTTTGTTATGTGTGTGGAAGTCATTTTGGGGAAATTCGTGTAGTGGAACTACATGTTAGGTTCCTCATACTTCTCTGTGCAACTGGTCTAATAAGGTTTTTGTATGTCTGGTATGAGCAAGAATACTCCTTGTTTGCGGAGTCAAAGTCCATGCAATACATACAAAGTCACCTTGGTGCCCCAGGCACAACTCTTCGAAATTTTTTTTGAGGTCCCCAAGCATTGACCTCTTTGGCGGTGCATGTGTAATGAGAATTATAGTCATTGACTGGTCGAGTTTGCCTCTCACCAAACTAATGAAGGACTCTATTTGGAAGGTACCACTCTAGGATGATGTTAACTCTTCCAATCAAATACATAGTCTATTGGTAATAAACCACATGCTTCTAATCATTTTCCCAAGCTTCACACCCCAAATATGGGAACCATATGAACTCTTTCATTTCATCAAAAACAACCCTCAAGTATGTCAGTCACCCAGGTTGTGTGTAGTGAAGGTAATTTGAATACCTACATGAGTAGGGATCATTTAGATCCCTCTGATCAATACACTCTAGTTAGGTAATGGAAATTCACTGCCATGCCTAGACATGTAGTAAGGTCACACATGTCGATATGCTACTTCCACCATGATAAACTGCCTCATGCATATCTTGATATAAATGTGCCAAAATGTAGGGACCCCATGCATAAATGATCTAGTGCTCCATCAACATATCTATCGCAATGCCCCAATTGACTGGAAATATCCTTGATCTCTGATCTGACATCAATGGTCTGATGATCAAACTTGTTAACACTATAACCATATCATCTGCATCATCCAAGAATGGAGTCAAATTAATCTCAAAATTTATAACCTGTAATTTTTGTATGCACCCACTAGTCTCTACATTGCCTATGTCCCTCTCCGAGCGTCATAAGTGACAAGCTCATCATGAATCAAAATGTGCAAGATCCTCCAATTGTCCTCTAATTGTAACAATACACTACCTTGTAGGAAGGTGGAATGTACTTGTCTTAGATCTTTGTCGCTCTATCAATGCATGCATCATGACTCTGTGTGCCCAAATCTTAGGCATGCATGTGGTGTACCTCAATCCCACAAGATCCAAGAAATATCTCTGAAACAACTAAAATTTGGCTATCCTATCTAGGATCCTAGGTCTATGCTCTCGTGAATACAAAGGATGAAGAACGATCTACAAGCATTCAACCCACAATGTCAAAATTTTGCCATAAAATAAAGTCAGGAACATAAATTTGCAACTAATTTAGCTAAATCAGTGCTTTTTAATAATAGTGAGCTTCTTCTGACATGATAACAACTCTATTTCACATTAGCAAGCCTGTTTTAGCTATGATAGCGACCCTATTTGACAATGGTGGTCATTTCTTAATTTTTCTATCGTGTAGTTCTATTTTCCAATAGCGATCGTGTTTAACAACAACAACCTTATTTGAAAATAGTGGTAAGGATTTATAAAAGTGGCATTCCTAAGATCTATGATAGTGGTCATATCGCATCAATAGTGGCAAAAATCTAAGACTACCGCTATTGTCTAATTCAACTCCAAACATTAAATGCAAAAATGCAAAATGTCAAAAGTGAAAGTTAGAAGTCTACATACCACAACCGCTATGTCGACTGGCCACTGGTACTGATGGATTGTGTCTACTCGGTGTGGTGCACTTGGAACCCTTGACATCGTCAATGCACATTTGTAATTGGATATCCTCAGAGAGAAAAAAAACACCTAAAGCTAAGTGTCCAAATGAGGGGTGAAGAACCCTAATTTACTATTTAAACCCCTCAAACCCTAATTTTTATCATTGTAAACCCTCTTAGGTTATATTTTTGATATTCCTTAGCACATTCCATATGTTCTCATACCAATGTGTAAGTTTTTCACATTCATGTGCCCCACTTACACACTTTCTTCTTTTGTGAGCTCCATGCTTATAACACATGACCAACTCCATACTCTATGTGCATCTTTATTCCTCTATGCCATTCATCCTTTGTACACACCTATTCTCAATGCCTCAACCCTAAGTATCTAGAAACAAGTTCTCTAATTTACATGTAGAACCTTGAGTTGACCTAGGATGCTCGTACATTAAATGGCCTATGTAGGAAAGAGTGTGATTTCTTGATCACAAATACAAATGACTTTCCAAACTTAATATAACTCTTGTGAGGTTTAACTCTGAGAAATTTTTTTTATCCCACTGAGAAATATCTGGGAACACATTTAGAATTTACATAACTCTTTTTCCTATCATTGGTCTCCGCTAACCTTTTCTCTATCACACTAACTTTCTCCTCCATCTCTGATAGCATATTTGGTCCAAGGCCAATCCTATCTTGTAGCTTATCCCAAATTATAAGTTCAAAACCTCCTACCATTCAATTCTTAAAATGGAACTAGGTAGGAACACATGTTTTGATGTGTATACAACATTGATATCATTCCATTTTGGTATACCACACATGAAGATAAGTTGCAAAATTTTTGCTAAGGCCTTCACAATGTATTCTCTAAGATAGAGTCAAGGTATTTTGGTCAGCATCCTTTTGTATAGAAAGCTTTTATCTTGCGATTTAGAAGATAAGATGGTCAAGGTGTGAAGGTGTTATATTTTTGAATTCAAGACATTACACCTTCTGCAGTTAAAGTTGTAAGTGACAGATTGGTCTGTACTCTGGCCGAGTAAAGTAATGATGAAGAATTGTTGGAATGATTTACATTCCTCCGAAATTGAAGTATTGGCCTTGTGGGTTTGTGAACATGTTCAATGGTGTTCAATGCATAATATATTTGCATATCAAGTGACTTGGTTTTCTGCAAGTGTAGTTGGAAATCAAATTATAGAATATTACAAGAAAGGGTTGAAGAGATCTTATGCATGGACTATAATGCTTGCATCTTGGTTTGCATGATGGTTTTGGTTTCTCCATGGTGGTGTAAAGTTGAATAGTTGGTAGTTTTGGTGGTGTTGATGTTGATTGGGTTGATAGTCTTGTTCCCTTTATTTGCGATTGATCTTGATTATTCAATTTTTCTTTGGAGTATGTGTTGAGATGTATTTGGGCCCCGATATGCCATTTGTTTATTCATAAATCATTTTCTCTTCATAATATGTTTGGAGCTGACCTAATTAGGGTTTTGAGCTGTTGTGGAGGGTATTCATAGAAGGACAAAACATTTGTGAATTAATTTTTCAAGTAGAGAATATATATTGAGCACAATGTTGAATATGAAGTCAGTATGATGGTGTAATTATGTGAAACAAGGACTAAAACATCAACATAAGTTAGATGTTTTTTTATAGTAGTTCATATTGTTGTTCTCCTTATAATTTTCATGTATCCTACTCTGAGATAGTGAGTCTCAACAGGTCCTTGTAACTTTGCATAAGGTAGTGTGCCTTATCTTGCAAGTCCTTGGTAGTGAGCCAAAAACAACATTATAATATTTGTAAGCAACAAGATTCATATATTGTGTGTTAACTATCATCATGATTTTTCCCTCATTAGGTTTTCCATGTAAATCTAGTGTTATCTTATGCATGTTTGTTAATTGTCTTATCTTTCATTGTTTCCAATTTGATTAAGTATTGTGATATGCTAATCACAGATGAATTTTTAAAAACACCATTTTTTCTCGCATATGATCAAACAAATCATCGTTTCATGATAGAGGATAATTGTTCTTTACTGTTTCCTTATTTAGAAGTCGATAATCTATACACAAGCACAATGTATCATATTTATTCTTTATGAAGATCACTAGTGCTCCCTAGGGTGAAACATTGGGTCTGATCAATCCTTTTGACAACAAATCCTTAAGTGGAGCTTTTAACTCTATTAGATCTATTGTGGTCATCCTATATGGGCTTTGGATATGGGTTCTGACACTGGAACTATACCAATGGACAAGTCAAATACTCTTTTGGGAAGTAACCCAGGTAGTTCATCTGGGAATACATCAAAAAATCTCTTAAGATAGGATATTTCTCTATATCTAGTTTCCTCGGTTCCACTATTTCTCAATCTTTGATTTCCTGAAGATCTTGGGGTTCATAGTTCATTTTTTCATCTTGAGAGATGAACTCATTACACTCATCCAGTTGTTCCATTTGCACCAATAAAAGTTGAAACCCCTTTTTCTTAGCTCTATGCATTTTTACAAAAAATATTTTCCATAACTTAACTTCCTCAGGTGTGCCTTGAAAGAGTACCATGTTCCTGAGGTCATCTAGACATTGTATTGTCTTGGCATGATAACTGACTTTGGCTCTATGCCTCCATAACCAATTCGTACCCAATATGACATCATAGGATCCTAGGGGGCTACATATAAATTTACTTTCGTAGAGAAACTCAGAAGATAACTCTACCTTATCCCTTGTCAGGTTTGCATATTCTATAGACCAAGATTTTTCCATAAAGCCAACTTTTCTAGATATCTTACTAGCTACATTAGAAGAAATAAAAATTTTTGTAGCACTGATTTTTATTAAAATTGAAATGGGTATGCCAAACAAAGTACCTGCAACCTCTACTAGAGTAATTTGGTACTTCATTAGCCGGTTGTATAGTGTTGCATGAATCCTTTTCTAGAACGTTGCTTATTGAGAAGGTAAGGGATTTCTATGAGGTTGCATCCCCTATGTCTTATTGGGACACTGATTTGTGTAGTGATCACCACCACACAAGAAACATCCTCTTACCGATCCTTGTCTTGGTGTTGGCTTTCCAAATTGCTTCATTCCTATTGGGGTTGTTGTTACCTCCATGATCACCCATTGACTCATTCTTATAATATTATTGATCACCTTTCTTCTTAAAGGTATGATTGGTTTGTGACCAATTAAACCTTTTCTAATTCTTCTCGTGGTAGGCAAAATTAGACTTAATATTTTTCTCCTACTTGATATCTTTCTCATACACTTAATCCATAGTAGCAGGACATGCACATCTACCTCTGCTCTGATTTGGGCATGAAGAACCATTATGAATTTCCTAATCCAAAATCACTTGTCCTTTTGGTACTGAGGTATGTACTTGAGAAGGCGAGTGAATTTCTCTCAATGATCACACTGTGGACTCCCTTTGCCTTAGATTTTGAAATTCTGTTACATTTTTATCAAAGTATAGCTAAGGAATCCACCGCTTATGAAATATTTCCACAAAATTCATCCCAAGTTAGCTTTAATGAACTTATACCAAGTTCCATCTTCTTGTTCATCCACCAAGTGGATGCTTCGCCAGATAGTTGAAAGGCTCCCCAAATGGCCTTGGTCACTTCAAAATAATTTATTAATTCAAAGTATTTTTCCATCTTAGTGAGAAAGAATAAAGCCTCTCTAGTATTCACCCACCCACCTATATGTGTTGGAAGATTGATTTTGGCCCCATGAGGTGCAGAATAAAAATATCTATAAACATATTTACATTTCTCTCATATGATATGTTTTGTAAGAATATATATATGCTCTTGGTATGGTCAAACAATGTGGAGATGAGAAAATAAAGAGAGGTTATTGTGTGGGGACTACACATCCACCTATATTTCCAAAACAAATTTGTATGCACCATGAAATCTAAGAAACACTCTATTATAGGTTGAATTTTTTTATCTCTTAAGTCTCTTAAGAAACTTTTTCAAAAGCAATGTAGCCTGAACAAATCAAGACACTTAAGGAATAAAACAAATCCTCCCCTAGAATTAACCCACCCACCCCAATTTTTTGGCATAGTTGGTTTGACCCCACAAGGTGTAGAAGAAAAATATTTCTATTGGCATATTTACACTTCTCTCAAATGACACATTTAGTAAGAATGCATTTATTATTAGCACAATCAAATGATTACGATTTCACAAAAACTAAGAGAGGTTATTGTAGAGGGACCCCATATCCAGTTATAGGTTAAGATACAACATTTTTAGGCTCTACAAAATATAAGAACTTCTCTATCATAGTTTGATAGTTTTTTCTCTTAGGTGTCTTAAGATATGTTTGAGAATAAAAACATTAAAGCTTTTTCATTTTATCTTTCAAGTGTAACTTTCATTAGGAATTTCACAAAGTGGTCTCTTAGGTTTTCATTTCTATCATAGTGGTATTAGGAATTATTTATATTAATTCTAGCAAGTTTGTCATGAACTTCACTATTATGGTTAAATGAGTGAGTGAAACATATTATGGGATGAATGGAAGATGATTGATAGGGTTAAGGTAGAAAAGTTTATTATTGATACATGAGATGGATAGGACTAGTTAGGTTGAAAAATGAGATATGGGATTTAAAAAAATATTATTGAATATGGTAGAATAGGCAAAGGGGAAAGATATATATAAGGAAGATATAGGATTAAGGTAGTGGGATGAATTATGCTAAGGTTATTAGACATGGGTGCAAAGAGATAAAGTGAAATAAAGAGAATTATGATTGGGTGAGTAAACTAGATTAGGAGGGGGAAATGGATCATAAGGTTAGCTAGGAGGAGATGACAATACAACAATATTAGGAGGGTATCATGGGCATAGGGTGAATGATCAGGGGATAATGGGATGGGGGGATAATGAAAAAATACCAAGAGGAGATAATGTAACATAGGGTGAAGTAAGAGAGAGTAATGTAATGGGAATAGAAGGGGATAATTGAACACAAGATGTACTAGTAGAGATTAATGGGATAGGATAATGGAACATAGAGTAAACTATTAGAGGTTAATGGGATGGGATTATGAAGGAATAATGGAACATGGGGTGAATTAGGAGGTATCTATATGGTTTAAATATAAGACATAAATTGGGAACTTGAGTTTGTAGTATTAACTGAGAAGACATTTGGTCAATGATGAGTGAAGGAAAGGTTTCTTGTAAGGGTATATGTATAGGAGGATATGTTGAGGGAGGTGGTATAATATAGAAAGGATAATGAGACAATACCAACAAGGGCTGATGGGACATATGATGAAATAAGAGAGGGAACGGTGGGATGGGAATAGAAAGGGATAATGGAACATACGATGGAATAGTAGAGATTAGTGGGATAGGTGACGAAGAGATCACATAACATAGGGTGAACTATTAGAGGTTAACGTGATGGGATAAGGAGGGAATAATAGAACATAAGGTGACTTAGGAGAAGATAATGAAACACAGGGAGAAATAAGAGAGGGTAATGGGATGAGAATAACTGTGGATAATGGAACATAGGATGGACTAGTAGAGACTAATGGGATGGGCCAAGATAAGATAATAAAATATAGGGTTAACTATTAGAGGTTAGAGGTATGGAATCAGGAGTGAATAAAGGAACATATGGTGAATTAGGAGATGTCTAGGGTTTGAATATAGGACATGGAATGGGAACTTCAGGTGTGTAGTAGTAATGGAAAATATATTTGATAAATAATGAGTGGAAGGAAGTGTTTCTTGCAAGGGTATATGTATAGAATGAAATGTGAAGGGAGTTAGTATAATATAGAAGACATAATTTTTTAGATGATTTGGCATTATTGTCATTGATGTCAAAACCTTGGATTCAGAAGGTTGTGCTCTGGATGATGTACAAACTTGATCTATCCAATCATATGATATGATGTTGCATTGCGTGGAGATTATCCTTGATCCAGATATGGCAGTATTCCTTTTTGGGACATTTGTTGAATTCAGTTGATGCAGTATAATGAAGACTAATATTTTGATGATGGTTTTTATGCTCAAAGCTTACTCTAGGTAACCTTTCTATTTGGAAATTCATGTAGCATGTTACAATTTTTTGTATGACAAATTGTGTTTCTCTGGTTGGTATTGAAATTGATGTTGATCAAGATTTGGTCTTGCTTGTGGCGTTCCCGTCATCTCTAGAATATACCTCATGTAATTCAAATTATACTATCTTATGTATGACCTATCTTTGGTCCCTTGGGTAATGTGGTATGAAGATCTTTATGTGTGACCTATCTTTTGGATTTGGTGTTAGCGTGCAAGGTCTTAAATATTTCAATCTTTTTCTTCATTCCGACATGTTTTTAGTGATCTATATTTAAATGGTGTATTGGCCGACTTAGAAGACTATGAAGATATTATGTGGCTGACTCAATTTGGATCTACGGGCATACATGCATATATATAGAGAACATCTTTTTGATATAGATGTATGGAAGTAGTATGATGTGTGCGAACAAATAGAAGAGTGCGAAGGAAGGATTAATCTATTTTTGAAGAAATTTGTGCGAAGGTTGTGGAAGGAAGGTGTGTAGAAGATTCCTAACCAGATCTGCTATGAACAAAAAATGTGCTCTTAACCAGAACTGAATTCATGCATATGTAGATGCAACTTCATTAGTTCACTTTTGTCAGTGAGACTATTTTATAATCTGTTGTTCTGTATTTGGGAAATGAGACCATCAACAATGAGCCACCTTGTAGTGAGAAAATTGGTAGCAATCCTTTGTAAAAATCACCTTAACCAGTGTCACCTTAACTGGTGCTTTATAATTGAGAATTAACATTCTCTGTGGTTTTTCCCTTCTTGGGCTTCCAAGTAAATTCTGGTGTTCATTGTGTTTGGTGTTATGTGCATTCATGTTCTTATTTGTTTGATTATTTTTTGAATGGTATAAGTCTGCTCCGGATTAAATAAGGAAAAGGAAATTGTTTTAAGATAATTGATTCACCCCCCTCTCAGTTATTTGGACTGTTCAACAATAATTGGACAAAACCAAGAGGGGATAATGGAACCTAGAGTGAAATAAGAGAGGTTATAATGGGATGGGAATATAAGGGGATAAGTGGAATATAGGATGGACTAGTAGAGATTAGTGGGATGGAATAGGATGTTATCACAAAACATAGTGTCAAATATTAGAGGTTAATGGTATTGGATTGGGAGGTAATGATGGAACATAAGGTGAAATAAGAGAGGGTAACGAGATGAGAATAGAAGGGGATAGTAGAACATAGAATGGATTAGTAAATATTAAAGTGATGGGTGAGGATGGGAGAATATAACATAGGGTGAACTATTAGAGGTTAATGGGATGGTATCAATAGAGAATAATGGAACATGGGGTGAATTAGGAGGTTCCTAAAATTTGACTATAGGACATGAAGTGGACACATGATGTGTGTATTATTAATGGAGAAGAGAGTTGGTCAATAATGAGTGGAAGGAAAGGTTTATTGTAAGGGTACAAAGGATATAACTAAAAATAGGTTGATGTACAAGAGGGTACAATGGAATAGGAATATAAGGGGATAATGGAACATAGGATGGAATAGTAGAAAATAGTGGGATGGGACGGGAGGGAAACACAAAACATAGGGTGAACTATTAGAGTTTAAAAAGATTGGATTCAAGAGTAATTAAACATAGATCAAATTAAGAGAATGTAATGGGAAAATAGCAAGAGGGTATAATGGAACATATGATGAAATAAGAGAGGGTAATAGGATGGTAAAAAGGGGGATGATGGAATATAGGATGGACACAAAGATATTGATGGGATGGGATAGGATGATATAACAAAATATATGGTGAATTATTAGAGGTTATATAGATGGAATTAGGAGGTGTGTAGGGTTTGACAAAAGGACATGAAGTGAGAACTTGAGGTTTGCATTAGTAAAATAAAATATATTTGGTCAATAATGAATGGTATAAAAGGTTTCTTATACTGGTATATGTATAGGATCTGATATGTGAAGGGAGTTGGTATAATATAAAATAGATAATGGTACAAGACCAAGAGGGGATAAAGGATCATAAGGTGAATGAAAAGAGGGTTAAATGGGATACAAATAGAAGGGGATAATGGAATATAGGATGGACTAGTAGAGATTAGTGGGATGGTCCACTTGGGGATCACAATATATAGATTGAAATGTTAGAGGTTAATGGGGTACAATTAGGAGGGAATAATGAAACATAGTGTAAATTAGGAGAATATAATGAACAAGACCAAGAGGGAATAATGGAATGTAGGTTGAAATAAGATAGAATAATGGGATGTGAATAGAAGGGTACAATTTAACATAGTATGGACTAGTAGATATTAATAGGATGATCTAGGATGAGATGATTAAACATAGGGTGAACTATTAGAGGTTAATGAATTAGATTAGGATGGAATAATGGTATATAGAGTGATTAAGGAAGTACATAAGGTTTGACTATAGGACATGAAGTGGGATATTGAGTTTTGTAGTAGCAAAGGATAAGAGATTTGGTCAATAATGAGTGGAAGGAAAGGTTTATTGTAAGGGTATATGTAGAAGATGAAGTATGGATGAACGTGGTATAATATAAAAGGAAATGTGAAAGGTTGAGCTATGCGATATGAAATGGGTAAAATGTGTGTGATGGTAGGAATAAAATAATGAGGTGGGCATTAAATGGTAAATATATTTATGATCTCATAAAACTAACTAAAAATTTCCTCTTTCGATGGATATGGAAAAGAAGACATCATGTTAGGTTCCTTAGAACATGTCACTCACATCACATGTCCTATACTATTCATGTTTGGTTAAAATGTGTGGTGAGGAGGATTAAAGTGATAGGTTGTGAGATGGTGGATGTAATAATTAACTTTCTTGAAGGGAGGATATAGCCTAAAGTAAGCATGAAAGAAACTATGTTTTAGATGATTTCCAACTATGTTCTACCATCATAAAAATTGACATATGTTCCTAAAAAATAGTGTAAAGCAATTGGATAGATGAAAGCTAGTGGTCATAGGGAAACCAAGGGATATGATAAAGGATTAGTAGAATGATGAGATCATATTAGCAATGAAATAACTTCAACATTCACTACCAATAAATACTAGTGAAATGAAGGAGAGCTTATTAATTAATTTATTTTTCCTTATGTCAACACATTACTTGTAAATTTCTGCAATCTACTAAGTAACATTTAATTTTTTTCTTTCAAGAAAATACAACTTACAAAACCTTGTTGAATATTCATATCATAGCACAAAAAAAATTTGCAACAAAGTTTCAAGTATAATAGTTTTCTAGTATTCAACACATGCTTTGAAAACACATACTGATAGAGTAAAGTAGTTCTTTCTTGTTTTACCACCAACTATTAATCTCTTGTTTTTTTTTCATTTCATTCATTACTCAATAATGTGATAGATTACAACTTTTTTCAGCCTTGAGTTTACATGAAAATACTATACCAACAAAAATATGTTTTAAGCTTTAAGTCCATCCATCCTCCACTTTAAAGAAATGGGGAGAATCATTCCAATGGGAGAGAGAAAGCTCTCCACCCAACCTTCATGGCATCATCAAGCCATTACTACTCTAGCCATCCCTAGAGCAAGGAGAAGGCACCAAAACCCCAACAAATCTCATAACATAAGCCACTTGCAACCCTCAAGAAAAGTTTAAGGTATTACCCATATGAATTTTCTCAACTATATTTACAAAATATAAAACAAACAACATATAGATGACCACCCAAAAAGTATTCATACACAACCCAAAATCTCCACAACCGTGTTCAACAAGAAAACCAAACAATATTTAAGAGATCATACAATAACATTCCAAGCAAGAGAATGAAGAGATTAAGGAACTTATCTTCCAAAATGGTTTACTTTTTCCATTTTGACATCCTTCTTTCATACAGTTTCTTTTTACCCCCCTTCTCTCTCCTCTTCTCATCCCAAAAAAAAGTGCCCTAGTTTCAACTCCCTTCTCCTTTCTCCCGCATAATCCACAAGAATAAAATAATGTAAAAACCAAACCCTAACTCAAATCCCGTCCTAATTAGAAAAAGGGAAATAAAAGTGGTCAAAACTCATATTCTACATATTTTATGGGCTCCAAAATGTGTCTCACCCTTAGGTACATACTTAAGGTTCTGAAAAACACAAATACAAGCAACATTTAATATTTAAAAACACTTTTAAACTCATTGAAAAAATATACCTTCTAATTCAACAAGTGATCACATAAAATTCTTATTTCTAACACATGGCTCCCAAAAAGAATGCCAAATAGACAAAAATAACAATAAACCACAAATATCAAAAGACAACTTAAAATAAAAAAATATGAGCTATCACATGAACATCAACAAAACAACAAATTCAACAAGTGAAGTGTTTTAATAGGGTTTTTATGTCTCTCCATTCTCTCCATTGGCTTTAAGAGCTATCTCCCTGCATGGCCGAGAACAACGTGTTTTGTTGGAATATAAATCCTTGATTGGGTTAATGTATGAACATCATCACATAGTAGACATAGATCTTGAACTCTTACATAGGCTAACTAATATAGAGACACTCTCAAATTTATTTGGTCTTCTCCCCATGCTAGAGGAAATGAACAATATTTTAAAAAAATATCAAGAAAGAACAATATATATTTAAGAATATAGTAAACTACATAAAATGGCATGCATCACCCTCAATAATCTACAAGCTTGAAGGTGTTGTCATTGATGTAAACATGTTTGTTTTGTCATTGATGATAATAGTATAATAATTGAGAAGAGATTGTTGTTTTGATTAGTTGCATTATGTTGTCATCAGTTAAGTTTCTGATGTTAACCTATGGTGTTGCTTTGATAAGCTTCTATTTATGGTTAAGATGTTGAGGATACTGAGAAATTTGATAAAATAATTAAACAGGGTTTTGTAGAAGGTGTTTTGGTTTTGCTTCACATTTATTCTAGTTTGAAGATATTCTTGTGTGGTTTGGATATGTTGGTTAAAGGTGTTCATAGTTTTTATATCTAGAATTTTGGTTTGTGTATCAAAGATCAAAGGAAGTTATGTTCACCAGAGTGTGAATTGGTTTTGTAGTATTTCTTATAGAAGTGTGTTGCAAAAATGTATTTTCTCCACATTTCTCCACAATTGTTCTCCAAGTGTTTTGATTCTAAAGGTATGTTGATGGTGTTGATCTCTTGCCTATGTCAAGAGAATTTGTGGTTTGGTACTCTGGAAGTTGGATTGTAGAGTTGCAGTATTTGGTATTATAGTTTGAATGTACTGAGCATGTACATTCTAATGGTGCGATTTGTTGCAAAGGAGTTTGATAGATTTTACAATAAAAGACTAAGAAGGATAGTTGAAAGTGCAAGTGTCAAGGTTGATGATGACATGTAGAATTTAGTTGTAATAGATGGATATGAGTTGGATGAGCCTGGTTGTAGAGAAGAAGAAGAAGAAGAAAAATATAAGGAAAAAGAAGTGCATAATGAAGAGGAAGAAGCTCAAGAAAATACCTCTAAGACCCCTAAGTATGTACAAAGAAATCATTCTGAAGAACAGATCATTGGAGACAAAAACAAAGGTGTGTTGACAAGAAGAAGAGTTGTTGAAGTAGAGGTAAATTTGTGTTTACTCTCTAAAATTGAACCAAAGATAGTGAGGCATGCAAAGATGGACATTGGATGAAGGAAATGGAAGAAAAACTTATGTAGATTGAGAAGAATCAAACTTGGGAATTGGTTCCTAGACTTGAAAGAAAAAAATAACTGGAACGAAGTGGGTATTTAGAAACAAGTTGAATGAGAATGGAGAAGTGATAAGAAACAAGGAAAGACTTGTGTGTAAGGGCTATGCACAAGTTGAAGGAATAGCCTTTGAGGATACATTTGCTCCATGGCTAGAATGAAAGCAATTAGAATGTTTTTGGGTTTTTCAGCACATAAAGATTTTAAATTTTATTAGATGGATGTGAAGTATTCTTTCTTGAATGGAGAGCTAGAAGAAGAAGTTTACATGGAACAACCAGAAGGATTCCAGTTGTCAGATAAACATAATATGGTTTGCAGATTGAAAAAGGCATTGTATGGATTGAAGCAAGCTCCCAAGCCTTGGTATGCAAGGTTGGACAAATATTTGATTCAACAAGGATTGAATAAAGGCATTGTAGATAGTAATCTTTACTTTAAAGTTGAGGAAGATCGAACCTTCATAGTGGTTGTGTATGCTGATGACATAATCTTTGGAGGAAATGAAGCTATGTGATGGAAATTTGTAGTACAAATGGAGAAAAAGTTTGAGATGTCTATGTTTTGGGAGATGAATTTCTTCCTTGGACTACAAATCAATCAAACAGATAAAGGAATATTCATTTCACAATCAAAGTATGTTAAAGAGATGTTGAAGATGCTTGGAATGGATGAATCCAAATAGGTACATACGCTTATGGTTACTGGTTGTAAACTAAGTAAGGATGACGAATCCCTTAAGGTTGATTAGAGCAAGTATAGATCTATGATTGGTGGAATAATATACCTAATTGATACTAGACTAGATATCATGCATCCAGTTTGTCTTGTGGCTATATTTCAAGAGGATTCTAAAGAGACACATGTTGCAGTAGCGAAGAGGATATTTAGATATTTGAAGGGCACTCTGGATTATGGTTTATGGTATCCTAAGGATACTAATTTCACATTGAGTTCTTACATAGATGCATATTAAGCTAGTTTTGTTGATGATAGGAAAAGTACTAGTGGCGGTGAATTATTTCTCAAATGTATATTGGTATCATGGATTAGCAAGAAATGAGATTCTATTTATTTATCTACTTCAGAGGCTAAGTACATTGCAACAACATCTTGTTGTACATAGGTATTGTGTTGAATAAACCATATACTAAGAGGGGGGTGAATCAGTATCCACACAAATTTATTGAAAAAATACTTAAAACTTTTTTCCAACACATAATAGATTAAAGCAATAATCAAACATCAAATTCCACAACACAAGAACACCGGATTTTACGTTGAAAACCTAATGAGGGAAAAACCACAATGAGGATTAGCTCGCAATATATATAGTCATATCAATACTAGTTACAATAAGGCTCACTACCAGATACAAAAAGCTCACTTCTTACAAGGACTTACTGTCCAAACATGGAGGCTCACTACCTACAGAAATTGTGTAAACAAAATTTTGGCTAGCCACCAGAGTTGAAATGATGAAGCTACACCACAAGTGCAGATTCAATCCCTTTGATGCTCACAATATTCACTCGCATGACAAAATCTATTCACACACTTCACTCTTACACATATATGTACACACTTCTTCTCTTCATATTCGCATTCACTACACACACACTACATACTTCATACCTTCTCATCTTCTAACCATCTTGTATATATACCTGATATATCCACTTGCATTAATTAGGTCGGCCTAATTGAATGCAACTCATATGATAACTTGTCAGCTTCATATCAAAAGAAAACGTAATTCACCTGTGTCATGAAACATCATGTCGGCCATGATTAACTTAATACCAAAATGTAATCACAAAAACTAATGCCAACAAATCACCCAAACATATGAGAATCTAAGAATGCATACATACATGATTCCAACCATTATAATCCTTCCTCCAAAACCATAGATCATACTGTTCACTAGAGAGAATATGCAGACCAAAATACCAGAGATACCAGATATGATAAGCTTGATCTGCGCACTCGTACAGGGCATCGGACCAACATGGTGACATCAATGAAAATATAAGACATACTTCCAAAAATCTCCCCCTTTGGCATTGATGGCAACATGTGAAAAAAGTCCACTTCAAAATTCTCCTTCAATCTCTCCAAAAATTCTCTTCCAAAAACTAACTCTCCCCCTTTGACATCAATGGAAAATGGTGCCAAAAAGATGTGAACATGGTGAAATCCAATACTCAAAAACCTAATTCTTTCAAAATTTTAAAACTTCAAAAACTTTCAAGTATCCAATTTCTCATACCAGAATGACACTTTTCACCTGAAATACCTTTTTGTACCTTTCTTTGATAGTAGGATGTAATTTCTTCCATTCAAGTACTGTAAAATCCATTCTTGTAGACACACTTTCCAATACAACCAACAGAGTAAAGGAGGATGACCAATCTGTGGATGAACATTATTTTTCATAGTCTTCTACATCAGAGAGTATTCCAGAAAGATGGTCTAACCGGACCCCAACAATTTCCTTAAGAAGCCAAAAGGTCTTTACTGCATCATCTCTTATTCTCTGCATAATGATCATTTCAACATGTAGTTCGCCAACTCTCAACATTTTCTTTCCTTCTTTGTCTTCAAAAATATCAAATTTATTTCCAATGTTGTTCACTTCGGATTCAATTGCTTCAATTTTGCTTCTGAAATTATCAATTGCACCAGGCCACCAGAGACAATATTTGTATATGTCTGACATTTCCTTTATGCACTTCTTTGTCTTCACGATCAGCCCAGATAGCCTCTACTTTTCTTTAGAACATCTCTTTTCAACCAAAGCTTCCAACTTGCATCCTTTTAGACCTTCAAGCAACATTCTTTCTTTAACTATTTCAACTAAATTTTCAGGTAAGGAATCAAAAACGGTAGATACATCAATACATTTACGAAGTAGATAAGCAACTAAAGTATCATCAATTTTAAGCTTTTCAACAAGAGAGGCCGTACTCGATACATTACCAATTTTCTTCACTTTCCCTTTTATCAACATAGACTGAATACCTTTTGGATCAAAAGATTATGATCTAGCCAGAGATTCTTCTTCTCCTTCCTTCTCTTCAGGAATAACAATGATATTTTGGGAAACAACTTTTCTTTTCTTCGATTTCGGAGGGCAATCACTAGTGACTACTTTCAATTCTTTCATTCTGAAGGAAGAGCCTTCCTCAAATTGACTCAACATAGTTTCAACGAAGCTCATTACATTCTGCAAGGATAAGAAAAAGTTTTTACACGAACTTGCTTTATCGTCTAAACTTTCCAAGTGTCTACATGTCTATCTTGCAATGGGAATCCCGGATTCCCGCTCAACATCTTTCTTTCCTGGAAATGATTTCAAAAACTAAAGTACCAAACATGTAAGAAAGGACCCAAAACGGAATGGGTATTCTTCTCCTAGTGACATTCATATGTTCTCAATAATATTTTTAAGAATTAGCTTACATAGATCAAATTGTATGTTCTCTTTTACCATTTTACCAAATATACTGTAATGGCCGAAGTAGTGCTTCCTCGATTTTGGAAATAAATTTTATAAGAAATTTCATACACAACATACCTAACCGAGGAATCGATAATAGTATTGATAAAAAATGCTCGGGGATCTTTTTCAACTCTTGTCATTTCCTCTACTTCCTTGTACTTTGTAGTCTTTCATCTAGGAAGTTCTCCAATGTTGCACAACCCAGCAACCGCTTCAATTTATTCCTTCAAAATGGGATAGGCTTTATCCAATACACTATTGTCATCCTTGAATTTTCTCAGAAGGAACATGATAAGTTCTTTATCAGCAAACCAAGGGAATTCTCCCCATAAATTCAAACCTAGGGTTTGTAAGTTCTGTAAGTCGCTCGGTTCCAACCCTAATTCCATCTTCTTTATTTTTTGATAATCGAATTCATCTAGCTCAACTCCTTTTAACTTCAGAGGGATATTCCCACTTGATCCTTTGTTAGAAATTTCCATTATAGCTCTTAGAATTCAACAAGAAAATTTTGCTATTACCTTTCTCTACAGCCGTAATATAGGGAAACTTTTGTCACCTACTTTCGAATGTCTACAATGCTTTCTTCGAAGGTCTTCAAATAGCTTTGAAGATGCTTCAGGAGAATTCCAAGTTGCTCTACAAATCCTTCGAATGCATTCGATGATCAAAATGATTTGTGAATTTTCCTTTATAGTTCATCATTTTTCCCTAACTCACATTAATTGCAAAAAGCTGACAAACTTCTCTTCCACTCTATCCTGAGAAACCCTAATTCACTCTGCAAAGGAACATACTTGCTCTTTTTCTTCTGGTTCCTTTTGCATCACCTCTGTCATGTCATTCCTCACAACATATCCATGTGCCAACACTTGACACACTATAATTTTGGGGTTTAATTGATTTTCTGATAAAGCTCCCCCTAAGACCATGCTATGTCTAATTCTCAAAGGATTCATCTGCACCGGATGAGGGTACAAACGCATCCATAGTCTCTAATTCTTCTTTCTTTCTCCATATATTACTCATTTCCTGCCTCACCTCTTCCTTATCAACCTTTTCCATCGGTTTATTCTCTTCCACTAGAGCAAACTGCTTTCCTTTTTACTTCTACACACTTTTGAAATTTGTCCCAATTTCTTGCAATAGTAACAGACAACATTTCTCTGTTTTGTGTGATTTCCATTCATCCTTGTTCTGCATTGATTCACTTTATGTCCAAACATGTTATAGGTATAGCAATAGCCATCAAATAATTGATTCATCCTTTTTCCTTTCAACCTATTCATCATTACCTAACCGATCATCCTTACCAAAGATATGCATTCAGTAGCTTTATGTCCTATCTTATTGCATGTGTAACATTGTCCGGAGAAGGGACCGGGAAATTGATTCGACCTACTCCTACACTCAGATGCCTTATGACCAAATTTACTACATGAACAAAAAACACCATCGAATGAAAATTACCTTTGTGCATTTGGTTGTTTGGTAGGTGCTTTCTTTCCAGAGCTTCTATTTTGCTTTCCTCTCTCTTGAGTCTTCTAATTGATTACAAGATTTGAGTTCTGCATTTTTCCATCAGCTTCATTGCCTAAGCCACTTTTTTCTTTAGAAGGTTTATGTCTTGCTATTAATTCATCAAGCTTGGTGGAGCTTGTCTTAAAGTCATCTTCATAGATTTTTTCTTTCTCAAGTTCTACTTTTAGATTCATCACTTCCTGTTCAAGTCTAGAGAAAACATCAGCCTTGCTTTGTATTACTGTTTTCAAGAATTCTTCAACTTTCTTCTTTTCATCTATCTTTAGTTTCAGTCCGATATTCTCATAATTTACTTGCTTCAATTCCTCACTCACTTCTTTGTATCTTTCTTTAAACTTATTTAACTATTCTTTCAATTTTTGGACACACTCATTTGCTTCATCAAGATTTTCTTTCAGTTCTCTATTTTCAATTTTGGCCTTGTCAAGATCTTCAAGGGCATTCCAGAGCTCTTCTTTATCCATTTGTTCAATCTGCAAGATCTCCCTCAAGTTGTTAGACTTCTTCAGAGGAACTGAAGCTCTGATACCAATTTTTGAATAAATCGGATATTGAGAGGGGGGGGGTGAATCAATATCCACACAAACTTATTGAAAAAATACTTAAAATTTTTTTGCAGCACATAACATATTAAAGCAATAATCAAGCATCAAATTCCACAACACAAGAACTCCAGATTTTACGTGGAAAACCCAATGAGGGAAAAACCATGGTGAGGATTAGCTCACAATATATATAGTCATATCAATACCAGTTACAATAAGGCTCACTTCCAGATACAAAAATCTCATTGCTTACAAGGACTTACTGTCCAAACATGGAGGCTCATTGCCTACAAAAATTGTGTAAACAAAATTTTGGCTAACCGCTAGAGTTGAACTGATGAAGTTACACCACAAATGAAGATTCAGCCCCTTTGATTCTCACAGTATTCGCTTGCATGACAACTCCTATTCACACACTTCGCTCATACACATATACACTTCTTCTTCTCTTCATATTCACATTCACTACACACACACTACATACTTCATACCTTCTCATCTTCTAACCATATTGTATATATACCTGATATATCTGCTTGCATTAATTAGGTTAGCCTAATTGAATGCAACTCATATGATAACTTGTCAACTTCATATCAAAAGAAAAGTAATTCACCTGTTTCATGCAACATCATGACGGCCATGATTAACTTAATACCGAAATGTAATCACAAAACTGATGACAACACATCACCCAAACATATGAACATCTAAGAATACATACATACACACTTCCAACCATTATAAGCCTTTCTCCTAAACCATAGATCATATTGATTACCGAAGAGAATATGCGGATCAAAATACTAGAGATACCAGATCAAATACTGAATAGGATAAGCTTGATTTGTGCACTGATACAGGGTACCAGACCAACATGGTGACATCAATGACAATATAAGACATACTTCCAACATATTGTGGATGACACACATATTGAAAGATATCAAAGTAGTGTATGATGAGCCTATTTCTATCTTTTGTGATAATACAATTACAATCAATATTTCAAAGAATCTAGTGATGCATTCAAGAACAAAGCATATATCAATTAGGTATCACTTTCTGAGAGAGAAGGTCGTGGAGAATGAGCTAAAGCTTGAATATGTACCTACAAAGGATCATATTGCTAAGATATTTACTAAGGCTCTTCCTAAGGATACTTCTCAGTATCTTTAGGTGAAGTTGGGGGTTATTGCCCCTCCTTTGAACTAGATACATATGAAGATGCATAAGCCTAGTGGATCTATGGATTCATTCTCTGTCTAGACTGATGTTGGTGGCTACCTCTTAGGGAGAGTAGGTAGTGATATTGTTGCAGTATGGAATTTATGTTGTCATGGTGCAAAGGTTGTTGAGTTGATTGGTGTGTACTCCTATGAGGGAGTGTTCAAAGAAGTTACAAGCATCTTGGTTCTATGTCGAAGGGGAGAACAATGAAAAATACCTTATCCTTTTATATTGATGTCAAAGGAGGAGAGAAAGAGAATTCATGTGATAGGAAGATAAGTCATGTGAAAAAGGAAAGTATCAAAGGGAGAGAGTGTAATGAGATAGGAAAGGGGGGTGAAAGAGAAAAGGAAATAAGCACGTTCAGAGCTATTGTGTCTTTGATGGTTTTTCACATCTTGTGTTGCCATCAATGACAAAGGGGGATATTATTACAAGTATGAAGGTGTTGTCATTGATGTCAACAAGCTTGTGTTGTCATTGATGTCAACAAGCTTGTGTTATCATTGATGATAATAGTACAGTGATTGATAAGATATTATTTCTTTGATTAGTTGCATTATGTTGTCATAAATTAATTTGTTGATTTTAACCTTTGGTGTTGCTTTGATAAGCTTCTATTTATGGTTCAGATGTCGAGGATATTGAAAATTTTGATAAAATAAGGAAACAAAGTGTTGTAGAGGTGTTTTGGTTTGTAGAAGGTGTTTTGGTTTTCCTTCTCATTTCTTCTAGGTTGATGATATGTTTGTGTGGTTTGGATATGTTGGTTAGAGGTGTTTAAAGATTCTATATCTATAATTTTGGATTTTGGATCAAAGGTGAGAGGAAGTTATGTTCACCAGAGTGTGAACTGGTTTTGTAGTATTTCTTATAGAAGTGTCTAAGAGAAATGTATTTTCTCTTCATTTCTTTAGAATTTTTCTTCAGGCCTTATGATTTTGAAGGTAGGTTGATGGTGTTGATCTCTTTCCTATGTCAAGAGGATTTGTGGTTTGGTACTCCAGAAGTTAGATTAAATAGTTATAGTGTTTGGTAGTATAGTTTGAATGTACTGGGCGTGTACATTCTGATAGTGCAAGTTGTTGCAAAGGAGTTTGATGGATTTCAAGAGGATAGAGGAATATTCTAGATCGTGATGAACTATGGTATGTGGTTCACAAGTCATCCTTGGATTTAAGGAATCATGTAATTCAAAGTTCAATGGTGTTTGCACGAGTAACGAATGACCTGGTGTTTACAATACATTTAAAGATGTTTGAGTATTAATGAAGGCATAGCTACATGGTGTGTGAGAGTTGGTTTGGGTCCCAACTAAGTTTTTTATTGGTCCACTTTCATTCCATAGACCGTAGGAATGTTTAGTGTTGACCTAATTTGAATTTGTGAAGTGCAAGAAGAGTGTAGCTAACTTGTAGATGTTTTTCAAGTTGTGGATGGTATAAATGCAAGGTGAATTGATGTGAGATGATGTGTGGAATAGTTTTGAGTATTGTGATGTGAAATTAAGTGCAGAAGTGTGAATTTCAATGCAAGCTATTACATAAGATTTTTGAATGTAGTGAGCTGAGGTATCTTGATCTCTTGAAGGCTGCTAATATTGGTGGAGCTATTATGGTGAAATCTCTATTACATTGAGATTGTGTTCTCTTTGTAACATTATATCTTCTATCTTCTTTCTATTTTAGTAGTGAGCCTTTTTGGATAGTGTTTCCTATTACGGCAGTGAGCCTCCTTCTATTGGTTTTGCAATTACTTATATTGTGAGCTAATCTTCACCATGGTTTTTACCTTCTATGGTTTTCCATGTAAATCTGGTGTTCTCTTGTGTATGGTGTTGGTTGTTTTAGTTTATATTATCTACTTTTCATGTTTAAACATTATAATAGATTAAGGGTTTAATGAATGCATGTGGATTTGATTATTGTTGAGGGTTTCAATGTTTTACTTTGGTACAACTAATACACCCCCCTCTTAGTCATCTTGTTCATTCAATAGGATGGACTATAGTATTGTACTTTGAATATTTTAATTATCAGATACGGTGTATTTACTACCTCCAACTATAAAGAATTAATGATTTAATATGTTATTGGCTATTAAAATAAGAGCTTGAAATTAAAATTTCTCATGGAAACTAGTTGCATAAGTATTAAATTTATGAATACAGATTGAAAAGGAAATTATATCTAAATATTGAAGATAAACTTATCTTCATATGTAAATTGTTATTAAATTAAATTTAAATCTACCCAACTTAGTACAACCTATATAAAAATAATTAATTGAATGATTTAGGTTTAGATATATAAGAAGTTTTAAAATGGTGTAGCTGGATTAAATAATTATTCTTAGTCATGTTCTACCCAATCAAAGTGTTAATGATGTGGATTAAATATTAGTTATTGGCGATTAAATTAAAATCATATGATTAATTAAAATTATTCATAATAACTATTCTGGTGAATATTATTTTATAAAGCATATGAAAATCATTTATTATTCAATCTAAATAGTTAATAGAATATTTAATTAAATATATAGAAACTATTATAAATGAAGGGTTAGGTATATCTATTTTAAAATAGGTTTACCTAATTAATTCACAAAGGTGAAGCCTCTTAACATTAGAATAGAAAGTGAATCATCTTAGTATTTACATCAAGATATTTTGACAAATTAATTAAAAAGTCGTATTTAAGTATTATTGGTATGAAGAATCTGAACTATAATGCATGTGAATTTCAAAATAACTATATTAGGGTTAGCTACTCTACAATTAAATCAATTTGACTAGGTCAAGATAATATGACACCTTAGGAAAATGTGAAGACTAAGGTTCAAATTAAACAATGTTTATTGAAATTAATGTTGCACATCTATAAAAAATGATTATATGAGTTAGTCCACAAGAATACATAGTTAATTAAACTATGTTGTTCCTCATTCAAAGTAATAGTGTCAAATAATGTTAGACTTACAAGTCGTGTTGCACAAAGGTGACATGATGTGTATGTATTAGGTTGGAACCTATATTGTTTTCAAAATAAAAGTTATGAACGTTGTGTTAGATCCACAGTAAAATGTGGGAATGACATAAAGGTGGGAACAAAATGAACTTGTAAATTGTATAACACACTATTTGAAGAAATACCATTATTAATAATGTTTTCTATCTATTCTACCATGATGGTTAGTTTTAGTTGTTTTATGTGAATGATGGTTTAATGCATAAATGTCTCCTTTTGTGTATTTTTTGTTCTTAAAAAGATGTACGATTCAAGGAGGGTGAAAATGATTTGTCTATACATTTCTTATAGGATTTTTTGTTTTATCTAGTACACTTTTAAGGAGGGTGATAAATATTTCAAAGAATCAAGTAGGATTTGTAGTATTGGAAAGGGATTATTTAGTAAAACTGTGTAGTCAATTATATTTGTAGGTTCAAGTTATTTGTAAAGCAATAAGCTACTATAATATAGTGGTATAAATTTTGAACCACCAAAAATGTTACTATTGGTTCAAAATAGTAGCAATACTTGGTGACTTTGTATTTCCTCAAATAAACAATAGTTAGTCTAAGAAACCCCTCCTAGGCCACTCATATATAAAGAAGAAAAATTATTAGATATGTATTTTCTTACCATGTTTGTGATTGAGCATTAATATTATAAGGGGTGCGCTTGAATGTGTAATATCTTAAGAATCCTTGTCATGTATGCATGTATATATTTTTTTAGACTGTAGGAATCGAGTAGCATGACCCCCTATAAACTGCAGTGCGCCTGGTAAATTTTTTAATGTGACCAGTGGCACCGGTGCAACATGCCCTTAGGTACCACGAGGGTGGGGGAGACTAGACCTTGTGACCAACCTCCTGCAATAGGAAAGGTTTAGCCAACCGAGCTAGGGCCCTCGCCCCGTATGCATGAACATTTTATTTACAATGTGATAAACCTATTATATTTTCATATAGATTATAATATGCATTAATAGGGCTACCCACTAGATCTTGTAAAGCATAAAGTATACGAGAAAACATTGTATTATTTCATTTGTTGGCCTAATCTCTCAACAAATTTGATCATAGGAATATACAACTTTGTGATAGTGGGAAAAGGGGATAAACATTGGGGGACACAAAAATGATCATGAAAGATCACTTGACTACTATCTAAAATAAAAGAGCCAAAATGGTTGATCAAGGTTTTGGTCCCATTTTTGTGGACATAGATTGGATTTGATTTAGATGTGGTGTGTGTGATGTAGAAGTGAACTAAGTTAATTATGCAACTATAACAAATTGTTGTGAATACAAAATAATACATAACTGAAACATATAAATAAATGATAGAAAGACATAATGTAGAGACAACGCATCTCGACATAAAAATCATCGTTGAAACTGCCTAGTCAAGGGCAGGGGCACCCTAGACTAGAGAAGATTACTTTTTGGAATCTTTGATCAGGTATTGATAGGCTACATTATGCAACTTCTTTCTTCCTAGACTCAGCTTTGCAACTTCGTCTGTTGATGAATAATTCTCCTTGCCCTCATTTGTTCAAATAATATTCTTGAATGCCTGATATTGCAAATAGTTCTTCAATCTTCTCCCAAATTCACTTTAGATCTACCACCTACCAAAAAAAGAGAGAAAGGGTTATGTTGTATAAGAGCTTTCCTAAGTCAAACCCTGTTTTGTTGTTCTCATCTCCATAAAAGTTATGATGGTGAAAATAGTGTTTACCCTCGGTCGGGCAGAGGCAAATGAATAAAACAAGTGAAAATTTGACAAGTGTCACAACTTACCACTTAGATTTAATCTCCTTGATGGATTGAAGTCATGATACACATCTCATGCAAGGAATATTTTCTTGTTGATGGATAATCTTGCAAGTGTTAGTACTCACAAAATAAATGAACACAAAACATCAACAATCTTACTCATAAACTTGATGCATTGCTAACATAAAACTTTACTGATGAAAATATTGAAATAATCTTGCTTATTTTGCTATTGATTGCTTTTAGGATGCTCAAATTTCTCAATTGATTGCTTAGATTTTAAAATGGTGAAAGATACTTATATTTATATGCATTTATTAATTTTCTAAAATAATTATTTTGTAAAGTTAAAAATAAATTTGAATTTTCAAACGTAAAATTTCCAATAATAACATATTTAAAATTGAGCCAAAATAGGCTGGTCAAGGGTGAGGGCACCCTAGACTAGATCTATTTTGAATTTTAATTCGTTAAATAAATAAATAATTTGAATAACTAAATTAATTTTGAAATTTTGAAAACAATAATAAAATGGGTAATTATAAGCATAATTAGGTCCAAGCATTAAAGGGGGAGCCAAACATAATGTAAAATTGTTGAGGTCAATAATTTACGATGCTATATTTAGCCCCCACTTTAGTGAGAGTATGAACATATTCTCATGCTCAAACTAAGTTAAGGAGAATCCAAGAAGGGTTTGTCAATCAAATATTTGAAGAAATAAGATATCATTAAATCTAGGGGATGTGCTAGCCCCCAAGCTTAGGATCCTACTACACAAAAATGGGAAGACAAAGGAACAAATGCACATGAGGTGTAATGTAGCAAGAGAGAAAGCATACACAATGAAGAAATGAAGCAAAAATTACACTAACATAATGCAAAATAATTATGAAAACATGATGCAAATACAATGCAAACACAAAAAGGGGGCTATGACATCACAAACTAGCAAGAATTGTAGATACCTACTAGTATCTGCACCCAGGATATTCATAAATCACATGCCAGCAAAGTCCAATATTTTCTAGGTGAATATGAATAGATAAAAAGGCATCATAGGCTAGTGAAGTTTTGTATTAATTAGGTGATCTTGATAAGAATAAAATAGGTTAGTGAAGTCTAATATTCAATATGTTAGTTCTTGTGCCAACCATACCAAGAATTATACTTCGAATAATTTTTATAAGGTGCTACAAAATGTGATCAATAATCCATAAACACATCAAAAAGTTCCAATTATGTGAAACAAAGTGAAGCACATAATGTAATGTATCCCACCACCTTAAGTAATTGCTAACACCAACCAAGAGCAATCACCTTTCAAGTAGAATAAAAATGATATCTACAAAATGATAAGGCATGAGAGCTTATTGGAAAACTCTATGCCAAATGATATGTTCCCAAAATAGCAAAGCCATATAACTAACAAGACAAAGATATCACACAAGGGATCCACAAATTTTGGGTTACTATAGATGAGAGATAATGCATAATATGATCATGCTCAGAACTGCTATCATTCTCTAAATACTTTTGGAACTACAAACACAAGGGAGGAATGACACATGAAGATAATATAGAAGGATTTTGGGTCAACAAGGAAGAGACCTAAACATGTCTCAACACTTTGCCTCATTCCCAAAAGGAAATAAAAGAACAAAAGATACAAGAAATTTACGACATAAAGAAGAATGGAGATAAAAATAGAGAAATTCCACAACAAATTTCATTTTCTTTGTATCCTTGTGCCAACAAGAATAACAAGTCATCCAAAGAAAACTAACAAACACAAATACACACTAAGAAATATATTACAAGGAGATCACATTATGTGCAAGAAAAAACACAAAGACAAAAAGGTATGATGAAAGATTAAGAGGGCTCCAAAATAACACAAATTCAATTAAATTTTCAAGACCAAAACTCTAACACTTCAAACAAATTTTTTTTCTCATAATCTTCCACTATGTTTTTATGAGAGCAACAAATAAGGTATTTTTAACATAACTTTCAGATAACAAATCCAATCCATGACCTAAAACCTGTTTTGAATACCCATTTGGCCCTTATATAACATATCTTACATGAAGGTTGGGTTAATTTGAAACATATCCCTCAAAAACTTGCTGCTACACTGACCCAAGGGCCCAAATCTGCAAACCTGTCTTAAGTAAAATGGCCATAAAACACTCAAAACTCAATGAAAGTCGATGAGACAAAAAGAAAAATTAAGTAGAATCATAGGTGCATCAATCTAAATGATTGAGACTCAAAAATAAGGCCATAAATTTCTGTACATCAACCTGCAAACACGTTTTACTAGTCTGAAATACAGAAAAAAGCAAAGTTAAAGCATGCAAAGGGGTTTCTAAATGATTTTCTTCTTATTCAAACTTCCCCTTCTACTTGAAAATGATGTACAATGCATTTTTGAAGGCTTTTAATCTTCCCAAATTGAAAGAAACCTTCTATTTTCCCACTTGACTCTTCACATTCCTGATTTTTGTTTTTTGTTGCATTTTACAATATTGACAACTTTTAGCATTTTTGCAGATTTTTCTTTTTCCATCTTTTTCCCACCTAGTGACCTATTTGTGACTTAAACTACATTATTTATGACCACTTCATGACCTTTTAAAAATATTTATATTCTCTTACACTTGAAAGTTCATTTTTTACATTTTGCCAATTAGAGGCATCTAGTGAGCAAGGTTCTCCTGCACCATACAACCAACCAACAAAAGTTTTCCAAGTCCCTTGGAAATATATCAACTTTTCTAGTACCTACAAAACAACTTCACATCTGCCTTGGAAAACTTCTTCTTTTCTCTTCTGCTTGTCTTTGTCTCAACCTTTCCTTCAACTTTGTCTTCACTTGTCTTTTGACATCTCTCTTCTCTGTTTCTTAGGTTCACAATCATCTTCTCATCTACTCCCATCAATGGAGTACTGTTCAGGCTGAAAACTCAAGTGCTTCTTCAAAATGATATCCACCTCCTTCACTGCTTCACAAACTCACAACAACAAACTATCCATCTTACCCAATAGTAGATCCTGGAAGATGCACCTACCCACTCTCTCTGCACCTTCTCCCCAAATTAATCTCTATTGGAGGACACTAAACATAGACTCTTCCTTGTCTATAGCCAACACACTCTCTGACAACTCCTCTCTTTCCTACAGCTTTAAGATGGATCAAACACCTACAATCAAACAACTTAACAAACCACCAAACTTTCAACTCAAATATTCTGGGCTCTAATACCAATTGATGCAAGATTAAGAGGGCTCCAAAATAACACAAATTCAATTAAATTTTCAAGACCAAAACTCTAACACTTCAAACATGTTTTTTTATCATAATCTTCCACTATGTTTTTATGAGAGCAGCAAATAAGGTATTTTTAACATAACTTCCAGATAACAAATCCAATCCATGACCTAAAACATTTTTTGAAAACCCATTTGGCCCTTATATAACATATCTTATATTCAGGTGAGTTACTTTGGAACATATCCCTCAAAAACTTGCTGCTACACTGACCCAAGGGCCCAAATATGCAAACCTGTCTTAAGTAAAATGGCCACAAAACACTCAAAACTCAATGAAATTCGATGAGACAAAAACAAAAATGAATTAGAATCATAGGTGCATCAATCTCAATGATTGAGACTCAAAAATAAGGCCATAAATTTTTGTACATCAACCTGCAAACACGTTTTACTAGTCTGAAATATAGAAAAAAACAAAGTTAAAGCATGCAAAGGGATTTCTAAATGATTATCTTCTTATTCAAACTTCCCCTTTTGCTTCAAAATGATGTAAAATTCCTTTTTTAAGAATTTTAATCTTCCCAAATCAAAAGAAACCTTCTATTTTCCCACTTGACTCTTCACATTCCTCATTTTTGTTTTTTGTTGCATTTTACAATATTGACAACTTTTAGCATTTTTGCAAATTTTGCTTTGCCCATATTTTTCCCAACTAGTGAACTATTTGTGACTTTAAATACATTATTTATGACCACTTCATGACCTTTTACAAATATTTATATGCTTTTACACTTGAAAGTTCATTTTTTACAATTTTGCCCATTAGAGGTATCTAGTGAGCAAGGTGCTCCTGCACCAAGGTACTACACATGTGAGCTGATTTATAACAAATCATTCATGTCCAAATCTTGATCATAATAAATATAAGGTAGAAAATAAGTTAAATTAACTACAACACATGTGATACAAGGAGAAGCACCAGGTCCAACATGTGGTGCATCACTTGCCAAAGGAGGATCATCATAGTTGCACCCATCTAGATTCATGGATTTTAGAAACATGAGAGATAGTTCATTATGATCTTGTTCTTCCATTTTATCTTCTACCTCACTATATAAATGTATCACAATATACTTCATATTAGTGTTATCAACATGATTTTGAGCAGTATCATCCATATGAGTATATTTTGTATTTATTAAGTTTTTTATTTTTTGTTTTGGTTGGGATAGGTAAGATTCAACTTCATAGTTTGGTGAGGAATATGGGGTGGAGTCAAGAAATTAGGAGGATGGATAGATGGGAGGTATCTCATTGGAATTTTTTTGTATGGATGGATGATCAATAGATAAGGTTTGTTAGCTTCAAAAAGGTAGTCATTTACGTTCTTTTTCACTTTGATTTCTTCTCACACGAGCTTTATTTTGTCAAGGGGGAATAAAGACATTCTCCAACATTGGTCCCTTTTCTTCCTTTTTAGGAGGAATCAAAGTAACTATCAAAGGTTGGGAAACCATAAGGTCTTTAGATTTTTGCATGAGGGATTTTTTTTCTTTCGGAAGAACAGAATCAATCCTTAGAGGTTTCACCAAGTGGTTTTCTCATGGTCCTTTATAGTATGGAAAAGGGGGAACCATGACATAGATGTCAAATGGTCAGAGAAGAATACCTAGTTCAGACTGAGGTTCATTTGCTACTTATGGAGGAGGAAAAACCATCTAAGCCACTAGAGATCGAGGCATCTTAGGAGAAATATTGCTAAGTGATAATTAGGCTATTTGTTTAGCTTTAAAATTTTAATATGACAAAAATAGATAATCTTCATGTGGTTGAATAGGTTGGGCTAGTTGAGGCCAAAATTAATCAAGTGAAAAAATTTCATGATGGGCCAAAGGCTTAAATCCACTATGGTAAATGGCATGTATTTGTCCTTCGAATGATAATTTTAGATATTTGTGAATGACCAATGGGACTGCATTCATGGAGCTAAGACATGGATGTCCTAACTTCACACAAAACCGGTCCAATATCAAGATTATGGTAAACAAAATATCTAATTTTTTAGGTCCCACTTTAACTGGAAGAGTTATAGAACCAATAATGGGGCGAATAGAACCATCTTGAGCCTATAATAACACTTTTGATTGTTCATAACTATCCTTCTAAAGTTCATGCACATACAAAAACTATTTTGTCATCACATTACCATACATATTGGATCAATGAGTATGCCCCTTGTGGGTTTATCATTAATTATACCGGTGATGTAAAGAGGAACATCAAGTACATGCATGGAAGCATCAATATGCATGAAAGTAATATCGAGTAAGAGCTTGGTTTGAATTTTATGAGGATATGCATTAATCATGTTATCACATTGGATATATCATTATCATCTTCTTCATCATCACTTTGTTGAACTAAATTGGTTGAATGACTTGGTAATGGATTTATAAATATTTGTAGTTTTTGATTAAGTGGTGATACCGATTTATTCCCTTTATCATTTACACCATCCAACTAGATGACATTTTATTAGACAAGGGCTTGTATTTGGTGCTTAAGATGTATACATCTTTTTGTATCATGCCATGTGTTTGACAATATTGTAAATGATTTTTATTAGAGTTTGGAGGAAACATTTTAGTGGTGTCAATATGCCTAATTGGAGGAAATTGAATCATGTTTTTATTTATCAACTACAACATAATAGCATGAAGAGAATCAAGAAATTGTGGGAATTATCTATCCCTTGGCCTAAACTAATATTATGTTGTAGATGTTACAACTTGTGTCTCAATGTTATTAGAAGCTTGAGGGGTGTTTATCTTTATAAATTTTGTATTTTCTTTCTTAAATGATTGGTAGTTGTGATGTAGGAGCATCCAGTGGTGTAAGGGTGATCCTGCATCACCCAAAATATCTTTACCTTCTTTTAGCTTTTTGTAGATGTTTTTGCATTTTTGGATACCCTTTTCGTTGAATAAAAATTCCCAACTTTCGGAATTGCTTTTCTTTTTTTTTTGCTCAACTAGTATTTTTAGTAGGTGTCAATTTGAAGGCGCGAGGAGGAAGATATTTAAGGGAAGCTTCAGGACAAAAAAAATAAGCACTTTGGAAAAAGAATTAGGTCAAGATCATTCCTAGTTTGAAACTTATTCAAGTTTTAGTTTCTACTTTTTGCCTTGAAAAATCTTCCGAGTCCAATTTGAGGAACTAAATGGTCCTGTACGAGCCCATAAATCGTTAGAATCGATAGAGCTATTTACTAGCGCATTCTTCACTTTGGGACCTTTCCAACAGTTCAAATAGTTCATCAAACAGAGTCCCAGATCAAAAGTTATGGCTCCCGAAAGTTGGTGCATTTTCAAAAATGTGCTAATTTTCGAATGTGGTTTTAAAATTTGAATTTCAAATTGTAATTTTCGGCGCCAAACCGCTAAAACTCATAATTCAAATGTTTTTTTTGGCTCCAAATGGAAAAGGAGTTATTTATGTTCTAGTTTTCGATTTTTGGGGGCGCTTTTTGGGGAAAGAGTGCATACTAAGAAAAGGGAACTTCGGTAATTTTTTGTAAGGGCATGTATTGTAGAACTCGAGGATTTGGGATCCTCTGCATGTAAGCATTTCATTATTCTGAATACAATAATATTCCTTGGTTTTTGTGTGTGATATTTTGTGTCTCGGATTAGCACCCTCATCAAGTTGTTTTGAGGCACGACTTTAGATTGACCACTAAAATCTAATGAAGGTGTACCTTCATATTGGCTAACCAATATTTGGTAATAACGAAGAGTCATACATAAATGTGTGAACAAGGTATATTTCATCAATAATATCTTATCTCTAATGTTAGGTTGCTACTTTCCAATGAACACCCCTTGAATGTCAACATCTAGTAGAGTATAAGAGATCTGTGAAAAAAGAGATTGATATCGTCCTATAGATTTTGTAACTTTCTCCTTAGGTCCTTGTTTGCAATGGAAAAAATTAGTTAGTGTAACTTGACGTCCAATGTTCACTTGAAAGTGTTGAAGGAACTCATTAATAAGATATGTAAAGGAGGTAATTGAGTTATTTGGCAACAAACAAAACCATTCTAAGGCCATGTCTCTCAATGATCTAGGAAAGAGTTTAGCTAGGAGAGCATATTCAAAAATAAAATGACTACATAATGCAGTAAAGGTCGACACATTGTTGTTGTTAGGAACTCCTTTGCTAGTGTACTTCTCGAAGCGAGGTATCTCAATGTTTTGCAATATGGGTGTCTTTAGGATAGCGATCGACAATGGAATATGTGTGAGATATGTGGGTGGATTAGCATTGGTTTGGATTTTTTCCATATTTTAAATTTATGGTTGTAAGGATGGCATGTTTTGTAAAAGTTGGTTTATTACAAATTATTTTGTGACATGTTTTGGGAAAGTGTGGAATGTGTCCAAGGATATTGTTAATGGTTGGAAGGTTATTATTTTGAAGGTTAATGAGCGATGAGGTGAATGGAGATTTGGAGGATGAAGGGACAAAACTAGAAGAATTTCCACAAGAAAACCCCAAACTAGAGTTAAGCCCATTGCTATTGTAACTAAGGGTAAAATTTAGGCTAGCATGATTAGATCATAAACAAAATCAAACCAAAAGCATGTAATGAAGCACAAAGGAAATATAACATGAAAACAAGGAAAGAGTATACCCAATATCT
Organism: Sequoiadendron giganteum; assembly: GCA_007115665.2. Classification (NCBI taxonomy): domain Eukaryota; kingdom Viridiplantae; phylum Streptophyta; class Pinopsida; order Cupressales; family Cupressaceae; genus Sequoiadendron; species Sequoiadendron giganteum. The sequence continues at coordinate 406,797,890 of CM021108.1, forward strand.
TCAACCTCCATGATTGACCTCCATTACACTTTCTCTATTTGCTGCAATATGATGTGTGCCCTCATATTTTGTGTGAGCAACAATGACTTATGCCAATGACCAAAGCAAATGTTGAAGGATTTTAATGACAATGCTTCACTATGCAACTATGCAACTAGTAAAGAAAAACTAAAGTATGTCTAAAGTATGACAAAATGCTAAAATGCAAAAGATTAAGAGATGAAGTTCAAAGATTAAAAGATAAGAGGTAAGATTAAGAGATGATAAATGACACTAAAATTGCCTTTTTATAGAAAAGTCAAATTTAGGTGAGTGGCCAAGATTGAAAGATGAGAGATGCCCTAAGATCAATGGTCATAAATGCATGTGACAATTAGCAATTAGGGTTGGGGCAACATTAGGGTGAAATTTGAAATGAAAGGCTAAGATTCGATTTTAGAAAAATCAAATCAAGGGTGGAGAATGCGTGTGACAAGAAGATGTGGCACAAAAAAAGAGGAAAGTGGGAAATTAAAATATAAATTTAAAATTAATTCTCACAAGAGGTGAGTTGTCCTTTTGAATTAAAAATCAATTTAATTCAAAAGTGGTGGGGTCATGTGACAGTAAATAATAATTTAAAATTATTTACTTGGAGAGAAATTAGAAAGTGGACAATTTTAAATAAATGATTTTATTTAAAATTAGAAAAAGACAAAGTGGATAATAATTAAACAAATCAAAGAGATTTATTTAATTATAGAAAGACATGAGAAATTAATGACGTATTTAAATAAATAAATAAAGTTTCTTTATTTAAATAATCAAGAAGAAATAGAAAGTGGACAATTTTAAATAAATGATTTTATTTAAAATTAGAAAAAGCCAAAGTGAGAAATAATTAAATAAATTAAGGAATTTATTTAATTATAAGAAGACATGAGGAATTAATGACATATTTAGATAAATAAATAAAGTTTATTTATTTAAATAATCAAGAGGAATAAAAGACAAAGAATAATTAAATAAATTTAAGAATTTATTTAATTATAGAGTGACATAGGGAATTAGTGACTTATTTAAATAATGAAGGTAATTTATTTATTTAAATAGCCAGGAGGAATAAAAGACATGAATTAATTAAATAATTTATTTAACTAATAGTTGACATTGGACTATAAGACATAATTAAATATTTTAATTATGTTGAGACGAAGCATGATAACATGTATAAAAATGTGGTTTGCGGTTCTAGGCCATTTTTATGTGTCTACATTTTCCCCTCTTTGTCATAATGCAGTTTATCACATTGTGACAAAGAAAATAAGTCAAAAATATGCCCCAGTGTGAAAGTGAGGAGAGGAAGGATGATGAGGAGGTAGTGGTATGCCCGCTCAAGAGGACAGACGGGTTCAAAGAACATGAGTATGCTCTCAAAATGGATGAGAAGACTAGAGGATGAAGGAATAGAAGAAATGTCAGCGCGGAAGATAGGGATGTTACTATGGAGAAGGAAATGCATGTTAGTGCGGAAAAAAGAATCCTTCAATATTTGCCAAAGTACTAATAGGTGTTGCTCGAATCATCATTGGGTGAATTATTGTAATGGCCAAAAAACACTATGATATGACATAGATCAATAGTGTGCAAGGTCAAACCATCACATAGGACAAGAAATCACAGACAAGGATGGTCATGACTCATACGAGGAACTCAATTGCCCCTAGTCATTTTGTCACAACCAACCAAAAACAAGACTAGCCATGAAACATCATTGCTCCTCTAAATCCTAATGTCAAGACATCCTTGAGGAACTAGTCCACATGACAACCATAAAAGGCAAGATGATCATTGTACTACATTTTTTCTCCTCTAAATCCTGATATTAGGACATCCTTGAGGAACTAGCAGCAGGATGATCACAAAGGACAGGACGATCATCGTACTACGTCGTTGCTCCTCTAAATCCTAATGTCAGGACATCCTCGAGGAACTAGTAGCAGGATGATACAAAAGGTCAAGGACAATCATCATGATATGTCATGGCTCTTCTAACGTAAGGAAGTAGTAGCATGATGAAAATCAAAAGACATATAGTGTTTGCCAAGTGTTTGCCGGGTGTTTTTCCAATTTTCAAAGGTCAAATGTTTTAATGTCGAGATTCCAAGTTTGACGAGGTCAAGGTTGTTGAATGTCAGGGGATTTCGAATTCAAGAAGGACACATCCTAAATGATGTCGATGTCTAGAGGATCGACTCTTGAATGTCAGGAGAATTTCTCAAAATGCCAACTGATAATGACAAGAGTTGTTCTTCAAAACGACACATCCAAAGAATAACCAAGAGTTTTGACAGGTTGACCTGTGATGTTGATTAGATGATTGCCAAAGTTTGCTGAAAGAATTCCAAATTTAGGATTGATGAATGATTTGCTTCAATTGAAGATATTCGATGTGCGACAGTGTAGTGCCATGAACCCTAATGGAGTGACCTAGTGCAGCCTCAGGGGCTCATCGATTGATGGCCTTGCCTATGTCGTGCACTTAGAGACCTCGTAGTTTGACATGACCAATGACTTTGTTTGAAGGACAAAAGATTGAGTCATGATTTTTATTTTGACAAACCTAAAAGGGCAGACCTAGTGTCTCGGGGGTTCAAAGATGAACCTTGCCTATGTAGCAAATGCATAGAGACAACGTAGTTCAGACAATGGTAAAGACTGACTAACATGACTAACTCAAACGATGTGACAGACTTGACTTTGTTTTTGAGATTTTTGATGTTTTTAAAATGTTTTTGTATTTTCTTTAGGACATTTTATGATTTTTATGACTTTTTTAGGACATTTTATGATTTTTATGATTTTTTCAAGACTTCTTATGATTTTTATGAGTTTTTTCAAGATTTTTTATGATTTTGTTTTGACTTTTGATGTTTTATGAGGATCATGACAAATGAATGTGAATGATGCCTACAAGAAAGAGAGCACACATGTACAAGAACCCAAGGACAACCATGATCTTGCCCCCAATCAAGCTAAATACCAATTGACGGGTGATGATGATGATGATGACAACGTTGTTTGACGTGGGAAGGACACATCCTGAAACAACATGAGGATGACGAATATGTGACTAAAAGATCAATGTTTGTAGTAGGTCTAGGGACAAAGCCAAGGATTGTTGGATGATGTGTCAGGTTGCCATATTGTTGTATTTGGAATGACTTGGTTAGGACTATATGGGATGAAGGAGGATCTTTAGACCATTGACAAAGGAAGCCAAGATAGGTGATAGGAAAAAGGCAGGAGACATGAGGATTATGTCACATAAGGCTAATTTATTTTTGCCAAGGTATGGGCTTGGATAATGTTATGAAGATGATGACATGATAAACATGTCAATAGTTTCCCAAAGCATGGCTTATGTTTTTACCTTAGTCCTTCTCAAGATCAAAGTAGGTGGGAAAATGGATGAGAATGATAGGGCTTGGATGGGTAGATGAAAATGTCAAAGAAACTATCATGTGAAAGGTACGAGAGATGAGACGACTTGCCCCCAAGTGTAATGTTCCACATAGATGATTTATTCTACACATGATGCCTATTTTTCAGGTTTTCATCATGGTACTTATCCAAAACGCCATAAGAATGGTTTTCGCTATTGGATGAAATTTTTCTCTTTACTATTTTCTGGATTTTTTTATTTTTTTGGTGTCACCATGATGCCTATTTGCCAGGTTTTCATCAAGGTGATGATTTTTTTGATTTTTTGATTTTTTTTATATTTTTGTATTTTCTAGACGGTCTTGATGCTTTAGGTGACCATTGAATTTATTGAATCCTTTGATGGTGCTGATGTAGAGACTGGTGCCATGACATTCCAATAATGACCTTTCTAAAGTAATTTCCTTGTCAAGGTGATAACACTTGCATATACCTGATTGATGTCACTGTGATCCTTGTTGATACTAGAGTTGGCCTTATTAGAATGTGCACGTCATGATAGAATGCCATGAGAGTCCTTATGATAAAGATTTGCTTCCAAGATGTGATGGATTTGTGACATGGGACATTTGGACTTTAGGCAAGATGTAGGATTATGACAGATGATGGTGGACATGGATGGATTGTTTGGATGTAGAAATTTTTATTTTCCAAACTTTGGGTGTCAGATTAGGATAGTTTTTGGAACCAACACTTTTATATGTCTTGCTTGATGGCCATTTTGAAGGAGGTGGACATGTATTATATGTGGGAGTCCTCTTGTGTTGTGGCTCCACATTTTGATTAATTTTTGACATATTTGCTTGACTTGATCCATTTTTCTTTGGGACCCATTTTAACTTCATTTGTCCACTTGTCTTGTTGTTTGATTCGATGGCCTTTGACATTTGATTTTTAACTTTGGATTTGTAAGACTTTTGTTTTTGTAGGACTATAGGACATAATTAAATATTTGAAAGACATGAATTAATTAAATAATTTATTTAACAAATATTTGACATTGGACTATAGGACATAATTAAAAATTTTAATTATGTTGAGACAAAGCATGATAAGATGTATAAAAATGTGGTTTGCGTGTCTAGGCCATTTTTATGTGTCTACAACTATATTGCGTGGTGGATGTGACAAATGGAGAGGGGAAAGTAGGTATAGAATTCATTATTGTTGGAGAGGAAACTTGTCTTCCTATTTGGTTTTGAGTATTAGTGAGATCTTGAGCACAACTAGTATATGAGTTAGGTTACACAACACTTCTATCCCTTGCGAATCATTGATTAGCTTCCTAAGGTTACCCACTAAGGGAACTATTTCTCTAGCCAAGAATTTGATGCTTAAGTATAGTTGAAAGCTCTCTAAATGCATGTCCAATTGTTTAAGTTTATCTTTAGGGACATGTGAAACAATAGCCTCCAAGTCCACATGAATGTTGGGTGATGAAGACGATATAGATAATGTCAGAGTAGGAAGATAATTGAAGATAGATTGTGTAGATGTAACATCTTGGGTGAAAGAGTTATGAGACTCAGGCTCAACATTGGATGTGACTGAAACATGGAAAACCATAAGTCTATAGCTATGTCTTATAGGGGTATTGGATATGGGACACTAGGTCATGAAACTAATAAACTTATTATAAGCTTTAGGATGCTTGAGTTCTCATATAATGAATAATAAAAGAAGGAAAAAGTGATAGAAACTTAAACAAATTTCAACAATAGAAAATAGATCTGCAAAGAGGTCATAGATGTTAGTGTAAAAAGTGTCATTATCTACCTAGTTAGCTAATCACCTTTCTAGGATTGACCTATTCACACCTAACTTAAGTTCACTTAGGTTTCTTTTTCTTTTGTCTCACTTCATATCATTGAGACATGTGTCCTCATGACTTGAGACACCTATTAACACTTGCTCACCCACTTGTCAAGTGAGCTCACAAGTGTCCCACCTTTGGAGGGGTAGTCAAAGTTTCACTCCTACCTTCTCACCTCCTCATATTTTCCTATATATCTAGGGCTTGATCATTGTATTATACACTATTCATTTTGTATTTGATAGACATACTATTATGCATATTTTATTCACTTGTGGAAGTTGTTTTATGCTCTCTTTGATCTTGGCATTCTCCAACATGGTATCAAAGCCATGTGAGCATGTTCCTTCCCGTATGAAGGTGACTCTTGCACATAGCCCTATCAATTAAGAATCATAGAGTCAAATTAATAGCACCATCACATTCAAAAGGATCGAGAAATGAAAAATGGCTTTTATTTCATCAATTTTGGTCATTTTCATTTTTTGCACTTTTTTGGCCTTTTACCTTAACTTACAAAAAATTAAAAATTAAAAAATTAGTAGAGGGCCAATCTTCTCTCTACCAATCTACTCGTTAGAGTATATATTTGCAAGAATTTGTTGTTCTATCGACTAGTTTTACAGAGTTATTTCGCCTATTCAACCTATTTTCCTTGGTTTTTCATCATTATTGCAAGTTACATTTCTATTTTTGTGGCCTATTTAGTCTCTTACATAAAATTTTCGCCTTCATTGGCCTATTTGGAGGGTTCGATGGCCCATTTTTTCTCTAGAACTTGGAGATTTCAAGCCTAGTGTGATGTCCTTTTTTGACCAATTCTTTCTTGGAGGGTTTTAGTTTGCTCTCCACTTGCTTCTATTTGCAGTTAGTTATGCATATCATAGACTTCATTTTCTCTATCCTCATAGATCTTTATCTAAAATGCACTCCATCACTTCTTCTCCAAATGAAAATACAAGTGCATTCCTTGTTGTTTGTGCATCAACTCCACATGCTAGAAAATAGAAATTTTAATCCTCATCAAGATCACTTATTGCAGCTCCATGAAAACATTTAACATCATTGATAATAGTCTGTAAATTGGGATTTACATTCACATTAGCTCGAGGTGCCATTAGCAAACTTTGGCTGAGTTGACCAACATGAGTAAGCTAAGCATACTTATGCATGCCACCAACAACACCCAAGGTGATAACTTGGCTAGATGCCCTTAATAAAAGAAAGCAATTATGCTACTCTTACTACGTAAGAAATACATAGATTGCATAGATTTCCTATTGGTTTTCTATAGAGGAAAGATATTTTATCTCTTTCTTGGTAGACATACCATCCATGCAGCCTCCCACCTCCATCCAGATGGCCCCTTCTAGCACACCCATATTTGTGGGCTCCCTACTAGTGACCAATCTCCCATATTACCTTTTCACTCTAGCAAAGGTGCACCTGCATTCAAGAGACATTTCTTTGAAAGTTCGGTGTCTCTTCCTAGTGTGAAGGCTTTCATTCATCAAGGAATCCCATGTGGCTCATTATTTGCTTCACCAACAAGCCTCCTAAAATGCAATTTGCTCAATCAATACCATAAATGGTAGTTAAGAAGCACATTCAGGCTCTCACACATAGCTCCACCTACCCTTAAGAAGCATCCATAAACTCCTCCAACTAGCACAAGGCTCGATCAAACATTCCAACTCTCCTACAACTTTGGTTGTGATTTCTCACCCCATACTACCTAATCATAGGAATATTTATAGTCACTATTTACATTTACTATTAATCATCAACTTTGTATTAATAGTTTTATGAAATTTATCAAATTTTGTAAGGTGGAGGAGAACTTTTTTTTGCATAGCTGACAAGTGTTGCGAGAGGGGTCTTTTTCATTTTACAATAACTTGCAAACAAGGGGGGTCTTTTTAATTTTTTGTTGTTTAATTGAATATTTTAACCTCTAAAGTCAACTTTGTAAGAAAATTTCGATAGGGCATAACTTTCACCTCGATTATCAAAATTTTGAAAACTTTTTTTTATTTGTATCATAATTTCGTAGGGAGTATCATTTTACAAGTAAAAATAAGATTTGGGTTGGCATTGTTTCACAAAATTGAAAAAATATCCATGAGTTATAATCAAAATATTTTGTTATTGAATCTTCATAACTTATTAAATTTTTTTGGACATTGTTCAAGGGGCTACAATCAACACTAATCATTTCAAGGGGGGCTCTCTGAATCAAGAGGGAAATCTAGGTGTTTCTACTTTTTAGTTTGTTGGTTCATTTGATCATGTTTCTCACATTAAATCCCCCCCATTTGAGTATTCTTCATAATCCTCCCAATAAATTGAAAATCAAATGTGGATATTATGGAAATAAAATGCATACAAAAACATAATGTCGGTTTCATCAAATTGAAGAACTCAAGAAAATTATTCTTAGTCATGGCATTGCCTTACCTAATCCTCTAGCTCCAACACATGCAAAAACATCATCCAATATCACTCATACATCTTGTGAGACACAATCATTTGGGGATAAATAATGTAGTCTGATTATTTACATTGATATCTCATTTCCCATATCACCTATTGCTACATCTAAATGTGGTGTTGGCTCATTCATTATTTCTAGCGATTCTTTGCATTGGGGTATTTTATCATCATTCCAAATCAACTTCATTGGGATACATATTTGTAGAGGAGGAAATTTCCTACTCGCAAGTCTCTAGAACAAGAAGTCTTTAGGGAGCAAATGGTCCTCAACTACCTGAAGGAACAAAGCTCAAGTGACAAGATAAGAGGATGATAGTTCCAAAAACAAAAAGAGTAGGTCACAAAGGTCTTCTGGACAGACTGACAAGCTCATGACCAAGGACGAGAATGCGACACATAGGCATCTAGTGTATACCGAAACCCAAGACTATCACAAAAAATGACAAAATGACTATTTCTATTCGGATTGCTAAGAACTCTTGAAATGCAAGAAAATAATAGAGTATAATAACTAACATAAGCTAAAGAAATGTAAGTCATAAAATGAGAGAAGGAGAAGGAAATTCTCACAAGAAATTGAGAAATGAGGCCTCCAACAAAGAAGTATCTCCAACACCTACACACATAGGACCGATAGAAAATGTTAGGGCTATTTAGTGTCTTGCATCAATCAAACACCTGTATCGGTGTTTCTACCTCCATGAACAACCATGTAGATAGATAGATAGAAAGACAAATAGATAAGATATAAAAATGAATAGACAAGGGATGTGATAAATCCCAAGATGCTCAAAGATGTATGAAAATAATAGATATTACCTGCAAGGCTTGAGAAAGCTAAAGAGAATTCACAAAATGACATCTTAGAATGATGTGTGCTACACAAAGGAGTACATGGCATTCTAAGGAGGAGAAAATGAGAAGAAAGAAAAGAGAGGGGGGCACAAGAAGGATGCACACCTCCAAAACACATTATGCTTGATCCCAACATATAGGTGAGGATAACCATGCTAGATACTATTGTGTTGCTACCACAAATAAAGTATGGTCTCTCACAATAGTGTACTACCATGAATAGCAGTGAGAAAGAAAAGAAACAAATGCCACATAGCGGGTAGCAACACAATAGAAGATAGTTGTAAAAACTACATGATAAGATGATTAGAATGGACAAGATAGAGGTAGACCTTCATATCACTTATCATGTGAAGAAAATACAGGTGCATCAAAAAATGGAAGAGTGATGGCACAAGAATCAAGAAGTTTTGTTTTGTCTATCAAGGCTTGACATTTACTGATGGAATGGACAAGCACTTGATGATATGCACATTAAGAATGTTTTGATTTATCATTTTTATGAGATTTATTATGTTTAGGAGGATGAAGAGTAATTGGCTAGGCTTTGAGAAGCCTAAGAAAAGCATGCTCTTTCTCAAATAAAGAATGAGGATTAGGAAGCAACCCTTTCTCTTATGGAGAAAATTTTGTCTTCTCACAAGAAGAAGACATAAGGATAGTATACAATGGTGGAGGGAATGGATACAAACCTGAAGATTTGTAACTAAAACCCCTTACAAAAGAGTGAGGTGTCGGTTCCAAAGGGACCTTAAGTCCTTGTTCCATGTGCTCAAGACTATTTCTTTTGTACCCTTTCCTAGAAATAATATCAAATCTGAATCCGTAACATGATTACAACTCCTCAAAAGGGGGAGGATCAGCATTAAGGACATTACAATTTATGTTCACATTATCCCACAATACAAAAGAATAGTCATCTTTGATAGCAAGTGTGAATAATAATTTTTGGGATGTCCAAGTGGATAGGGTTTACTTTATATTCCCCAATGAAGGATGATGTAAAGTCTATGGAACCTCAATCATCACCGAGACATGCATTCAGTTTAGAAGTAGGAGTAGACTTAGGATTTTTGACTTCGAGAGGATCTTCTTCAGGGATATATGTCTAAAGAGTATCCTTTGTAATAGGTACTACTGGGGTAGATGTTAATGTATGGGAAGATAATGAAGGGATAAGATTTTTAAGAGTAGGTGCAATCGAAGCTTGACCAGTAGTTGCCATCTCACATAAGTGTACAACATTAGGGCCAGCCTTGATTGTGATCACCTCATTATTAGCAAAAAACTTTATGCAACGATGTAAAGTAGAAGTAACTCCTTATAAAGAATAAATGCATGGCCTTCCCAAGAGAATATTATATTGTAACTATCTCGACATAACATATACCATGGTGGGCATAGTAGCGGGTCCCAACCTTAAAGGGAAGATTATCATGCCTAAGGCTTGTCAACCAACATTTTTGAATCCATGAATATACAAAAAGGAAGCAACAAGAGAGGTTGAATCAATTTTAATTTTAGGTAACAATTCGATTCTACATAAATTGAGATACAAACTGGTATCAACAAGAGCATGCCTAATACCAATGTTATTGATGACTATTATCATTAAGGGATCAACTTGGTTCTATACTTCCGTAGGAGGGAGTTCATGTAGATAGAATGTAATATTTAGAAAATCCGCACGGAAATTATCTATCAATGTATTAGCATCCGTCGGCCTAACAGAAGAAGGTATTATAATATTTTGCAAGCATTCTTGAAGCATACCTTGGTAAACCGAATTTTTCTAAAGAAAATCCAAAAGCAAGATCTTGGCGAGAGTAACACAAAGTTTCTCGACAAGATCATACTCACTCGGTCACTTAGTTGCAGGTCTAGGTGCTTGAGTAAGGCTTGGTTGAGAAGGTGGTAAAGAAGTAGGTTGATAACCATTTAGTTTATTCCTTCTAGTATTATAAGTATGGGCTACCACTTTATAAGAGGGATCCTTAGATTACATGAATTTCATGTAAATATCTAGTGTATCACTTTCAATAGGAACCCCATGAATAGAAAAAATCATTTTAGGAGAAGGACTAGGTAGAGTCCAATAATTTACCGATCTCTTAGGCCTTTGAGGAGTGGGAGAGACTATGATTACATTTAGGATTCGTCATAAATTTTAGAGGAATTTTTTGAAGAAATATTGTCAACATTATTATGTCTAGGATCGAATGTGAGATAAGATTTCTCATTCACTAATGCATCATCTCTAGGAGAGAGTAAATTATAATAAAGAGGGGGTAAATTTTTGTTAAGGAAAGTATCAATGATTTCATCATCTTGCGCAAAAATATCCTTACAAGTAGAAGGAATTTTAGGAGAGGGATCAACAAAGAATAATAAGAAAGGAGAAAATAACTTCCTTTCACACTCTTGTAAGAGAACTACCTGAAGTTTCTTAACAAAATGGGAAAGGGTAGAAGAAAGAAAAATATAAAGCTTATTTTGAAATTGAAGAAAAAATTTAGTTTTGGGAGGAAGCATTTCCTCACATGGAGTTCAAGTTTCACTCATACCTTCTCACCTCCTCATCCTTGCCTATATATGCAAGGATTGATCATTGTATTATACACTCTTCATTTCATATTTGATAGAAATACTATTGTGCATATTTTATTCACTTGTGGAAGTTGTTTTATGCTCTCTTTTATCTTGGCATTGTCCAACAACATAGATAAAACTACAATGTCCAAGGATCTAAATTTGCATAGGTTCGGGTTTGAAAGAAAACATATTGCTATAAATACATTAAACCTAATCTATATTTGAAGCACACACATGCATAAAACTTTATATTTTTAAAGTAATGCAATATGTTCAAACAATGATTTTTAGAATTTAAAATGCTATAACGAACTGAATTTATCTTGAAAATGTTGAAAGATAGTTAACTTTGAGTTTTTGAAATGAAAATTAATATGTAAATCTTTACCTTTTCAATGCTTTTCACTAAAATGTGCATGCACTTTGACATAAAAACCTAAGATTACACTTAGATTTCAAAATGAAAGGTATATGATTTTAGAATTTTGTAATTGTAAAAAGCGTCGGGTTCACCAAAATGTGATAGTGGGAAAAAGAGATCTAGAGTCTAAATCACACCTTTAATCCACTAAACATTGAGAGACACAAAAATGATCATGAAATACCACTTGGTTACTATCCTCAATGATTGATTACGGTTTTGGTTCCCTTTTTGTGGAGATGGATTGCATCTGATTTAGATGTGATGTGTGTGTGATATGGAAATGAATTAAGATAATTATGTAACTACGCCAAAACTTATGTGAATACAAAAGAATAAAAAACTAAAACACAAAAATAGATGATATAATGGCAAAATGCAAAGAGAGAGGAAGCTAACATGTAAATTAGGTCGGTTGAAAATTCTTGGGTGGGGGTGGGGGTGCTTTCTAGAATCTCTGAATAGGTACTAATAGGTTACAATATGTAGCTTCTTTCTTCCTAGAATCAACTTCAAAACTTTGTCTATTGATGAATAATTCTTGTTGTCTTAATTTATTGAAATAGGATGCTTGAATGCTTGATCTTGCAATTAGGTTTTCAATATTATTGTAAATTCAATTTAGATTTACCACTTGCAATAAAAAGAGAGAAAGGGTTGTGCCATATAGGTGCTTGCCTAAGTCAAACCTCATTTTGGTGTTCCCACCTCCATAATGGCTATGATGATGAAAAGAGTGCTTACCCTCGATTGAGCAGAGCAAATAAATAAAACAAGTGACAAATTGATGTGTTGCAACTTACCACTCATATCTGATCTCCTTGATGGATTGAAGTCATGATACACATCACCTGCAAAGAATATTTACTTGTTGATGGATAATATTGCATGTGTTAGTACTCACAAAATATGAACAAACTTACTCATAAAATTGATGCATTGCTAACATGAAACTTGATTGATGAAAATTTTGAAATAATGTTGCTTATTTTTCTCTTGATTGCTTAAATTTTCAAATGGTGAAAAATACTTATATTTATATGCATTGATTCATTTTTCAAAATAATTATTTTGTAAAGTTGACAAATAAATTTGAATTTGCAAACATAAAATTTCTTGTAATAACATTCAAAATTGGGCCAAAAAAAGTTGGTCAAGGATGGGGGTGCCCTAGTATTTTGAATTTTAAGTTGTCGTTAAAGAAATAATTAATTTCAATGCCCAATTTTATTTTTGAAATTTCAAAAATAATCATAATTAGGTCCAAACATTAATGTTGAATGCACACAAGATAACTGAGAGAGGGGGGGGTGAATCAGTTGTACATTAAAATATCAAAACCCTTATAAACATTCAAATCCACATCAACTTAATTAACTCTTAATCTATTAGATTGATTTAGCATGAAAGCAAATAACATAAATTGAAACACACCAACACCATGCACAATAGAACACCATATTTACGTGGAAAACCTTGGAAGGGAAAAACCACAATGAGGATTAGCTCAAAATGTAAAGTAATTACAACATTGAATACAAAAGGCTCATTGCCGGAGGGCTCACTATCCAAAAGAAAGAAGGGCTCATTGCCAAAGTCTCACTACCAGGTTACAAAAAGGAAGAAGAGAAGAATGTTACAGTGAGAAATCTATCTCAATGCAATAAATAAGTTCACCACAACATCACCAACACATTCACAACCTCTTTGAAGATTGTAGACATCTTCTTCTCATTGCTTGTAGTGACCTAACTCATTAAGCTCGCACTACACTTCAAAAATTCACTCTTCACAACTCTGCAATTCACATCACACACAATTCTCTATCAACACAACACTTATTTATACCTTCTTCAAACTTGAAAATATTCTCCAAGGCCGGCTATGCACCTCAATCCTGCAAATTAGAATTAGGTCAGCACTAAGCATTCCTATGGTGGAAAGGAATGAAAGTGGGCCACACCACATTTTAACTCACAACCAAAATATGTATCACGCCACACTTCCACAATCATTGAAGCAAATACATAAATAGTGTAAACAATCAAGGTCAACCGAACCTGAATAAACACCATTAACATTGAGTACACACTTCTTCAAATCCAAAGATGACTCATGAAACACACATAAAGCTTGAACATAATTTGGAATATTCCACAAACACCCTGAAGTCCAACAAATCCCTTTGCAACAACTTTCACCTAAAGAATGTACACACCTAGTACACCTAGAAATCCCTCCATACATTGTGTGAGACAAGGATTGTTGAGGTGGATTGATTACACTTGATCCATGATGAATCGAAGTACAATGAAGCCACAAAACATCAATCTACCAAACAAGATCATTCAAATTCAAAGTTAAACTAAGCATTTATTGAAATTGAAAACTAAAAACTAAAAACTATGAAAATAGTTAAATTCATACTCTAACCCATTTGAAACTTATCCTATTTTGGAATTGGTGTTGTGTTGATGTGGAACAACAACCCTTTCCCAATCCCGTGATAAGTGAACCTATTTCAATCAATTCTATGGAAGAGAATCGATGAAACCATTGTGATAAAATGGATTAAAACATGATTTATGCTAAAATGAACATGATGTAAGCTATATTAACATGATTTTATGCTAAAAATGAATGCAATTTCTAAGCTAATCTAAGATGATTCTAAGCTAAAAGATGAAAACCCTAATTTATAAACAAGCTAAGATGGATGTATTAAGTTATTTATGCAACTAAAATAATCTAAAACAAGTTAAAAATGAGTAAAATATGAGTGTGGATGCAACTTAAATCAAAAACATAAGTTTGCAATTGAAAGATGGATCCATTTGTCTCCAAATAGGGTTCTATTTATAGGAGAGCAAATGAGAAATGAAGGGTTGAGATCGAAAAGATTAATCAACGGTTCAGGATGAAAGAAAGAGGAGGCATGGATCATGGATTCTCATCAATGGATGAGAATGCAAGATGAAAATTAATCAAGGGCTGACATTTGGTTTAAACAAACACACTTTTGACATGCACACACAGACCAGAAGGTGACTTTCTCAAGAGGTTAAAAGATAACTTGCAATTGAAGTTAAGTGAGAATATCCCTTTCTTAATTGATTGGAGGAGAGAGAATATTCCTTTTGGGATATTCTCATGGATGAGGATAAAGGTATTTTGCAAATTAAAAGAAAGTTTTAATTGTGCAAAAAAGGGGGATAAGGAATATTCCCCTTTTGGAGGAAAATTAGTTTAATTTTTAATTAAACAAGGTTTAATCACACAATTAGGGGATTCTAGAGGAATAAAGTGATATTCATTAAATTAAATGATTTAATGAATGGGAAAAGGGTGAAATGATTGTTACCCAATTTCACTATTAGCTCAATCAGGTAGAGCTCTTAAACTTTTCAAATGAAAAATAGGGTTCATTTTAATGTTGCTATATTTCATTTATGTGTACAAAAAGGAAAATCAGAAAATTATATTACTGGACTACATTTATGCTTATGCATACAATATAGGAAAGATTGTACAAATCTTTTTAGAAAAGGTAATCTTTATTGACAATTTAAATGTGTAAGGTCTCACACAAGCTGTGAGACTAACTACTTTAATGCAAACGAAAGAAGAGATTATACATTTATAGAAAGAAAAGGAAATAAATGCACATATGGTGAAAAGTGATTCGTCATTGCCTGAATGATGAGTCCTGGTCCTGGTTGAGTTGTCTATTGTCATCTTTCATCCTTTGTTTGTCTTGTATCTAGCTTAATTGTCTGCATCTGAGAGAGGGTTTTTGTTAAAGCAATGAAAAATCATCAAACAACATATGCACATTCATCTATAAACATGCAATCTAATCGTCATGTGCACTAAAATAGTTAGCATCATGAAGATATTAAACAAACAACAAGATTATCAAAAACGTTCATCAAATGCAAATATTTTTCTAACATGTTTGCTTCTTGTGCAGATATAGGGTAAAATCTCTGTTACTATTTTTGTTTCATCTGATCACGACATGTGGGGTAAAATGTGGCTCTCACAAGGGTCGAGCCCAACATGATGCCCTCTTGTGCTTTAAGAGGGGTAAAAGTGTAAATCCATCTAGTGTTGTCCTAATTGAACAAGTACATATTACTCGTAATAATGGGATAGTGGGTCACTGTTCTAAATAACATATGCATACTCCATTAGAGCACCATAAGGGACAATTTTCTTGAAGGTGCAGGGGATACAAATGAAGTTTTGTTGAAGTTTTACTCTTAGTGATAGTGCATGCCATCACATGAAAGTGGCAACCATTACTTACACCCATGACAACCTAGAAAATGGTCTTACAACAAAAGAAGATATCCTCACATGATGAAATATGAGGAAAATATAGAGAGAAACATGTCATGATAGAGATAGCTCTTGTTTAGTAGAGGATTGTTGATCACAGTCTCCAATGATAGTTGAAAGAAAACAACTGAATAGAAAGTTGTAGGAGAGGATGGGTTTAGGCCTTGGTAAGTTGAAAAGCATAATAAATACTTGACAAGAACCAAGAAGGACAAAGAGGTGCATTGTGAGAAGATTGGTGGAAATTCAAAATGTTAGAGCTATAAACACATTATGCACAATTGAGACTTGAACTTCCACTATGAATAGATTGTTGATGGTTCATCATCTTAATTATTGGAGCATCTTGAATGAATGATGGTATTCTTATTTTGTATGTCCTTGATGGATCTATTTTTCAGCCCATAAAGAATACAAATCCAAAACGGGTTTTGAATTTCTCAAACACATGAAGATACAAAGAAGAAAAGTTACAGAGCATCAAGGAGCTTTTGACCAATTGCGTCAAGTACAAGACAAAGAAAGGTAGAGGACAGTCCCCATGACAGATTTGTACCCTCTCTCTGTCAACATAAGTATGCCAAGAATACAATGAAGGAGTGACATGACACCATAGTTATGAAAGAGTACTAAAGTAAGACAATGCACTAGATAACAATAATGAACAAAGGGGGGCAGTCTTGAAAAGAGGCTTAATGCCAAGACATATATGCAAGCATAGTGATAAGAATTTGGTAACATTCTAGAGAAGGTTTAGCAGTCATAGATATGCAAGACAAAGGAATTGAAAAGTTACCTGGGTGTACTTAGATTGCTTCTAGTACAGGAGACAGGCTGCACTCACAGAAATAGAAACATCCTAGGAGGATTGTTAAGTAGGGATTGTGTGGCTAGCTTGTGGAAGAGCGGTTTAGAATATCCATCATGAACATAAAATGGAGGATAATATTGAAAAATGACATGGGAAGTATAAGATTTTTTGCTAAGAGGATGTTTGTAGTCTTAAGCATGAGAAAAGACATTTGCATAGTTGCAAAATGGAAATGGATAGTTCATTATTTTTATAAAGGCTATCACAGTGCATATTGGTGTGGAAGATTGTAATTGTAGTGAGCAAAGGTGGAATACCTCATACACCAAGACAAAGAGAGATCACAGTCAAATAGTCTTGTAGCAGAGGAATGATTTATTATTTCTTCAATCCATGAGGGTATTTGACATTCTGGATCCAAAAGCACAATTCACTATAGAAGGGCAAGACTAAATCTAGGGATAAAGGGGTTGATGGCCACGAGAATAGGGATGAACTAGGTAGAATATAGTCATCTCTATGAGTAGACAATCATTTCAATTTTGCAAATACAAAAATTGCAATCCTATGCAAAGCAAGGGTTTCAATTACATGAGGGTAATATTCAAGAAGGAATAGAAAAGATGTGCAATGGTTTTGAATCATTTAGCAAAATCTAAATGCGAATATGTGCAAATCTAAACCTGTTGTCTTCTACAATAGTATTCTACATGCTTCTATCCCAACATGAAAGAGAGTGGAATCATGAAACATGGGAGACATATGTTCAAGAAGCTTCCCGTACATGAAATGATCTTTTCTCAATGGAAGATGTACGTTGCAAGAGAAGATACAAAATTTGACAAGGACCGAGTACAAACAATGGTTTTGTTTTCATTTTTCTCAGAAAATACAAACTCAAATGATGAAACCTACAGGCCACAAACAAAATATTAAATCTTTTTGTGATAATGAAATCCAGACAAGAAACTCACCATGTCAGCTTGTGAAAAGCACCAGATTTGCAGAAGTTTTGAGAAGCTCGACTTCAAGGCAACACCCTCAAAGACTGGAACAGAGTTTCTAGAATGTGAAAAAATGAAACGAAATGAAAAAATGTGTGGCTCGGGTCTCTTTTAGGGTTTTTACCCTAATCTTGGTTGATAAAAGCTAAGGCATTTTTGGGCTTTTATTTTCACTTTTTGTGTATTGAACTAATACCCCTCATACTAGGTATTATGTCTAACATCTTTTCTATATTTTTGCAAAAGTCCAAACCAAAAGGTCCTTTTACATTATTTCTCAAAGCAAGATCGACCCAAGTGCTTGTATTTTTGCACCTAAATTAAATGTAAAACATTTATTTAAGTGATGTATTTATAAGTCACTTAGATAATGTTATCTTTATGCAAAGATGTAATGGTTAATGCAAGATAGAGGCGTTAGTCTTCATGAATGAGTCAAGAGGAGGTGTAATTAAGTTAATGTTGATGCCAAGTATATAGGAGAGGTTGGAGAAGTTAGCCAACAATCGGGAGAGAATATAGGCCTTTTTGACCAAGTTTGGAGCAGTTGGATAAGGTCAAATTTGACTTTTTCACTCTTTTGGAGCTCATTTTGAGGAAATCTAGTTGCTATATTTTAGGCTTTTTGGAGGCATACAAAAATGAAGTTTCTAGATCCTTTTTTGATGGAGTCTTGTTGGGAGTGGGATATAGTCACTTGTGTGACTCATTTGCAAGCAGTTCTTACTTGTATTTTTCTGCTCTGTGACTTTTGTGAGTCCTTTGGAGAAAATGCATACTTTTGTAACTCACTATTTTGGACATGAATAACAGTGGAAACCTTGATTATCAGTGACTTGGAGTTTTTTCCTTCTTTTTATTTGCTTCATTGTGTGCACCCAAGTGATTTGATCAAGTTATTTGTGAAGTATTGTTTATTTCCTTATAGCTTTGTCTTATGTTTAACACCTTTATGCAAGAGTTTGTTTATGTAGGTCATAATCTGTGTCAAAATTGCAAATAACTTTTAGTTGTGAAGTTGCCTTCCTCCTGAAAGTTTTAGCATTAGGACCTACTTGTAAAATATTTATGCAGAAACACACGAGTAAGTTGTGCAAGTTAAATATGTCACTGTGAACACGTGTTTATAATATGAGATTTATGTTCAAGTTCAGTTTGGTGTATCACCTTAGTAGTATTTTCAGTTTATGTACTCCTTCTTACCCCCTTTTTCCCAATAAATCAGTAGTTTTAGGTGACACCATAGGAAGTCGGCCTTCTTTGGAGGTTAAACCTGTTTACAAGTTACCCACAACTTTAGAGGTCTTCCCATGTTTCACTGGATTGTCAAATTTCATATTCAACAGGCTGCAAATCCAAGAGATAACAATGACATTTAATTAAATAACTTAGAGCTATTTAATTAAATTAGGAGACTTAGGGAATTAAATTAAATATGTTGATTTATTTAATTTAATTAGATGAAATGTTAGCGTGAAAGGGGGTGAATTAACCTGATTTAATAAATTAGATTAATAGACAAAGATGACATAATTAATTAAATAGCTAGGCTAATTTAATCAATTAAGCGAAAAGAGGATGGGTTTCAAGAGGAAATGATGTTAGTAACCTGTTTCGAGTGCATGATACCGTTCAAGATATTTTTCAATGCCTATATTTTGCCCCTCTTTGAAGCGAGGTACCTGCTGCTTCAATTCAAAGAATAATGCTCCTCGGATGAAAACTACTACCCAGATTAAAAAAAAAAATGATTTTTTAGATGCCCCAACGGAATGATAAAGCTAACTCCCTACCCCCTCAAGAAATCAGGCAAAATTTTTGAATTTTGGGTTGATTTCTTGATAAAGGTTAAAAGCTACCCCAAGGGGTTCGAAAAGGCTACAAGATGCAAGAATTATGCCAAAAAACGATGCAAAATTAGGCTCCGATTGGCAAAATTGGTGAAAATGATGATAAACCCTAGCTTGAAGGTGAAACTAGGGCAAGAAACCCTAATTTTTCTAGCTTAAATAAGCCAAGAAGGGTCACTTTCAATTCATTTGTGCATTCACACTTGAGAGATTCTTGCTATTTTGAGCACTGACCCTTCGACAAAATGGCACTCCGTGAGCTTCCCAGGCACATCTTCGACCGAGTGCGAGAGTTCTAGTGGCTTCCAGGCACAAGACCACCGATATGTAACTCCAAACTTGATTTGCAATTTAACTTTTTGATGCATTTATTATGCTTTGAAATTTAAACTTTGGCGGCGTCACTATATAGAGATGCCCAAATTGCAATTGGCGATGTTGAAACAAATTATAACTACGCATTTGTTTATGGCGATGCTAGATCGCGATTTAAAATTAGGGTTTCTAATTTTAAATGGCGACGCATGTTTATTTAGTGACGCTTCAACTGATTTAGAAATTAGGGTTAGGGTTACCAAAGAGTAAATCACAACGCCAATATATTTGGCGACGCTTGATTCGATTTGCGATTTAAAATGCCTTCGGGCATCGCAATTCAAAATTTGGATATAGCGACGCTATTGTGATTTCTGAGATGTAAATTCCAAATTGAGTCAAATTTCCTTGATTTCCTAACGCTGTGCGCTTTGTGGATGCAAGAGGTCATTCCATCACTGATGTCGTGCGAGCACAGGCCCATTGTGTTGGAGACTTGGTGATTTGTCAGAGTTACACCAAGAGCACCTGGGGGAGATCGACCTCAGGTGTGTCACATATGTGCTTGTTGAAGGGGAATCAATTAAATAAATAAAGTAATTATTTAAATAATAGGGACATGTGAAGGGATAATAATTAAATAAATATTCAATATTTATTTAATTAAAGGATTAAGATAAATATGGAAAATGATGAGAATAACTAAATAAATAAATAGATATTTATTTAATTAATGGCTATGATAGGCTAAAATTAGGTGTGGTTGGATAAGGTCAGATTTTAGGTGTCTACATTGGCTGTATTTTATTCCATAGGACCAATAAAAAGCATGAGAAAAATGCTAGATAATATAGCAACAAAATAAGTTGGTGAAATATTATGACAAAAAAATTATATAGTCCAAAAATTAGAGGAACCATTGTTTGACAAACAATATTGAATGATTATCTCAAAATTGACCTCCTACATTAGGGTGACAATAGATAGAAATTAATTCTAAGGGTATAAACATGTAGTGAAAATGGCCACCAAGTAGAGGCTAAGTCATGGAGTAGAGAGCAAAAATCAAATAAAAATGAAATAGAAAAACTAAGAATAGAGCTAAAGTGATTAAATGTTAAGCAAGAAATATTGGTGAAAGGAGAGAAGAGCTCGATGCATCTCCATTTCTAGAAGAAACATTTTTTTGTGTTTAAATTGTAGTAGGGAGGGTCACCTAAGCAATGAATGCTCAATAATAGGTTGTACTAGAAAGGCTACTACAATAAGAGTGGAATTGGAAAAGCCACCTAGAAGAATAATAAGTGTATATTGTAGAATATGTGAAGAATGGGACGAGAAAAAGTTTGATGATTATTCAATGTTTGTGTCACATGAAGATCATTAACTAGATTGTCATAGGAAAACTAAATATGGATGTTTCATTGACTTAGGGATGGCTAATGTTGAGAACAAAGAGAAGAATTCTTACTACTAAATTTATCCCATGATACCTAAAGGAGAAAGATACAATTCTTGAAGGAACAACAAAAAAATTGTGTAGAATACATGGGAGACTAGAGAAACTTCAATGATGGAAGAAGGAAGCTTAGAGAGTGAATACTATGAAAGGAAAAACTCAAGCAAAAGGCCACTAAAGAGTTGAAGAAAATGAAAATAGAGCAAAAAATGATCACATAGGAAGGGATTGGTATTAGCAAAAATAAGCATATACAAGAAGAATCTTTAAAAAAAAGTTTCCTAGTTAAGTGAGAGCATGGCTTAAAGGTGAGAAAATTGAAAGACTCGGTTGAAAAAATACATAACTAAGAGGACATGAAGACATTTCTTAGAAAATCAATTATCAAGATTGAAAGATTTGGCCCATTGGAAAGAGAAATAAAGTTTATTGGAAAAATTCAAATAAATAGGGGAAGAAATTTATTGGAAAAATTGAAACCAATGTAGAGTAGAGGAGAAGAAAAGCATTATTAGATTTGGGTGTCACCATTAATAACAATAATATTATGCTAAAGAAAGCTTGGGAGATGTTTGCAAAACCAAAACTAGATGATACAACCTATGATATATCTCTTGCAAACGTAACTCCCAAATGCCCCCTAGGTACATGGAGAGATGTGGAGATGGATTTTATTTTGAATGTTAAATAACATGTAGAACAAATAAAAAGTTCCATTTATTTGCTATGTTGTTATCCTCAATTGTTGAGGCTATGTATCTTCTTTTTACTTGTATTTGGACATTACACATCACCAAATAGTAAGTAGAACAAAGCATTTGCCTTATTTCTATTTTCTTCACAATTAATCTATTATTGGAACTGTAGATTATTTATATTTGTATTTGAAAGTTACATATAACCAAGTAATTATTATATATCTTCATTGATGGGGTGGAATGGCTAATTACAAATTATAATGGGCTACAAGTTTAATTAAACTAAATTAATTAATGAAATGTTTACTAATGGGCCGTTGATCTACTAGTGAAGTTGAATGGTTCTAAATGAGCTCATCAAGGATCAAGTTTTGCTAAGTGCAAAACCCAAAACCGTAAGGGATGAGGAAAATATCATTTCTTCAATGACTTCGATAAAATGGATACCCCTCAATCTTTGGCTTTCAATCGAAGAGGTTTCAACCTATGTTTTGTTGTATTATATCAATTAGCTAAACCGTTATTGAATTTGATATAAAACTCTCAAACAAAAAGTAAGATCTTATATTTACTAATTGTCAAAATCTGAAAATTCAAATTAGAAGTCTAAACAACAAAGTGATATACATATGCCCCTACGTGTTTTATATATATATAGAAATTAGAGTTTTTTAACCTTAGATATTGATTAAAAAAACGAATGTTATATAGAAATATTATTTGAGTATTTAAAATTGGTTGCAATGTTTATCAATATTACATTTTTCTTCTTATAGATTGTTGAAAGCAAGCACATCATATTTGAGTGGTTGAATTCATTTTCTATCTATTAGTCTTTTACAATTAGTAAGATCAAACAATGGCAAGAGTGCAAATCTGTTTTCTCTTCATCCAAGGAAATTTTTTACAACAAAATTGAATCTGCTTTGATTAAATTAATTACCACAAAATTTCCTTTAAAAATAGGTACATCCATCTATACCCATAATTGATATTATATATGTCTTCAAAGTGATTTATTGAATGATTTAGATGGCTCATAACACTTAGAGAAGTATTAATTGATGTTTAACACATGTATTAATTTGATAATTTCAATAAAATATTAATAATGTTCCACAAATTCAGCTATGCAAGATTTAAAAAGAATATATTTATTGTTTCTACTATAAAAAAATAAAAATAAGATATTATTTTTTTATGGCTTTTTAAAGATATAAAATTACAAATTTGGTCATAAATATTAGATAAATTGGAGTTTCTAAATCTTAATTATTTTTCACAAATCATTTGTTAAATGAACAAAATAGAGAAGAATGTTTTTAAATATTTCAAATTGGTTGTAATGCTTATTCACATTTGATAATTTTAATTTTTGTTAAAAATATATATTTAGTACAATATTTTTCATACATTTTTTAGTAAAACAAACATCACATTTGAATTGTTAAACTTATTTTCTATGTATAAATCTTTTATAAATACAAAAAAAAAAATGTCATTCTCCATAAAGTAGACATGCATCGAGAGTTGTTTTATTGATTAGGATTATTTAAGAGCTTTCAAAATGTAGTGATATGCTTATAACATCTTGGATATGTAACATGTACTTCATCCTTTATGTAATTTATTATTTAACTTGAAAAGTAACACTTTAAAATGTATATTAAGATAAATTTTCATTTCATTGAATTATTAATTTTCTTTCAAATTATATATGAAGTTTTAAAAAATGCAAACAAATAATATCATTTAATATAATTTTAATGCCAAGTAAACAAGTATATTAATGATTAAAATAGTTTATAATATGCTTATAATAATATTTATTAAATATTTTTAAAATATATATTTGAGCTTCTATACCATGAAAAATAGAAAACAAAGAGATTGTGGAATGCATAACTACAACAATTAATATATGGCAAAGCTTGATCCTGCCAAACAAAGATTCTGAAGAAAGAAAATGATTGCATTGCACTTGTCACTATATTCATTTTCTAGAGGCCGTGTAGTGCAAGCACAAGCAATTTTTGAGAGAGAGCCAAATGGTAGTTGGATGTCCCTTCTAGTGCCATATTGGAATTGTGTCCTCTACCTCTTTAGTCAGAAGAATTCAGTTAAAGTAAACGACAATAAACATGGAATTTTGGCCTTCGCCGTATACACGGGACACCTTACAAATAGTTGGCAGATTCATCAATTTTTACATTGAGAAGTGCACCAACATATTAAATGCATTAGCTGAGATGATGCCAAATAATAGCAGCTTACTTCTATACAATAATACAACAATGAAAAATTGTCTTGTAGCCTCCTCTTGACAGATTATCCATCATAAAAAATTTCAAACCATTTTATTAGGCTCTGTTTTAAAGGTTCGCATAGCTTTATTGTGAAATTGTGTAATTCCAAACCAAATTCTAAATGAAAAACCTTTCTAAGAACACAATCGCTGAATTACTGTTTAAAAATAGTCCACAACTTAAAGTATCAGCCACTCTCTCATTTTTAACAAGGTACTGCAGCAAATTCCAACACAATATAATTGTATACTGGACCGAGACTCTGCATCAAAAAGTTAAGCAAATGATAATAAACCCATGTGCAAACAAAAAATAATGGACTACCCAAAATGACAAGGAAAAAAAACACTGGAGCCAATTGGGAAAACAAAAACACCAAAATTCATGGCCAAGAATTCGATCCAAAGAACAATTTCACAACAAAGAAACCCAAGTCACTGTTTGTTTGTAAATTCTCTTTAGCTTTTTCCCTTTAACTTTTTCTATAAAAAGACTGTATGGTACTACTGGCACATTGGCACTGATGGCTCAAGAACAATACAAAATCTTGCTTTTCCTTTTATTGATTGAATCAATGCTCCATATTGCCTATCTAACCTCATGTCCCCATGCAGCTGCTTAGCTTATTTTGGCTAGCAGCCACTGCTCAACTTATTTAGGAGTTATTTGTGGAGCTGATGGCCCCATGAATGCTTAGTTTTTCTGCTTTTTTTTAAGCAGCCAGCTTAAATTTGTATTAATAGTATTAATAATAATTTGTACAATTAAAAATTAGAAGAAAAAAAATGAAATCAAATATTAAAAAATAAAGAAAGAAATTTGTGGAGCCACTTGGATTTTTAGCAATATGCAGTTGCTGCTTATTTCTAGCCCCCCCTCTTTTTCCACAGCTTATTTTCAATTCCTAAACAGTAGCTGCTCCATTAAAATAGGAAAAGATTCCAAATTATCTTTTTTCCCAACAATAAAATTCAATAAAATTTATGCATGGGAACACCCCTGCTGCTTAAATTTAAGCAGAAAATGGAGTTAAGCAGCCGCATGGGGACATGAGATAAGCCCGTCTTCAGAATATCCGGAAAAACACAAGACAGGAAACACTAAACATAAAAATGGGATCAGACGAGCAAACATAAAGATTTTCTGGCATTGTCCCATCTTCTCAAATTGATACTTCCAATTCAATTTGAAGAAATGCTATAACATGAAACCTGTTAACCAATTAGAATATTAAGGCATGCATCTAAAATTAAAATCATTCTATTTTCCCATCATTCTATCGGGAAAATAACTGATCGATTATAAAGGATTGATATCATTCAAGTGAATTAGATCATACATTTTTAATTGCCAACGATTGATCTGTCCCATAATTTGTTACTAAAGGAGAAGTCAGCATTATTGCAGGGAGGCAACTAAGCAATGTAACTTTGCTGCATTAGCTTTCAATCTGAAACTTCAGGATTCTGGCGGTTGGCACAGATAAGATATCATTTTCATTTCTGTGTCTTCGAAAGAACAAAGATATTCTTTCAAAATCTTGCATAGCTCAATCATGGGACATTACTAATATTTATCACCGGAATTATCAAATTGATATATTTGTATGCTAAACAGCGATTAATTAATTGACTCTTATATAGATGTCAAAGGGATTTTATACAATGTTCAAACAAATTTCATGGCAGTTATACAATAACTGTGTTTGTTTTAATTACAAGACTTACCATTCATATTCCACATTGAACAATCTTTACAGCTATAGAACTTCCCAATATCTCCGCAAATAACTGTTTACATGAATAAAACACAAAACGCTAGCGTAACATCAGTTCAAGAGTATTTGTAAATCAATAAATTTCAGTAATTGATATATACAATGAATAAAATTGAACAGAAATTGTATAATTATCACCTGTATCTGAGGTTATGGAGCTACTTGGGTGTTTATGCAGTCATATGTATGTGTATACATATTACAAAGACGAAATCCACACATCTTGATCCAATATGAATTTGAATCTCGAAGAAATAATCAAGAATGAACTGATCACGAGAGCTGATGTCACAAAGGGCTTTCAGGCCCACTAGTATCTAGTGATTCTAACCGAGTTCCATTGGTACTCATATTCAAAGCTGTATCCAAAAAACCATCAGAATAGATTAAGGTACATTAACTCTGGAATACAAAAAGGCTTAAAAATTACAATCCTGTGTACCTGTATTTGCTAATGAATCAAGCCCATTTCTTTGATCTGCAGCCTGCTGTCCGTTTGTAATGTAGGTTTCATGGGTATGTATTCCAGTAATCTCACCCCCGGCCAAGCTAAGGGAAATCCAATTTGTCTGCAAGGTATCAGGAGCAACAATTGGCTCATTTTTATCACCCTGAACTGAGGTCTGAGCTGGCTCAGGCGAAATAAATGACTGCAAAGATGCCTCACGATTATCAATGCCACTCAAATTCTCAATATAAGTGTCATTTATTTCAGTACTGAAATAGTTTTGTGGTGAAAATGGTGAACTAGCATCGTATGGAATCCTTGGCACTGATGACTTGTCGGATTGCTCCCACCGAGCAACATTATATCTAGTTACTGATGTAGATCTAGCAGAGATCTGCTGTGAAATGGCCATAGAGTCTGGTGCACTTGTATCCATTCCAAACAAATGAAATTGAATATTTTGAGAGTTATCTGACCAATTTGGTGGATCGATCTCAAAAGCATCAACCCCAAACAATTCAAGTGGACCATTTGCAATAAATGGTACTGAATTTAAAGAAGATGAACCACAAGGAACAAATGACATAGAATTGTCTGAAATAAGTACTTCTGGTAAATCTTCAGAAGAATTTATTCTGTCAAATCCATCTTGATCAGGGTTATCTGAACCAGCAAATGCTGAAGCTGTTGACGAGCAAATGTTTAGTTCGTTCTCAACTTCTTCCTCTGAATCACTTAGAACTATCACTTCAGAGTCTTTTTGAAGTTGTGAATTAGTGCTTTTGACAACTGAAGACAAAGGACAGACAGGACCTAATGATGAATAAAAATTGGGATCATTACCTACTAAAATATACAAGTTTTCACTTGCTTCTTGGTTGATACTTGGATCTTCATGATTTCTATTGCTTGTAGTTGGACTGCTACATTGTGGGAGCTTAATCAGGTTTTGTTTCTTATTTTTGTTACATGCATTACTGGGTTTTGCGCTATCTTTAGCTCCATGCAGTTCCCAATGTCCATCATGATTCCTCTTCATGCCAATTTTTAATGGCATATGAGCCTTTGAAATGTCACCTTCCTGTTTCACCTGATTTGATATTTGAAATTTATTTTTAGCATCTCCATTTGAGATAGGAAAGGAACCTTCTTGGAGATGCCACTGTTCATGACAATTTTCTTCACCTTCATGTTTCGGGCACCATGATCCATCTGGTTTGACTTCAACTTCCATAACATCTTCAGGATAGCCTTTCATCTTTGCTTGATAAAATATCAGATGTTAGATCACAGATGAGAAAAACCTGGATACCAAATATTAACTTACATTATAACAGTGCAATAAAATTACTTACTGCAGATGCAATGCGGCTGAAATACTGATCTATTACAATGTCTGCCAATGAGTAATTCTTGAGACATATAGGACACTGCCACTGTATCAAGGAACAATTGTGTTGTTATTCAGTCTCAACCAATCAGTGTGTATCAAATACCAAAACTTGCAAATAATTATTTATATAGACTATATGGCACACTCTCTGACCTTTCTTGTACGCTCATTGAGTTCTATAAATGTTTGAAGGTCAAAACAACCCATATGCTCACAAGATTTGAACCTCCCAGCAACATTCATACGCAATCCACTCATCTGCTTTCACACAAACAACCTAGCGAATTTACTAAATGAATGAAAAACTCAACCCAATATAACTATTAGTCCAACTGATATGTATTATTAACCAATAAAAATCCCATGCTTGCATAGGCAAATGATAGGTAATAGTAAGCACTAACAAAATCCAACTAATAAGAAAAATGATAACAAGTTTCCTTTTCCTTCTTTATTTAACTATTTTGTATGAAAGATGCATCGTTCTTTTTGTCAATGTTAACTGTAAGCATTCAAATTTATATTTCTTACAATCCCCATCTCCAGTAACTTTAACCTGGGCCACAAAAAATTCAAACATAATCAGTTCAAATCAATTACATTTGATAGGGTACAATTAAACCGTGCTAAAGATCACAGGAAGATGATATTATGACTAACAATGGTACAAACTACCTTCCTGCACCTGGAACACAGAAAGACTTGGTGTTGGAGCATTAACACAAATGCACAACTACATAACTGCTATGTATGTATGATAATAAAGTCTCCCATCGCTTACATATAGTTCATGCAATTGCATCTATGGGGAAAGCTATATAGCCAGCCACACCTTCTATGGAGACCCTTCTCGAATCCTCACACAAGTATTATTCTACCTCCTCTTATTACTTAGGTCTATGTGACACTAATCAATCACTATATAGCCATGTGATCTTAGGTCATCTTTTATTAGTGCCTTATAGCCCCTTGCCAGAAAAAGGGTATGAAAATAGAATTGTTCTTACATGGCATGCTTCCACCTTGATCCTCACTGGAGTTTCCCTATAACCAGAAATATGACAAATTCTTGTATTGCTTGACCATGACAAACGGAAATACAATGTATCACTGGGCATATTCCATCTAATTTCTATCTCGTCTTATTAGGTAATTATATGCGACTCTAATATTAGAGTCACTATGTAGCCATATGGTCTAGGTCATCCATTATCAGTGCCTTGTAGCCCCTTGCCAGAAAAAGTGTAAGAAAATAGAATTGTTCATACATGGCATGCTTCCATCCTCATCCTCACTAGAGTTTCCCAATAACTAGAAATATAAAAAATTCTAGTAATGTTTGTGAATGGTTCCCAACCCAAATCTGACCCAATTTTCTAAGTTTGATTTCTGATTTGACTTTGACCAGTGAATAGGAGATTTGTTTTTTTGTTTGTTTTTGCTGTTTTATGAGTTTTTTTGTGATTTTGGTGGTTTTCCGATTTTTTTGAGGTTTTGTGTTTGATAAGAGCGAAAAAGAAATAGATGCTAAGGAACATAAATGACTAAAATAAAATTACAAATTATGACTTTCCTAGAACAGCAAATGTATTTTTTAGAATTAAGGAAATTGACCGATTACATGAAATTTGCATACCCGGAAGCCAACGCTCAATTTATTGAATATCTAAATTGCTGGAACCACATGTACAAAAAGATCTGATATAAAATCTTATCTGCTCCTTAGTGGTCTGAAAAACCTAATTTCTAGCTAGGGTTTGATTGAAAATGACTCCCAAATCGTACGGCCAACTGGTGAATGCACTGAAATGGTGATATCTGCTGATAAGAAGTTCAAATCTGCAATTATCTTCTGATAACTCACTGCTGCAATCAATGCTAAATGCATATTAACCAGTAATGAAGTCCAATGATGCCCAAATGGAAACCTAGTGTAGATTTCCTTGTTTGGTGAATTGGGTTTTCGTCCAATTCACTATCCTCCAAGGGATTTTGTTTTTAAAAGACCTATATGTTGCTGAAAGAGCTCAAACCTGCAATTGCTTTTGTCAAAATGAGAATAAAATGCTCAAAAAAGAGCCCAACACATTGCTTTATAACCTCTCATGGGCTTTTTAATAAAGTTCAATAAAATATTCCTCTTGAGGGTCTTTCCTCATCAAAAAAAAAAGGCCACTCTTTAAAAACAACTTGAGTTGCTAGGATAGGGCACTTTTCACTATTCACCTTATGATTTTCAGTTACTATTCACCTTTTACTATTCCCATAAAATAACTTTAATCTTTTCACTTTAGCTCTAGATTCATCAACTAAAATCCAAACTGAAAGGCTTGTAAGGCTCCTAGCTAGACTCCATAGCCCTTGGTTGGGTCCCCTAACCATGTTGCTGACCTACAGGAACCCTAATAGTAGGCCAACCTCCACTATAGATTGAGCTGTCCAAGGAAGGGACATTACAGTCCTCCCTTCCCGAGATTCCTTGCCCCCAAGCAACCTGCAACTGCAATATCTCTCAATTGCCACAACATCTGATATCTGAATAACAAATCATTTGTGTCTAACCGCCAACCACCTGGATCCCAAATGATCCTGGAAAGAACTCCAACCAACATCCTCTGTATACAGCTGAAGTTCATATCACTATCAAGCACTATCAAGTGAAGCCAATTGTCCAACAAATAAACTCCTGGATCCCAGTTCTAAAAATCATCTCAATATAAATTGTGCACAAGGATCTCTACCATCTACTGATCAGTGAGCTCTGCCATCCAAGAACTACGGAGATGAACCGCGTGCATCCACACTATCCATAAGCAAACTCCATTTGGATCCCATGAATAAATTGGAAACCCAACACCTGTTGCTTTCTGTTGTGCCACTCTGATAACCTCTAAAACCCAAATGTAGCAAATCTCTACGTCCTGATACAAAAAGCAATTAGCAAGAGGGAACAAAGTTGAAGACTTGCCAAATTTGGACTCATCACCTGTAGACGGAAATATATCATACCAAAGTGAATCAAAACACCCCTTACTCAACCCACCTCTTGGTGTCATCAAAAACATGGTCAAATCCTATGTATGTGGGCTGAAAGGAAACTGATGAGCACACCTCATAATGCAATCGAGGTGAAAATTCCTTGACTCCATCCTACACTGCCATCATCAGAAGGAAATTCACAACTCACAATAGGATAAGTTGGTCTTGTAGCAACATCATCATTATCCTTTGCAGCTGTGTCAACAAGACCTCAATCAGAAACAAACTGCAAGTATCCTAACTTAATTCTAGGAGTAAGAAGAGTACCATCATGGATACCACCTATCTCCTGAAAAGAGGGCAGAACAACACCAGGTTCCAACATGCAAAACTTAGAAGAAACCATCTTCTTCCAATAAGACTATCCAATTTCAGTCTCAAAAGTACCAATGTAGATTCCGGTGCTCAAATCTCCCATGTGTACATAAATCAACTCAATAGGCCACCAAATACAACAGTTGTAACTTAGGCTAGCAACAAGAATGGAATCATAGGTGTCAACATACCCATATATACCAAGGAAATCCATCAAATATTCAATGTCCATCAAATAAACATGCCTCCACACACTCCCAAACAACTGGATAGCTGGTGTAGGACATGAAAAGTCAAAGTGCAATGGAATTCCAAGTAGGACAGCCACTAACCCATGAGGAATCAATGAATATGAAGTCACCAATCAACAAATAGATCGATGTCAAGCCATGAGGAAAAGGTGACAAACCCAAATGTGTAGTGTAGATGTCATCAATACTCACCAAAGATAACTTTTGAGTGGCTGATCCACTAGAAGTGTCATCAATAAAATCAATATCTTCATGAATGAATTGATCAACAACTGCAATTCCAAAACTAGAAGACCTTTGCTTATCATCATCCATGGAATGGTGAGTGTCACGAATTTGTTGAAGATGGAGTTTAGCAATCTTGTTGAGCCAACATCTTAGCTCGCTTTGCCATTTCTACCCATCCTTCATTCAACTTTTGGGACTGCTCTATAACAGCTGCTCCAAAGTTTCTAAAATCGGTCTTATAATAAGATGCATCATATAAATTACCATGACCAATGCATGCATCTTGTGTACCAACACTTATTGACTCTTCTTGACAAGTTTTTCCATGTGTAAGGGTAGCAGTCTCATAAGAATGAGGAAGAAGAATATCACTATCCCAAATCAGACCCTTGGGATCCTCTTCTATGCATCCATTGTAGTCATCAAAGAACATCGAGTCTTGATTCGTCTCATGCCTTTCCCAAGTGATTAGAGATGGAAGTGGCTGAAAGAAATCTTCATCTTGGATGCTTTGATATTCAAAATCAGATTGCTTGCATTCTAAACTTGTCATTTCATTTTCAAGTGGCAATAGATAGTGGCTGCCTCCATACTGAAAATCAGAACCTT
Source organism: Sequoiadendron giganteum (assembly GCA_007115665.2). Lineage (NCBI taxonomy): Eukaryota > Viridiplantae > Streptophyta > Pinopsida > Cupressales > Cupressaceae > Sequoiadendron > Sequoiadendron giganteum. The sequence continues at coordinate 406,830,391 of CM021108.1, forward strand.
TGCCTAGCTCCATTGAAGTAATTTCATGATCCTCAACACAAGTTGAATGTTCTTCATCAATTTGTTCAATTTCTACACTTAATGATTAGCATTTTTCTTTATAGAAGTAGTTGTTATAAGTGACTGATTTTCTGAATTATGCAAATAAATTAGACATACACAAAAGAAGACAAAGCTCAACTATCTCTTTGTCCTTATCCTTTACCAATTTGACTGCTATGTCCTTGCCTCTAAGAAACTGCAAGTAATCCTCTTTCATCAACTCCAAAGCCTCCTTGAAAGAGTGTGAATGTGAATGAGAGACCATGTCCCATTCCTTTTTGTGTTTCCTCTCTTTGGGCTGTCCAAATGAAGTTTTCTATGTGTTTGTGGGTGCTATCCATTCTTGACAATGCTTGAACAATTTTATCATCCTTCACCACCAATTGATCATGCAAGTCTTCCAAAACCAAAGGCTTTTGTTCCAACTGTCCTTGGCTGCCATAGACTGATTTTTCATTATGTGTAGGGGAAGTAGAATAAATTATCATTCTAGAAGAAGCATTAAGATCACGCAAAGAATCCATACAATTGCTGTCCATATCACTAGCATGTTCCATGCTTTTGTAATCTTCAAGGTTAGAGTGCACTTGCATACACTTTGCAACCCCAATTCATAGCATTTCATGTCTTGAAGCTTTGTCTTCAACATATTCAGTCAAAGTATCATCATCATAAGCTGATATATTTTCCATTACTAACCAACCCCAAGATGTAGTATGCAAAACAAACCAAACATTATCAAAATGCAAGATCTTCTTAGTCGACAGCCTCTTAGTCTCCATAATCAGCTCTTTAAGACGAAATGCTTCATATGATCTTAACAATTGTTCTTTCATTGTAGGTGATGCATGGCTAGCCAAATTGAAATGAAATATGTTCCATTCCACACAAATGGATATATCACTTGTGGCTGGTCCATCAAGTGTGTAACTATTACCATCATTGTTTTGAGCCTTCAAGGAGCTCTCTAAAAGAGGACAATCATAAACTCCAGGATGCAAACTAGACGCAACTGAATATCCTAAATCATTCCTCCTTTCTTCTTCACACAACTCAACATGCTCTTCTTGTGGGCTTCCCTCATGAAGCTCTTCCCTAGTACGTTCATCATATACACATTCTTCCCTTGGAAGAAATGAGGACCTAATGTATGACTCTCTTTGTCTTCTTGCATTATCAAGCTGATTGCATCTTTCCTTGACTTTTTGCAAGTGTTGTCTTGCTTGGGCAGCAAGCATCTTGGCTTTTTTGGCTCTTAGTGACCACCCATCACACAACCCTTGTGTCTTTTTAACATCTTTCACAGTATGGTGAACAAAATCAGGACCTTTGTGGCTTGAATCCACAATATATATCTCATGTGTAACACTCTCTACTTGAGTACCATCATAAGAAGACTCAACAACATCATTACCTTCATGTGAAATGGATGCTACCTCATGATTAGAACTGTTACTGCAAAAATCAAAATAGGTGTCATGCACTGGTGTCATGTTTTCAACATCTCCAATGGGATGATCCATGATTGTAACCTCTCCCATTTTGTGATCAACATATTGACTCAATGGTGTGTTGTGAATCTCCATTTGATCCAAAGTTATTTCTTCTTTAGGACTCCCACCTGATGACTGATTTTCACATTCATTGGGATCACTTGTAGGCTGCAAACTACAAACAAGTGATTCTTCTACCGTTCCTCATTCTTGCACATTAAGCTCTTCACTTTTCCCAATGGGTTCTCTCCTATCTTTTGATATTTCTTTCCTTTTTCGCTGCTGATATGGACTTGAAAACATCAAGTCATCTTCATCCTCATCCGGTATACCCAAGAATTGTGTGAAAGAAAGCATGTCTTGTTTCATTTGAGGAAGAGAGCGATACTTGTTTGTGAAACATGAGGACTCTTACTTGTTCTAATAGATGGAGATAATCCACTAGAGTGCCCAAATTTCTTTGAAATTGTATCATTCGATCGCTACAATTGACGGTTGATCTTATGTTGTGATTGTTCTAACTCTTCCCACCTTAAGCAATTTTTCCATGATGACTCGTCACGCTGCCCAACTGAAAAAACTAAACCAAACGGAAGTACACACAACTTTGAATGCACCCAACAGGCTGGCAAGATCCAAGCTTTGATACCATTGAAAGATTCTCAACCCAAATTTGATCCAATTTTCTGAGTTTGATTTCTGATTTGACTTTGACCAGCGAATAGGGAATTTGTTTCTTTGTTTGTTTTTGTTGTTTTATGAGTTTTTTTGCGATTTTGGTGGTTTTCTAATTTTTTTGAGGTTTTGTGCTTGATAAGAGCGAAAAAGAAATAGATGCTAAGGAACATAAATGACTGAAATAAAATTACAAATTCTGACTTTCCTAAGACAGCAAATGTAATTTTTAGAATTAAGGAAATTGAACCACTGATTACATGAAATTTGCATACCCAGAAGCCAACGCTCAATTTATTGAATATCTAAATTGCTAGAACCACAGTATGTACACAAAGATTTGATATAAAATCTGATCTGCTCCTTAGTGGTCTGAAAAACCTAATTTCCAACTAGGGTTTGACTGAAAATGACTCCCAAATCATACGGCCAGCTGGTGAATGCACTGAAATGGTGATATTTGCTGATAAGAAGTCCAAATCTGCAATTATCTTCTAATAACTCACTGCTGCAATCCATTCTAAATGCAAATTAACCAGTAATGTAGTCCAATGATGCCCAAATGGAAACCCAGTGTAAATTTCCCTGTTTGGTGAACTGGGTTTTCGTCCAATTCACTATCCTCCAAGAAATTTCGTTCTTAAAAGACCTGTTTGCTGTTGAAACCCTCTTCCAAGAGCCCAAACCTGCAATTGTTTTTGTCAAATAAGAATAGAATGCTCAAAAAGGAGCCCAACACATTGCTTTATAACCTCTCATGGACTTTTTAATAAAGTTCAATAAAATATTCCTCTTGAGGGTCTTTCCTCATCAAAAGAAAAAGGCCACTTTTTAAAAACAACTTGAATTGCTAGGATGGGACACTTTTCACTATTCACCTTATGATTTTCAGTTACTATTCACCTTTTAGGCTTTTACTATTCCCATAAAGCAAGTTTAATCTTTTCACTTTAGCTCTGGATTCATCAACTGAAATCCAAACTGAAAGGCTCATAGCTAGACTCCACAGCCCTTGGTTGGGTCCCCTAACCATGCTGCTGACCTACAAGAACCCTAATAGTAGGCCAACCTCCGCTATAGACTGAGTTGTCCAAGGAAGGGACATTACAGTTTGACCATGATAAATGGAAATACAATGTATCACTAGACATATTCCATCTATTAGTAACCAAAAATTCTCATTAATCATGTGAGCGATCTACTGCAAGCTATCTGCTTACTCATATTCTCATGGCACTATTACACTAGATCTGACTCAGTTGCTTACATCACGTTGTACAACATTTCTTCTTTATAATAAGGCATTTTCTATAATGTGGCCTCTTCTTTCCACATCTAAACATTCAATCTGTAATGCTTTAAGGGCTTAAATAGTAACATCTGCATTTATTGAATCTCACGAATAATCAATTGTGAGAACTTATTAGTGGCTTTATTTTACATAACAACCAATGTTGTAAAATCCAACTAACCAGCTCCCAATGACTGCAGCTGCCTAGCATGATTACACTTCTCCCAACCTGGAGTCCCCTTGTGACTCCATGGGAAGCCCTAGTGCTATGAAACGCATTCTTTATGATACATTGATAATAATAGAACGTGTCCAGGTTCTTGGCTATCCCTTCATAGAGGTGCATTTCCTTCTTCCCTATCGTTTTCGGAGCTCTCAGGTGTGGGCTCTTACAATGAAGGCTCTAAATGTTAAAAGCACTGCTTCTACTAGTCTAGCAAGGGCAATGCACATAAATGCAAGGATAAGCTCACTAAGGTGTATTTGGTGAGATGCGTGTTGTGGTTGACAAGTCTAGGGTTTCTAGTGGAATCTCCTTAGAAGGTCACAAATCTCAGTGTTGGAAAGTTGGCTCCTTTGTAAGAAAAAGAGATCACCTACCAAAAGCTAAATTTTACTCATGATTAAGTGTATGGCTGGGAAGATACTCTGAAATGCCATACTCTTATTGGCAGGTTTAACAATTTCTGGTCAACCCTTAAGAGTTTGCATGAGTGGTGCTTAGCAGAATGGAAATCACTGGTTATGGGGATAGTTGATATACTTCCATGCACACAAGGCATTTTCATCATCATATGCTGAAACAAAGGAAGACAAGAAAAGGATCCTTTGCTCAGGGTCATGAATTTGGGATGCATTATTTCTGTGGTCCCTATTTTGATCCCTTGCATGATTCTTTCTCCACAATTCCAGTTTGAGTGCATCTAATATATCTGCCTCTGCAATTTTGGTGTGAGTCTAGTCTTAAAACCATTGGAAACTCCTCAAGGAAATTTTCTGATTCAATCTTTAGAAACCTTTATGTTTACCGATTTTTGTTTTGAAGAATATTGATCTCACTCCAGCTACTACTACACTGGAATGGAAAGAGCTTGCTTGCAGCTGACTGGGTGGAATCAGACTATGATGGGGGCCCAAACGATTATGCAATATCCACCCAATGGATAGCCTACTAGCAACATTTACAACCATCCCCCTGGTTGGGTCGAGCTCCCTAGAGAGCATTCTGAGATTGGGATGTTATACTCCTAAGTTACCAGTTCCAGTATAGGTGCAGGTGTGGGTATGGTATGTGGTATGACAAATTTCTTTTCCTTGGATACAGGTATGAGAATATATATAAAATTATATATTATAAATTATAAGAACAGTGATACTCATAATAGCCACTAAAAAGAATATTTAAATACCTCATATAAATAATTTGTAAAAGTCTCACAATGTCATTACACAATGAAAATTCAAAATTATAATCAATATTTAATAGTCTTCATATTCTTCTTCATCGAAAGCATCCAGGTTAACATTTTGTTCAATTTCATTTGAACCACAATCAATTGGAATGTCACTCCCACTAGTTGTGTCACATGTGGAAGCTGCCTCATCTATAGAGACTTCGACAAGCTGTGCAACTGGAGTATCTAAATCAGCACAATGAGGACTAAGATCCCAATTCTTTGTCATGCCCGCATTGTATTCAAGTGTCTTATGTGACGAGAGGAAGGTTGGAGTGTACATAGACCAAATCTTGCACTCAAAACTGTTGCACTTAACTGAGTGGATGAAAGAGTATGTACTCCAATTCTGCTCAGCTGAAGAACTCACAACCTATTCAATTTGCATACAACATTTAGCATTTAATTTTATAAATACAAAACATAAATTATAAAATTATATAATTATAAAATATAATATATCGCATAATAGCATCAAATGAAAAATGAGAAAAATAAAAATACAAAGATACATACTTGGGAGAGAATTTTAATTGCAAAAGGCTACAAGTAAATGGAGCCTTGACCATGTAGATACCACCGATCATGAGCATCTTTTCTATATTTGTCTTAAAGAGTGATAACATCGTTATTCTCTAAAGATATGAAGTGGCCAAACTTGCTCAAAACAACACTTTGGATATCTTCATTTCGAAATATCCTTGTAGCCAATAGCAACCTCCTCATCCCTATGTTGATGTTATAGCAACAGGTGATATCCTTCGCTCTGTTGATGTTATAGTGGCTGGAGATATCCTTCGCCCTATTTAAAATAATAAATGATAAATAAATAAATGCAAGTCGGACTTGCTATAAATAAATAATTAAAAAGTCGCCTTGTTTTGTGAAAGAGGCTGACCCTAAATGAACAGACACCTTGATTTGTATATATACAAGGCAATGATCATTCAATTTATTCAAAGATAAAAATCGCACTTCAAGGAGGAGTTCGCACTTTTGCAGCAAACCAACATATTGCATCAAGCAGATCGATATCAAGGAGAAATCATATCGTTTGTATATTCGCATCTAGGAAGAGGTGCTATCCTTCATTAAATCAGATCGGCCTTGTGTTTGGGCCAAGTTGTAAAGCAGATTTCTGCTCTCTTCATTCAATATATAAGTGATATATTTTGGCTGGGTTTTTCTCCCTTGAGAAGGAGGGTTTTCCCAAGGTATTTGTCATGTTTGATTGTTCATCATTTTGTATTTCTGTTTATTCTTCAATTCTGGTCTAAAACTAACATGGTATCAGAGCAAGTCTAAGAAAAAATCTAATCAGAATTGTTTAAGCAGTCAAGTCAACTTTTCATGTAAGGCAAATCTTGAAGTATTGTAGATTTGAGATTACAATTTATTACAGATCGAAGGGCAAATCTTTGAAGGTGAATTTGTGCGGAAAAAGAAGATGGTGAATGGTGTCAAGGTAGAAGATAGGCTTGATGGAGCTTAAAACTTCAACTCTTGGAAACCCAAGGTACTCATTGCACTAGAGGAGAATGATCTTCTTGATTTCGTGGAAAGTGATATGCCCGAGCCTTCCGATGATACTAAGAAAATCTAGTGGAAGAAAAATGGCACGAAGGCTAGAAAGATTATGATAGACTCTGTGATGAATTACCTAGTACCGATCATCTCCAAGTTGAAGACAGCTAAAGAAATGTTTGATACTCTAAAAGGATTGTATGAGATCAAGAACACCAATAGAGCACTTGCTTTGAGACAACAACTTAACCATGTAAAAATGGCTAAAGAAAATTCAGTCATCTTATTCTTTATGAAGATCGCTGATTTGAGAGATCAATTGAGCACTATTGGGGATATAATTGCAGACAGAGATCTTGTTATGTTGGCACTAAATGGTCTTCATCAATCTTGGGAACCCTTTATTCAGAGCATCAGTAGGAGATCCAAGTTGCCCAAGTTTGATCGTCTTCAAGCTTATTGTATTCAAGAAGAGTCCAGGTTGGCAGCAAGAGGAATTGGGCGAAACTATCATGATGTAGAAAATCAAGTTCTTGCTACACATACTTCTAGAGATGGAGGCAAAGGAAGAAAGAGGAATAGAGACAGAAAATCAGATTCTGCCCCAGAACCGAAGAAGAAGGATTTCTCATGTTCAATGTTTCAGGTGTGACAAGTACGGTCACTTTGCTCGAGATTGCATATTAAGGTCTACACAACATGTTTCTTCTATGGAAATTGACATAGGGACATCTCAAAAGGAGCCAAGTTCTAAAGTCAATTCAGAAGGTTTCTTATTCTAAAGTCGATCAGTTTCTTCAAAGAGGAGGAATTAATTTTCAGAGGGAGTCTGACAAATCAACAGAGGCAACCGTGGACGAGGAGGTCAGGAGGTTGATGTTGTACCTGGAGCTTCAGAGGGAGTCACATCATCATGAAGACTTGTTGTAATGTATATTTCTCTGAGACGAAGAAATATGAGGTGAAAGCCCTTGTAGCATATATTTCTGAGACAGAGAAATATGAGGTGAAAGCCCTTGTAGTGTATATTTCTCTGAAATAGAGAAATATGAGGTGAAAGCTCTTGTACTATATATTTCTCTAAGACGGAGAAATATGAGGTGAAAGCCATTGTAGTGTATATTTCTCTGAGACAGAGAAATATGAGGTGCGAGCCCTTGTTCATCTCTGAAACTGAGGTGAGACGTCATGTTGACAAACTCCATGACGACATCACGTTGAGAGACTCAGTGATGAACTCCTGTACTTCTCTGAGACTGGAATGTGAGTGTAGCCATTATGGGTGTGATGTTGAGAGACTCCATGACATGAATATCTGGAAGGATACCTCCCTAGCTAAGAGGGAGTGTTGATGTTATAGCAACGAGTGATATCCTTCACTCTGTTGATATTATAGTGGCTGGAGATATCCTTTGCCCTATTTAAAATAATAAATGATAAATAAATAAAAGCAAGTCGGACTTGCTATAAATAAATAATTAAAAAATCGCCTTGTTTTGTGAAAGAGGTTGACCCTAAATGAACAGACACCTTGATTTGTATATATACAAGGCAAATGATCATTCAATTTATTCAAAGATAAAATCGCACTTCAAGGAGGAGTTCGCACTTTTGCAGAAGATCGACATATTGCATCAAGCAAATCAATATCAAGGAGAAATCATATTGTTTGTATATTCGCATCTAGGAAGAGGTGATATCCTTCATTAAATCAGATCGGCCTTGTGTTTGGGCCAAGTTGTAAAGAAAATTTTGTTAGTTTTAGGATGATCATATAATTCAAAGAGAAAGCAATTAGAAAATGCAGCACATAAGACAATTAACACAGCAAGAGGGAAAACCCTCCAACATGAGGGAGAAAAACCCAGCCAAAATATCTCTTATATATATTTATTGAATATGAGCAGAAATCTGCTTACAACTCAGGCACAACACAATGCCTAATAGATACAATGAACAACACCTCTCCTAGATGCAAAGATACAAATAATATGTTTCTCCTTGAATCGAACTGCTACTACAATTGATAATGATCTGCTGCTCAGATCGTATTTCTTCTCCTTGAGTGAATATGCTTGACTTGATGATCAAACACAAATGAAGAGCATCATATATATAGGCAACCAAACGGTATCGCACCCCTTCACCAAGAGAGGTCGGCCTCTAGAAAAAGACGTCTTTGGAGGAGCTGCGATTTTCTAGATGAAGTCGGCTTTCACAAATAAATAATAATTAATTATTAAGACTTTAATATTTTATTTGTATCATGATTTAATGAAGCACCTCTTCAAAATCGAATATATAAATTAAATAGCCAAAAGGCTACATTTAATTTATTCATCTTCTTTAATTTGTGCCTGGAAGTAGACACCCACGGCTGCATATCATCAACAAATTTCTGCTCTCTTCATTCAATATATAAGTGATATATTTTGGTTGGGTTTTTCTCCCTTGAGAAGGAGGGTTTTCCCAAGGTATTTGTTGTGTTTGATTGTTCATCATTTTGTATTTCTGCTTATTCTTCAATTCTGGTCTAAAACTAACATCCTATGTGATTGTAATATCCCTCTTAGCTTTTTCCTGAATTTTTAGCACACAACACTTCACCCATTAACATTAGCCCAAGAAAGATAACAAACTGGAATGCTACCCTTCACTTTCTAATCACCCAGTTTCCGAAGTGGGCAAGGTGAGAGCATATGGTGTAAGGGGGTCTGTTAGCAATAAACTAAAAATGTTGGAAGTACAAATGATATTGGTAGAAAGCCGACCAACATAGAAAATGTAAAAGCTTAGGTGGCAAGCCAGCCTCTTCCACTTTTCAGTGGGCTATAGGAAAGTGAATGAAATGTAAAATGCTTAGGCAGCAAGCCAACCTCTTCCACTTTTCAGTGGGAGTGAAAACACAAGTGCCGGAAAGAAAGTGTTGTCAGTACTACTGAAATAGCGTTACAATATTAAGTCTCTTACAATGAATTGTGAGATAACTTAGCAAATTGAAATTTCAAGTGTTCGGCAATCATCTCCATGACTAATACAAAGATAAGCATCAGGGAAATAAGACAAAACACTGAAACTACCAAGTCTGATGTAAAATGGCAGCATTCAAATTTTCTAATCAACAACCTTGGGAATCACCAAAACGTGCATAACTTCCTCAATACTCTTCCAATTGACATCAAACTGAATGCAAATGGCACCTAAGGCCTAGGCATCCAAGTCCAAACAGCTAAAGTCCACCAAATAGCTCTGATTATTTCTGCATGCATCCCAATGCAGAAATGACCCGAGGGCACAACTTCCAAGGAGGGTGACCAACAACCATAAATCAGATTCTCCTTCAAAAATTGCAAGATTCTAGGCAAAGGGTTTCCCAAATACGAAGAACAAGATGAGCCAATACCCATAAACATGGGTTAGCTAGGTATGAAGAAGCACTCCAAAAAAAATCCTCAAAACAATGAAGAACATGCCAAAAATGTCCTTAGAAGACATAAAATCCACGCCAAAATGGAAACACCAATGTAGCCATCACCATTGAAGCTGAATTTGCAACCTTTGAGCGAAGAAGCAATCATTGATCAGCTAGGAGTTGTCTCTCAATCTCGAACCTAATGAAGAAACTAGGAGGCATCTCAACCTCGAAGCAAGAGTCTGAATAAAATTTAGCAACACTTTGTTATGAAAAGATAACAGATACCAAATGAAGAGGCAAGACACTGTATATATAGATTTCCAAACCCAGAAGTTTGAATTTGCTTTCCCTCCAAAAGGGATGCCACATTTGGAGCAATATTAAATTTAATAAAAATCATTGTACTTCTTCAACCTAGGCGTCCAACTTCACTTGCAAAAAATTAACTTTATAAAAATGCAAATATTACTCATTTTGATCGACCAGATGAAAGACCACCTGTTAAGAACTTAAGGCAATGAACCTAGGCGTGGGGGTTAAAAAGCACTTTATAAATGTCAAAATAACATAACTTAAGTTGTCAACTTTCCAATTTTGCCTCCAAGAAAGCTGGAAAAGCCTCTGCAAATATTGCCCTGCCAGAAATAGGCACTGAGTGTTGAACTATTGCCAACTGCACTGCCAAAAATAGCTCTTACTAGAATAGCATACTTCTAAAAATAGTAAGCGACTCCAAACTCCGTTTGAGCACAAATTGGGCAACCATCGTAACTTACTAAAAATAGTAAGTCCAAAAATATCCTTTGATGGAAACGCATGTCACACCTCTCTGAAGCTCTCTAAAAACCCAAAAAGACCTAAAAGACAAACTGCCAAACTCCAACATGCAACCCCAAAAAACTAAAAAGAAAACCTCCTAGAAAATAGGAAACCCTAATTCTGCCTCTGACTAGCCTACGGGCCTCTAGAAATAGGCTAACAGTCATTGGAAAGCGTAGGGCTAAAAATAGGGACATTACAGTCCGCCCTTCCCAAGATTGCTTGTCGTCAAGCAATGCCACCACAACTCCATAAATATTTGACTGATCCACGCAAAACCAACTAGGATCCCAAGGTCCCATGTCCATCTCAAGAAGTGAAACCATCGTGCTGAATTTGCACTATCCTCCCTTGTAACCCTAAAATGTTACCATCGACGAGACTCAAGCTGAAAAACCCGAGAGGCTTGAAATCAATACCTTGCAGCATCACTTGCCTAAACGACTCTAAGAAATCCATATCTGCAATGTCACAGCCTATCACAATCCTCGGAAATAGGAAGGAAAGTCTACTCAACTCAAAACCGTACTCCTCAACATATCTCTTCATGGTGTCTAGTAGAGCTAGGACTGCATATGTGACTCCCTCAAATCTTCTCGCTAAAAGGAAAGCCATCCCTCGCAAGAGATGAACAAATATATCATAAATAATGCCTCATACAACCATGAAGACTTCTAAAAGCTTTGTCTATTCCAACTCCAACAGTCTCAGAATGATGAACCAAAACAAGCGAAGGTTCGCTGTCCCAATCATAAGTACAATAGAATGTATAAGAATAGCCACTGGTTAGAGCTTGAACACTATCCAAAACACGGATTCTGATTGCCCCAATTTGACATTCTTCTCATCTAAGACCATAAATCAATCTTACTAGGAGACTGTAAAGTCTGAAAAACAAGTGCACCTGTAGACACTAAAAAATGTCCTAAGTCTGCGAGCGCCATTTTTCCTAGTCATCATCTTTTAAAAATTGACTAATTTTAATTATTCAATTATGTTTGATCATATTCCTCTATTAATTATTTAATTGATTCACCTTTTCATTTCTATCTTGATCAATTAGAATTATTTAATTGTCACTAATATATCCTTTTCTCCAATAATTAAATAAATTATTTATTTAATTATTTGTCTTGCATCCATAGTCAGATAATAATTATTTGACCTTTTACTCTTCTATAATTAAATAATTGATAAAATTATTTAACTATGTGTCATTCTTCTCTTTTGAATAATTGATCCAAATCAATTATTCATGTTTAATGTAATTTCTATCTCCTTTAATTAAATTTATGAATTTAATTAAATCTATTTTTTCATTTCCTCCAAATAAATAAATTATTTATTTGCCGCTTGTCCTTCTCCTCCATTTTCGAATAAATAATTTATCCTCCATTTTGGTCAAAGATCCTCTGTCATTATTTCATGTCATAGCCATCAGGTGTCATAGCCGTCAGCACCATATCTTTTCCATGCATGGCATATTCTGGTTGCATCAATTTTCAACCCTTCATCTTGGCATCTTTCTAGAAACTTGATCTTAGCCATCCGTTTCGTAACCTCCCTCTCATGCATCCTCATCCGTTGATCTTAGAATCTTTTTAGAAGATCAATCTCGTTCGTTCGTTCGAATGGTTGTCTATAAAAGAGACCATTCTCCTCCATTTTCAATTTAACAACCATTATCTCCAACTTTCTTGCTTACTATTTGCAGGTATTTGCACAACTTCATCAACAAATCTGAGGGCAATATTGGCATAAGAAGAAAATAGGAGAGACAAGTGAAGTGAAGCAACTTCCAAGGGGAGTATTTGATTTGAATGCTTTTCGTTTATTATTCTCCATTTGTTTGTTTTCTCTTGTTTGGATAAGGTTAATAGCTTAGATTTGTGTTGGCTGTCACCTTTATCTATGCTATTTGATTTTACCCCATCTTACATTGGTGAACCCAATGTGAATCTTACAATTTTGCAGAGAAATCTGTTTGTTTTTGCTGTTTTGCAAGTTATTGCCAAGAATTCGTACAAACTCCCGTCATCTTCTTTTGAGGACAAAAAAATGGAAGCATAAAATCTTAAAAAATGATTATCTAGGTTTTGTAGGCCTTGCTCTTAGTTTTCTAGAACTTCAAATGGTTTAAAATTTCGTTAAGATTTGAGAAAGTTATGATCGTTTTAGTATTTGTTTCTTTTTAAATTTAACTGTTAAAACCCGAGTTTTCTTTTGCCTATAACAATTTTTTCATGCAGAATCTTGGCAAAATACTTTCTGGGTTTTGAAGGTTTGAATTTCAGATTTCCATAGATTCAAATGATTTAAAATTTTGTTAAGTTTTGAGAAAGTTATCGCTGTTTTAATTTGTTGTTGTCATTAAACTTTTTTTTTGAGTTACCAATCTCTTGTTTTCACCATGTGGCACAGCTTGGAGGGAGTCTAAAAATTGAGCTTTTCATTTCTTTAAGCATAATCAATTTTGTTTGCTTTCAACAACTACAACAAATTGCATTCACACTCATAAAGGCTTAAATGAACATGCATTTTCATTCATGAAGGCTAAAATGAACAACAAATTGCATATTTCATTCATGGGTTTAAAATGAACAACAATTTGCATATTTTCACTCATGGGATTTAAAAATGACTTGCATCACATTTCATTGGCTTAAAACGAATCCAAGTGTTTTCAAATAATAAGCAAGGTTTAAAATCAATCAACTGTCTTTTAGTGTAGAAAACACTTCAATTGGTGCTTTAAAAAAGAACAATTGTCTTGTTTCACATAGATTAAACTAGAGGGTAAATGAACACCATGTTTTAGTGTTTGAGGGTGGTAGGTATTATGCTCTCACCTTGTGCAAACTCGATGATTAGAAAGCCAGATCCATCCGTTTTTGTGTTCACCCACTAGAAGGGTCTGCCTTGGTGGAAAAACTTACTCACCCCAAGGGATGAACCTAAGCGGTAATGGGCTAAAGCCAAGTCCTTCTGAACTGCTATAGAAATTTGTGATTGCAAGCAAAGTTTGCCATCAACGGGACGTGGTATGTGATTGTAAAATGCTCACTCAATTTTTTCCTTGATTTCAATATTAATTACAATGCAACATGCACCCATTAAGGTTAGCTCCAAAACCAAAATGATGCAAAATAGTAACTCTAACCAAGAATCCGCCCTAAGACCAGATGAGGGAGGAGGGGCAGGCATATGGTTAGAGGATCCCTAAGATCTAATATCGCAATACTGAACTGAATACAACTGAAAGAAACTCAACGCCAAGAATGTTCACCAAGATCCTTGTAAGGCAAGGTGATAGCATATGGCGGAGTGCTTATTACAAAACTGAAATAAACTTAGGCGGTGAACCAGTCATAAGAGATTTCCACACTTCCACTTAATCAGTGGGGGGAATGAAATTACAAATCAACAATTCATCCGTTGCAGTAGACATCCACTCAAGAGTGAGGATTCACCACTTGGCAGTGGGTACAAAGATAGATTAAACATTCATTCTCCACACTGGCGGTATACCATCCAGGGGTGCTTATGTGAAATTAAATGAAATAATTGCAACAATAAAAGGACTGGAATGGTACTACTGTTATAGTCTTACAATATGAGGAAGAGCTGCAAAATTACAATAGTTTCAAAGCACATAAGAACTGGATGATCCCACATTAGATAACTATTCAACTTAATGAAGATAAAATTGAAATTTCAAACTAAAACAAGTCTGATATAAAATCTGCAATTCTGGAAATGAATAACCAGCAACTGTAAACTCACATAAATGCTCATAACTTCATCAATATACCTCTGAATTGACTAAAACGAAGTGCAACAACTCTCTAGAAGGTTGGCACCCCAATTGCAATGAAGAAGCAACATCAAATCCTCCTTATTTATTTGGCACAAATCCCAATGCCATTCATGAAAGGTACGACCCTCCTTCAGGGGTGATTTTAGCATAAAAAATAAAAAAACTTCAAAATTAAATCTGCAAACTCTTGAGAATGGTCGCCACAAACATAGAATTTGTTTGATCAAATACCCATCAGCAACTAAAATTCACCATGATAGCTGCAAGTGAAAACGACTTTCAGCCATGTCTGCAACAACAATCTCCAAAACTGAATATATCATCAAAAACTTCAATTGTAAGGCTTAATTTGCTAGTCAGGATGAGAAGCAGCAATGAAAACCAACTAGGTGTTATCTTTCAAACACGAAATTGGATTGTAACTAGGAGATCAACATTCCTCGAAGTGAAAATGAAGTTGTCATTTCGACAGCATAATAATAGCATAATAAACATTGGATGATCAAAAGCTGGAGCAAAGCTTCACTTTTATAGAAAAAGTGATGACTCTTCAAATTCCAAGAATGGGATGCCAAAAGCCATTTGAAATATTTTCAGATTCCAAAATATTAAAACTCCTCCAAAGTGGCGTCCAACTTCAAGGCAATTAAAAACTTATTAAATGTTTTAATTAACTCCTTAATGAAGGCGTCCCCCTTCATGGCCACCTTTTAAACACAACTTGAAGTCAATGTACTAGGCCAAGGGGTAAATTTGGAATTAAAACAATAATGCCTTGAAATATTCTATTTCACCGCATAATGTTTTTTAGAGCCACAAAACCAACCCAAACAACTGCTCCAATTGAAGATGACTTGCTCAAGTGCTGACAACTGATCACTGCCAAAATTAGAACTTACTAAAAATAGTAAATTCTGAGAAATACCAGAATACCTCCAAACAAGGAAACCCTGATTTTACCTCAACGAGCCTACGAGCTTCTGGAATAAGCTAAAGAGCTACTGAACTGATCACTGACTAGAAGGGGACATTACAGTCCGCCCCCCTCGAGATTGCTTGTCCTCAAGCAACCGTAAATCTAGAGCTGCAAGATATGTTCATTTTCCCATGTTGCATCTTCAATAGGCAAGTTCCTCCATCTCACCAAATATTCTCTAATTGTTCTTTTTCTCAAAGAATGCTCCCTAGTATCAATAATCTCTTTCGGGATCAATACCAACTGACTTTCCTCATCCAATGGAGGTAACTCTGAAGTAGCAACTACATTGTGCCCAAGTGCCTTCTTGAGGCATGACACATGGAAAACATTGTGCACTTTGCTAACAGCTGGAAGCTCCAACTCATAAGCCACCTCACCAATCCTCTTGGTGACTTTGAATGGACCATAAAAGTGTGGCTTTAACTTTTCGGCACCCCTCTTCTTGAGAGTAGACTGTCTATAGAGCTGGAGTCTCAAGTAAACTATATCTCCCATTGCAAAAGATCGCTCAACATGCTACTAATCAGCATATAACTTTTGCCGGTTTAAGCTTGTTGTAGATTTTCCTTTAATGATTTCAAGATGTCTTGGCTTTGCTATAACATATCCTTGGCCTGTGGAGTTCTACTATCACCAAATACCAAATCTACAATGTTAGGAGCATCATAACTATAAAGTGCCATGAAAGGAGACATCTTAATCGACATATGATAGGAAGAGTTATAACAATACTCTCCCAAATAAAGCCACTTGACCCAAGCTCTTTCCTGCCCTGAAACATAATTTTTGAGGTAGCCTTCTAACCACTTGTTGACAATCTCGGATTGCCCATTTGTTTGCGGGTGACAACTAGTGCTTGGAATAAGCACTGTACCACTCAACCTAAAGATCTCCTGCCAAAAAACACTTAGGAACTTGTTGTCCCTATCATTGACAATGGTTTTAGGCAACCCATGCAAACGGAAAACCTCTCTGAAGAATAATTCAGCTACTTGAGCTGTTGTAAATGAAGTAGTGATAGCATAAAATGAGCAAATTTAGTTAATCTATCTACCACCACATAAATACAATCACGTCCTCGCACCTTAGGGAAACCTGTGATGAAATCCATGGCAATGCTTTCCCATTTTTTATTTGGAATTGGCAAGGGCTGCAACAAACCAGCTGGAAAAGAATATTCATTTTTATTCTTTTGACAAATAGAACATTCTCTTATGTAATTCATGACCTCTTCCTTCATCCCTTTCCAAGCAAACCTTTCTCTAATCTGCTTATAAGTCTTGAACATACCTTAATGACCAGCAAGAGGGACATCATGAAAAGATTGTAGAATCTTCTTTTTAAGCTTAGATTCAGGCAATAGAAAGATCCTATCTTTATAGAAAATCAAACCATCAACCAGCTTATTATACCTCTCATCATCTGAATGACCTTCTACTATGCTGGTTGCAAACTGATTTTTTGCATAATCAGCAACAATTAACTCCTTCCATTCTGCTGAAAGCTTACAAAGTGACTGCAAATGAGGTCTTCTTTATAGGGCATCTGCAACTATATTGTTTTTTCCTTTGACATACTCAATATCAAAGTCATAAGCTTGGAGCTTACTTACCCACTTTTGTTGCCTTTCATTCAAATCTTTTTGGCGCATAAAATGTTTAAGACTTTTGTGATCAATCTTAACAACAAATTTACTACCCACCAAATATTGGTGAAATTTAAACAATCCATGCATAATGGCAAGCATCTCTTTGTCATAAATTGAGTATAATTTTTCTACTCTCAATTTTCTACTCTCAAAGACAATAGGATGTTTGTCCTGCATGAGAACAACTCCTACTTCTTCACCAGAAGCATCACATTGCAATTCAAAAGGCTTCTTGAAATCAAGTAAAGCCAATACTGGATAGGAACTCATAATATGCTTAAATTTATCAAAGACTCCTTCAGCTTTATCTATCCATAGGAAGGCTTCTTTCTTTGTGAGATTTGTAAAAGGGGCTAACATGTGAGAATACCCCTTGACAAACCTTCTGTAAAAACCACACAAGCCCAAAAATCCCTTCAAGTGAGTCACATTCTTTGGAGGTGGCCAATCAAGGATAGCTCTAATCTTCTCAGGATAAACTTTGAACCCCTTAGAATTGATAATATGGCCGAGATAGAAAAGCTATGTCATCCCGAACTCACATTTTGATTATTTGGCAAACAAACATTTTGCCTTCAAAATACTAAGCACTTCTTCCAAGTGCTTGAGGTGCTCCTCCCAAGACTTGCTGAAAATGAGAATATCGTCGAAGAAGATGAGCACAAACTTCCTCAACTACTACCTGAAAATCTTGTTCATACAAGATTGGAATGTTGCTGGAGCATTTGTCAAACTGAATGGCATGACAAAGAATTCAAAATGCCCATAATGGCATCTAAAGGCAGTCTTCTCAATATTCGCCTCGCTCATCCTGATTTGGTGGTAATCAGATTGAAGATCAATCTTTGAAAAATACATAGCCCCATGGAGCTCATCAATAAGCTCATCTATCCTAGGAATAGGATATCTATTCTTGATTGTCTTCTGATTCAATGCGCAATAGTCAACACACATACGCATTGTGCCATCTTTCTTTTTAACTAGCACCACTACTGAAGCAAAAGGGCTTTTGCTTGGCCGAATAAACCCCACCTCCAAGAGCTCTTTAATGGCCTTTTCTATCTCATCTTTCTGCTTCTTAGGATAACGGTATGGGGTAGTGATGACTGGCTTTGTACCCTCTTCTAGTTCAATCACATGCTCACACCCCCTTTAAGGAGGTCTCCAAGGAGGTAAATCGCCAAAGATTTTGCTTTTCTTAGAAAGCAAAGCTTGAATATCAAGAGGATATTGCCTTTTCTCCTCTACCAGATCAACTGGTAGGATTAAACATTTTGCTGCCCATTCAACTTGATCGTGACGGATCAGCCTTTCCATCCTTTTTAATGACACAATTTGAGGGCCTCCATTTGACATCCCTCTCAAAACAACATTCTTACCACTTGACTGAAATTTCAATTCCATAGTCTACAAGTTCAATGTAATTTCTCCAAGAGATCGCAACCATTGTATCCCCAACACAACATCGGTATCTCCAATACCAACAACATAAAAATCATCTTTTAACTCATAATTTCCCAACTGCATGGAAAGGTTAGGAATCTTCCTTGTACAAGATATGGTGAAACCATCAGCTACCATCACCTTGAAGCCTTCAAATTCTTCAGTCTTCAGATCTCTCTTTGCTAATAATAATCATTCGTCAATGAAATTATGGGTTGCTTCTGTATCAATTAGAGCAACAATTCTTTGTGAACCAACCACTCCACTAACCCGAAAGGATTCATTTTTTTGAAAATTTGAGAGTTGTGCAAAGGCACTACCATCTCCCACCTCTGGCTTCTCTTTTGGAGCTTCTTCACCATCACTACTTGCTGATTCATATTGCTGATTAGACGAATCAAATTTTGATCCATAATCAGAATAGCCCTCCATTGGATGTGCTTTGCTTTTTCCATAGCAACGGTGACCCTTTGACCAAGCCTCACGACAAGTGTAGCAAACTCCCTCTTTTCTAAGCTGATCACGGAGTTCATCCATCATCTTTTGAGGATATTTATGGGGCTGATTTGAAGGAAGCTTCTTCTTATCCTTTTTGAATGGTTTGAACTGAAATTTTGGCTTAGGGACAGCCTGTTGAAGAATGCAGCTACAGGTTGAATACTTCAAGAGATAAATTTTGATGTAGCAAATTGCTATCTAAATTTATATGAGTTAATTGCTATATCAAGAGACGCATTAATTAAAGATTAAATGATAAATTAATAAAAACACAAATAATATTTATTAATTTATTGTGGTCGACCCTTCTAAGAAATCGCACCTCACCAAGGGTCGTGTTTTCTCAAAATGGCCGACCTCTCTCTTGTGAAGAGGTGCGATTCTCTTGAGTGCCTATATATATGATTTCCTTCATTCGTATTTTGCAATTAATCAAGTTCACAAAAAGCAGATCGAATTCAAAGAAGTAATTCACACTTGTATAGTGGAGGACGATTTGAACAGCAGATCACTATTTTGTATCAGCAGACTTTTGTATACTGGTTGTATCTGCATCTAGGAGAGGTGTGAATCACTTATTGTATCAAATTCGGCTTTGTGTTAAGCCTGAGTTGTAAGCAGATTTCTGCTCTTGAATATCATCAATATATAAGAGATATAATGGCTGGGTTTTTCTCCCTCAAGAGGAGGGTTTTCCCAGGGTATCTTGTGTTGTTCATTGTCTCATGTGTTGCATTTTCTGAGTGCTTTCTTTTATATATCTGGTCATTGAAAACTAACATGGTATCAGAGCGGGTTTGAAAAAGATCGTGATCAGATTTGTTTTGCAGCACTCTCATTAATCTTTTTCTGTCTATCTCTATTTGAGTTTCAAGATGGTGAATGGTCTGAAAATTGAGGACAGACTCGAAGGAGCTTCTAACTACACATCATGGAGGTTCAGGATCATGCTCACCTTGGAAGAGAATGATTTGGCTGAGTTTGTAAAAACAAAAGTCCCCGAACCTGAGGAGGAAGAAGAGAAATTGCAGTGGAGGAAGAAAGATACTAGGGCAAAGAAAGTGTTGGTTGATTCTGTTAAAAATCATGTTGTTCCGATTGTCTCCAAGTTGAATACAGCAAGGGAGATGTTCAATACATTGGAAGAGATGTACGAAATCAACAATATGAGCCGAGCACTTGCAATAAAGCAGCAACTACATCATGTGAAGATGGCGGAAGGAGAATTTGTCATCACCTACTTTATGAAGATCTCTGAATTGAGAGATCAGCTCTCTACCATTGGTCACATTGTTGATGACAAGGATTTGACCATGTTGGCTCTTAATGGTCTTCCTTCATCTTGGGAGTCTTACATTCAAGGAATCAGTGCGAAATCGAAACTTCCCAAGTTTGATCGATTGAGGGCCGACTACATTCAAGAGGAGTCGAGGTTGGCAGCTAGAGGCGTTGGTCAAAGTTCAAAGAATGAAGATTTACATGTTCTCGCCTCTCATTCATCGAAGCAAGGAAAAGTTTGGAAGAAAGGATTCTTCAAGAGGAATAGAGATAAAGGGTCAGATGGTGCTCCTGCATTCAAGAAGAAGTGGGACCTCTCTTGTGTTCAATGCTTCAGATGTGACAAATTTGGTCACTATGCGAAGGATTGTCCCACCAGGCCTAATCAGCATGCTTCATTTGCGGATGTGATTGAGATCTATCCCCAAAATGATTATAGTGAATTTCTACTCTAGTCATGGGCCTATGTTCAAGCCGTGAAGGTTATGTACTGATCGGAGCACAAGAGCAGCGTATCATACTATGTCCACCCTTCAAAATATTTAAGAGATAAGTATTCCTTGTTTTGATTGTAATTACCCTTCTAGGTTAAAATTCAATTTGCTGAGTTGTGCAAATCTGACATTATTTACTTAGTGACTAGTAAATAGTGATCACTGTGATAAGATTCTTTAGATTTATTCATTGCAAGTAGGATCATGCTAATTTGTGAAGATTGTCTTTTGTTTTGTTGAGATTAGCTCTTCTGAGAAATTGAAAGAAAGACATGTCATGATTGATGAATTAATTATCTATTACTCAGGAGATTTTGAATTCTATGAGATAAGTATTGCATGGTTGAATAATGTTCATGAATTGTTTTGTAGTTACTAATTCATGCTATAACACTGAGATAGTCAATCATGTATACTCCTAGTTATGGCACGTCTATTTGAGATAATAGAGTTTCATGAACTATTAGTATTCTCTTCTTAATGCTTTCAGGATAAATCAAGAAGCGTAAGAGATTGCTTTCAAGAAGAGCTTGATGCATCCTATAGGCTGAAGAATGGAGACTACTTGTAGCTATGAGACTAAGTGAATGGCTGAAGACATCTTTTCGAAGAGGAAGAATTAACCTTAAGAGGGAGTTCTATGACTCACTGAGAATAAGTAAGGGTTGCAGTGTTGCGAGGCCAGATGCTAAATTATTGAAGTACCTCTTTAGCAGTTGGGTTTTGAATTGCTCAAGTCAGGTCAACCTAGATTTAACATTAATAGCTCCGCAAACCTATTCAGAATAGTGTGATCTGGGATGCAGTAGAAGAGGACAACCCTGAATCTCTACAGAGGTATGCGTTGGAAACCATTTCTCTAAGGCAAGCGTTGCAGGCAATCTTGGACAATGAGGTCAGGTGGTTGAGGCAAGTGTTTGAAGATTCAAAGGGAGCCTACTAAACCTAAAGAAGATGGTTGTGTTGCTCTGGATGTTGTTTCAGTTGAGGTCTGCGATGATATCCTGGTATAGCAGGAAGCAGTCTTTTGTGGCACTGAGTAAAACAGAGGCCAAGTACATTACAACTTGTGTGGCAGCTCGAAAAGTAGTGTGGCTTCGAAAGCTCCTTGCAGGATTGGTTGGACAATCATTGGAGCCAACTGTCATCCATTGTGTTAAATCAAAGCTTTGAGAAGCTTTCTGTCTTTCCAAGTATTTCATGACAAAACTAAGCATACCACTATATCAGAGATATGGTATTGAGTAAAGCTATTCAGTTGAGATATATCAACACTAATGAGCAGATGACAGTCATTCTCATCAAGCATCTCTTCAGGATAGTGTTTGTGTACCTTCGAGACAAGCTTGATATAGTGGAGAATGAAGCCCTAGCTGAGAGGGAGTCTCAATATTAGTGATCCTTTTAATGAGTTCTTCTCTTAGGAGAAGTTCGAGGTGAAATCCCTTGTTAATGCATTCTTCTCCTCAAGAGAAGTTTGAGGTGAAAGCCCTTTTTCCACCCTCTGGGTGAGCCATGGTGGATGTCATGTGTGTGACTCCATGACAACATCACGTGAAAGAATCCGTGATGAATTTTTGTACTTGTGTTTTCACCCTCTGGGAGAGCCATGGTGAAAGTCATGTTGAGGTGACATCACGCAAGTGATGAACACTTGTACACACCATAGCATGGTTGTAGCCATTATGGTTGATATCGTGTTGAGGCGATATCTGATATCACGATGAGGTGATATCTTTCTTTTCCACATATGGGTGCAGCCATTGTGGTAGCTTTCATGTTGAGGTGAAACATTCTTGTATAGCAGAAGTACTTCTCCCTGGCTGAGAGGGAGTGTTGAACAATGCAGCTACAGGTCGAATACTTCAAGAGATAAATTTTGATGTAGCAAATTGCTATCTAAATTTATATGAAGAGACATTAATTAAAGATTAAATGATAAATTAATAAAAACACAAATAATATTTATTAATTTATTGCGGCCGACCCTTTTAAGAAATCGTGCCTCACCAAGGGTCGTGTTTTCTCAAAATGGCCGACCTCTCTCTTGTGAAGAGGTGCGATTCTCTTGAGTGCCTATATATATGATTTCCTTCATTCGTATTTTGCAATTAATCAAGTTCACAAAAAGAAGATCGAATTCAAAGAAGTAATTCGCACTTGTATAGTGGACGACGATCTGAACAGCAGATCACTATTTTGTATCAGCGGACTTTTGTATACTGGTTGTATCTGCATCTAGGAGAGGTGCGAATCACTTATTGTATCAAATTCGGCTTTCTATTAAGCCTGAGTTGTAAGCAGATTTCTGCTCTTGAATATCATCAATATATAAGAGATATATTGGCTGGGTTTTTCTCCCTCAAGAGGAGGGTTTTCCCAGGGTATCTTGTGTTGTTCATTGTCTCATGTGTTGCATTTTCTGAGTGCTTTCTTTTATATATCTGATCATTGAAAACTAACACAACGAACTCCATACTTCTAGATTTTTTGATTGCCTCATCCAAAGTTGGAGGGTCGAAGGCTTTAATCCATCCTTTCAACGGCTCCATCAAACCTTCAGTGAACAAAACAACCAATCTCCTCTCAGTAATGTTAGGCACCATTACTGACAATCTTTGAAAATCAGCAACATATGTTTCAAGAGTTCCATGTTGCTTCAATTGAGCCAATTCTCGGAATTTCACCTTAGTTCCCTTGGTGTCAAATCTGTCAATCAATTTATTGGTGAATTCCTCATAAGTGTGAATGAGGTTATGGCAAAGAGTGACCAAACTGTGATACCACCATTCGTGGGCAGCTCCCTCCAAATGCAATGTAGCAAATTTGATTGCATCTTCTTCAGGCATTGGTAAGAGAGATAATTGTCCAATGTCTGCACCCATGACCTGGCAGTACATTTATCACTCCCATGAAAATGAGCTAGAGTCACCTTTCCCAAAGCTTGTTGGTAGTCAATTCTAGGACCCGTAGGAGGTCGATGCTCATTTCTTCCACCTTGTCTTCTTCCCCTTTGATTCATGTATTGACCAAAGGTCCAAGCATCTCTCATATCAGGAGGTAGAGTAACATACTCCATATAAGCCTGTCGAGCATCATCAACAAAAAGAGTTGTGGCCTCCACTTGTGGTTGCTCTTCCCTAGGAGTGAAAGTAGGGAAAAGAGGCCTAGAGGATGATCCCCTAGTGGTTGCAAAATGCTATCCAACGGCTCTATTCCTACCATTATTTCCATTAACACCACTGTTTTCCCCAATATGATTATTTTGACGTTGCGGATTGATTTGAGTTGTTTGTTGATCCATTCTTTCTAGCAATCTTTCCATCAAATCTATCATTCCATCGAACTTCTTCTCCATTCTAACCTCTCTTTCCTCCATGGCTTGTCTTCAACTATCTGACATACTCTCAACTGTTTTACCAGTCTCTCTCAAGGCTTCTAACAATGTCTCTGCTTCTGGCACTGGAGGAAACTGAATCTGAGATCTAGCCTGATTTCTGATGAAATATCTGATTTCCTTGTCACTCATCTGACAAATGAATGGCTGAAAGACACAAGATGGCAGGAACTTCTGCTCTGATACAACTGTAAAATGCTTACTCACTTTTTTCATTGATTTCAATATTAATTACAATGCAACACACACCCATTAAGGTTAGCTCCAAAACCAAAATGATGCGGAATAGTAACTCTAACAAGGAATGCGTCCTAAGACCCAATGAGGGAGGAGGGGCGGGCATATGGTCAGAGGATCCCTAGGATCTAATATCTCAATACTGAACTGAATACAACTGCAAGAAACTCAACGCCAAGAATGTTCACCAAGATCCTTGTAAGGGGAGGTGATAGCATATGGTAGAGTGCTTATTACAAAACTGAAATAAACTTAGGCGGTGAACCAGCCATAAGAGATTTCCACACTTCCACTTAATCAGTTGGGGGAATGAAATTACAAATCAACAATTCATCCGCTGTAGCAGGCATCCACTCAAGAGTGGGGATTCAACACTTGACAGTGGGTACAAAGATAGATTAAACATTCATTCTCCACACTGGCGGTATATCATCCAGGGGTGCTTAATGTGAAATTAAATGAAATAATTGCGCAATAAAAAACTAGAACAATACTACTGTTTACAGTCTTACAATATGAGGAAAAGCTGCAAAATTACATTAGAATTACAATAGCTTCAAAGCACATAAGAACTGGATGATCCCAGATTAGATAATTATTCAACTTAATGAAGATAAAATTGAAACAAGTCTGATATAAAATCTGCAATTCTGGAAATGAATAACCAGCAACTGTAAACTCACATAAATGCTCATAACTTCATCAATGTACCTCTGAATTGACTGAAACGAAGTGCAACAACTCTCTAGAAGGTTGGCACCCCAATTGCAATGAAGAAACAACATCAAATCCTCCTTATTTATTTGGCACAAATCCCAATGCCATTCATGAAAGGTATGACCCTCCTTGAGGGGCGATTTTAGCATAAAAAATCAGAAACTTCAAAATTAAATCTGCAAACTCTTGATAATGGTCGCCACAAAAATAGAATTGGTTTGATCAAATACCCATCAACAGATAAAATTCACCATGAGAGCTGCAAGTGAAATCGACTTTCAGCCATGTCTGCAACAGCAATCTCCAAAACTGAATATATCATCAAAAACTTCAATTGTCAGGCTCAATCTGCTAGTCTGGATGAGAAGCAACAATGAAAACCAACTAGGTGTTATCTTTCAAACACGAAATTGGATTGTAACTAGGAGCATTCCTCGAAGTGAAAATGAAGTTGTCATTTCGACAACATAACAATAGCATAATAAACATTGGATGATCAAAAGTTGGAGCAAAGCTTCACTTTTATAGAAAAAGTGATGACTCTTCAAATTCCAAGAATGGGACGCCAAAAGCCATTTGAAATATTTTCAAATTCCAAAATATTAAAACTCCTCCAAAGTGGCATCCAACTTCAAGGCAACTAAAAACTTATTAAATGTTTTAATTAATTCCTTAATGAAGGCGTCCCCCTTCATGGCCACCTTTTAAACACAACTTGAAGTCAATGTACTAGGCCAAGGGGTAAATTTGGAATTAAAACAATAATGCGTTGAAATATTCTATTTCACCACATAATGCTTTTTAGAGCCACAAAACCAACCCAAACAACTGCTCCAACTGAAGATGACTTGCTCAAGTGCTGACAATTGATCACTGGTAAAATTAGAACTTACTAAAAATAGTAAATTCTGAGAAATATCAGAATACCTCCAAACAAGGAAACCCTGATTTTACCTCAGCAAGTCTACAGGCTTCCAAAATGGGCTGAAGAGCTACTGAACTGATCACTTGACTAGAAGGGGACATTACAGTGATAGCTCTCCCTCAGTATCTTTATGATATGTAACCCCTTGTTCTAAGGGTAGGGAGACCTCCTGAGGGAGTTTATCATAGTACCCCTTGAACTGGATGCCCTTACTAGACACCTGTTGTTGTAACAGCCAAAATCCTTTTATTTGCTGGTGCAAGACGTCGGACCTCTAAAGTCGTCCCACATACTCGTGGTTCTTAGTAGAGATGAAGAGTTCATCATGGGAGATTCATGAGAAGTCGAAGCTTGGTTGACCTGAGAAGTGAGTGTTGTGTTGGGGGAGCTAGTGTGGCCAAGCTTCTAAGTCATCCGCTAAGAATAAGCGTGGTTGGTTAATCCAAGTGGGAATTCAACGAATATTGTCCTTGTCAACCATAGGATTCGTTCTTGTTATCTTGAAATCAAACTTTTTCACATCCAAAATCAGACCAAAAACAAGTGCTTGATACTGTCTGTTGTGTTTTGAAGACAAATTTCATCAAAATCAGTCAAAAATCCACTCAAAACCCGTCCAAAACATCAAATTTTCAAAATAACTCTTTGTGAACCGCAACTTCTTGAAACAAGACCACAACAGACTAATCACCAAAGTTTCAAAAATCATTGTCCAAAACTGATCCAAATCATCTTGATTGTGATCTTGATTTCCAAACCAGAGACTTGCAGACCTTTACCAGTCCATTCCATTATCCTCATTTAGGATTGCATTACATTTTAGATTGCACCTTAGGTCACCTTTGCCTTGCATAATTTATCTTAAACCTTAGGTTGCATATACCTTTCAAATTTCAGACATAGGAAGATTATCAAGCCTTTGGACAATCCATGGTTACTTATCCAATTTGTCGTTGACATTTATCTTTTTATCTATCAATCCTTGTCATTGTCATCTTGGTCAAAATTTTGGGTCTCAAACTTGTGTCCTAGTTTGGACTCACCTTGTCAAGCTTATCATCTTGATTATCACAAAGGTAAATGACATTTGGGTTTGTTATCTTGGACTTACATTAGCTTGGTTACCATCCTTTGTCTTAAATTTTAGAATCCATATCCTTACCCTTTGACCATAGCTTCATTATCATTCTATCAATCCTTAGTTTTAGACTTAAATTGCACTTTCACTTTGCATCCTTATATCTTAAAAACACAAAAACATAGTTTCATTTCACCTTAGCCTTAGTTGCATCACTACCCTTGATCATTAATTTGGCATCATTTAGTCTCCTTGTCATTATCCTTCATCATTAATTAGTCCACTTCTGATATCCTTTGCATCCATTAGTTTCATTTAGCTCCATTTAGCTTCATCCTTTGGTCTCAAAGTCAACATTATCCTTGCATGATCATGTTGCATCCTCATATCCTTATAATCCAAAAAAAAGTCATAAAAAAATAGCTTAGTCCCATACCATCTTGCATCATTTAGCATTTAGCTTCATTTGCATGCCATATCCTTTGGTCATAAGGTCATTATTATCCTTGCATTATCACTCCACATCCCTATATTATCCAAAAAAATCCTTTGGTCATCATCATCTTTGCATATCATATCCTTTGGTCATTATCATTCCACCATTCCTTAATCTTGGTCTTAGGTATATTGGCACTTTGCATCCTTATATCCTTGAAAATCACAAAAAAAAAAACATACTTTCATATCCATTTTGCATTGGCACCTTGCATTGTTATCCAAAAGTCACAAGTTTTGTATGGTCCTCATTAAGTTCGCCTTATCCATCCTAATCCAAATTCATGACCATGTCTTCACTTTACCTTGATCTTCTTCGTAGTCAAGCTGAATACCAATCAATCCTCAATCGTCAATACCAACCACTCACATACCCTTCTTACCAACAATTCATAAGCTCCAGTACTTCATCCATCTACCCTCACTATCAAGGATCACTTGACACAATCCATACCATTAATCCCCAACAAATGTCCATTAATCATCCTTATCCTAACCTTGAAAAGGAAAACCAACCTTCCACTAGTCCATTCCAATCCTCCACATCCTATCATAATCCATCATCCACTAGTCCATTCCAATCCTCCACATCTTATCCTAATCCATCATCCACTAACCCATTGCCATCCACTCCATCCAAAACTACAATACCATCTAATAAAAGCACATTAATTAACTAGCAAAGGAACTTGTTCGACTCCTAAATGAAAACAAAGTTAGGAAATCCAATCACATTGTTGATCCTACACCATCCAACCATTTGTCACCATCATGTCCTCCATTGCCTATCAATACCGAAAAAGATCTTGCTATTGAAGCTCCATTATTGCCATGTCAAAATCTTGGGTCTATCAAAGAAAATCATATCCTTGTCCAAAATCAAATTCCATTGCCTAAACTTGAGGATACATGTCAAAAAGACAGTCCAAAGCATGACATCATAGATTCACCTTCATATCAAGATCGAAGCAATCCATCTCATGACCCCATCCTTAAGTCCATCCAAGAAGTCCTTCTAGATAATCATGGCATCCAAAATACACCTATCCTTGTTCAAGAGTCTATTCACAACCATGTTGTCCAAGATACACCAATTTTTTACCGAGATCCTACCGTTGAACAAGAAATCCAAAATGATCCTCTCATCGACCTTTATACCATCCATGATCAAACATTTGAAGTTGATCCTATTCAAACTCCAAACACCTCCATTTCCCAAAATGAGACACTTGCCTCCTTTGGACATATAGATAATCAAATGAATGATATGGATAACATCAAAGAAGAGCATAAAGCAGCTACTATTGATCAAGTCAAAGGAAAACATAAAGAAGCTACCATTGATCATGTCAAAGAAGAAGACACAAAAGCTACCATGGACATCCTAAATGATCAAGAAGAAACAAGCATAACGAATGATAAATCCAAAATATCCTATCAAATAGGATCATCCACCTTTGTCAAAGTAGGCTTTCTTGCAGATGAGGAGATTCCAAGCAACAATTTCCACATACAAAATGATGGGTTCACATCTTTCTTTCAAAACAACAAACACCCCATCGCAAATAGAATCTGTCAGAGCATGCAGTATCAAGGAAAAGGACTAGGCCTACATGAGCAAGGAATGATAGAACCAGTACAATTTTATGCAAATCCTAGACATCAAGGTCTTGGTTATTCTTCAATCAAAGAATCAAATGATGTTAGTGGTACCTCCTCGATATTGGAGGCAACTTTATCTGATACAAACATCAAAACTAGGGACATGAGTAGTCCTTGTCATAAGGTTGCTGCCAACACTCCTTCCATCCCTACCATAAACCGTCATTCCAACATGAATAAATCTTCCATTTGGAACCAACAAAATTTTTTTTATTACAAATCCAAAGTTCAAAATCAAATGTCAAAGGCCATTGGATCAAACAAAAATCCGAGTGGACAAATGAAATTAAAATGGATCAAGCAAAGAAAATAGTTCAAAAGAAAAAGTCAATCAAAATGTGGAGCCACAAGAAAAGAGGTCTCCTACATGTAATAAATGTCCACCTCCTTCAAAATGTTCATCAAGGAAGGCATATAAAAGTGTTGGTTCTAAACACTATCCCAATCAAAATTCCAAACTCCATCATCCACAATCTCAAGTTTGGAAAATAAAAATTGCTACATCCAAAACACCAAATAGTCCATCCAGACCTACCATCATCCATCATAATCCAACATCATGCCTAAAGTTTAAAATACATACCTCACGAATCCATCGCATCTCAGCAGCAACTCTTTATCATAAGGACTCAAATGGAACTCTATCACGATGTGCATATTTCGATAAGGTCAAACCTAGTATCAGAGAGGATCACAATGACATCGATCAGTTGTATGCAAGTGTTATGATCCTGACAAGACAATTACTCCATAAAGGTCACTATTGGCATATCATGACACCGGTATCTACATCAACACCATCAAAAGATTCAGAACAATCAACAGTCATCCAAAACATCAAGTCAATATAGAAAATAAAAAAATGTCACTCTACTGAAAACTTGGCAAACAAGCATCTTGTGTGACATCCAAAAAAAAAAAGAGAAAAAAATAAAATAGTAAAGAGAAAAATTTCGTCCAAATAGTGAAAACCATTTTTATGGCGCTTTGGATAAGTACCATGATGAAAACCTGGCAAACAAGCATCATGTGTAAGAGCAATTATCTATGTGGACCATTACACTCGGGGGCAAGTTGTCTCATCTCCCATGCCTTTCTCATAACATTTCCATCTATCTATCTAATCCCTATCATTTCCATCCATTTTCCCACCTACCTTGATCTTGATAAGAAATGGGGCACAAACATAACTCATGCTTTGGGAAAATTCTTGACATGTCTATCCTTTGGTCATACACTATCCATGAAATATCATGTCATTGCCTTCATAAAATTTAACCAAACCCATATCTCAGAGAAAACAAATTATTCATATGCAAAATAGTCCTTGGAGATCATATCCTAATTCTTCCATCCAATAATCCTCATATCTCCTATCCTTTGCCAAAATCAATCCATTATCCTTTCATACCTATTGTTGGACTTGGTTTCCCTTGTCATTGGTTTAAGGATTCTAATCCACTTATCCAATTTCCCTCCATAATCCCATCTAGTCCAAAGGTTAGTCATTTCAAATGCAACAATTCTAATCTGTACAATCTTGCTATGCACTCTAGCACATCATCCAAAACATTCATTGGCTTTGTTCCTAGCCTTGCTGCAAACCTTGATCCTTTAGTTACATTATCATCCACGAGATATGTCTTTCCCAATCCTCATGTTGTTTCAGGATGTGTCCTTCCCGTATCAAACAATGCTGTCGTCATCATCATCACCTATCAATTGGTTTTCAGCTTAACTAGGGGCAAGATCATGTTTATCCTTGTGCATGCCTGCTTGGTTGATTGTGGGTATCTTTCACATGCATTTGTCATGATTCCTATAGATATCATCCATAATAAAGTTTTGTCATCCTTTCCATGGCCTGAAAACCATTGGTATTTAGCGTTCTTCACTTTCATGATCATCCTTTGCATCCATTGATCCCCTCGCGCATAATAAGTTGGTCGTATACCTGATTGGGGGAAATTCCTTGACTTACATCTTCATGGGAAATAATATATGGTATCAACCCTTTAAAACATTTGAAAAACTATAAAAATCATAAAATATCCTGAAAAAATCCAAAAAAATCACATTTCAAAAATCTAAAAAAAAATCAAAACATTTCAAAATCCAAAAAAATCATAAAATCCTCAAAATCCAAAAGCATCAAAAAAATTCAAAACTTCTAAAAACAGAGTCCGAGTCTGAGTCAGTTTTGTTAGAGTAGTCGAACTACATTGTCTCTGCGCATTTGCTACATAGGAAAGGCTTATCTTAAATGAGCCCTCGAGCATTAGGTCAGTCCCTTTAGGTTGTCCAAATACAATCATGACTCAATATTTTGTTGAATAAGACAGTCAAGTTGTGTCGAACTACGAGGTCTCTGCACATTGCTACGTAGGCAAGGCCATCTATCGATGAGCCCCCGAGGCCCCCTAGGTCAAGTCCTTTAGGGTTCATCGAGCCAGGTCATTTCCTTGGTCCAGAAGCAATCATCATTCAAACTAAAAGAACAAATGAATGAAATCTTTCATCAATCGATTATCTTATCATCCATCAACCTGGTCATTTGGCTTGAATGGGGCATTATGTCATTTGTCTCATTCGGTCTTATCTCTTGTCTTTATCAAGATGCGTCCTTCCTGGGATTAGACTTTCTCAACCTTGTCATTCACCTTAAGCAAGATGTGTCCTTGCAGTTAGGTGTCTTGTCAACACTTGTCACTTGGTCAACTTTTCCTCTACCTCAAACAGGATGTGTCCTTCCTACGGTTGGGTATCGTCACATCGCTTGATCATATTCATCAATCTTCATCAAACAGACGATCAATCTTTCTCAACCTATCACTCAAATCAATCTATCATCTTTTGTCAATTTGTTAATCAATCTTTGTCAATCTATCGATCGAATCAATTTGTCAAACTTTGTCAACCAATCTTTATCAAATTAATCCAATCTTAATGTCTAGCCTTATTCAGGATGTTTCCTTCCGGACACTAGGCACTGTTGATCAAATCAAATTGTCAAACCATCAACCAATCCTTGTCAACCTATCAATCAGCTTGGTCATCTTGGTCAACTTAATCAACCAATCAAACAATCATCATTATCACTGGCAAACACTTTGTTGGTCTGGATTTTCTTATCTTTTCGATTGGTTTTGAGTCATGTTACTAGTCTCCTCGAGGATGTCCTATCAATGGATTTAGAGGGACGATGATGGATCATGGCCTCTTTTCTTTGTTTGTTGTCTGTGGTTTGTCTTGGCAAAAAGATTGGAACAATTGGGTCCTTAGTATAAGCTGGGGCATTGCTTGTCTTTTCGACTGTTTGTCTCTCCCAAATGGTCACCTTGCACACCTTGGTTTATGTCATACCATGGTGTTTGTGGTTCATTTGTGACATTTTTGATGCCCAATGATGATAAATATAAATATGTAAGCATGAAAGTTGATTCCCTTATCATTTCCTGTCTATCTTCTTTCCCCTTTTCACGCTAACATCCCATCTCCCTTGTCTTTTCCATGCTAACATCCATCTCCTTTATTCTAACATTTCTTCTATCCTTCATCCTCTAGTCTTATCTTCCATTTCGAGAGCACATGCATATTCTTTCAACGCGCCTGTCCTCTCGAGGGGGCATACCACAACCCCCCTGGTGATCCTTC
Source organism: Sequoiadendron giganteum (assembly GCA_007115665.2). Taxonomy (NCBI): domain Eukaryota; kingdom Viridiplantae; phylum Streptophyta; class Pinopsida; order Cupressales; family Cupressaceae; genus Sequoiadendron; species Sequoiadendron giganteum. The sequence continues at coordinate 406,863,426 of CM021108.1, forward strand.
CCCTTTCTCTTTACATTGGGGCATATTTCATAATTAAATTTCTTTGACACAATGCGATGAACTGCACTATGTCAAAGAGGGGCAAAATGTAGACACTAAAAAATGTCCTAAGTCTGCGAGCGCCATTTTTCTTGGTCATCATCTTTCAATAGTTGAATAATTTTAATTATTCAATTATGTTTGATCATATTCTTCTATTAATTAAATAATTTAATTGATTCACCTTCTCATTTCTATCCTGATCAATTAAAATTATTTAATTGTGTCGCTAATATATTATTTAATTATTTGTCTTGCATCCATAGTCAGATAATAATTATTTGACCTTTTACTCTTCTATAATTAAATAATTGACAAAATTATTTAATTATGTGTCATTCTTCTCTTTTGAATAATTGATCCAAATCAATTATCCATGTTTAATTTCTATCTCCTCCTTTAATTAAATTTATGAATTTAATTAAATCTCCTTTTTCATTTCCTCCAAATAAATAATTTGAAATAAATTATTTATTTGCCACTTGTCCTTCTCCTCCATTTTCGAATAGATTATTTATCCCTCCATTTTGGTCAAAGATCCCCTGTCATTGTTTCATGTCATAGCTTGCATGTCTGTCATTGCCTACATGTTTGTCATAGCCATCAGGTGTCATAGTTGTCAGCGTCATATCTTTTCCATGTATGGCATATTCTGGTTGCATCAATTTTCAACCCTTGATCTTGGCATCTTTCTAGAAACTTGATCTTGGCCATCCGTTTCGTAACCTCCCTCTCATGCATCATCATTCGCTAATCTTATAATCTTTCTAGAAGATCAATCTCGTTCGTCCGTTCAAATGGTTGTCTATAAAAGAGACCATTCTTCTCCATTTTCAATTTAACAGCCATTATCTCCAACTTTCTTGCTTACTATTTGCAGGTATTTGCACAACTTTATCAACAAATCTGAGGGCAATATAGGCATAACAAGAAATAGGAGGGACAAGAGAAGTGAAGCAACTTCAAAGGGGAGTATTTGATTTGAATGCTTTTAGCTTATTATTCTCCATTTGTTTGTATTCTCTTGTTTGGATGAGGTTAATAGCTTAGATTTGTGTTGGTTGTCACCTTTATCTATGCTATTTCATTTTACCCCATCTTACAGCACCAACTGCCCACCAAGTCTGAAATGGTTTACTTGAGATCTGATTTTAGGAAAATCAGCAGCCAAGGAGATGAACACCCGCTGCAACACTAAAAATCATCATCCAAAATAACACATCTACTCATGTCCAAGGCTGGAAAAATTCTCTCTAGAGACTCCAACACCACATAGAGCCATCCTTTGCTCAAAATATCTCTCCAATCCACTAGTAGGAATGTTAACAAATTCATAAGGTGGCTGCAATGAGAGAGGACAGCAACAATTTTCCCATGCAGACCATCCTGGGCATGGGAAACCTCTCCCAAAGTATGACCACCATGCTTGTGTCGCACCACTTTGTTGATCATGTGTGCCACATTAAAAAGCATCTTCTCCCAAAAAAAGTCTCTCATGCGAAACACCAAGGAGCCATAAACAATTTGCTCCCCCATGGCATACCTTATTACTCCCATCATAACTCATTGTCGTACTTCCTATGGAAGAATATGACTATTTTAGCCTTTGTTTGCAAGTCAATCATGAGAGCATCACCATCTAAGGAGCTAGGAGCAATTAGTGTCTCCATACTTCATCCCAAAGAAGGATAGGCACATGTCAAAACAGCTGCTAATCTAAGAATTAGATCGTCAAGTGAGTGATAATCATGTTTAGGCCCTTGTCTTTCCACTCCCTTAGGCCAAATAAGCTCTAAACTTGCATTATCTACTGATGTTCTAAAAATTTCAGCAAGCTCAAAATCACTTCTTGGAAACTCCTCAAGTTTAGGCATGATGTAGCCTCCATGTTTCAACACATCCCGTGTGGACACTTCATTTTCAACCTCACTAATGCATTCATTATCAAGCAGCCTCGGAAGTTTACCAAATACCAAGTGTGACACATCCTCATGGTTTGATTTCAAATCATCAAAAAGCAGAAAACCACACTCTGTCTCATGCTTGGAAATTTCATTAGATGCTTCATCCTCCATCACAAAGAGTGGATTATCATAAATTGACTCAACACCCACTTCAAAGTGAGGATTGTCAAGAATTTGGAAGTCATCCCTTTCCTCTTGCTCAACTCCATCTCGCTGATCCAAATTTGTAATTGCAATTTCTTATTTTCTTGTGAAGCTTCCCAGATCAAACTCTTCTCGAAGACTATCAAGCTTACCAATTTCTTGCTTGATTTCTTCCGCTCTTTGTTCATTCTCTTGCTCCCTAAAAAATTTGAAATCAGCAAGCTGATCTTTTGCCTCCTTCAGTGCCATCTGGGTATCTTCTAACATATCCTTTGTTGATTCGAGCTTAAGAGTAAGCTCATTAACTTTTCTCTCTTTTCCTTGGAATGCACCAATGGTCTTTTTTGCAATTTTGAAGGCATAGTCTCTATCTCTAATCAAGTGTAAATATTTTGATTTCATTGTCTCTAAAGAGTCTTTGATAAGTTGCAGATTAGGGAGAGTGACTCCATCCCCAACTACTTTTCGTCTCTCATCCACCTGAGCCTGCCAATAGAGTTCTTCAATCAAACGGTATGCGCGATCAAATCGGGTTAGAGCTTGCATTTCATTTTCAAAGGACACCAAGAATTGACCTTTCCACCCATAAGTATGCAAGGATGGTGAATTGCTGTTAGGCTCCAAGTAAAAATCAAAACTTTCATTTGTGTCATCAATGACCCCTTGGCTGTCCCTAGACTCTTTTCCGTCATCACCCACTTGATAGCATTGCTCAATATCAAGGTGAGAATCAAACTCAACAAATTCTCTAAACCTTTTCTTATAATCAGCTCGTGCATTATTAAATCAGATTTATGTTCAAGAACACTTTTAAACTCTTCCTTATTAGGAGCCCTATGGTCTTCTAACTCTACTTCCTCCTTGCTGTCACTTTGAACAAAGGTTAAGGCAGCCCCCAACTCATCAAAGAGTCACTACTGATCGCTGTTCTGAGAATTTCAGTAGCAGCAAACTCTTCTTTAGAGGCTGCAACTGTCTCAGAGAGGTCATTATGGAGCTTTGCCTTACAAGCTTCTTCGTCAAAGACATCGTATTCTCCAATGGAAACCCCATAGCTTACATTGTTTTCTGAATTTTGAACATCATCTGGGTCAAAGGGAAATTCATCCCAAATAGGTTCCTTGCCATACTTAGGTGATATCACACCTGGATCCCAAGTGCTAAAGGGTTGAATGTTATGATCAAAAGAAATGTGCTCGATGTACTCCTCTTGGGGTGTTGACTCTTTAAATAAGTCACTTCCCAACTATCTAATACTGATATCAATAGAAGTATCTCTCTCCAAAGGCATAGTCTGGTAATCAAACTCAAAACCATCCATGTCATCATCATTGTAATGAGGTAAAGATTCATCAATGTTGGCTGTTTTGAAAACTCTATCCCTTCTGCCTTCAATGAGTCTTTTATCTATAGGTATATTACTGATCTCATTATTAGTAGTCACATGTGTACCCAAGAGTTTAGATTGGTTACTTGTCATAAATTCTTCATGTGATAACTCCCAAGAAGTTGGGTCAGCAACAAGAGGAGAATTATCCATCACCAAATCTTTAACATGATCAGGTACAATCACATCTGAATCATCATAAACATCATCACTATGATAGTGGTCTAAGCTGATTCAATGACACCACCAAAATTACCCTCAACATGCTCTTCACTAGTAAACTCACCACACACAATAGCTCTACTAAAATCTTTTGTGAAGTCATGAGTCTCAGAACCATCACTGGGTGAATCTGAATTAGAATTCAAGACTGTTGTTTTGTTCTTTTTGCCAAACCGATCCTCATCATTACCAATCGCATGCAAATCTAAGGGATTATTTTGGAGCTCTACCACACACTCCTCATATGTCCGGGTATCATCTTCAAGCTCACTGTCATTTTGATGTGACATGTGCACCTTGCTTGTGCCATCTTTAAAGCTTGTTGATTGATTTTTCTCTCCCACGTGCTTACTTGTGGGCTGCAAACCACAAACAAACACTAATTCCTTCTCTGGTTCTTCATCAACGACAAGTTTTGATTCTTCTTTCATTGTTGTTCTGATGTACTTAACCACACCCAATTTCTAGGTTTCATTATCACAACACAATTCAAGAAAGAGTCAAAAGAAACCGTGTTTTTAAATCCATCTGCTATGCCTTGATAATCTTCAAATATTTGTGAAGCCTCTTGCTCATTGCCTCTTGGTTTGTTCTGCAATTCTACTAAAATCCATTGTGATAATTCTGAATTCTACTGTTCTCCCAACAGGCTAGCAGGAACTTTAGCTCTGATACCATTGTAATATCCCCCTTAGTTTTTCCCCATTTTTTAGCACACGACACTTTACCCATCAATGTTAGCCCAAGAAAGATAAAAAACTGGAATGGAACCCTTCACTTTCTAATCACCCAGTTCTCCGAGTGGGCAAGGTGAGAGCATATGATATGTTATCACATTGCCCTTACTAGGATTTGAGTGATCAAAAAGTGGAAATGAAGTTGTTATGCATTTCATTTACAATTGAAGCTAACAAAATGCAAAAGATAAATTGAGGGTGGTTATTGCAAAAAAATATATTCTAAAAAATAAAGATTAGAAACAACATTATCAAGTCAGAGAATAATTTATCTTTCTCAAGCTCCCTTGCACTCTAATATTAACCATCATATGTAGTTGTCTTGTTAGTAATACCTCATTAATTCCTAGTATCCATCCTACCCTACTCAAAGCATTTCCATTGTGACGATGAGAATGGGAATTCAACACAAATACCATTTTAAATTCATGTCCAATGCCAAATCCCTTGTTAATAATCATTCTTGATAATCCTCATAATTGTTATCCCAAAAGGAAATGGAAAATAGGTTACGTTGAATGAAATGTGCTGAAAGCTTGAAAACAATAAATAGAAACCAATTAACGAATGACGGTACTAAATTCACATAGCTATGTGCCTGAACATTCTGTAAATATTTTCTAAGGATTTCCTCCAACGTAATCTTATGATAGCCAGAAAAAACGTTTTACATAAAATAAAAATAAAAAATTGTAAAGAAAGCATCTATCGAGCCAAAAAGCATTCATTGCGATATTTTACTTCTTACCGGACATTTGAGATTCACTGTAATGGAATCTGCTACCACTTCCAGATCACTATCACTATCATCAGCATTTCCTAGGGAGCCACCACCACCAATACAACGCTGAACACGAGCAAGACCCTCTTCAAAAGTTTCGCCTTCTTTCTCACCAGGTACTAAGCTCAAAACCTGCAAGAGTGGTACAGCTTTAATTTCATTAAAAGCGTGACAGAGAGCCACAATGAAAAATCATAAGATAACTCACTTATCTTAAATGTCTATGTATAGATAAAAATACCACTTTTCCACATCGTTGGATTTACTCTAGAACTTGTTGAGTTGAATTTAGAATATAATGGGCTTAAGATTCAAATACAATGAAATCAAAATAAGTTATTTGAGTCCATGTTTGTGTTCTACTAAGGGTCCATTTGCAGAATCATTTAAATTTGAATTCCACTCAAAGGGAATGCAAATAATGACAGTGACAGATGATAGAGTTTCTTAATATTCTGATGCATGGAAAATAAAATTATAAAACTTAACTTGCACAAGATATGGATGGGCCAAAACCCACACTGCATGGGCATCAAAATACGTACAAATAGGCTTCATTGGGCTTATTTGGAGGATTTTTTTGGAAAAAAGATGCTTTTACAATATCTGTCATGTGTAGGAGTTACAACTGCTAAGGAAGTATTTTACCTGCCTTATTAAGTGTTTTCAATTCCAAAATTACAACTCCAACCTGAACTAACATGGTCTGATTAGGAGTGTACATATCAATTCTTACTAGTTGTGTAGGCTTCTCAAACTTTGGAATATACCATACTGAAGCACAGAAATAACATTAAAAGTGATTCTATTGTAGACTCCTAGCAAATTCTTTTATTGGCTAAAAAGGGGAACTTGATTGCAATCATAGCAACCATAGTTTTCTGCATAAGCTGTGTTGGAAATTATTGTCATTGATGTCAAAGCTGCACTGATATCAAGAGGGAAATCGCTGGTCCAAGAAGTAAATTGTCTAACGCCAAAGGCCGCGATATTGTTATCCTATATCTTCATGATGGCCGACTCACCCTTGATATGACAGCAATGCAAATTGAGTTGTTTGGTATAAATAAAATAAAAGATTAAGTTTTAAATGTTTTTCTTTAAGGCTGTAATGGCCAACCCTGTTCTGAGTTTTGACTTTAGATGTTTTTTGCTCAATGTTTTTTCAGTTTGATAGTTGTGCCATTGTATCAAACACAGATCATTACATTGCATATATGATAGTAACAAGCTTAGCCCATTGTATTGCATGCATTTAGACAATCTCCAAATGAAATACTCCAAACAGATTTGTTATACAAACTGACAGCTTCATTCTCTTCATAAACGATTAACATACGTGATAATGAACAGTGCTAGGCTACTGACATGAACAGCACAGTAATAGAGAGCAGATTGCATATATCTTGCACCCATACAGTGCTTACAGCAGTATGTACTGTTGGCGTTACAATTCGCACCTCTGGAGTGCGTATTGGCAACATACAGCTATGCACAACATTAACTGCTCTTCAAATTAGGAGGGGAAGCTCCCTCTTTTGCTGTATGCATAAAAAATAAAGTATTCTAAAATCCTATCTTTTTGACTTAGCTTGTAGAGGCACAAGGTTAAGAAACCCAATACATTGCAACTAAGGTTTTTCTCTGGTTTCTGCAGATCTTAACTACAACTAGGCTAACGCCAAAACTATCCTATCTCCTTTAGATAAATAGAGCAAGAGGAATTAGGAGCAGGGAATTGGTATACAATAAACTTTATATCAGGATTCCCAAGAAGGAACCCCTATCCGAGGTGTAGGCTGAAAGTAACTTACTGGAAACAAACACTTAAACGACAATCTTTATTTCTAAATTCCCGAGGAGGAACCCCTATCCAAAGTGTAGATATGAAACAAGCTTATTAAAAACAAATAAATCTGGGACAGCAAATTGCATGAAGGACCTATCACACAATGAACGATCAAACTAGCTTTATATTAACAAAGTGAACAAGTATAGAATAGCAATATTGCACAGCAAGGTGGTCATAGCAATTTGTTATCACAACAAAAGTTAAAATACAAATGAGCAAGGGTGCTCTTATTTGTAAAACCTCAAAGGAGTAAGGAACTCTAAAATCTCCTTGAGTTAACATCAATCTTGCAAGCATGGAAGATTTATTCTTAAGTCCAAATGTATGCAACCTAACAGTTAACCGAAAAAACTACCTCAATTAACTGAACTAAACCTAAAACTGAATGGACGTCGCAACATGCAAGTCCTTATCGATATGAGAGTCATCAGTTAATTGAAACCTAACTGAAAGCTCCTCATAGGCGACTGTTGTGTCTAATGTCTACTTTGAAGTGGTGGGACGCCCTGTCCATTGGCTATGATATCGAGCAATTAACTCCCCCAAGAAGTTGTTAACTGCCTCATCATCTAGAGGTCGTCACATGTATCAACTGTCAATTCACTGCTTGTCAACAACTTGAGCAATCCTAGAAAAATCTGGACACTTAAACTGACAGTTTACTGACTGGTAACTCTAGCGGCTCCATAACTAGAGTGATGGCCTCTATTTCTTCTACAGCGTGATGCTTCTGATGCTTTTCTTGACTCTTCTCAATGAAAGAGTGTTGCATGATGAAACCGCAAAGTTTGACTGCGAAAACTCTAGCTGTAAAAAATGCACACGAACTTGCTACCCACGCAGAATACCAACGGTATTCAACCCTCTAAACTGGCCTCAAAAGGCTATAAGCTATACAAGGTATGAAACCATATGGAATCTGCGAACTTGGAGCATCTACGCCTGTCAATCAACCATCTCGATGTTCTGAAGTGTGTTTTGATCTATGCCTTCCAAAGCATTCAAGTGAACCTCTGAATGCACTTGATGCAAGTCTGTGTCAGCTATTCTGATGAAATCGTGAATCAAGAACGAATTGGTCTTGAATTTAGTCTGAGTGAACTACATTCTGAAAAACTAGCCTGTTGATTGTAAACACGATTATGCTTTGACAATTTTCCCGGTGAGGCTAAAAATACCCTGTCAAGGAGCAAGTTTTACGAAAAATTTTGAGACGTGGGTTTTGTAAAAAAAATGATTCTAAGCAAATCCCCAATATCATAAATTTGAAAAAACGCTTTTTTGCTTGAGATGCAAAGACTTTTCGAAATAGAAGTAGCAGGGGCAGCAGGGCTTCAGAAGCTTTTTCTAACGAAAAATTCTAACATATGGGTTTTGTTGCTGCCAATGTGCTCATCGCAATATTCTTCGTTTTTCAAAATTTTGACTTTTACACTACCATGCAAAGGAATCTTCTTAAAAAAGCAAAGCTTCAAAAATTGAAGCTACGAGGCAATTTTTCTTGAAAAATTCTAGCACATGGGTTTTGTAGAGAATGTCGTGTTGAACAAACCCAAATGATCAGATACTAAAAAAGATGTCATTTACTTTGACATGCGAAAGAAAACCTAAGACAAGGATAGAAGAATTGTGTGAGAAAGAAGATAGAAGTTATATTCTACCTTTGTCAATCTTCAAGAAATTCACCTTTGTGTCTCAATCTGATGGAATCTGCCAAGAATCTGCTGAAAAAAATGAAACATGCAAAACTATCCTGCTGAGCAATCTAGACCTGTAACCGCGAAGAACACTAAAAAATATCACCTGTAGCACCTTCAGATCTTGCTTGCGCAAGGAAAAATGTGTTTGCCTTCAACCTGTGATGAATAAAATGGATGCCTTAATGCATATTTAAAGAATTTTGAGGGTTAAGGCGTCACAAGTATGTAAAATCCCTATTTTTAGAACGGAGCATTCTGATTGGACCCCATTCAGTTAACAAAAATGGAGATTGAACCTTGAAGTAGGCGCCACTTCAACATGCAAAGAAAACTACATCACATGCAAAAATAATGGAGTATTTTATTCAGTTCAAAAATCCCTCCATTATAGGGCATCCAATGCACTTTAATTCCAAAAGTCAAAGTTTAACTCTAGGCGCCATTATTCTCAGACTTAGAAACTTTTTTGCAATTTCCTAATTTTTAGCTTTTCACAAACGCCATTGACACCTCTGTTTGACCTTGAATTCTGGATGCCCAGTTGATCCTAAAGTTGTGTTGATGGATTCATCGCATAGTTGGATCAAGTCAAACGAGATGTTGATGGGAGCTGCAAGTGCTAAAAACTGAATCTGATGCCTTGAATTCAAGGGCGCCTTTTCCCAAAAGGGTGCATATCTCACCAGACTCGACCATTTTTGGATTTTGACTATTCGTGCTTCAATTTGCCACTGCCAGTGACTGACGATTCTCGTTGGCTAGGTGCGGAGTTCATTGCATAGCTGAAAGAATTCCGCAAAGGATGACTGTATGTGCAACGTCTGAAAGTTGGATTAAGAACCTCAAATGCAAGGGCGCCCCTAGCCTGTAGGGGCGCAATTGAGCTTTTGAGTCTGATTTTGCACTTGCAACTTTCAACGAAAAGCCCCATTTTGACCTTTGTTGTCGAGAGTTGGATTGCTCTAATGCGCATGCTGACGATCTCATCGCGGAGATTGAACAACTTGGAAGAGATGGTCCTGGGAGCTACAAGGTCAAAAGACTACAGCTGAGGCCTCCAATAGAAGGGTGGCTTTCTCAAGGCAGGTGCATTTTTGCATACAACCATTTTTCCACTTGCTTTTCGCCTCCAATGTTTCGTGCTTGATCCTTCATCCACGGGCATTTGACAAATCCCGAGAGTTGATGGTTGGATTCACTACGTAGCTAGACTGATTCTGAGCAGATCACGTGAAGATGACAGCTACTAAAACCCTCATTTGATAGCCCAAAAAGCTAGGCACCCCTAGGCTATAGAGCTACATTTTGACATTTTGACTTTCATTTCTCCTTTGTTTTACGTGCTCGTTGGATCAACCGCTACAGTCACTCAGTATGTCTTATGGACTGGCGAACAGATTCATCATGGAGCTGGACTAAAGCTAAAGAGATTACCCGGAAACGGTTTCTGCAAATTCTAACATCTAACAGGCTTTATTCAAGGGCGCCCCTAGGCTACAGGGGTGCAGATTCTATATTTTGACTGCCATCTTTGATGTGTTAATCTTCTGCATCTTCTGCTTCTACAGTCATTTGTTGGTGTTTTGCAAATCTAATGGATTCGCTTGACTATTCACTGGAAAGCTAGTGGAAATCTGGATAAGTGATTGTATTTGCAACCATTATCAATAGTATTTAGGTCTTCAATTTCAAGGGCGCCCCTGGCCTACAAGGCTGCAATTGCCTCCAGAGTTAGTGAATTTCGGATGAAATTCACCTCCTTCGTGCTTCACGAACACCGAGTCACTTGCTGAGTCAACTGTGTTGAAGGATCACTGCCGCTGATGCGAGTGTGTGACTGTATTTCACCATTTTACGTGTATAGACACTGCAAAGTTGACTTGCACATTGATTGCACAAGTATCTCCCACGTAGCAAGGTGAAGTGTTTCCAAACAAAATAATTTTCCCATTTTCACCATTTGAAAATCCCCTCCATCGTGAAGCATCCTTTTCAGCATCTTTCGCCACAAAATCTTTTGTGATGAGTTTCAGGCTTAGATTTTGACACCTAGTATTGGCCATCTATCATTGACGACCTCAGAGGTCCTAACTTTTCTCCTGAAAAAGTGAAAACCCACCAGAGCTAAATTGACTTTTTCTTGATTCTAACTTCACCAATGTGATCATGATGTGAAATAAGCCAATCAAAATTAATTTCAGCCAATTCTGGCGAGATCCTATTTTTTAGGGTTTTTCCTAAAAATAGGGGCCCAAAAACCCTAATTTTCAAAATTTTCAACTTTTGCTAGTATCTTCTAGACATTAAACCCACAAAAAGCCCATGCTTGGTTTGACCTAAAACTGACTTTTGACAACACTTTTACAGGATTTAGACCATTTTAATCAAAATGCCTTAATGAAGCAAAAAAATTATTTTGGGTACAACACATACTTGCATTAGAAATTAATCTCAGTTCTACAAATCGCATGTACAGATATTACTAACTGAAAAGCCAACTTGAGTATGCACATAAGGCCTAGAGATGTATAACAGCAACCAATAGATTGAATAAGACCACTGAAAATTCCCATGATCAGCCTAAGCCAACTAGAGACAACTTCAGATCAACACATGTGATGTTCCCTAGGCCACATATGAGGTCTTATGGCTGCGACAGAGTCTGAAGCACAATCTGGAAATGCATGTTGGAACAAGGCTTGAACAGCAGCAACTTTTGAATGTTTGCAGGCCTGAAATGTGCCCACGACTTGCTCTAGCATTATACGACCCTTCAAACAGCTAGAAACATTCCCCAAGACTCACGCGACGATTGTGCAAGTCTAGGTAAATGGAAATATCGTTGCGCCTGGGTCTGAGATGATAACACCAGCTATAGGTAAGCTCAAATCCTTCCTTAAGAGCCCCAAAATGCCCTCCCTTCAAACTCACATGGTTGCTAGCTATCATGGGGTTTAATACAGATTTCGCACTTCTTCACAAGTCCACATCCCCAAATGTGAACCCATGGCTATACCTGTGATTGAGTTCCTTCCAGCGATAAGTGTATGAGACAAATGCAAGTTCTCAGTGATACACCAGCAAGAGAGGACCCTATGATCATTTCTGGAAATATTAATATATGGCGACCTACAAGATGTTGGAATACCTTACACCTGAATGCCGACTCAATAATCCAGTATTATGAATAATAGATTTAAGCATAAGAGGCATATCGCCCAGTTCCAGTTAGAAAGATATTCGATATATTCAATCCACAAATAAACCCTTGCAATAAGATTCACAAACCAAATTAAAATCGCTCACTCCAATTTTGTCTCCGCAGGAGACCTAAAAAATTGCAATATCGTCCAAGTAGAAGACTTGTATGATCTCCTCCACAAACTAGCTAGGGTGGATCTCTCACCACTGAAACCAGTGCTAAAGATGAGGGTTTTTGTCCTCAACCAGCTACAAACGATAAACTGGAAACAATCGAGTAGAGTCTCCTTAAGTTGTCAAATCCATCATATCCAAAAGAGAGCCAAAATGTTGAGTAAATAGAAGTGGAGGAAGAAATTAGGGCAACCACCAATTTGAATCATTTTCCCTCCAAAAACCCAATGCCCTTTCTAGCCTTTTAATATTTTGCTTTATACCTTAAAAAATTATCAAATATTCATCAAGGGAGGCGTTTGCTCAAAATGAAACTATTTTGCCTTACTCAGCCTTCTAAAACAACATCAAGTTATCTCATTAGGCACCAAGGTACTTTTCGAGGACCACCTAGCCCCTCACTTAAGTTATAAAGTTATTTTATAAAAATAACTTAAGTGTGATAAAACACAAATATTAAATAATCCAACCTTAGGCTCTCCAATGCCACCATAGAAATAACACTACTGAGAACACTATGGGCCTGAGACCAGTTTCCCGAAATAGATTTACTATAAATAGCGACTACTAAAAATAGTAAATACTCACCAATTATCAAGCTGGCACAAAACATTAAAGAACTGTAATGTCCCCCTTTTTGGCGTGATCTTGTTTGATGGTGGTTAGCCTATTACTCAGACCCTTGTAGGCTAACAGGATTGGGTTAGAGGGTCAGTGGCCTTATCTGGTGGGTTTTTGTCGTTTCCATTTCTCGATTTCAGTGTTTGGCTCACGGCAGGCCTTGGCAGTGCAGTGATTGACAGCTTCTGATGGCACGTCGATATGCTGAGTTATGAGGGAGATATTAATTTTTCAGTGTATTAAAGTGTTTTACTTTATTTAATGGAATATTATAAAGTCAACTCGATTTTATAATAAAGTGGTCACTTAAATTTATCTAAGTGAAAAATTAAAACACTTTATTGAAAAGGGCGCCCAAATATTTAATTATAAACTATTGGAAAGTGTAAAATACATTAAAATGTATTTTTTATGAAAGTGGCATCACTTTTGGGGATGCGTGCTTTTTTTGAGCATATAGGCAGCCAAAGGGAAATTAAAACTCTATTATTGATTATTTGACA